>CP136069.1:102420486-103074877 GCA_032622095.1 Siphonodentalium dalli | reverse complement strand
TTTCAGTTTTATGATCAACGTGTATGGTATATGTTATATATCAAGTTTCATATGATTCGGAGACGAAATAAATTTTGGTACCCCGGACCACCCCTCCCCTGACCCACAACACTGAACCGACACTGGCAAAATTTGGCTCATCGCGTGCTCTCTTCAGACCGCACGCATTGGCGTATCAGTTGACATCCAAAGTTTGACATCTTCGGAGGAGATGTGATCACAAGCATATGGGGCCAAATTTGCATTGTTTGAAGGCCCACAACTCTGACATTTTTCATTGGATTTTCGAAATTCTTTCAGTTTCTAGATCGGTTGGCGGTATGGATGTTATATTCCAAGTTTCATCCGATTCGGAGAAGAATACAAAATTGGTACCCCGGACCACCCCTCCCCTGACCCACAACACTGAACCGACACTGGCAAAATTTGGCCCATCGCGTGCTCTCTTCAGACCGCACGCACTGGGATATCAGACGACATCCAAAGTTCGACATCTTCGGAGGAGATAGGGTCACAAGCACATGGGACCGACACTTGCAAACTTTGAGGG
The DNA here is from genome assembly GCA_032622095.1 of Siphonodentalium dalli. Lineage (NCBI taxonomy): Eukaryota > Metazoa > Mollusca > Scaphopoda > Gadilida > Siphonodentaliidae > Siphonodentalium > Siphonodentalium dalli. Next base: position 103,074,327 of record CP136069.1, on the reverse strand, counting down.
CCCGTAACTCTTGCATTTCTTCTCGGATTACAAAAATCCTTTCCGGTATGGGTTTGTTTTCGTTCAGGGAATCTACATACTTAAATAGATGAATGTCAATAATAAAAAAAAATTGCGAAAATATTGCCCCCACCCCAGTGTAAAAATATATGTCCAACCCTGTCAAATTTTCTTCCTCGGACTAAGCTGACAACGGTCAACACGACTACAAAAACCAAATACAGTTATCTGGAATGATACGGGAGGACAACAGAGTACAATAAAATAGAGGTTTGCCAACTATGGGCGGTAACTCTTCAGGGAAAGGGCGGACCCAAGTTTTTATGCCCGTGGGCAGTAGTGCATATCGAGATGTGCATACGGTCTAATTTTCGATGCTCTGCTTCTTATAATTTCCGAGATAATAAAATGACATTTTTTCAAATAAAGGGAGATAACTCCTCGGGGAAAACGCGGACAATATTCGTTATGCGACGATGGCATACAACTCTTTGATCCCAAGATACGTACCAAGTTTTAATGTGCTACTCCTGGTACTTTTCGAGTAATAAGGGTTGCAAAAGTGTCCAGTATAATAATAATAATAATGAAAAATAATCGAAAAAGGGCCATAACTCTGTCAAAATATATTGGACCAACATCCGGATAGCATTATTTTTAGTAGACCTTAGATGCCTACATTCGCTAGAGATTTCGCGGTCCTCCTCCCATTAGTTTCTGAGTATTTCCAATTAAACAGAAAACGGCCGCAGTAGAAAAACAATATACTTCCTTGGTTACACCATGGAAGTATAATAATAGGGCAAATCATGAGCTCAATAAATCGCAGTTAAGGGACGGAAAATATGAATTAGGATGATTATATCTTTCCCTTAACATGTGTGGGTTGATCTCAAGTGTTTGGGAGTGACCCCACCCCTGCCTCGAAATTGGGTGACGGGATTGGGAAATAGTCAAACCCGGCCCAAAATGCGAATTTTGAGAGCCCGTAACTCCGTTATTTTCCAATGGATTTAAAAATTGTTTTGAGTATTGTGATCAGCTACTTACATTGATTATTTGTTATAAATTTTGTCTGATTCAGAGACGAATAACATTTTGTTTATTGGAAAGAATACGGGCCCACATTCAAAGTTTGAGGGCCCAAATCTCCGCCATTTTTTAACGGATTTACAATCTGTTTTCAGTTTTATGATCAACGTGTATGGTATATGTTATATATCAAGTTTCATATGATTCGGAGACGAAATAAATTTTGGTACCCCGGACCACCCCTCCCCTGACCCACAACACTGAACCGACACTGGCAAAATTTGGCTCATCGCGTGCTCTCTTCAGACCGCACGCATTGGCGTATCAGTTGACATCCAAAGTTTGACATCTTCGGAGGAGATGTGATCACAAGCATATGGGGCCAAATTTGCATTGTTTGAAGGCCCACAACTCTGACATTTTTCATTGGATTTTCGAAATTCTTTCAGTTTCTAGATCGGTTGGCGGTATGGATGTTATATTCCAAGTTTCATCCGATTCGGAGAAGAATACAAAATTGGTACCCCGGACCACCCCTCCCCTGACCCACAACACTGAACCGACACTGGCAAAATTTGGCCCATCGCGTGCTCTCTTCAGACCGCACGCACTGGGATATCAGACGACATCCAAAGTTCGACATCTTCGGAGGAGATAGGGTCACAAGCACATGGGACCGACACTTGCAAACTTTGAGGGCCCGTAACTCTTGCATTTCTTCTCGGATTACAAAAATCCTTTCCGGTATGGGTTTGTTTTCGTTCAGGGAATCTACATACTTAAATAGATGAATGTCAATAATAAAAAAAAATTGCGAAAATATTGCCCCCACCCCAGTGTAAAAATATATGTCCAACCCTGTCAAATTTTCTTCCTCGGACTAAGCTGACAACGGTCAACACGACTACAAAAACCAAATACAGTTATCTGGAATGATACGGGAGGACAACAGAGTACAATAAAATAGAGGTTTGCCAACTATGGGCGGTAACTCTTCAGGGAAAGGGCGGACCCAAGTTTTTATGCCCGTGGGCAGTAGTGCATATCGAGATGTGCATACGGTCTAATTTTCGATGCTCTGCTTCTTATAATTTCCGAGATAATAAAATGACATTTTTTCAAATAAAGGGAGATAACTCCTCGGGGAAAACGCGGACAATATTCGTTATGCGACGATGGCATACAACTCTTTGATCCCAAGATACGTACCAAGTTTTAATGTGCTACTCCTGGTACTTTTCGAGTAATAAGGGTTGCAAAAGTGTCCAGTATAATAATAATAATAATGAAAAATAATCGAAAAAGGGCCATAACTCTGTCAAAATATATTGGACCAACATCCGGATAGCATTATTTTTAGTAGACCTTAGATGCCTACATTCGCTAGAGATTTCGCGGTCCTCCTCCCATTAGTTTCTGAGTATTTCCAATTAAACAGAAAACGGCCGCAGTAGAAAAACAATATACTTCCTTGGTTACACCATGGAAGTATAATAATAGGGCAAATCATGAGCTCAATAAATCGCAGTTAAGGGACGGAAAATATGAATTAGGATGATTATATCTTTCCCTTAACATGTGTGGGTTGATCTCAAGTGTTTGGGAGTGACCCCACCCCTGCCTCGAAATTGGGTGACGGGATTGGGAAATAGTCAAACCCGGCCCAAAATGCGAATTTTGAGAGCCCGTAACTCCGTTATTTTCCAATGGATTTAAAAATTGTTTTGAGTATTGTGATCAGCTACTTACATTGATTATTTGTTATAAATTTTGTCTGATTCAGAGACGAATAACATTTTGTTTATTGGAAAGAATACGGGCCCACATTCAAAGTTTGAGGGCCCAAATCTCCGCCATTTTTTAACGGATTTACAATCTGTTTTCAGTTTTATGATCAACGTGTATGGTATATGTTATATATCAAGTTTCATATGATTCGGAGACGAAATAAATTTTGGTACCCCGGACCACCCCTCCCCTGACCCACAACACTGAACCGACACTGGCAAAATTTGGCTCATCGCGTGCTCTCTTCAGACCGCACGCATTGGCGTATCAGTTGACATCCAAAGTTTGACATCTTCGGAGGAGATGTGATCACAAGCATATGGGGCCAAATTTGCATTGTTTGAAGGCCCACAACTCTGACATTTTTCATTGGATTTTCGAAATTCTTTCAGTTTCTAGATCGGTTGGCGGTATGGATGTTATATTCCAAGTTTCATCCGATTCGGAGAAGAATACAAAATTGGTACCCCGGACCACCCCTCCCCTGACCCACAACACTGAACCGACACTGGCAAAATTTGGCCCATCGCGTGCTCTCTTCAGACCGCACGCACTGGGATATCAGACGACATCCAAAGTTCGACATCTTCGGAGGAGATAGGGTCACAAGCACATGGGACCGACACTTGCAAACTTTGAGGGCCCGTAACTCTTGCATTTCTTCTCGGATTACAAAAATCCTTTCCGGTATGGGTTTGTTTTCGTTCAGGGAATCTACATACTTAAATAGATGAATGTCAATAATAAAAAAAAATTGCGAAAATATTGCCCCCACCCCAGTGTAAAAATATATGTCCAACCCTGTCAAATTTTCTTCCTCGGACTAAGCTGACAACGGTCAACACGACTACAAAAACCAAATACAGTTATCTGGAATGATACGGGAGGACAACAGAGTACAATAAAATAGAGGTTTGCCAACTATGGGCGGTAACTCTTCAGGGAAAGGGCGGACCCAAGTTTTTATGCCCGTGGGCAGTAGTGCATATCGAGATGTGCATACGGTCTAATTTTCGATGCTCTGCTTCTTATAATTTCCGAGATAATAAAATGACATTTTTTCAAATAAAGGGAGATAACTCCTCGGGGAAAACGCGGACAATATTCGTTATGCGACGATGGCATACAACTCTTTGATCCCAAGATACGTACCAAGTTTTAATGTGCTACTCCTGGTACTTTTCGAGTAATAAGGGTTGCAAAAGTGTCCAGTATAATAATAATAATAATGAAAAATAATCGAAAAAGGGCCATAACTCTGTCAAAATATATTGGACCAACATCCGGATAGCATTATTTTTAGTAGACCTTAGATGCCTACATTCGCTAGAGATTTCGCGGTCCTCCTCCCATTAGTTTCTGAGTATTTCCAATTAAACAGAAAACGGCCGCAGTAGAAAAACAATATACTTCCTTGGTTACACCATGGAAGTATAATAATAGGGCAAATCATGAGCTCAATAAATCGCAGTTAAGGGACGGAAAATATGAATTAGGATGATTATATCTTTCCCTTAACATGTGTGGGTTGATCTCAAGTGTTTGGGAGTGACCCCACCCCTGCCTCGAAATTGGGTGACGGGATTGGGAAATAGTCAAACCCGGCCCAAAATGCGAATTTTGAGAGCCCGTAACTCCGTTATTTTCCAATGGATTTAAAAATTGTTTTGAGTATTGTGATCAGCTACTTACATTGATTATTTGTTATAAATTTTGTCTGATTCAGAGACGAATAACATTTTGTTTATTGGAAAGAATACGGGCCCACATTCAAAGTTTGAGGGCCCAAATCTCCGCCATTTTTTAACGGATTTACAATCTGTTTTCAGTTTTATGATCAACGTGTATGGTATATGTTATATATCAAGTTTCATATGATTCGGAGACGAAATAAATTTTGGTACCCCGGACCACCCCTCCCCTGACCCACAACACTGAACCGACACTGGCAAAATTTGGCTCATCGCGTGCTCTCTTCAGACCGCACGCATTGGCGTATCAGTTGACATCCAAAGTTTGACATCTTCGGAGGAGATGTGATCACAAGCATATGGGGCCAAATTTGCATTGTTTGAAGGCCCACAACTCTGACATTTTTCATTGGATTTTCGAAATTCTTTCAGTTTCTAGATCGGTTGGCGGTATGGATGTTATATTCCAAGTTTCATCCGATTCGGAGAAGAATACAAAATTGGTACCCCGGACCACCCCTCCCCTGACCCACAACACTGAACCGACACTGGCAAAATTTGGCCCATCGCGTGCTCTCTTCAGACCGCACGCACTGGGATATCAGACGACATCCAAAGTTCGACATCTTCGGAGGAGATAGGGTCACAAGCACATGGGACCGACACTTGCAAACTTTGAGGGCCCGTAACTCTTGCATTTCTTCTCGGATTACAAAAATCCTTTCCGGTATGGGTTTGTTTTCGTTCAGGGAATCTACATACTTAAATAGATGAATGTCAATAATAAAAAAAAATTGCGAAAATATTGCCCCCACCCCAGTGTAAAAATATATGTCCAACCCTGTCAAATTTTCTTCCTCGGACTAAGCTGACAACGGTCAACACGACTACAAAAACCAAATACAGTTATCTGGAATGATACGGGAGGACAACAGAGTACAATAAAATAGAGGTTTGCCAACTATGGGCGGTAACTCTTCAGGGAAAGGGCGGACCCAAGTTTTTATGCCCGTGGGCAGTAGTGCATATCGAGATGTGCATACGGTCTAATTTTCGATGCTCTGCTTCTTATAATTTCCGAGATAATAAAATGACATTTTTTCAAATAAAGGGAGATAACTCCTCGGGGAAAACGCGGACAATATTCGTTATGCGACGATGGCATACAACTCTTTGATCCCAAGATACGTACCAAGTTTTAATGTGCTACTCCTGGTACTTTTCGAGTAATAAGGGTTGCAAAAGTGTCCAGTATAATAATAATAATAATGAAAAATAATCGAAAAAGGGCCATAACTCTGTCAAAATATATTGGACCAACATCCGGATAGCATTATTTTTAGTAGACCTTAGATGCCTACATTCGCTAGAGATTTCGCGGTCCTCCTCCCATTAGTTTCTGAGTATTTCCAATTAAACAGAAAACGGCCGCAGTAGAAAAACAATATACTTCCTTGGTTACACCATGGAAGTATAATAATAGGGCAAATCATGAGCTCAATAAATCGCAGTTAAGGGACGGAAAATATGAATTAGGATGATTATATCTTTCCCTTAACATGTGTGGGTTGATCTCAAGTGTTTGGGAGTGACCCCACCCCTGCCTCGAAATTGGGTGACGGGATTGGGAAATAGTCAAACCCGGCCCAAAATGCGAATTTTGAGAGCCCGTAACTCCGTTATTTTCCAATGGATTTAAAAATTGTTTTGAGTATTGTGATCAGCTACTTACATTGATTATTTGTTATAAATTTTGTCTGATTCAGAGACGAATAACATTTTGTTTATTGGAAAGAATACGGGCCCACATTCAAAGTTTGAGGGCCCAAATCTCCGCCATTTTTTAACGGATTTACAATCTGTTTTCAGTTTTATGATCAACGTGTATGGTATATGTTATATATCAAGTTTCATATGATTCGGAGACGAAATAAATTTTGGTACCCCGGACCACCCCTCCCCTGACCCACAACACTGAACCGACACTGGCAAAATTTGGCTCATCGCGTGCTCTCTTCAGACCGCACGCATTGGCGTATCAGTTGACATCCAAAGTTTGACATCTTCGGAGGAGATGTGATCACAAGCATATGGGGCCAAATTTGCATTGTTTGAAGGCCCACAACTCTGACATTTTTCATTGGATTTTCGAAATTCTTTCAGTTTCTAGATCGGTTGGCGGTATGGATGTTATATTCCAAGTTTCATCCGATTCGGAGAAGAATACAAAATTGGTACCCCGGACCACCCCTCCCCTGACCCACAACACTGAACCGACACTGGCAAAATTTGGCCCATCGCGTGCTCTCTTCAGACCGCACGCACTGGGATATCAGACGACATCCAAAGTTCGACATCTTCGGAGGAGATAGGGTCACAAGCACATGGGACCGACACTTGCAAACTTTGAGGGCCCGTAACTCTTGCATTTCTTCTCGGATTACAAAAATCCTTTCCGGTATGGGTTTGTTTTCGTTCAGGGAATCTACATACTTAAATAGATGAATGTCAATAATAAAAAAAAATTGCGAAAATATTGCCCCCACCCCAGTGTAAAAATATATGTCCAACCCTGTCAAATTTTCTTCCTCGGACTAAGCTGACAACGGTCAACACGACTACAAAAACCAAATACAGTTATCTGGAATGATACGGGAGGACAACAGAGTACAATAAAATAGAGGTTTGCCAACTATGGGCGGTAACTCTTCAGGGAAAGGGCGGACCCAAGTTTTTATGCCCGTGGGCAGTAGTGCATATCGAGATGTGCATACGGTCTAATTTTCGATGCTCTGCTTCTTATAATTTCCGAGATAATAAAATGACATTTTTTCAAATAAAGGGAGATAACTCCTCGGGGAAAACGCGGACAATATTCGTTATGCGACGATGGCATACAACTCTTTGATCCCAAGATACGTACCAAGTTTTAATGTGCTACTCCTGGTACTTTTCGAGTAATAAGGGTTGCAAAAGTGTCCAGTATAATAATAATAATAATGAAAAATAATCGAAAAAGGGCCATAACTCTGTCAAAATATATTGGACCAACATCCGGATAGCATTATTTTTAGTAGACCTTAGATGCCTACATTCGCTAGAGATTTCGCGGTCCTCCTCCCATTAGTTTCTGAGTATTTCCAATTAAACAGAAAACGGCCGCAGTAGAAAAACAATATACTTCCTTGGTTACACCATGGAAGTATAATAATAGGGCAAATCATGAGCTCAATAAATCGCAGTTAAGGGACGGAAAATATGAATTAGGATGATTATATCTTTCCCTTAACATGTGTGGGTTGATCTCAAGTGTTTGGGAGTGACCCCACCCCTGCCTCGAAATTGGGTGACGGGATTGGGAAATAGTCAAACCCGGCCCAAAATGCGAATTTTGAGAGCCCGTAACTCCGTTATTTTCCAATGGATTTAAAAATTGTTTTGAGTATTGTGATCAGCTACTTACATTGATTATTTGTTATAAATTTTGTCTGATTCAGAGACGAATAACATTTTGTTTATTGGAAAGAATACGGGCCCACATTCAAAGTTTGAGGGCCCAAATCTCCGCCATTTTTTAACGGATTTACAATCTGTTTTCAGTTTTATGATCAACGTGTATGGTATATGTTATATATCAAGTTTCATATGATTCGGAGACGAAATAAATTTTGGTACCCCGGACCACCCCTCCCCTGACCCACAACACTGAACCGACACTGGCAAAATTTGGCTCATCGCGTGCTCTCTTCAGACCGCACGCATTGGCGTATCAGTTGACATCCAAAGTTTGACATCTTCGGAGGAGATGTGATCACAAGCATATGGGGCCAAATTTGCATTGTTTGAAGGCCCACAACTCTGACATTTTTCATTGGATTTTCGAAATTCTTTCAGTTTCTAGATCGGTTGGCGGTATGGATGTTATATTCCAAGTTTCATCCGATTCGGAGAAGAATACAAAATTGGTACCCCGGACCACCCCTCCCCTGACCCACAACACTGAACCGACACTGGCAAAATTTGGCCCATCGCGTGCTCTCTTCAGACCGCACGCACTGGGATATCAGACGACATCCAAAGTTCGACATCTTCGGAGGAGATAGGGTCACAAGCACATGGGACCGACACTTGCAAACTTTGAGGGCCCGTAACTCTTGCATTTCTTCTCGGATTACAAAAATCCTTTCCGGTATGGGTTTGTTTTCGTTCAGGGAATCTACATACTTAAATAGATGAATGTCAATAATAAAAAAAAATTGCGAAAATATTGCCCCCACCCCAGTGTAAAAATATATGTCCAACCCTGTCAAATTTTCTTCCTCGGACTAAGCTGACAACGGTCAACACGACTACAAAAACCAAATACAGTTATCTGGAATGATACGGGAGGACAACAGAGTACAATAAAATAGAGGTTTGCCAACTATGGGCGGTAACTCTTCAGGGAAAGGGCGGACCCAAGTTTTTATGCCCGTGGGCAGTAGTGCATATCGAGATGTGCATACGGTCTAATTTTCGATGCTCTGCTTCTTATAATTTCCGAGATAATAAAATGACATTTTTTCAAATAAAGGGAGATAACTCCTCGGGGAAAACGCGGACAATATTCGTTATGCGACGATGGCATACAACTCTTTGATCCCAAGATACGTACCAAGTTTTAATGTGCTACTCCTGGTACTTTTCGAGTAATAAGGGTTGCAAAAGTGTCCAGTATAATAATAATAATAATGAAAAATAATCGAAAAAGGGCCATAACTCTGTCAAAATATATTGGACCAACATCCGGATAGCATTATTTTTAGTAGACCTTAGATGCCTACATTCGCTAGAGATTTCGCGGTCCTCCTCCCATTAGTTTCTGAGTATTTCCAATTAAACAGAAAACGGCCGCAGTAGAAAAACAATATACTTCCTTGGTTACACCATGGAAGTATAATAATAGGGCAAATCATGAGCTCAATAAATCGCAGTTAAGGGACGGAAAATATGAATTAGGATGATTATATCTTTCCCTTAACATGTGTGGGTTGATCTCAAGTGTTTGGGAGTGACCCCACCCCTGCCTCGAAATTGGGTGACGGGATTGGGAAATAGTCAAACCCGGCCCAAAATGCGAATTTTGAGAGCCCGTAACTCCGTTATTTTCCAATGGATTTAAAAATTGTTTTGAGTATTGTGATCAGCTACTTACATTGATTATTTGTTATAAATTTTGTCTGATTCAGAGACGAATAACATTTTGTTTATTGGAAAGAATACGGGCCCACATTCAAAGTTTGAGGGCCCAAATCTCCGCCATTTTTTAACGGATTTACAATCTGTTTTCAGTTTTATGATCAACGTGTATGGTATATGTTATATATCAAGTTTCATATGATTCGGAGACGAAATAAATTTTGGTACCCCGGACCACCCCTCCCCTGACCCACAACACTGAACCGACACTGGCAAAATTTGGCTCATCGCGTGCTCTCTTCAGACCGCACGCATTGGCGTATCAGTTGACATCCAAAGTTTGACATCTTCGGAGGAGATGTGATCACAAGCATATGGGGCCAAATTTGCATTGTTTGAAGGCCCACAACTCTGACATTTTTCATTGGATTTTCGAAATTCTTTCAGTTTCTAGATCGGTTGGCGGTATGGATGTTATATTCCAAGTTTCATCCGATTCGGAGAAGAATACAAAATTGGTACCCCGGACCACCCCTCCCCTGACCCACAACACTGAACCGACACTGGCAAAATTTGGCCCATCGCGTGCTCTCTTCAGACCGCACGCACTGGGATATCAGACGACATCCAAAGTTCGACATCTTCGGAGGAGATAGGGTCACAAGCACATGGGACCGACACTTGCAAACTTTGAGGGCCCGTAACTCTTGCATTTCTTCTCGGATTACAAAAATCCTTTCCGGTATGGGTTTGTTTTCGTTCAGGGAATCTACATACTTAAATAGATGAATGTCAATAATAAAAAAAAATTGCGAAAATATTGCCCCCACCCCAGTGTAAAAATATATGTCCAACCCTGTCAAATTTTCTTCCTCGGACTAAGCTGACAACGGTCAACACGACTACAAAAACCAAATACAGTTATCTGGAATGATACGGGAGGACAACAGAGTACAATAAAATAGAGGTTTGCCAACTATGGGCGGTAACTCTTCAGGGAAAGGGCGGACCCAAGTTTTTATGCCCGTGGGCAGTAGTGCATATCGAGATGTGCATACGGTCTAATTTTCGATGCTCTGCTTCTTATAATTTCCGAGATAATAAAATGACATTTTTTCAAATAAAGGGAGATAACTCCTCGGGGAAAACGCGGACAATATTCGTTATGCGACGATGGCATACAACTCTTTGATCCCAAGATACGTACCAAGTTTTAATGTGCTACTCCTGGTACTTTTCGAGTAATAAGGGTTGCAAAAGTGTCCAGTATAATAATAATAATAATGAAAAATAATCGAAAAAGGGCCATAACTCTGTCAAAATATATTGGACCAACATCCGGATAGCATTATTTTTAGTAGACCTTAGATGCCTACATTCGCTAGAGATTTCGCGGTCCTCCTCCCATTAGTTTCTGAGTATTTCCAATTAAACAGAAAACGGCCGCAGTAGAAAAACAATATACTTCCTTGGTTACACCATGGAAGTATAATAATAGGGCAAATCATGAGCTCAATAAATCGCAGTTAAGGGACGGAAAATATGAATTAGGATGATTATATCTTTCCCTTAACATGTGTGGGTTGATCTCAAGTGTTTGGGAGTGACCCCACCCCTGCCTCGAAATTGGGTGACGGGATTGGGAAATAGTCAAACCCGGCCCAAAATGCGAATTTTGAGAGCCCGTAACTCCGTTATTTTCCAATGGATTTAAAAATTGTTTTGAGTATTGTGATCAGCTACTTACATTGATTATTTGTTATAAATTTTGTCTGATTCAGAGACGAATAACATTTTGTTTATTGGAAAGAATACGGGCCCACATTCAAAGTTTGAGGGCCCAAATCTCCGCCATTTTTTAACGGATTTACAATCTGTTTTCAGTTTTATGATCAACGTGTATGGTATATGTTATATATCAAGTTTCATATGATTCGGAGACGAAATAAATTTTGGTACCCCGGACCACCCCTCCCCTGACCCACAACACTGAACCGACACTGGCAAAATTTGGCTCATCGCGTGCTCTCTTCAGACCGCACGCATTGGCGTATCAGTTGACATCCAAAGTTTGACATCTTCGGAGGAGATGTGATCACAAGCATATGGGGCCAAATTTGCATTGTTTGAAGGCCCACAACTCTGACATTTTTCATTGGATTTTCGAAATTCTTTCAGTTTCTAGATCGGTTGGCGGTATGGATGTTATATTCCAAGTTTCATCCGATTCGGAGAAGAATACAAAATTGGTACCCCGGACCACCCCTCCCCTGACCCACAACACTGAACCGACACTGGCAAAATTTGGCCCATCGCGTGCTCTCTTCAGACCGCACGCACTGGGATATCAGACGACATCCAAAGTTCGACATCTTCGGAGGAGATAGGGTCACAAGCACATGGGACCGACACTTGCAAACTTTGAGGGCCCGTAACTCTTGCATTTCTTCTCGGATTACAAAAATCCTTTCCGGTATGGGTTTGTTTTCGTTCAGGGAATCTACATACTTAAATAGATGAATGTCAATAATAAAAAAAAATTGCGAAAATATTGCCCCCACCCCAGTGTAAAAATATATGTCCAACCCTGTCAAATTTTCTTCCTCGGACTAAGCTGACAACGGTCAACACGACTACAAAAACCAAATACAGTTATCTGGAATGATACGGGAGGACAACAGAGTACAATAAAATAGAGGTTTGCCAACTATGGGCGGTAACTCTTCAGGGAAAGGGCGGACCCAAGTTTTTATGCCCGTGGGCAGTAGTGCATATCGAGATGTGCATACGGTCTAATTTTCGATGCTCTGCTTCTTATAATTTCCGAGATAATAAAATGACATTTTTTCAAATAAAGGGAGATAACTCCTCGGGGAAAACGCGGACAATATTCGTTATGCGACGATGGCATACAACTCTTTGATCCCAAGATACGTACCAAGTTTTAATGTGCTACTCCTGGTACTTTTCGAGTAATAAGGGTTGCAAAAGTGTCCAGTATAATAATAATAATAATGAAAAATAATCGAAAAAGGGCCATAACTCTGTCAAAATATATTGGACCAACATCCGGATAGCATTATTTTTAGTAGACCTTAGATGCCTACATTCGCTAGAGATTTCGCGGTCCTCCTCCCATTAGTTTCTGAGTATTTCCAATTAAACAGAAAACGGCCGCAGTAGAAAAACAATATACTTCCTTGGTTACACCATGGAAGTATAATAATAGGGCAAATCATGAGCTCAATAAATCGCAGTTAAGGGACGGAAAATATGAATTAGGATGATTATATCTTTCCCTTAACATGTGTGGGTTGATCTCAAGTGTTTGGGAGTGACCCCACCCCTGCCTCGAAATTGGGTGACGGGATTGGGAAATAGTCAAACCCGGCCCAAAATGCGAATTTTGAGAGCCCGTAACTCCGTTATTTTCCAATGGATTTAAAAATTGTTTTGAGTATTGTGATCAGCTACTTACATTGATTATTTGTTATAAATTTTGTCTGATTCAGAGACGAATAACATTTTGTTTATTGGAAAGAATACGGGCCCACATTCAAAGTTTGAGGGCCCAAATCTCCGCCATTTTTTAACGGATTTACAATCTGTTTTCAGTTTTATGATCAACGTGTATGGTATATGTTATATATCAAGTTTCATATGATTCGGAGACGAAATAAATTTTGGTACCCCGGACCACCCCTCCCCTGACCCACAACACTGAACCGACACTGGCAAAATTTGGCTCATCGCGTGCTCTCTTCAGACCGCACGCATTGGCGTATCAGTTGACATCCAAAGTTTGACATCTTCGGAGGAGATGTGATCACAAGCATATGGGGCCAAATTTGCATTGTTTGAAGGCCCACAACTCTGACATTTTTCATTGGATTTTCGAAATTCTTTCAGTTTCTAGATCGGTTGGCGGTATGGATGTTATATTCCAAGTTTCATCCGATTCGGAGAAGAATACAAAATTGGTACCCCGGACCACCCCTCCCCTGACCCACAACACTGAACCGACACTGGCAAAATTTGGCCCATCGCGTGCTCTCTTCAGACCGCACGCACTGGGATATCAGACGACATCCAAAGTTCGACATCTTCGGAGGAGATAGGGTCACAAGCACATGGGACCGACACTTGCAAACTTTGAGGGCCCGTAACTCTTGCATTTCTTCTCGGATTACAAAAATCCTTTCCGGTATGGGTTTGTTTTCGTTCAGGGAATCTACATACTTAAATAGATGAATGTCAATAATAAAAAAAAATTGCGAAAATATTGCCCCCACCCCAGTGTAAAAATATATGTCCAACCCTGTCAAATTTTCTTCCTCGGACTAAGCTGACAACGGTCAACACGACTACAAAAACCAAATACAGTTATCTGGAATGATACGGGAGGACAACAGAGTACAATAAAATAGAGGTTTGCCAACTATGGGCGGTAACTCTTCAGGGAAAGGGCGGACCCAAGTTTTTATGCCCGTGGGCAGTAGTGCATATCGAGATGTGCATACGGTCTAATTTTCGATGCTCTGCTTCTTATAATTTCCGAGATAATAAAATGACATTTTTTCAAATAAAGGGAGATAACTCCTCGGGGAAAACGCGGACAATATTCGTTATGCGACGATGGCATACAACTCTTTGATCCCAAGATACGTACCAAGTTTTAATGTGCTACTCCTGGTACTTTTCGAGTAATAAGGGTTGCAAAAGTGTCCAGTATAATAATAATAATAATGAAAAATAATCGAAAAAGGGCCATAACTCTGTCAAAATATATTGGACCAACATCCGGATAGCATTATTTTTAGTAGACCTTAGATGCCTACATTCGCTAGAGATTTCGCGGTCCTCCTCCCATTAGTTTCTGAGTATTTCCAATTAAACAGAAAACGGCCGCAGTAGAAAAACAATATACTTCCTTGGTTACACCATGGAAGTATAATAATAGGGCAAATCATGAGCTCAATAAATCGCAGTTAAGGGACGGAAAATATGAATTAGGATGATTATATCTTTCCCTTAACATGTGTGGGTTGATCTCAAGTGTTTGGGAGTGACCCCACCCCTGCCTCGAAATTGGGTGACGGGATTGGGAAATAGTCAAACCCGGCCCAAAATGCGAATTTTGAGAGCCCGTAACTCCGTTATTTTCCAATGGATTTAAAAATTGTTTTGAGTATTGTGATCAGCTACTTACATTGATTATTTGTTATAAATTTTGTCTGATTCAGAGACGAATAACATTTTGTTTATTGGAAAGAATACGGGCCCACATTCAAAGTTTGAGGGCCCAAATCTCCGCCATTTTTTAACGGATTTACAATCTGTTTTCAGTTTTATGATCAACGTGTATGGTATATGTTATATATCAAGTTTCATATGATTCGGAGACGAAATAAATTTTGGTACCCCGGACCACCCCTCCCCTGACCCACAACACTGAACCGACACTGGCAAAATTTGGCTCATCGCGTGCTCTCTTCAGACCGCACGCATTGGCGTATCAGTTGACATCCAAAGTTTGACATCTTCGGAGGAGATGTGATCACAAGCATATGGGGCCAAATTTGCATTGTTTGAAGGCCCACAACTCTGACATTTTTCATTGGATTTTCGAAATTCTTTCAGTTTCTAGATCGGTTGGCGGTATGGATGTTATATTCCAAGTTTCATCCGATTCGGAGAAGAATACAAAATTGGTACCCCGGACCACCCCTCCCCTGACCCACAACACTGAACCGACACTGGCAAAATTTGGCCCATCGCGTGCTCTCTTCAGACCGCACGCACTGGGATATCAGACGACATCCAAAGTTCGACATCTTCGGAGGAGATAGGGTCACAAGCACATGGGACCGACACTTGCAAACTTTGAGGGCCCGTAACTCTTGCATTTCTTCTCGGATTACAAAAATCCTTTCCGGTATGGGTTTGTTTTCGTTCAGGGAATCTACATACTTAAATAGATGAATGTCAATAATAAAAAAAAATTGCGAAAATATTGCCCCCACCCCAGTGTAAAAATATATGTCCAACCCTGTCAAATTTTCTTCCTCGGACTAAGCTGACAACGGTCAACACGACTACAAAAACCAAATACAGTTATCTGGAATGATACGGGAGGACAACAGAGTACAATAAAATAGAGGTTTGCCAACTATGGGCGGTAACTCTTCAGGGAAAGGGCGGACCCAAGTTTTTATGCCCGTGGGCAGTAGTGCATATCGAGATGTGCATACGGTCTAATTTTCGATGCTCTGCTTCTTATAATTTCCGAGATAATAAAATGACATTTTTTCAAATAAAGGGAGATAACTCCTCGGGGAAAACGCGGACAATATTCGTTATGCGACGATGGCATACAACTCTTTGATCCCAAGATACGTACCAAGTTTTAATGTGCTACTCCTGGTACTTTTCGAGTAATAAGGGTTGCAAAAGTGTCCAGTATAATAATAATAATAATGAAAAATAATCGAAAAAGGGCCATAACTCTGTCAAAATATATTGGACCAACATCCGGATAGCATTATTTTTAGTAGACCTTAGATGCCTACATTCGCTAGAGATTTCGCGGTCCTCCTCCCATTAGTTTCTGAGTATTTCCAATTAAACAGAAAACGGCCGCAGTAGAAAAACAATATACTTCCTTGGTTACACCATGGAAGTATAATAATAGGGCAAATCATGAGCTCAATAAATCGCAGTTAAGGGACGGAAAATATGAATTAGGATGATTATATCTTTCCCTTAACATGTGTGGGTTGATCTCAAGTGTTTGGGAGTGACCCCACCCCTGCCTCGAAATTGGGTGACGGGATTGGGAAATAGTCAAACCCGGCCCAAAATGCGAATTTTGAGAGCCCGTAACTCCGTTATTTTCCAATGGATTTAAAAATTGTTTTGAGTATTGTGATCAGCTACTTACATTGATTATTTGTTATAAATTTTGTCTGATTCAGAGACGAATAACATTTTGTTTATTGGAAAGAATACGGGCCCACATTCAAAGTTTGAGGGCCCAAATCTCCGCCATTTTTTAACGGATTTACAATCTGTTTTCAGTTTTATGATCAACGTGTATGGTATATGTTATATATCAAGTTTCATATGATTCGGAGACGAAATAAATTTTGGTACCCCGGACCACCCCTCCCCTGACCCACAACACTGAACCGACACTGGCAAAATTTGGCTCATCGCGTGCTCTCTTCAGACCGCACGCATTGGCGTATCAGTTGACATCCAAAGTTTGACATCTTCGGAGGAGATGTGATCACAAGCATATGGGGCCAAATTTGCATTGTTTGAAGGCCCACAACTCTGACATTTTTCATTGGATTTTCGAAATTCTTTCAGTTTCTAGATCGGTTGGCGGTATGGATGTTATATTCCAAGTTTCATCCGATTCGGAGAAGAATACAAAATTGGTACCCCGGACCACCCCTCCCCTGACCCACAACACTGAACCGACACTGGCAAAATTTGGCCCATCGCGTGCTCTCTTCAGACCGCACGCACTGGGATATCAGACGACATCCAAAGTTCGACATCTTCGGAGGAGATAGGGTCACAAGCACATGGGACCGACACTTGCAAACTTTGAGGGCCCGTAACTCTTGCATTTCTTCTCGGATTACAAAAATCCTTTCCGGTATGGGTTTGTTTTCGTTCAGGGAATCTACATACTTAAATAGATGAATGTCAATAATAAAAAAAAATTGCGAAAATATTGCCCCCACCCCAGTGTAAAAATATATGTCCAACCCTGTCAAATTTTCTTCCTCGGACTAAGCTGACAACGGTCAACACGACTACAAAAACCAAATACAGTTATCTGGAATGATACGGGAGGACAACAGAGTACAATAAAATAGAGGTTTGCCAACTATGGGCGGTAACTCTTCAGGGAAAGGGCGGACCCAAGTTTTTATGCCCGTGGGCAGTAGTGCATATCGAGATGTGCATACGGTCTAATTTTCGATGCTCTGCTTCTTATAATTTCCGAGATAATAAAATGACATTTTTTCAAATAAAGGGAGATAACTCCTCGGGGAAAACGCGGACAATATTCGTTATGCGACGATGGCATACAACTCTTTGATCCCAAGATACGTACCAAGTTTTAATGTGCTACTCCTGGTACTTTTCGAGTAATAAGGGTTGCAAAAGTGTCCAGTATAATAATAATAATAATGAAAAATAATCGAAAAAGGGCCATAACTCTGTCAAAATATATTGGACCAACATCCGGATAGCATTATTTTTAGTAGACCTTAGATGCCTACATTCGCTAGAGATTTCGCGGTCCTCCTCCCATTAGTTTCTGAGTATTTCCAATTAAACAGAAAACGGCCGCAGTAGAAAAACAATATACTTCCTTGGTTACACCATGGAAGTATAATAATAGGGCAAATCATGAGCTCAATAAATCGCAGTTAAGGGACGGAAAATATGAATTAGGATGATTATATCTTTCCCTTAACATGTGTGGGTTGATCTCAAGTGTTTGGGAGTGACCCCACCCCTGCCTCGAAATTGGGTGACGGGATTGGGAAATAGTCAAACCCGGCCCAAAATGCGAATTTTGAGAGCCCGTAACTCCGTTATTTTCCAATGGATTTAAAAATTGTTTTGAGTATTGTGATCAGCTACTTACATTGATTATTTGTTATAAATTTTGTCTGATTCAGAGACGAATAACATTTTGTTTATTGGAAAGAATACGGGCCCACATTCAAAGTTTGAGGGCCCAAATCTCCGCCATTTTTTAACGGATTTACAATCTGTTTTCAGTTTTATGATCAACGTGTATGGTATATGTTATATATCAAGTTTCATATGATTCGGAGACGAAATAAATTTTGGTACCCCGGACCACCCCTCCCCTGACCCACAACACTGAACCGACACTGGCAAAATTTGGCTCATCGCGTGCTCTCTTCAGACCGCACGCATTGGCGTATCAGTTGACATCCAAAGTTTGACATCTTCGGAGGAGATGTGATCACAAGCATATGGGGCCAAATTTGCATTGTTTGAAGGCCCACAACTCTGACATTTTTCATTGGATTTTCGAAATTCTTTCAGTTTCTAGATCGGTTGGCGGTATGGATGTTATATTCCAAGTTTCATCCGATTCGGAGAAGAATACAAAATTGGTACCCCGGACCACCCCTCCCCTGACCCACAACACTGAACCGACACTGGCAAAATTTGGCCCATCGCGTGCTCTCTTCAGACCGCACGCACTGGGATATCAGACGACATCCAAAGTTCGACATCTTCGGAGGAGATAGGGTCACAAGCACATGGGACCGACACTTGCAAACTTTGAGGGCCCGTAACTCTTGCATTTCTTCTCGGATTACAAAAATCCTTTCCGGTATGGGTTTGTTTTCGTTCAGGGAATCTACATACTTAAATAGATGAATGTCAATAATAAAAAAAAATTGCGAAAATATTGCCCCCACCCCAGTGTAAAAATATATGTCCAACCCTGTCAAATTTTCTTCCTCGGACTAAGCTGACAACGGTCAACACGACTACAAAAACCAAATACAGTTATCTGGAATGATACGGGAGGACAACAGAGTACAATAAAATAGAGGTTTGCCAACTATGGGCGGTAACTCTTCAGGGAAAGGGCGGACCCAAGTTTTTATGCCCGTGGGCAGTAGTGCATATCGAGATGTGCATACGGTCTAATTTTCGATGCTCTGCTTCTTATAATTTCCGAGATAATAAAATGACATTTTTTCAAATAAAGGGAGATAACTCCTCGGGGAAAACGCGGACAATATTCGTTATGCGACGATGGCATACAACTCTTTGATCCCAAGATACGTACCAAGTTTTAATGTGCTACTCCTGGTACTTTTCGAGTAATAAGGGTTGCAAAAGTGTCCAGTATAATAATAATAATAATGAAAAATAATCGAAAAAGGGCCATAACTCTGTCAAAATATATTGGACCAACATCCGGATAGCATTATTTTTAGTAGACCTTAGATGCCTACATTCGCTAGAGATTTCGCGGTCCTCCTCCCATTAGTTTCTGAGTATTTCCAATTAAACAGAAAACGGCCGCAGTAGAAAAACAATATACTTCCTTGGTTACACCATGGAAGTATAATAATAGGGCAAATCATGAGCTCAATAAATCGCAGTTAAGGGACGGAAAATATGAATTAGGATGATTATATCTTTCCCTTAACATGTGTGGGTTGATCTCAAGTGTTTGGGAGTGACCCCACCCCTGCCTCGAAATTGGGTGACGGGATTGGGAAATAGTCAAACCCGGCCCAAAATGCGAATTTTGAGAGCCCGTAACTCCGTTATTTTCCAATGGATTTAAAAATTGTTTTGAGTATTGTGATCAGCTACTTACATTGATTATTTGTTATAAATTTTGTCTGATTCAGAGACGAATAACATTTTGTTTATTGGAAAGAATACGGGCCCACATTCAAAGTTTGAGGGCCCAAATCTCCGCCATTTTTTAACGGATTTACAATCTGTTTTCAGTTTTATGATCAACGTGTATGGTATATGTTATATATCAAGTTTCATATGATTCGGAGACGAAATAAATTTTGGTACCCCGGACCACCCCTCCCCTGACCCACAACACTGAACCGACACTGGCAAAATTTGGCTCATCGCGTGCTCTCTTCAGACCGCACGCATTGGCGTATCAGTTGACATCCAAAGTTTGACATCTTCGGAGGAGATGTGATCACAAGCATATGGGGCCAAATTTGCATTGTTTGAAGGCCCACAACTCTGACATTTTTCATTGGATTTTCGAAATTCTTTCAGTTTCTAGATCGGTTGGCGGTATGGATGTTATATTCCAAGTTTCATCCGATTCGGAGAAGAATACAAAATTGGTACCCCGGACCACCCCTCCCCTGACCCACAACACTGAACCGACACTGGCAAAATTTGGCCCATCGCGTGCTCTCTTCAGACCGCACGCACTGGGATATCAGACGACATCCAAAGTTCGACATCTTCGGAGGAGATAGGGTCACAAGCACATGGGACCGACACTTGCAAACTTTGAGGGCCCGTAACTCTTGCATTTCTTCTCGGATTACAAAAATCCTTTCCGGTATGGGTTTGTTTTCGTTCAGGGAATCTACATACTTAAATAGATGAATGTCAATAATAAAAAAAAATTGCGAAAATATTGCCCCCACCCCAGTGTAAAAATATATGTCCAACCCTGTCAAATTTTCTTCCTCGGACTAAGCTGACAACGGTCAACACGACTACAAAAACCAAATACAGTTATCTGGAATGATACGGGAGGACAACAGAGTACAATAAAATAGAGGTTTGCCAACTATGGGCGGTAACTCTTCAGGGA
Source organism: Siphonodentalium dalli (assembly GCA_032622095.1). Classification (NCBI taxonomy): domain Eukaryota; kingdom Metazoa; phylum Mollusca; class Scaphopoda; order Gadilida; family Siphonodentaliidae; genus Siphonodentalium; species Siphonodentalium dalli. The sequence goes on along the minus strand of CP136069.1, from coordinate 103,053,252 downwards.
AAGGGCGGACCCAAGTTTTTATGCCCGTGGGCAGTAGTGCATATCGAGATGTGCATACGGTCTAATTTTCGATGCTCTGCTTCTTATAATTTCCGAGATAATAAAATGACATTTTTTCAAATAAAGGGAGATAACTCCTCGGGGAAAACGCGGACAATATTCGTTATGCGACGATGGCATACAACTCTTTGATCCCAAGATACGTACCAAGTTTTAATGTGCTACTCCTGGTACTTTTCGAGTAATAAGGGTTGCAAAAGTGTCCAGTATAATAATAATAATAATGAAAAATAATCGAAAAAGGGCCATAACTCTGTCAAAATATATTGGACCAACATCCGGATAGCATTATTTTTAGTAGACCTTAGATGCCTACATTCGCTAGAGATTTCGCGGTCCTCCTCCCATTAGTTTCTGAGTATTTCCAATTAAACAGAAAACGGCCGCAGTAGAAAAACAATATACTTCCTTGGTTACACCATGGAAGTATAATAATAACAATGAAAAATAATCAAAAAAGGGCCATAACTCCGCCAAGAAACATTGGGCGGAAATCGTGATACCATTATATTTAGTAAACCTTCGATGCCTACATTCGCTAGAGATTTCGCGTTCCTATTGCAATTAGTTTCTGAGTATTTCGAAATAAACGGAAAACGACCTCAGTAGAAAAACAATATACTTCCTTGGTTACACCATGGAAGTATAATAATAGGGCAAATCTTGAGCTGAAAAAATCGCAGTTAAGGGACGGAAAATATGAAGTAGGATGATTATGTCTTTCCCTTAACATGTGTAGGTTGATCTCAAGTGTTTGGAAGTGACCCCACCCCTGCCTCGAAATTGGGTGACGTGATTGGGAAATTGTCAAACCCGGCCCAAAATGCGAATTTTGAGAGCCCGTAACTCCGTTATTTTCCAATGGATTTAAAAATTGTTTTGAGTATTGTGATCAGCTACTTACATTGATTATTTGTTATAAATTTTGTCTGATTCAGAGACGAATAACATTTTGTTTATTGGAAAGAATACGGGCCCACATTCAAAGTTTGAGGGCCCAAATCTCCGCCATTTTTTAACGGATTTACAATCTGTTTTCAGTTTTATGATCAACGTGTATGGTAGATGTTATATATCAAGTTTCATATGATTCGGAGACGAAATAAATTTTGGTACCCCGGACCACCCTCCCCTGACCCACAACACTGAACCGACACTGGCAAAAGTTGGCCCATCGCGTGCTCTCTTCAGACCGCACGCATTGGCGTATCAGATTACATCCAAAGTTTGACATCTTCGGAGGAGATGTGATGACAAGCACATGGGACCAAATTTCAAACTTTGAGGGCCCGTTACCCTTGCATTTCATCTCGGATTTCCAAAATCTTTTCCGATATGGGTTTGTTTTCGTTCAGGGAATCTATATACTTAAATAGATAAATGTTAATGAAAAAAAAAAAATTCGAAAATTTTGCCCCCCACCCCAGTGTAAAAATATATGTCCAACCCTGTCAAATTTTCTTCCTTGGACTAAGCTGACAACGGTCAATACGACTACAAAAACCAAATGCAGTATTCTGGAATAATACGGGAGGACAACAGAGTACAATAAAATAGAGGTTTGCCAACTATGGGCGGTAACTCTTCAGGGAAAGCGCGGACACAAGTTTTTATGCCCGTGGGCAGTAGTGCATATCGAGATGTGCATACGGTCTAATTTTCGATGCTCTGCTTCTTATAATTTCCGAGATAATAAAATGACATTTTTTCAAATAAAGGGAGATAACTCCTCGGTGAAAGCGCGGACAAAATCGTTATGGGCCATATGGTTAGAACTCATGTACCCCAACCTACTTACCAAGTTTTGGTGTCCTACTTCTTGTACTTTTCGAGTAATAGTGATTACAAAAGTGTCAAGTATAATAATAATAACAATGAAAAATAATCGCAAAAGGGCCATAACTCCGCCAAGAAACATTGGGCGGAAATCCGGATACCATTATATCTAGTAAACCTTCGATGCCTACATTCGCTAGAGATTTCGCGTTCCTACTGCAATCAGTTTCTGAGTATTTCGAAATAAACGGAAAACGACCTCAGTAGAAAAACAATATACTTCCTTGGTTACACCATGGAAGTATAATAATAGGGCGAATCTTGAGCTGAAAACATCGTAGTTTAGGGACGGAAAATAGGAAGTAGGATGATTATATCACGTCCTTACCATGTTTATGTTGATCTCAAGTGATTGCAAGTGACCCCACCCCTGCCTCGAAATTGGGTGACGGGATTGGGAAATTGTCAACCCAGGCTCAAAATGCGAATTTTGAAGACCCGTAACTCCGTTATTTTCTAATGGATTTAAAAATTGTTTTCAGTTTTGTGATCTGCTGCTCACATATATTGTATGGAATGCATTTCATCTGAATCGGAGACGAAAAACATTTCGGTTATTGGAAAGCATATGGGCCCAAGTTCAAACTTTGAGGGTCCAAATCTCCGCCATTTTCCAACGGATCTGAGATCTGTTTTCAGCGTCGTGATAAGTTTGTAGGGTAGATGTTATATTCCAAGTTTCATCTGATTCGGAGACTAAATAAAATATGGAACCATAAACCACCCCTCCCCAGAACCACAATACTGAACCGACACTGGCAAAATTTGGCTCACACCGAGCACTAGTTAGTCTGGATACTTAGAAGCGTGTCACTATTTGCAATGATTGTCCGTTTTAAAGGAGATAGGGCGACAACCCGATTGTCCCCCAAAAAAAAAATTTGAGGGCCCACAACTCTGGTATTTCTACTCAGATTTCAAAAATCTTTCGCGGTATTTGATCAGCTTTACACAGTCAAGCCATACACATAAATAGACGAGTTTCGTAACGAATTTTTTTTTTTAATTTGGCACCCCCATCCTATTGTAAAAAATATATGTCCAACCCTGTCAAATTTTCTTCCTTGGACTAAGCTGACAACGGTCAATACGACTATAAAAACCAAATGCAGTTATCTGGAATAATACGGGAGGACAACAGAGTACAATAAAATAGAGGTTTGCCAACTATGGGCGGTAACTCTTCAGGGAAAGCGCGGACACAAGTTTTTATGCCCGTGGGCAGTAGTGCATATCGGGATGTGCATACGGTCTAATTTTCGATGCTCTGCTTCTTATAATTTCCGAGATAATAAAATGACATTTTTTCAAATAAAGGGAGATAACTCCTCGGTGAAAGCGCGGACAAAATCGTTATGGGCCATATGGTTAGAACTCATGTACCCCAACCTACTTACCAAGTTTTGGTGTCCTACTTCTTGTACTTTTCGAGTAATAGTGATTACAAAAGTGTCAAGTATAATAATAATAACAATGAAAAATAATCGCAAAAGGGCCATAACTCCGCCAAGAAACATTGGGCGGAAATCCGGATACCATTATATCTAGTAAACCTTCGATGCCTACATTCGCTAGAGATTTCGCGTTCCTACTGCAATCAGTTTCTGAGTATTTCGAAATAAACGGAAAACGACCTCAGTAGAAAAACAATATACTTCCTTGGTTACACCATGGAAGTATAATAATTGTTTTCCATATAAAAATGTTACATGACGTAGTTTAGTTTGTTAAAACTACCATAATATCAGCCATGTGTGCATTTTTCGATGTCTGGTATGTCCCTAGCAACGCAACCGTTACCAGAAATATATAGTAATTTTAAAGTCGAACCCACACTAACAATAACTATTATAATTGTTTCACCATAAAATGATAATGACGTAGTTTATATTAGTTTGTCAAAACTATCATAATATCAGTCAGCTCGGCATTTTTCGATTTCGGGTATGTCCCTAGCAACCGTTACCACCCCTGTAAGTAAGAACTATGGTAATTTTCCAGCCAGATATACTCGAACAACAACTAATATCACTTTTACCATAAAAATGCTGCATGACGTAGGTTAGATTGTTAAAACTGCCACAATATCAGTCATATTTGTATTTCTTCGATGTGGGATAGTTGCCTAGCAACCGTTGTCAAGGACGGACCTGCCGCGACGTCTATACATCTGAAAATGATTAATAGTGTACAAGGAACCTATGTGCCAAGTTTCATCAATTGTTTCGTCAAACGCCAGAACTATTATGTGGTATTTTGCCTTTCAGATACTCAAAGCCATGGGGTACGTTTTAGGGGGTAGTGTTATGTTTCCGTCTATAAAATCTTAAAGATGGTAATGGTTCGACATATCTCATCACTTTCCTGTTCCGAACTAACCACTCTTCTTGTATAATGGTTCATATTTTAGCTCATTGTCGTCTGAATATCTTTACTCGCCCTCTTTTGTTAGGAAAATTTTGAATCAACATGCGATTTATATGCTCTCTTCACCAATAAATGTCATCACAATTATGGAAGATCGACTGTTAGTAAGCTCTAGCACCAATTACGCATATCTATCGACACATGCTTCATGATGGACGGGTACGTGTGAAGATTGAGTCCACAAATTAGCCTACATATGACTGTATTCGCATATGGTCTAATGGAATTTCGTCAGAAATTGCACCATTGCGAAAAATCATGATATCTCAAAAAGCTCAACTCTGATTCTAGGGGACTTTTTCCAAGTTGTTCATAAACATGTTCTTATTAATCCCTGAAAAATTCAGCTTTCCGGGATTTTTTGCACTAGTGAAACCTAATGTGCCTGGACTAGTAGACATATATTATGCAACCAAAGAAGACATCTTTACCATTACGGCTGTGCGTTCTGTGAAGACAATGTCAACGAAAATGAAAGCCACATCTTAATTGACTCGCCTCATTTTTCCTCCAAACTAAAACTAATGGAGGGAAGTTTTCTTAATTTTCGACTGATGAGTAGATGGGACCAACTGAATCATATATTAGATAATGACATTACACAACATTTCGCGAAAATTTGCAACCTAGTCAGGAAGTTTTTCGACTGCAGATCTGACAGAACATACATATTATTATATAATGTATAATACGTCAAATGATTGATATTATTATTCGTATGTTGTGTGTTCAAATATCACAGTTCATATTATTGTTATAGGCAACCTGGCCCAACCCAGGGGCGTATTTTGCTTAATAAATAATAAATTAAAAAAAATTAATTAAATAAATAAAAAAAACACACAAATTAAAATAAGCTCACTTGGGCCTATTTCATAATCAAATAAATGTGAATATTTTCCTTCAATATGAACCTATTTGCAGACCAGATGTACGCTCGTTATATATCACTGAACATACCGGTGAATTTACAAATTGAGCTTTTTTTCTAAAATTTTATTATATGGTTGTGAATTTGGGAATATCAGCACAGAGAAAAGTTAGAGAAGATACAACTAAAATTCCTGAAATATGTATTAGGACTGAAGCCAAGTACACCAAGCGTTAAGGTTTATGGCGAGACAGGTACTTTTCCTCTTCGGATACACATAAAATTAACAAAATATTATATGAATATTTATTATCGAACTATGTGCACGAGAGCCGTAGTCACCCGTGGATAGAGCATATTAGACAACTTTGTTATGACACGGGACTATCACATGTATGGGTTAACCAGTTCGTAATTAGTACCGAGTCTACTAACGACAAGCTTAAGAGTATAGTGCGAGAATCCTTGGAGAACCAGTATAAGCAAGCATGGCAAACTAGTATTTCATCGATGAGTAAATGTAGAATATATCGTATTATAAAGACAAAGTTTGACGCAGAAAAATACCTGTCTGTTTTGAACGCTTCAAATGTAACGACTCTGGCAAAATTCCGATGTAGGAGCCACCACTTGCCCATTGAAGTCGGCCCATGGAACGACACGGCAACCGATGCGATAATTTGTACCCAGTGCGACAAATGGTTAATCGGGGACGAATTTCATAATATAATGGAATGCCCAGTAATTAATTCCATGATGAGGAGATTTCTACCAACCCAACTAACTGAACAGTCAAATACCTATAATTTAAAAAAATTGATGATGCCCTCTGATGTAATAATTATAAATAAACTGTGTGGGTATCTCAGATACATACTTAAAGTTGGATCACAGCAGAATAAGCCCAACTATATAAATTAATTGTATTATAATTCTCAGATGAACCCAGATCTTATTTACATACATGTATATATATATATATATATATTATGATGTGTGTATGTATATGCTAAATCTGTTTACACCAATGACATGACTGTGTTTTTTGTATTTTGTTTTCTACATGAACGGTTCTCATGCCATAATATGGTTAGAACATTAAAGCATTGTTGGCATGTGGCCCGCGCCATCCAACAAAATAATGGGTATACGTGCACTATGGGCTTTGCTTATTTCAGAATATGTGAATATTTACATAAGCGCACACATGGACCACAGGCCCCCTCCGACGCTGAATAAATGCTCCCTGAAGGGAGTCTGTTTCAGCTAGTATATGATATTTGCATGTATAATGGGTGTTTTTTACTATTGTCACCTTTACTCAGAATTATTATTTTTTTATCCAAGAATTAAACCGTCGAATGCTATCTCTCACTCAGATGTTTGAGATGGGAGCATGCGAGGAGGTAAGCTCCTTTACTTCCTCCCCATCATTAATTATGGATAATTCTATTAGATTTAGGTCACATTCTTCGAGTACATTACTCTTTTCTCAATCCTTATTTCTGTTTTCTCTGTCATAAAGAGCGAGGGATCCGTAACTGCATGAAAAGTCGCCGAACTCACGGCTAATAACTGTGTACATCTCTTTGTTTGTACGATAGAATAGACTATGTCTAAATTAATCATTCATGTCAAATTTGCAATGAACATTCGGATCCACAAATCTGACTGTTGCCGGAATTAAACATTTTCAGACACAAAACCTTTCATTTTCTTGAACAATGTAGTTAGTGTAGACGATGCTTCGTGTATAATGCAGAATATCAGTTACACATGTTAGAAGATCGCATGCACTTTAAATTACACTATTAATTAATGTATACATACTAACACACCATCTATCTTCGAAAGAACATATTATTCAGTGTCACATTATTACAAGGCATAACCGGCTAGTATATTTAACAAATAAAGCATGGCTTGGATTGGCAATGCGGGTATAGTGCACAGTTGGTGGGTATAGTTCACGACGCGAAGCTGTGATCTATAACGTGTAGTTAGCGACAAGCAAATGAAGCCATGCTCTATTTATCAAATTTCACCGAACTATTCGAGCTTGTAGCATACATAACAGTATCCCACCAACATCAACTGCTGGATTGTTCAAAGACCCTTCAGAAGAAGTTAAGAGAAATCAAGTGCAACTCGTTTCACTGAGAACGAAAATGATTATCAATAAAAACAGTAATTTGTTCAACAGAAGGGACATGACAATCTGCGGAATGGGGTGTAATATGGAATAGAATGACAATCTGCCGATATCTCCAGGAATACAGCACACGTAGGGCTCATTTTGGTGTCTAACGAAAGGCCGACATTCGCCCCGTGAACAAGGTTTCTTAGCCATAAATGTCTTCTTCAAGGAAACTGATACTCTTGCCTCATGGTCCAGTGCACTTATGGTTTCACCTTAAACTATTTGCAACACAAAGATTCTCAGTTGGAATAAGTACATTAACCCATCACAAACAACATACTAAAATTCAAAAAGTATCAAGAAAGGCAAAATTAATGAATTTTGTGAAATAAATTTGTCGAAATTTGGTAAACTACTCAATTTATGGCTTTTCAAGAATGTTTATAGAAAACTTTATGCCACAATGCATGTCGTTTGTATATCCATTTCTTACATAATCCTGACCACAGAACAGAAAACCTTTCTCAGATACGTTGAGTATTGTTCGAGTTATGTGCCTCCAAAATTGGGAGTGTATCTAATTTCAGAGCCTCAATTTCTCAAAATCAGTTAAAAATTCATTTTTTATGTTCTTGTATTTTAAAAACTAAAGAAAACTGAAGGGATTCTTGTTTTAGTAATTTCCTCTCTATGTTGTGCACAATAAATGATTTATTTATGCATCTGTGATTGAGCGGACATAAATATCCTTAAACAAAATGTGTTTAATAGTTTATTAAACCGAGAAATGATCGAAGTTGAGAAACATTTTCTGGGCGTGGCACATTTTTCACTGCCTCCACTTTTTTTGGTGAAGTGTAAAGGCCATTTCTGTCAATTTCATGACCACAGTAACTAATTCGCTTCTTGAAGAATGCACACTTCGACTTATTAATAGTTAACCCATAGTCACTCAAACGTTTAAGCACCTGTTCCAAGTTTTCCAAGTGTTCCTGCATGGTCATTTCTTCCACTAATGATCATATCATCACAGACACATTTGGTGAACGAGACGTTCTGAAGTACTTGGTCCATGGCACGTTGCCAGATTGCTGGACTACTCGAGCAGCCATATGCTAGACGATTCCAGCGATAGTAGTCCTTTAGGGGTATTGATAGTCATCAGCTCTTTGGTTTCGTTATCAGCTTCCATTTGCGTAAACGCTCGGTTCAGATCGATCTTGCTGAATTTTTCGCCACCAGATAATGATGCGAAAATGTCTTCAATCTTCGGCAATGGGTACTGTTCAACTTTCATGACCGGATTTATTGTCACTTTGAAGTCACCGCAAACTCTAATTTCACCATTGGATTTCACTATGGGAACAATCGGAGCTGCCCATTCACTGTAGTCTACAGGTGTAAGAATGCCGTCAGACTCTAGGCGCTCAAGAGCTTTGATAACGCCAGGCTTAATCGAATATGGCACTGGTCGTGCTTTGTGAAATTTGGGTTGCGTCCCTTCTTCAATGTATATATGGGCTTTAATACCCTTTAACTTTCCGAGTTTGTCCGTAAAAAACATGCTCGTATTTAGACATTAAAATGTCCAAAGAAGTTGAACTCGCTGTACCGATAGATACTTGTTTTATCGCACACCAGTCAAGTCGAAAATGTTGTAGCCAGTCTCTACCAAACAGTGCTGGGCCGGCTGTTGGAACGACATAAAGTGAAACATTTGCAGTCTGATCTTCCAATTTGGTCTGAACATCAATTCTGCCATCCGGTTTCATTCGTTCGCCCGAAAATGTTTTTAAAACGACATTCGTGCTTTTGAGTTCAATACTTGGAAATTGACGGTCAAAATCTTGCCTTGAAATTAGAGAAACAGACGCTCCTGTATCGAGCTCCATTGGTAGCTCAGTTCCATTGATTGTAGGACGCAAAATTATGGGATCGACTCTCGATTTAGCTGTAGCATTTGCGACCTTTACATGTAGAATTAGTTCCTCGTCCGAAGCAACTTCTTCTTCCTCAACTTTACCAACACGTTTCGGATTTAGCTTCTTTCTACACGCAAAATCAGGGTGGTCCTTGATCATGCAAACGCTGCAAACGGCGTATTTATAACGACATTTTGTTGGCAAAATATGCTCCCGTACACCTGTAACAGGTTGGCGGTGGCTTCGAATAAGCTGGTTTGTAGTCACGGTCACGTTCTCGGTCACGATGGTCTGCAGATTTGGAGTGTGAAAACTTATTCACAGAAATGTCCTTTTCTGGACTCTAACCCCGGAACTCGGACAATTCACTGGCATCTTTTGCTGCCGTCTCCATTGCAACAGCTATTTTGAGCATTTGCTTATGACAGTTCTGATTCTTGCAAAAGACGTTTCTGAATATTCATTTGCCGCAGACCACAAACAAACCGATCGCGAAGTGTAGTTTGCAAATTGTCACCAAAATCACAGGTCACAGCTAGCTTGCGCATTTCGGCGATGAAAGTCATAATTGTCTCCCCTTCTAACTGATCCCTCTTGTTGAACCTGCATCATTCAGCAATTATGGAGGGTTTAGGGTTCAGTTGGATGGTGAGGGTTTCTACAAGGGCGGCGTATGTCTTGGTTGCGGGTTTTATTGGGGCCAACAAGCTTTTCAGAAGGCCATAGGTTTGTGGGCCTATCAAACTGAGCAACGAAGCATATCGTCGTATAAAACTAATTACGACGATATGCTTGTGAAATGTAATGAATGTGAGATGCAGGTGGATAAATGATATGAAGCAAGTTATATGATGATGCGGAGATGAAATGACACGATGAAATGGAAAAAATGAAAACGCCCATACGCATGCGATCTGGGTTCGATAATGTGTGAAGAAATCTTAGTGAAACAGACAACGTGAATAAAGATGGGAGATGAAATGAAAGTGGGAATAATGAATGTGCAAATGGAAGTGAACAAATAATGACAACGAACTATGATTTATATGAAATTGCTAATGAATTAAAGATACTAAATAAAAATGTCCCGGGCAACAAATGGAGCAGACATATTTAGATAATTGCACATTCAAAGTATGAACACATAAATGCCCATTGAAAATATAAAAAATTAAACTTACACATTGGCGGGTATGGAAACTGCTAAATTATATATATCAACGTACATTTATTGCATTGTTTCGAGGTTGACATGAGGATTTATCAACCCGAGGAAGTTAATATTCATCGAGGCCGCATGCCGAAGTGAATATTAACTTCCAATGGTTGATAAATCCTCATGTCAACCTCGAAACAATGCAATAAGTGTTTCATTATGTGATCTACCAATATTATCAAGCCCCATTAGCCCTGAAACACATTGCTGACCCGTTTATATAAATATATGTAAATGGATCCATCAAATTCACAACAATGTAGATGCTTTATCATTGCAAAACCCAGGGATTTGCAATTCTATTAATAACTCATGACGTGACTTAATAACTCGTGACTTAAATTGTTATTAACCCATCTTGCCTGTTTATAGCGGTGTCAGACCGATTTTCCGAAGACCTATTACTACGAAGGCCCACAACTCCGAAGACCCGATTCTCCGACGGCCCATAACTCCGAAGATCCGATTCTCCGACGGCCCGTAACTCCGAAGATCCGATTCTCCGACGGCCCATAACTCCGAAGATCCGATTCTCCGAAAGCCTATAACTCCGAAGGGCCGATTCTCCGAAGATCTATAACTCCGAAGGTCCGATTCTCCGAATGTCCGATTCTCCGAGGATTTTGTTTTATCGGGATATTATCGTTTACTAAATAGTGTACAGTCCAGTGGCGAAGCCAAGGGGTCCCAAAATTCCTACTGCTCCCATTAAACCTCTACTTGCTATTTCAGACAATATGGGCCCCTAGCAAAACATGTCCAATGTCACGTAAACGCCCGGAAATCGTTCATGGGCATCAAAATATTCAAACTTTTCCTACTGCCCCCACCTAAATGGGAATCCTGGCCCGCCACTGACTATACACCAGATACTATAACGTTACGTTGGCCCATGAGATGCCAGAGTAAAATGTACAGGGGTGAACGGGGAAGAACTTGTCCTTTTTCATATATAAAATGAACTTGATTGTATTTTCAGTCGCCAGAAAAAAGGGCAGGTTCTTCCCCTTTGGCCCCCGTTCGCCCCTGTGCATGTTAGGCTACTCTGACATTATTGCAGCGTTTCGTTATAATATACCCGGTGCACACCAGTGGCGGAACCAGGGTTCCCATTTAGGTGTGCACATTAATTAGCATATGTGGGGGATATGTGGTGGATATATCATGCATATATATGATATGCCGAAAGCATATCACGAAGGCCTGATTTGGGGAGCGCATGCATGGGAGGGGTCGCCCCCAATCGTTGGTCCGGGTGCTCCCCTGGGCAGGAACACTGTGAATATTTGAATGCCTAGGAGGGATTTCCGGACGTTTACATGACATTTGACATGTTTTTTGGGAGCGGTCTTCCCTAGGGCCCCATTGACTCCGCCACTGGACTGTACACTATTTAATAAGCGATAAAACATGATCTTCGGAGAATCGGACCTTCGGAGAATCGGACCTTCGGAGTTATGGGTCTTCGGAAAAACGCTACGTAACCGTTTATAGCAGAATCCAGTAGATATCGTAATTTATCAAATTCTTTTCCGTATGATTTAGTATAGGACTTTAGAAGAAAGTTTATGATCATATAATAAAAGTAATTAATTAGATATGTGTAAAGCAATATCTTTATCAAATTCAATGTTGCTAAATTAGCGAGTCTACAACGAACTCCATGTAACGTCAAAGTCACCACAAAGTTTGGTCGCAACTATATGCACCACGATAGAACGCTCAAAATTTATCACAAAGTGATACACTACCGTTATAATATTTGTATTGCATGTTCCGAATGGGAAGAGTGATGCGGACCATAATATACCACTTGTAAGTTTTTGTCTCAACCGTTAACGATCTACAGCCGGGACAAAAAAATGACCTATTCTTAGCGCCAAATCCAAACGAGCTAATTAATGAGTAAGGTTAATGCAGTAGCAGGTAGGCCGGTCTGCTGTAGATACGACCCCAAAGTTTGACCGCTCTACTATAAAATCAACCTGCCCAGCAGTTCGCTCGCTTCGGTGGGTTCAGACTTTTGGTAAATTCCAACGAAAATCAAAAGGGGGGGGGGGGGAATTGTCACAATTTCAAACATCGAGATAAAAAAAAATGATTAGTGGATGTGATAGATAGTCGTGTCTCTTCAAATCGCGCTAAAGTCGAAGGTTTACCCGTGTCGTTGCTTTATAACGTAAATAGGTATACTTAAGTGTTGTATCACTGAAAAAATTTCCCGCCAAATCCAAACGGGCTAACGAAGGGGCAAGGTAATGCAGGGGCGGAAACGTCGATATATTGTAGGTAACCTCCCAAAGTTTGACCGCTGTACTAGAAAAACAATCTCGTGGCGACAGTATATAGCATAATACGTAATACACAAAGATGAATATACCCATGTTGCTAAATGGCGTTATGACGTCGTGTGCTGGGGTGTTGACGTTATTGTCATTTTCCAGTGGAAAAATATAACGGGTATATCACAAGAACCATAAAACTGACTCAGTTGAAAGGTTATTGTCGTTCACAATCGTGAAACATCATACACTGTTTGAAACTTCAAGATATAGTTATTCCGATGAAGCAATATCTTAATTCCAGAACTTTATGAATAATGGCCTACTGCTAATGTGCTGAAGTAGGTCCGGACCATATAGCACACGACATGCACTTAATCAGGGAGCCTGTTGGGTTCTATTTGCACAATCGCGTACGAAAGGTTTGATGCCCCAGATTTGTTACATCACAAGAACGTTAAAAGAAATCCGATTTCTTAAGTTCCGCATGGCAGGCGTTTAGGGGCCAGAGACCCCTCAAAACCCACAAAAATGACTTCTATTTGCACTTTTGAGTACAAAGCTGATTTTTATACTGATAGTGCTCCAGCAATCACTGATCAACAATACACAATTTCTGAAACTAAATTTCCTGGCGTTTTCATTTCAGAAGGTAATTCTGAAAGTACCCCCAAAACCCCCAAAATGACTTCTATTTGCACTTTCGAGTACAAAGCTGATTTTCATATTAATAGTGCTCTAGTCATCACTGATCAATAATACACAATTTCTGAAACGAAATTCCATGGTGTTTTCATTTCAGAATGGGTTTCTTTAAACTATCCCCAAAAACCCAAAATTTTGCTTTTATTTGCACATATTGTCAAAGACAAAGCTGATTTTCCCCTCAATAGTTATCCTGCTGTCGCTGGTCATAAAAACCTCGTTTAAGAAACGAAATTCCGTTACGTTTTCATTTATGAAGCACAGGTCCCCAGAATAAAATACTTAATTATACTTAATTATATAGGAGAAAGTATTATTGGGGTAGGGTAAATTATTTTTCTGGGGACGTGTGTTAAGAAGGGGATGGTTGGTTTGAATTAATGTACCCGAGCAAAACACGAAAAATATTTCTATTTGCAGTGCCATGCGCACAGATGGTATCTGTTTGTTAATAAATACTATCTCCACTCTCATCATTGTTCACAGACCAAATGGTAAAAAAAATTGATGGTTTGTGAACCTGTTAAATGACATAAGACATAAGACCCACTCGTTGTATGATTTGGAGAATGTTGGTAGTTTGAGACAAAATATATGGGATCAAACCTGTGTGATTTGGAAAACCAATTGCATTGCTTGGGGCACTGCCATGCGCTGTGGTTTGGACCAATCGATGCAGGGTTGCGACACTAATCGGGTGAATTGAGACACTCATTTGATGGCTTGTGACGCTCATTGTGTGGGTTAGGCCACTAGATGCATGGTTTGGGGACTATCTGTGTGGGTTGGGAATCAGGTGCATGTGGTTTGGGGCACTACTCAATTGTTTGTGACACCCATTGGATGGTTTGAGACACCAATTGGGGGTTTGGACATTCGATGTGGATATGGGACACACGTGTGGTGGAATGAGACACTAATTGTCGATTGGTTCACTGATTTGGCCGTTGAATGGATTGGGAGGACAGTTGGTGGTTTGAGACACCTGTTGTAAGATTTATGAATCTCCTCGGATAGAGTGGGCACTATTTGTGAGGTATTTGGTGCATATTAGACACACATTTCCTTTCGAGCACTCGCTGGATGGTTTGAGACATTCATTTTGGTGGTTGTGGCAATCATTGGGTGGATTGACCCACTCGTATTTTTGGAGCACTCGTTGGGTGGTTAGGGACACTCATTTTTGGTAGTTTGGGACGAAATCTATGTGCAGTTTGGAACACCAGTTGCATTGTTTGGGGCACTATTTTGAGTTGTATGACCTCAAATATGGTATTTCGTCACACCAGTTCTGTGTCACATACAATCCATACAATGGAACACACATTTTTAATGAATATTTTTGTCTTCTCCATCATAGATGAGTAAAGTAATCATTTCTTGTTGTTGTATAGTGCGAAACTAATACAACAACAAGATATCCCTTCATTTTTCTCTAGTTTTGAAAAAATACTAGACCTGACCATAAACTAGCTAATTCTTAAAATTACAGGCTCCGAAATTAGACAAACACCCAATTTTGGAGACACACAACTAAAACAGTACTCAACGTATCTGGAAAAGGTTTCTGTTCTGTAATCAGGACTGTGTACTCAAAAAAACGGAAGGACATATTAAATGGAGTGTTCTATAAACATCATTGAAAAGCCATAACTTGAGTATTGTACCAAATATTGACTAATGTATTTCACAAAATTGATCAATTTCGCCTTTCTTTATCCGTTTTGTTTTTTAGTATGTTGTTTATAATAGACTTATTCCTGCTAAGAAACATTGTGTTATATCATACAATCTCAAGTGTTCGCAGAATTTGTTCAGATCAACATTATCTTAATGAACCTTGTAACATTCTCTTCCAACCTCTCATTCATCGAGGCTACTCAATACGCCAATTCAGAAAAACTAAATCTGAAACAATTTGGGAATTTCGTCAATTTAATCTTCCTTTCAAACTGCACCGGTCCTTTTCGAACGAAAAGGTAACTTACTGTGAAAATAAGCGTTGCGCCAAGTAACACCAGACAATATATTCAGATAGGGAATTTCTATCAGAGCGAAACCACTCGCGTTCAATTTGGGATCACTCATCAAATGAATTTCTATTCTGCAAATGTAATTTATCTTTTAACCTATGAGTTTAGCAGATCCCAATATGTAAGTCACACAAAAATTAATTCATAGTCCGCATGAGGTTACATCTCTCGGACCTCAAACTGAAGTTTCCAACCATTTCAGTTCACCAGGACATAACGTTGCCAATATCAAAATGATATTCTCGAAGAGGCCAAATTATATTACGAAAAATTATATGAAAATAGACACGGGAACACAAATGTATCGGACATTGAACAATTTGTTAGCGTTCAAAATGATAACACAAATAATTTCCCAAATAAATTATCTCCAGAAATTTCTCACACCCTTGTATCACGTATTTCTGAAAACGAGGAATTAACCTATTTAAAACATATGCGCAATAACAAAAGCCCTGGTTCCCGTGGCTTCTCGTGTGATTTTTATAAAATGTTTTGGAATAAAATTGGTAAATTCCTAGTTAGGTCATTAAACTACGACTTAGATAAAATTTATCGGTTACACAGAAACACGGTATTCTTACTCTGATTCCAAAAGAAAACAAATCAAAACAATTCCTAAAAAAAACTGGCGACCTATTTCACTTCTTAATGTGTCATACAAAATTTTATCAGGTAAACTTTCTGAAAGATTAAAAAGTGTAATTCAAGATCTTATTCATCATGACCATACTGGGTTTTTAAAAGGTAGATTCGTTGGCGAAAATATACGATTAATATCAGACATCCTGTCCACAACAAAATCTGCCAATATTCCTGGACTACTTGTATTCCTTGACTTCGAAAAAGCTTTTGATTCGGTCTCCTGATCATCCGTGTCGTCAGTCTTAAAATACTTCAACTTTGGGGATAATTTTATTAAAATCATTAATTGCTTGTATAACGGTATATCTATGGGCAGCCATTCGGTCGGAAATTACATGAAATAAAAGTTAATGGTGGCTTGTAAAAACAATAGTCTCCATTTTTAAACCAATGGTCGTTCTTTGATTCTATAAGAGACAATTCCGTTTCAATAGATATAGATTCAAACCAAATAGTCTCCATTTTCAAACCAAAGGTCGTTCTTGGATTCTATAAGAGACAATTCCGTTTCAATAGATATAGATTCAAACCAAATAGTCTCCATTTTCAAACCAATGGTCGTTCTTGGATTCTATAAGAGACAATTCCGTTTCAATAGATATAGATTCAAACCAAATAGTCTCTATTTTCAAACCAATAATCGTTCTTGGATTCAATAAGAGACAGTTCCGTTTTAATAGATAAAGATTCATAATCAATGTTGACCGATGCAAAATTAATGTTCTATTTTAATTTAATAGCGTTCACTGTTCAACTAATATCTAATAACACACAATTAGTAAGATTCGCGCATATTCAATAAACGTACATTCCGTTTCAATGGCCATATTTTCTTAATCAATAAAGATATTTCAATATCCAATAGTCTCCATTTTCAAACTAATAGTCGTTCTTGGATTCAATAAGAGACAATTCCGTTTTAATAGATATATTTTCTTAATCAATAGAATCTATTTCAAAACCAATAGCCGTTCCTGGATTCAATAAGAGACAAATCTACTATTTCCGGTCAAACCAATGAATAATAATTGAAGATTATTAACATCCGTTTACAAACCAATGATCATTTCTCGAATTAATAACTTCCGTTTACAAACCAATGATCAATTCTTAAACCAATAAACGCTAGGGTCGCCACCAATCTCAAATTAACGCTAGGAGCGCCACCATGAATCTTGTTGGATTTACCAAACTGGAAATTCCGTGACGTCAACATGGGATACCCCCTGCCAAAAAAAATGCATGTTCTCGAACATTTTCGCGTCAGAAAGTGACCCTGAACATGAAAACTGCGATGATATACGGACGGTGGACTATATCCTGTACCTGTAGCAGATACCGAAGATCCAATTGAGAGCTGATTTTTAATATTGTCATTATTATTGACCCAGAAGATCTGAATTAAGCAACCGAATTTGAGGACTGTACTAGTATCACTCATTCACTGTCAGTATCTGAAATCACTGTCAGTATTACTGTGATTATCACTGTTCCCAACTGACCTACATGTACCAGCTCAGAAACCAGATCATACAAAGCGTCACTCAATCACCATATCTTGGAGTCATGCTCTCAAACTACATGAAATGGTTTCCACAGATAGACAAGATCACGAAGAAGGCTAACAGCACGCTCGGATTCATCAGAAGAAACCTTAGGAAGGCACCATTCAAGAGTAAATGCGTAGCGTATGAGACACTCGTAAGATCGCCGCTGGAATACGCAGCCGTCATGTGGGATCCTCACCAGCAGCAGAACATCGACGCCCTGGAGAGAATACAGAGAGGAGCTGTACGGCTCATGACCGGCAATTACCAATCGAAGGACATGGCCAAACTGATGAATGACTGCGAGATAAGACCACTCGAAGAAAGAAGGAAAGACCAGAGGCTGGAGCTCTTTCACAAGATGGATAAGGGGCAGGTGTCGGCTGTAAACACTCAGTGCTTAATTAAACCAAAAAAGGTGGGCAGAAAAATCCGAGCCAAGAAATTTGCAGATTTCAGTGCACAAATATAGTCTCAAAACAGGAATGTAATAATTCACTGTCCTACCGGTAAGAGCCACTGGTGACAAACTCTGCTGAATACTCAAATTCATTCTTCCCACGGACAATTATTCAGTGGAACACTCTAAACGAGATGGACGCATGCGAAATTCAAAATAGAACAGCAGCGGACAACTCAACAGTCCCGCAAAGAACATAATTATCTCTCTCCCGGCGTTCTACACATCTGCGAGGATCATACGACGTACACCATCCAGATCCAGATGCAGGGATTGTCTGTAAAAATCCGGTGGAGAACTTAGGATGTGTTCGACAAGTACTAACAACAGCAGTATGAATATGATTATGTCAACAATAACAACAACAACATCTCTAACACCGTAAGATAATCGTTCGATCTACTGTGTAGTGCGTACTAGCACTGTACATTGCGACGACTTCTTCTGAAAACAACCATTGAGTGGAACCGCTTCAAACAGTCAGATGTTGATTCAGGCGATCCGTAATATTGAATGTCTGAAGGATTTATTAAATATGGATTCTATTTTCTAGACGTTTCATACGAGCGTCGTGGAATCGGATTCTGAACATTGCTGGAGTATTGATCAAGTAAACCTGACAGTGCGGAGAGCACTTCAGAGCTCAATCATAAGCCAACTAGAACAGAGGTCATGTCAACTTACAGGTTGCATTATACATGAATATATTGTGACCACATAAATGATATATACAACTGCAGTGACTTCTTCATTATTTCAGTATTTGATACCATAACCATGGTCGTTCCATAGTAATCCATACCATAATTTTTGGTTTTACATAACGGTAGGGTACCGGAATGTTTGGTTACTTTTTTTTATTTCGTACTTTGTAGAAAATCATTTATTTGTTTCCATATGGTGTGACATACATGTAGTAACATGGTACGAAATGACCAATTGATTTCCTACATGGTACGAAACGACCAAACAATAAGGTATGAAACTACCAAAAATATGGTACGAAACTACCAAAAATATGGTACGAAATGACTTAAGATGATACAAAACGTCCTGTACCTATTTATATCTCCTCGGCAAGGAGAACAACGAGATAGTGACCCTGTAGACTAGCAGCGCCAACATCGTTGGTTTGATATTAGGCCCTATATCACCCTGAGGTAACCTCATATGATCATATCACAATCAGCCTGACGACGAAGGCTGATATGAGGCTACTGAGGACTGAAATCAGGCCTATAATATCAAACCAACCAAGTAATACCCTACATGTATCTATTAATTACGGTAGTTCGCCTCTTAGTAACAGTGTAATATTGACAACTTTTTCTAATGAGTGACATCACAAAAAATTGGTATCTATGCCTATTCTAATAGTGAAATAGAATTACACCATGTCAAAGCCATACCGTGTATTACTCAGATCGTGATGTCATAAAATCATACATGTATTACTCTTAATTAGTGATGTCATAAAATGATATTACTCGATTTAGGGCAAATTGAAGTGATATTCAGCTAAGTACAAATGGAGTTTGATAACAAGACATATCGTGCAAAAATGTCATATCTAATTAATAATTTTCGAACAAATTTTGGACCGATATACATTTACCTGTAGGAAACTTCCTTCCAAGGGGGTGCTGTCGGAACATACATGTATCAAGGTGGACCCCCTCCCCAATGGGAGACTCGTATCCATGCCCATTGGAAATAAATGATAATGTGCAATGGATGAATAGGTTGCTGGCATTTCATACCATGGAAGTTTTTTCGCACCAGGGTTCTGGACATTTCATACCAGTTCCTGTATCATTTCGACAATTCGTACCTTTGAGTATACCGGTATTATTTTTAAATGACATTAAAGGTACTCAGTCCGATTCGATGGTTCCCATATCATCATATTTCAACAACAACACCATTTTTTTAAATGCCACTTCGTTTACCAGAATCGATTAATGCCCCAAAAATAATGCTAACCAGTCAAATATAGTATACAATTGCCCAAAACCTGTTATTTATCAATATTTTGTTCAATGAAATTTTGCGGGTTTGTCAAATATCTGACACAACAAAAACCACTTGCTTTTTGAGTTATCCATCTTCATCCGTCCTCTTTCGACTTTTTATTGGGCCACTTAAAATTATCGATGGTAAAAAATAATAGATTTCAAAAATCAATATCTGATCATTCTCAGCTTTGATGGGTGGGTTCCTCAAATCACATATGTTTTACCCGAAGCCAAGGAAATAGTAATATTCAAGTGTTAATTCGGATTATGCATCTTTAACTTTGTCGCGACAATTTCAATTGGTTCATTTTGTTTCGAAAAAAAAAGAATGAAATATGTTAACATGTAAATGTTGGGTTGTCATCATCACGAACGTTAAATCATGATCATGTTCACTCTCATTAAGTTAACACGATTAATATAATTTTTCACATGTACGAATGACCATTCATCATTTTTGGGAATCAATGAAACATACCAATATATGGTGTGAAATGACCAAAAACATGGTACGAAACAATTAAATGTGTCATTCAAATCAAGGGTACAAACTGGCCATAGTAGGAAAAGTCGTTTGAGCCATCCAACAGACCTGGGTGAATCGCTTGGGCGATCGGTTTTCCACAGTAAGGATGCATCTTGGAAGAGGGGAGTCAATCTAATTAACTGTTTAATATCTATAACCAATACTTAAAAACAATAACAATTTATTCTGATTTCTTTTGAAACACACAGAATAATTATTTACTGAGAATATTCAATATAAACATATACAAATTCTCAAACAAAGGGAATTTCAATGTTCAAGAAATTTAGAGTCCCCTCTTACTTATGGGAGGCCCTTTTCACATTTATTATTTATTTGCGCTCAAGCACAAATATTAAGCTTAAACATAAATCATTTGGGCTTAAGCGAATGTCATTTGCGCTTGAGCACAAATATGTGTCTATCAATTTGTTTGCGCTTAAGTGAAAATCATTTGCGCTTAAGTGTAAATGCTTTGCGCTTAAGCGCAAATACCTAGCACTCCTTTACTTCCCTCTGATTGTGAATGATGGAGTCCATCTCATAGTATATTATTATGGGCCCATAGTAGTAGCTCATACAGACTCGAAAGTTGAAAAGTCAAAAGCATCTCTGTCTCTGGTGTCCCAAAAATTGGTGCCTCATTCCCAAAGCTCTAGTATATTTTATTAAAGGGACATCTCCTGCACAAATATATACCATTTCCATGGTCATAGAAGGGGAATTAGGGGTTACTGGTGGCTTGCTTCCCTCGTGGTGTACATGTACTTATTGAATAGAAATAGGGGAAAAACATATTTTCATATTATCAGCATCCCTGTCCCTAAGAATTTGTGCCTCCATCCCAGAGATCTATTACATTTTATAAAAGAGACATATCCTGTACAGATATATACCATTTCCATGGTCATAAAAGGTACTGGTATCACTGGGGATTGCTTCCCTTGTATGATGGGCCTACAGGTATATAGACTTCAGTGCAAGCCTGCAAATAGCGTGTCTGTCATTTGTAGAAAGAGGTCCCCAGAGGGTGAATTTAGCGACGCTACACCGCATAATGGGCTAGCATCACTAAATTTACCCTCTGGGGGCCTCATTCTGCTTAGGGCCCTCAACTGCTATGGCAGTCCTAGGATAAGATTGAAGTTCCCCAGTTGAAGTTGGTGATGTTCACCCATTTGGAGCCTCGATTATGGATTTTATCTTCTGCAAATTAGGGGATATAGAAACTTCCCAGATGGGAAAACGTAACTAAAAACAATGTTAATTTGATACCATAGTTACTTCCCAGAAAATGAGGCCTAAGCAGAATGAGGTCCCCAGAGGGTGAATTTAGTTATGCTAGCCCGCTATGCAGGGTAGCATCACTAAATTCACCCTCTGTGGACCTCATTCTGCAAATGACAGACACGCTATTTGCAGGCTTAAGCGCAAATGATTTGTGATTAAACGTAAAATATTTGCACTTAAGCGCAAAAATTCATAAGTAATTGTATGTCATAATTTGCAAAGTTCTGTCCGATTCTTGTTAAAATATGACTAGATTCATAACGGTGATATTTGGTTAAATTTCATACCGAGTTATGTATAATCGAATTATTGAGGGATCGCGGGAGGGACTTGGATCATACGAATGACATATATTCATTGCTCCAATTATCTCTTAACATGAGCAATACACAATGAAGTCACATTTCCGAACCAGTTCCATACAGCAGAACCTGATCTAGAAGATATTAGCGAAAAAACGTCAAATTCCCTCTTTCAGCTGTCATTTTAACGACCATCTTGGGCGGGGAGTTCCAATTTTACCCTTAACATGTGGCATTATATCTCTCAGAGTCATACGAACTGAATATGCCTAATTTTAAATTATATATTTCATGGTGAGATTAATTGCGACATTTATTAAATAATATAATCACAAAACGCTCTATAAATTTGGAAAACCCCTTAAAAAGAGGGGTTAAAGTGAAATTTCAGCGTGGCTCCATATCTAATATTAAAGAAGATGTACATATGTGCAAAGTTTCATGCTTTAGTAACAATTTGAACAACTGCCTTGAAAATTTGACTTAATCTACTCCACTATATGTCCTATATATTATATAGTGAATATTTATCGTCGTTTGATTTGCACCGAGTGAACTCATATTCCAAATCGTCACATCGACATGACATTGGGAACTCCTATGTTTATTTCTATATTTCTGACGTCACGGATTTTGCGAACAAAATTGGTGGCCAGCGCCCCTAGCGTTAATTTACGAATTGCTTATAGGTTTGTGTTTTAATCATTAATTTCAAATGAGCTCATTGGTTTGACCTGAAATAATTGATTCCGCTATTAGATATTAGTTTGATAACGATAATCATTGATCGTGGGAAATAGTATATTGGTTTAAAATATGTCTATTGATTATTAGTTTTACAATAAGGTCTATTAATTTTACAATAAGTTATTAGTTTTACAATAAGTTATTAGTTTTACAATAAGTTAATGACGGTTTTAGATATAGGTTTTACTATAAGTTATTAGTTTTACAATAAGGTCTATTAATTTTACAATAGGTTATTAGTTTTACAATAAGTTAATTACGGTTTTATATATTAATTTTACAATGAGTTATTAGTTTTACAATAAGGTCTATTAGTTTGATAACGATAATCACTGATCGTGAGAAATCGTCTATTGGTTTGAAATATGGCTATTGAAACGGAATGTACGTTTACTGAATATGAGCAAAGCTGTATTAATTGTTTGTTATTAGATATTAGTTGAACAATGAATACTATTAAATTAAAATAGAACATTAATTTTGCATCGGTCAACGTTGATTGTGAATCTATATCTGTTAACACGTAATTGTCTCTTATTGAATCAAAGAACGACCATTGGTTTGAAAATGGAGACTATTGTTTTGAAATAGATTGTAGTTGTTTTTACAAACCACCATTAACTTTTATTTCGTGTAATTTCCGACCGAATGGCTGCCCATATATATCGTCAAACGTCAATATCAACGGGAATGTGTCTCGTAGCTTCATAATCTCAAGGGGCTGTCGCCAAGGTGTTCCAATTTCGCCATACATTTTGTTATTGTGTGCAGATATTAGGTATAGGATTCCGGAAACGGAAAAATATCAAGGGTATTAAGATAGGGAATTCAGAATTTAAACTTTCACAATATGCTGTCCACACTTAAAACCACAACTACTTATGGAATGAATGTACCAGCTCCACATAAAACTTGTTATGTCTTCCACTTGTTATAGTCGCCGTGACACGGAAATTGCGCGACTATACCAAGGGAAGGCGACCAAGTTGGAAGGAGCCACTCAACAAAAGATAATAATCGCATCAAAATCTTAAAGATAGGCTAGTCAGAGCTAAACTTGGTTAATTCAGTATCTACTTTTCATCGTTTTTGTTTTAATAGATCACGATAGAAAAGTTTATTTTGTATCATAATAGGTCAGGAGGTATTATATTAGCGCTTCAGTTTGTGCGCATCTCTGTGTGAGAGTCGGGTACCAATTGGCCGAAAATATCGATAAATGCGGTTACTTATTGCAACGAACATTTATTAATTTCTTACAAGCAAAAAGGCAGTCTATTTGCAGTTAATATATTGTGATAGAGTAGTCTATTTTCTATTATAATATGTCAGGAGGGATGACCCTAGCTCTTCAGTTTGTGTGCATCTCTGTGTAAGTCGGGTACCCTTTTCCCGCATATAGCGATAAATGCGATTACTTATCACAACGAACACTGTTAAGTTTATTTGGCATTATAAGCAAAACGGCAGCCTATTTGCATTTAGATCATGATAGAGTAGTCTGTGTTGTATCAATATATGACATGATGGGTGACCCTTGTGCTTCAGTTTGTGCTCATCTCGTGTGAGAATATGGTACCATTTTCCGCCATATAGCGATAAATGCGGTTACTTAGTACAACGAACAATTGTTAAGTTTATATGGCCTCATAAGCAAAAAGGCAGTCTAATTGCAGTTATATTGTGACAGAGTAGTCTATTTTGTATGAGAATAGGTCATGAGGGGTAACAACAGCGCTTCAGTTTGTGTGCATCTCTGTGTGAGTCGGGTACCATTTGGCCGAATTTAGCGATATTAGCACGAAAGTAGTTAAATTTAGATGACCTTATAGGCAAATTTGTTGTCTAATTGCAGCTATAATCCGATAGAGAAGTTTATGTTCTATCAATGAAGGCTGATCCTAGCGTTTCCGTTTGTGTGCATCTCTGTGTGAGAGGCAGATACCATTAGGCCGAATATACGATATTATCACGAAAGTGGTTAATTTGATATGGCATTGAAAGCAAAAAAACAGTCTAACTGCATTTAGATTATGATAGAGCATTCAATTTTGTATCGATATATGACACTAGCGCTTCAGTTTGTGCTCATCTCTGTTTCAATAATGTTCCCTTTTCCCGCATATAGCGATAAATGCGGTTACTTGTATCGACGAACAATTGTTAAACTTATATGGCCTTATAAGCAAAAATGCAGTCTATTTGCAGTTAGTTCATGATAGAGTAGTCCATATTGTATCAGAATAGGACATGATGGGTGGTCCTGGCATTTATGATTGTGCGCATCTATGTGTGAGATTCGAGTAACATTTTGGCCGCTTATAGCGATATTGGCACGAAAGTGGTTAAATTTAGATGGCCTTATAGGCAAATGTTCAGTATCATTGCAGTTAGATTGTGATAGAGTAGTCTATTTTGTTTCAATATAGAATATGGGGGTGACCTGATCTCTTCCAATTGTGCGTCTCTCTGTGTAAGAGTCGGGTACCATTTCCCCGAATGTAGCTATAAATGCGGTTATTTATAAAAACGAAAGTGGCACGAAGGGGGTTAACTGTGTGAACATTTGGTTAATAGTTCGGGGTAAAGTAAGTCCGAATATCGTCTGGAGAATGAATATTCTGAATTTGCATCCATTTCAAGCGCATTACAGTTCAAATCTGGCGGTAACGTATATGTGTGACGTGGGTAACGAGTGGCGGTAGTCGCGGGTCGCGGGTACCTATCACCAAATGAGATATCTATTGGCGACAGCAACGAGATTAGCATATATTATTTACTTCCACTGATATCCTTGAATAGGAACTTCATTTAATTATAAGTGCGAAAACTATGAGTTCTTGAAGATAATTTTCTCAGCTAACAGCAGTTTTTAGTACGTTGAAGTTGAGTTTAAATTAGCCAAAAGTAATTGATGACCTGCCAGTTATTGTGACTGGGAAAAACATATATGGATGTTTATTCTAGAAGCACCCTTAATTATTGCGGGAAAACCCAATGAAATGGAGACTCTTGTCAATAAACAATGAATCCTTATACCGGGGATTTCGTGTCGTCTTCAAAGTTGACACGAAATCGACCAACTAGCATCAATGTTTTCGAAAATGTGGTTGGGTATGCATAGAGATTTTGGAATACCGTTTACGCCGACAATTTTCTCTAGTTTTTTTTTTCTCTTGGCGTTTACTCAAACTGAACTCCCATTTCCTGCACATTTGGAATCCACTGATATGAATGACATGCACTATACCATAACACCACGGACAAAACTTTTATGGAATGTGCTGCACAGTGTCCAATATGTATATGTTGTAGATATAGTTGAAATGCAACACTGATGCTCGGGGTTCTTGCACAATAACATGTAATTAGGAGTACTGTAAATGGAATAAATCGGCCAATTGCCAATTCCCATTGTTAAAACGTCAATCCCATAAGTAAATCGTGTTTCTAGTGGATAAAAGAACACTCTAAATAACATATGCTTATTATGTTACGTTCTGCCACGAAAATTTCTACTCGCTTCGTCGATATCCATGCCAACAGGTGTATGTAAACATGAACATCGGACAGAGGAGTAGGAGAATATACTGCCTTGCCTATATGTCGAGCATTGTATAAGCAAGCTTGTTGTCGTCTGCTTATTCGATAAACATCAATGTGAACCAGAACGAATACACACATCTTACAATTCTTACAAATGCTTCCAACCGTTCAAAATGTCGCGGCGATGTTTGTTTTGGGACCCGACTACTTCTCTCATTAGATTCGATAATTTGGTCAACTATATCGCATGCCATATAACATTGCATTCCAGTGACATAGACGAATGTGTAACCATAGTGGCGACAATGCACGGGGAACTGTTGTCAATTCCTTTCATTGTTAGATATTATTGAGACGAATTAGATATCTTCAAATACAATCCCATGGTGGTTTGTTACCTCATGTTATAACAGGCAATTCTCACTTTTGACAAATTAATTTGCGGCTCCGGGCGATAGATGCATCGCAATTCAGTATTTTACAGGATGGCTGCAAGCAAATGATGAGACGAATTCGGTCAGAAAGAGTTCTCGCAGATATCTTATTTTGTCCTTCCTCCTTCCATGTTACGTATGCATCAGTTTAATATGAGCGATGCCCGCTTAAGTTGTATATTTACGGGCATATTAGGGGTGACAGACTCTCACAAGTACTCGTCTCCGTGGCATCAAACATGATATGAAGGGTTTTCGTGAATTTGGTCAGCTTGGCATTACATTCACCCACCAAAACATGTAATAGCACGACAGAATGGGACATCTAACTATTTAAAGGACTTCTGTTTTTAAAATAGTGGTGTTCTCGGACCAGAAATCGCAAGAAAACTTGAAATTTGATATTGACAATGCTTGTCTAGATATTGTTGACTCGTTCATGTATTTGGGTGTTGAAATGTGTAATAACGGAAAATTTCAAGTGTTAGAGAAAAGGTTAACACAGTATGGTTATAGATCCCTCTGTAACTATATGATCTGCTGAATGAAGCTTACTTTGATCCAATACAAGCCTGTAACTTATTTGATATATACGTTGGTTGCTTATCATCATATGGGTGTGAGATTTGGGGGTTCAATTACGCCCCTGATATTGAAAGATTGGAAAGAAAGTTTTGCAAATATATTCTTAAAGTATAGTCATCAGCTAACAGCGATGCAGTATTGTGTGAATTTGGTCGTTTCCCATTGTCTATATTACGATTATATCGAATCTTTAAGTATTGGATTCATTTAATGCAGGAGCAAAACTCATTACTCTGCAATGTATATGAATCAATTCCGAACGACTGTGACTCCGGTTTGTCGCATAAGGAGAAAAACTGGACATTTTTGTTGAAGTCTACTTTAGACAAACTTGGCTTAGGATATATGTGGTATAATCAAGATTTTATCATAATAATAATGACCAGTTTTATATAGCGATCAACCAATTTCTTGCTCTAACACGCTTGGTACAATATTACCCCAGTCATTTGTACTAGCCAACCAATGAACCGGCTGCAGGCGCTGCTCTAGTTTGATCAGAACATGCTCTGATACTCATATTATGACACCAAATTATTGGCATTTGTTGGTCAGAAAAATAGTGTCGTTTTTCGACTTTTTCTCCAATTTCAGCTAAAAATCGACTGTTTAGTAGACAGAATGTGACCCTTTTTGCCACAACTATCACTATATGGATATTCCCTTCAGAAAATGTTATAGATCGTGGGTGAATATCAGTTCTCATTTGCAAGTTTTTCGATTTTGTGCAAATTTTGGGTCAATAATCCACAAATATCGATTTTATTCAGAGCAGCCAGCCTGAGTCATGCAGATTCAAAAATCGCAAACACATGCCATGTGTGCCAAAGTTTGATTCACAACAAGGACATGATTTTCTCGAGAGCTCGAAAGTGCAGGGTATCTCAAAAACTAGAAGCATTCTGAGAATATCGTATTGGCCTACATGGCAAAAGTATGATTGCATCGTTAATCGCCATGACGACGGGTCGAACAGTATAGTATTCGAACTCAATGATAACCACAAAGAATGTAGTGAATGCATGCTGTGGTGATAATTCCACATTGGAGTGTTATCTGGTAGAATTCTGACTCAAGTAATAGGCTGACGACCACGGAAAAATGCGGCATATCCACGTTCAATTATAATGTAATTTCTGTTTCGTTTCGTTTCGCTTGAGGTGTGTGTCGTACACATCACTTTGAGTTCTTAGCTTCTGTCAAATATAAATAAATTTCCCATTTCACCTTTGTGTTTACTTGAAGAGCAGCCGTTTAATTAGCTTTAAAAGTCAATTCAAATCCCTCAAAAGCCAACTGTTGATTCGGTCCGACTGACGCACGTATTATACGTGTATGTGACTCGTAGTCATAACAGAGTTGTTTCGTTAAACCACGGTCACACACCAAACAGGTCAAAACTTACCGACACTGAACTGTGAACATGTATGGGGCGCCGTTCTTCTATTTATTACCTATTTAGTGATATCACTAATTCATTTTATGATATCACTAATTCGATTATGTGATATCACTAATTCATTTTGTGATATCACAAATAATTTTCTGATATCACTAAATAATTTAAGATATCACAAATTCGAATTCTTGATATCATAAAATCGAATATGTGATATCACAAAATAGTAGCATTTAGTGATATCACTAATTCTATTTTGGGATATCACATATTCATTTTGTGATATCATAAAATTGAATATGTGATATCACTAATTCATTTTGTGATATCAATAAATAGGAAATGGCATAGCTTGCCGCGCCATTCTACTATTTATGTAACATTTTGTGATATCATAAAATCGCATTATTGATATCACTAAATGCTTACTATTTTGTGATATCACATATTCGAATTTGTGATATCACAAAATCATTTTGTGATATCACAAATTCGAATATGTGATATCACATATTCATTTTGTGATATCACAAAATTACTATGGGGCGCCGTTCTTCTATTTATGACCTATTTAGTGATATCATAAAATCATTTTGTGATATCACTAATTCGAATTTGTGATATCACTAAATGATTTTATGATATCACAAAATCGAATATGTGATATCACAAAATAGTAGCATTTAGTGATATCACAAAATCAAATTTGTGATATCATAAATTCATTTACACGATTTAGTGATATCACAAAATATTTCATGATATCACAAAATAATATTAGTGATGTACATGTTGTCAGAATTAGTGATATCACAAAATCAATATGTGATATCACAAAATCGATTTTGTGATATCACAAAATAATAAGCATTTTAGTGATATCACAAAATCGATTTTGTGATATCATAAAATGAATTAGTGATATCACTAAATAGGTAATAAATATAAGAACGGCGCCCCATAAACATGATCATCGCACCGATTGACGTCCATTATTCCGTGAATGGGATTAAATATGGTTATGGGGTTGTGTGAATTGTTAAGGATTTTTAATATGGCGTATTAGTCATATGTAGATCACCGAGCTGATATCGCAATAATCCAGCAAATTACGTTAATATGCAATTTTACGTTTAAACTAACGATGAAGGACGCGGATTTTGATTTTGATTTTACGACCGTATTCGCAACTCGAGAGTATAAGTAGCTAATTACTTATTATGTGTGTATGGACGTCCGATTTAACGCGGTCCAGAATGTTACACACAAATAATTATGTTTTCCAATAGGCGATGTGTTAAGCATATTTGAACTCCAAGTTTACCGCACAAACACCCGCAGCATAAAAAATCACAGACCGATCCATAAGTCCGGGACCACAAATGGAACATATATATGTACTGCTCGGAAACAACGCTAAAATCACCCGAGTAATTCGCAAATAGGAGGGGTTATTTTAATATTATTTACTTGCAACTTCGATGTAAATCTAGTGGCATACACTCCGGTAAATTACGCAATCATACATCAGAGTTCGCAACATGCCCGTGCGGTTTCCGGGAAGAAACTTTGAATGTAACCATTATGCTGAAACTCGGCTAAGACTTTATAATAGTTTCGTGTAATATAATATTAACTCAGTGGAAAGACTTCTTTTCGTGAACCCCGAACTAACTGATACTGAGAACAGTGACATTTTTAATGGTGTACACTCGTACATGAGAGATTGAGATCGATTTGAGATAGCATAGCACTTCCTCTGTGTCAGGCTGGTCGTTAAACACGAACATAAGGTTCTACCCTGTAGAAATTTGTAATGAAGGTTTTTTTTTTTTGCGTCATTTGAAGCAAGCGTATCTCCTCTATAATATATCCAAAATCCGATAGAATCGGCTTTGAACAAATATTTTACATCGCTTTGAAACTACCCAGTCATCGATCCGGCAATGTCGAATTTTCAGGATGATCCTCATAACGTTTCAACTGAGCTATACCTCCTGATACATACTTGTGTAGCCAAATGTCGGTGCAATTATCAATTCGGAATGTTCTGTATGCAACTGTAAGTGCCTGGTTTATTCTATTGGAACAGATTAAACTGCGAATAAAGAGCGTTTTCCTACAAAGTATGGTCGTGATACGCGAACTGATGGGTTAACCTGGAATAAATTGGTAATAAAGCGAGTTTGGTGTCAAAATGCGCAGTCCTGAGCGTCTCAGGTATAACGTATCTAAAATCCGCTTTGTGGAAACTTTGTTATCCAAGATGGTTGTCTATGTTGCATCAGTTCGGGAAAGAAGTCATTACACGACATCTGTGGCATATGAATTACGCAGTTATACCAGTTTGTGTGAAATTAGAGTACAGGTGCGAATAGGGTGACACGGGCAGAACATAATGCAACTATGGACATTAAGTGGCTTTCAAAATGGCCGCAACTCCAAGCTATGCCACCACGAAGCAACACATTGAATAACCACCAGGGAGTTTAAATACATAATGGTAATATCAAAGTCTCTTTTTAAATATCTTTAAAGGTACACAGATCACTGAAACATATACACCTGAATGATTTATCGACAATGCAACGTATGTCAATCGCAATTATTTACGTCTTTAATACATCCAAATGTCGGGCCAGAAATTATTATTTCCGGCATGCAACACATTGTCAGAGTGATGTTTAGTTTCCTTAAATTTATTTCAGGTCTAATGGCTACTTGATTTATTGAAATTTAAAAATATGTATATTTTGACCTGCCTGCACATGCAAATAGAAATTCGATGCGCATGGCGCTATTCAAAACCTGGTTTATTAGCAATTTGGGAAGGGGACCCCGGGATTATTTCCTACAACCCACTTTGGACTGATGGACGGGGTTATGAAATGGTATAACATTTACATAACAATGATGAAGTTGAAAGAAAGAAAAAAAAGATCTAGGCTTGATGATGTGTTTTTTTTTTTCTTTTCTTTTTCTTTCTTTTTTGGATTTCTTCTGTTGTTGTTGTTGTTGATGATGTAGGGGGCTCCAACCCTTGTTGGTTAAGTAGCCTGTCTTGAGCTTCAAAGATCTTCTGTTGGGCCTCGTACTGTTGATTTAACTTCAGACAGGAAGCCCTTGCTTCTGTCCTTACGACCTCTGTCTCTGCCTGAGTCGCCCGCGCTTCTTGCATTAATTCTTCGATGGTGCGGGTGGAGCGGTTGCTGTTGTTGTTGTTGTTGCTGGTGGTGGAGATGGAGGACACCGGGCTGTGATGGTATTCCGGTGTCCAATGTGTCAACGTGTCCATCTCCACCCGAAGTCAGCGGCAGGAACATCGGGGGTGGTGTCCGCGTCCCTGTCTCTGATAACCTCGGCGACGATAGCAGGGACCTCCGGAATGTCGACGGCGTCCCTGCTACTGGTGGTGATATCGTCGTGGGAGGCCAAGTGGGGGGAGCTGGGCGTCTCTCAGCTCGCCCCTGTCTCCAACTGGCCTTCCTGTCAGCGTCCCTGCGGCAGCGCGACTGTATCTTCTTCTTCATCTTCTTCGTCACTCCGTCTGTGGTGGTCTGGTCAGCCCCGAACCGGTGGATTCTGGTCGGTCCCACCGAGCCGCGGCCGGCAGAGGGTTCTGCCGGGGCGACTCGGTACTCCAATACCACGTCCAGTCTGTCCTTGTAAGCCTGTACATGCCAGCCTAAAGAAAATACAGACGGCAGTCCACTCAGCATGTGCTGGACTTGACTGGGGATTAATTCCATAACCAGTCAAGCCCGGCAGCATGTCTGACCGTTTGTCCAAGTTAATTAATATGATGTAACTATATTACCATACTACTTCAGTATAATTCCGACGACAACTATCAGAATACTCCATCAAAAATACCACTGGTAGTCACATTTCATCCAAAATTACAAAAACTAAAAATTATCGTCAAGGACCTATAATGTGTGCTTCAAAATGATGACAAACTGCGTGGTATTTTCCCTGAATTACCTTTAATGTCATATCGACAACCTCCGAACCTCCGAAAGAGTCTAGTTAGAGCACAGAACTTGCATAATAACCAACAGAACGGAACATACCCGTGTGGAATATGGAATTGTGCAACATGCTCTTCTGTGACAAATGGAACTCTGACCAACAGTACCGGGATCTCTATCACACCGAGTGGGTTATTCTCGTGCAGCTCTGAAGGTGTTGTTTATGCTCTGGCGTGCAGACAGTGTCCCGGGCTTATCTACATCGGAGAGACGGGCCAAACCATCAGAGGCCGCATGAATGGACACCGGCATGACATAACATCAGAAAATATATTCGTGCCCGTGGGAGAACATTTTAACTCTTCTCGCCATTCAGAGGAAGACCTCGAGGTCAGAGTTCTCAGAGCAGGATTGAAACGACTGAGAGCAAGGAAAACAGTAGAGTTTAAATTAATAACCTACATGGACACCATCCGGAAAGGGTTAAACAGGGACTATGGTTTTCTCTCACATTACGCTGTACTGCATAATTTCCGGGGAATTCGGCACTCGGGAGCAGCCGCGACGTAGATGCTTTCCGTCACTCTTGTTATCATCATCATATTTATTTTTGAAACAAGTCATTCGACTCATAGTTCCACTGAATTACGTCAATAATTTACACAATAACAATTTGAAATTATAACGCCATAGTTCAATCATCGTAAATGTATTTTAAATCGTATCGGTATGCGTCGAGTAATGTTTTTAATTCTGTCAACGTTTGCGCTCCCACTACCATATCAGGTAATTTATTCCATTCTGCAACAATTCTGTTAGTAAAAAAGAATTTGTGAATGTCTTTTTTCGGTCCAGGCATCTGAAGTTTTTGGTTGTTCCCTCTGGTTGCTGAGTATATTGCTCTCTGAACAAACTGCTCTTGAATAATTTTGTAGAAATTGTTCATAATCTTGAATGTCTCAATCATATCTCCACGGTATCGCCTATATTTCATTGACATCAAATTGAGGTGGATGAGTCTGTCGGTGTATGACATTTTCCTGAGTTGTGAAACATATTGTGTGGCCCTGCGCTGTACGCTTTCGATAGATTTACACTGGTTCTTAAGATGTGGATTCCATGTAATGTTACTATATTCCATAACAGGCCTCACCATGCTGATATAGAGTTTTCTAAACATGTCTTTATCTAAATTTGTGAACGTTCTTTTGATTATTCCGAGAGTTCTATATGCTTTGGTACATATAGTATTTATGTGTATGTCAAACTTGAGTTTTTCATCAATGTATACACCCAGGTCCTTTTCACATTTGCTAATTAATATCGGCGGATTACTGGCCACGTCGTCCATAATATATGGTTTACGAGGATTATTATGTCCGAAGTGTACGACGTGTATTTTCTCACAATTAAATCGCAACTGCCAATCTAACGACCACTGACATACGGCACTGATGTCCCGTTGTATGTTTTCCTTTTGTGGATTCCCCATCAATTTGGTATCATCGGCGAATAT
Source organism: Siphonodentalium dalli (assembly GCA_032622095.1). Classification (NCBI taxonomy): domain Eukaryota; kingdom Metazoa; phylum Mollusca; class Scaphopoda; order Gadilida; family Siphonodentaliidae; genus Siphonodentalium; species Siphonodentalium dalli. The sequence goes on along the minus strand of CP136069.1, from coordinate 103,018,777 downwards.
TTTACAAATTCCGTGAACACAATCTGGTAGGTCATTGATATACATGGTAAACAGGGTAGGCCCGAGAATACTTCCCTGTGGTACTCCGCTAGTAACTGAGGTCCATTCTGGGTATGATGAGTTTACACGAACTCGTTGTTGTCTGTTGTTCAAGAAATCACTGATCCAATTCAGAACGTTTCCCGTTATTCCATAGGAGTGTATTTTATTTAGGAGTCTGACGTGCGGAACAGAGTCAAATCTAAGTACACCACATCCACTGGTTTGTCATTATCCAAGGATTTGACAACATATGAAAGATATTCTAGAAGTTGGGTTGTACATGATCTGCCAGTTCTGAAGCCGTGTTGACAAGATGTTAGCAGATTATGTTGTTCCATATGTATCGGTAATAAAAGATTCCATCATTTTACACAAAACGCACGTTAAACTAACGGGCCGATAGTTACTGGGATTGGATTTCGAACCTTTTTTGAAAATACTGGTTACTGTAGCTGTCTTCCATACTGTAGGAATCTTTCCCTCTGAGAGTGATCTGTTGAATAGAAGTGTAAGAGGTTGGCTGATTTCGCGCGCCAATTCTGTCAATAGTTTGGAGTGTATTCCGTCTGGTCCACAGCTCTTGAAAGGGTTGAGATTTAGTAATTTATTTTCAACGGCTTCTGGTGTAACTTGAATGTCGGAAAGAAATTTGCCGTCAGAACGTTCAGGAGTATCCGGTATATTGTTAAGGCTTTCCTTCGTGAAAACAGATGAGAAGAAAGTATTCAAGATATTGGCTTTTTCGCTGTTGTCTGTTATGCACGTCATCGTGAGGGACACTTTGAACGTCAACGACTTTTCACTATTTGTTCACTTCATACTTGATAAAGGCTACTAGATAGCCGAAAGCTCGTTATCGCAGCGAATGTAACATGTGTCCGCTTGTATATATGAGAGTTTCGGACCTATAGACCAGGGCACTTCTGGATATTCCGTCGTCGACACAACACGCTATTATTCGACAGGCTTGGTTTTGTTCGCTGTTTCCATTTATGTGTTATATGTATACTTGTTTTGACTACCATAAAGAACTAATTCCCCAGATTGTTCAGCTTAACTTCAACCCGGAAACTGCTCTCTAAAAACAGACTGTAATGTTTTGCCACAGAGTGCGTTGTAGTTTCATTGGGCATGATGATTAATTAATTAATGTAACGCTGAAACTGATGTGCAAACCCTTGCGGTAAAATTACTTCATACATTTCCGGAATATTCAACTTTTTCTGTTAAAATAAACCATACACGTCTGTCGCAAGACTCGATTATACTGTAATTAAATAGTCATCTCGTAACTAGCTAAACACCCCATGTCACCAGATCAAAAAGACAGTGCATCGTGCATTTTACGTGAGACTAATTTTGATGCTGATACAACACCGGTTGCTTAGCAGACAATCATGCTAAAATTACTGCAGTCGACACTTAATACAACTCGAATATGCTACCACGCAATACACAATATTCGTTTGCAGCATCTTGTTGTTTGAAAATATTTTACCAATGCCACTCACGTACTTGTGAAATATATCAGGTAATCAGCGTTTAAATCTGTTATGTCAGCGCACCTAGTACAAACGCTATCGCATGCCAAATGGGGTGGGATGCTGAAAAATCGCAAGCCAATTTGCGCGCGATTTAGTTTGCCGTGTCCCGCGTGACTCAGCATCGCATGCGAATATCTTATACTATGTTTCGATTGTAAAATTCAAAGAAATGTAACTCTAATATACCCGTTATTTAGTAAAAAATCATACCAAAAGAATGACACCACAAAGAGACACGTTTCAAAAACACTATAGGAAAAATCACTTTTAGGGTGGGTGGGCTTGGGGGAGGCGGACGGCACTGTCTAAAATTCAAATTCTAAAATTCAAATTGATATCGAGGCAGTCAGGTCGCGCCAGCGACCGCTGCCGCGGGGGCCTGATGGCTCATAAAAACAACTCTATATATAAGCGCCCGCGGCTACCACTTTATAGCATCAAGGGTAGACTGAGCAAATCGAGACGGGATGCTGGTCCCGCCAAACTCTCCAGACGGCATCGACATATCAAAACGCATGCGATTCTCGCCTATCGTATCTGTATTTGGACGGGATTGTGTGCGGATGCGCTAGTCAGCGTTGCCCGTTCACTCTGTGTTCGACTTATTACGCCATCTATGGTGTTTTCTGTGATCGTGTTCTGGTGATGTCAGTGGAGCCATGGAGGTACTATTTATATAAATGTGATTTAAAATGTACTAGTAGAGTGGCTTATGTCCAATTTTGAGCTCCCGTGGGAAAATCATGAACAAATATAGAGACCAAGCTCATGAGCCAGTATATGGTCTCAACCAGTGTTCGCGCTGTCGGTAGCCAAATTAGCCAAATTCAGAACAAAATTTGTTAGACCCCACGGTGTCGCGACTGGGTGACCTAATGACGTCACAAAGATGGTCGCCATGCTCATTTTCTTAATTTCGCTATTGTTGGATTTCATGATAGAAATATAATTGTATTATAAAATATATGATAATCCTTTCTACAGTGTATGGTGTGACGCCATGTTATATTTTAATATAAAAAATGTGTCCTCATGATCAAAGTGGCGACCGGAAATGGGGAACTTGATGTTTTTTCCATACATGTCTCCTACATCATTTCCGATTGTATCGAACTGGCGACGATTAGGGAATATACTTCTCTTAAATCTTGATAACAATTAGTTGATTTCTTGGATCATAGCCTTGATTTTATTCTCCAAATGTAATGTGTAAGTAGTATGAATTTTCGCAAAAATATACGTTTTTATTTTCTAATTATTTCCTTAAAGAAAATTAGAATTAATCGGTGATCTAAATGAGTAGAATCATTACACGTATAAGGTATTTACAACCGATAAACATGCATGTTCAATTATTTGGATTTTTCACATTGCAAAGAGCCTTAAAGCCTTAAAATTCCTTTGGGGTGAATGCGGACGCTAAGTCAGGGTAAGCATCTTCCGACACGACCGCTAATATAACCTATATATTCTATTTCACTATAAATGAAATGTGTCCAGACTTGTAATTATGTCTGAAGAAGGTATATTTTTTATTAATCTTAAAGTCAACATTGCGATATTTGTTTTATTACCTCTTGGTGGTGTCCTAAATAACCCCGACAACTCAACACTGTGAACATCTTCGTTGGAATGTAGACTAAAGGTCTTATTGCGAAGTATCCGGAGTGCATTTAATCCGATTAGTAGATTTTTGGTCCGCATTTAGAGGTTTTCTGGTGTGGTGAATGAGAAACTTTCAGTGATTAGCCTCAGTTGTAATGATTTGAATGATTAGTTAGCGGAATTCTGAGGTGGTGCTTTCATGAAACTTTGAAGGCATTATGATTAATTAGTCTCCATAATAAGTGGTGAATGAAACCTTACCGGAAATTATTTCATAATTACTCTCGAGATTGTTTGTAAATCATTCAGTGTTCAGCCGCCGTATATTGTCTTCTGCCAATCAATTGCAGACATCTATTTCGATAGAAATCGGAACAAATAACAAAGAAAAGATGCATGTATTGTTAGAAAACAATTCTAATGTCGTATAAGAGATCCGAGAAAATAACAGTTTAGTGTATAACATAACATAACATAACATTTTTATTGACATAATACACCCACGCGGGGCAGTTGTCATAATACAGATAATTTAAACACAAGTCAAGACAATTTAATATAAAATATATATATAACATGTATTTGTAACTCAACACTATATTCTCATTTATTTGCGGAAAACTGCCGAACCATGTTACAGATCAGATTGCATATACTCGGGTGTTCAGCCTTCATGAGGAATATGCACTTTTCTATTTCATCAAAGTTTACGAAAATTGGTTGGTGAACTCCTATTTCAGTGAAAAATCTCTTCCGCAAATGGTTATGTTTTTCACATCTCATTATAAAGTGTTCTTCCGTTTCAATTTCATTTGCTTCACATTTTTTACATATGCGTTTCTCGTAAGGTATTTTTGGCTGAGCGTGTCGCCCAAACTCTACCTGCAACTTATGATTGCTTACTCTAAGCTTACTGAAAAACGATCTCGTATAAAAATTAGTAATTTGGAGTAAGTATGGTTCAATTTCATATTGTTCTTTGAAACAACGATACGTTCTTAATTTATTCATACCATTTTTCTTGTTGTCATCGAATATTTCGTTTTTGAACGTTAGAATATGAACGCATTTTAATTCTTCCCGGACTTTATTGAGATATTCCAGCGATAGGTTATTTTTGGCATGTGAAGTGCTTCTGCCAAAAACGGTGGAATTATATATTCCTCGCATATTTGGGCAGAATTCTGAAGTAACATATTCGGTTTTCTTTCAGACAGTTTAAGCATATATCTTACAGCATTCATTATCGCATCATGTGCTATCGGAAATCTGCCCAATTCTGCTCTTGTCGCGTGATTAGACGCCATTCTATTTAAACCCAACACTGATTTACAAAATTTAACATGTGTAATTTCACATGGAATAGATTCGAGCTTGTTAATATTAATATGCGATGCCCATATTTCGCAACCATATAAAACGATAGGTTTTATCAGCTTGTCAAATAGTTTACACCAAATGCTTACTGAGAAAATTTCATGTTTGCGCAAGGATGACATTAAACTATACATTGCTTTTAACCCTTTGTTGTTAACATCTATCTGGGCTTTGCAAAATTTTCCATTCGCACAAAATTTAATACCAAGATAGGTATATTCCTTAACTGTTTCCAACGGAGTGTTGCTTAATTTAAAGGCAGTTAGTTTTTTTGTTGCTCGTTTCCTGAATATCAGGCATTTAGTTTTCTGAAGATTCACTTCTACTTTGTTCCTTATGCTGTAATTCTCCAATTTATTCAAACATCTTTGCATACCTTCAGCAGTTTCAGATAGCATAACCAGATCATCTGCAAATAGCATATGACTTAGAGATTTTTCGCCAACTTTAACCGGTTTGCACGAATCATCAAATTCGGCGCTAATGTCATCAATAAATATTTTGAAAATTGTGGGAGAAATAATATATCCTTGTCTAACGCCAATATTTGAAATCATATGAGGCCCATAACCTTGGCTAGTTCGTCCTGAATAAGCACTTGACGCATACATAGATTCAATAGTTTTCATAATATTGCCATTGATACCAACATGTTTCAATTTAGTAAACATTGTCTCTCGGTGGACAGTATCAAATGCCTTACGGAAGTCTACAAATACTGCATATAGAGGTTTTGCCTCTTTCAGGTACTTAGTGGTTAGCGATTTTAAAATGAACGCACTATCAATCGTGCTTCTATTTTTTCTAAATCCATATTGATTATCACTTATAATATCATTATCATCCAAAAATTTGGAAATTCGTGTATTGATTATTTTGTTAAATATTTTACTTATAGAACTGCTCAAAGCTATAGCTCTATAATTGTTTGGATCGTGACGATCACCTTTTTTATAGATAGGTGTCAGTGTGGACTCGCTCCAACATGTAGGATAATATGAAGAGTTCAGAACCAAATTAAACAACTTTGTTAAATCTTGTGCCATAATCGGTCCGACGGCTTTCAATAGTTCATTCCGCAGCCCGACACTGCCTGGAGATTTATTATTTTTCAAACTCTTCAGAACGCCTATTACTTCCAGGGTCGAAATTTCATCATTATTGAGATCGCAAATGATCTTAGGTTTGTCTGTTTTACATATAAAAGTATCTTTATCCCGATTAGCGCTATTGCAATATAAATCATTAAAGAATTTAACACTAATGTCTGGATCAAGATCGTCGTTATCTTTCCTACTATCATCTCTCATTTTTTTAATAAACTTCCAGTATTCACTCGGATCTGACGTTTCCATGTTTTCAAGTTCTATTGCAAATTTGTGTCGGAATAATTTAGCTCTATATTTAGTTTCCCTTTTATATGCTTTTTTGGCTGCGCAAAATTTTTCAATTAAACTTTTGTTCAGCGGCTGCTCTCTCATTTCGCGCACAGCTTTTTGCATTATGCATTTTAGTGTTTTACACTTATCATTAAACCACCTACGTTTTTTATATTGCTTAATTTTACCATTCTTTACAGTTTTGGATGCCGACTTATTCAATCTTTTAAGAAGTTCCGTAAAGTCAGTTACAGCTTTTTCTGTGTCATTTGCGGTTTCTTCATAACGCGATACTCTTAACCTCGATAATTCGTCTTGGAAACATTTGCTGTTAACAGTCATTATTGCCTTGTTTGCACTATCTTTAGTCCATTTCAATGAATATTTCGGTACAGTATATTCATATATAAACATGTTATCACAATTACTACTCTCTTGAAAATATTCTAAGTGAACAGCAAGTTGGCTGTGATCTGAAAATTCATTTGGATTTTTGACACAGAAATAGGACACGTCCGATAGATATTTCTCTGACACTATAATATAATCGACTACACTGCACCCATTATATTGACAACTCGTAAAGTTCCCAACAGAATCGCCGGGTGTTCTTCCATTGAGTATACGCAGTGACGCAGCTTTACATAATGAGAGGAGCTGTCGCCCAAAATGGTTTACTTTATCATCTAAACTTTCTCGTGCAGCGATTTCATCAACTTTATACGTATTGGGAAGGGGGCCATACCTATCGCAATCGTCTGTAACATAATCCGGCCGTTTCGCTGTTCTCGAGTTAAAATCCCCTCCCAAGATAACAAAGTCGTCCGACTTACAATCTTTTAAAAGTGTTTCAATGCTGTCGTACACGGAATCGTAATTGCTACTATGAGCCCAGAAAGTCGAGTTCGCAGGAGGAATATATATGGATATAAATACTACATTCGATTGCATATTGAAGATACTGCCACAAAATTCAACCCATATTGCGTATTGATTTAATTTCAAGACTCTAATTACAGAAGACTTATACTTATTCTTACAATAAAAGGCAATTCCTCCTCTGATTGTACTATTTGACCCTCTACTAAGATCAAAGCAGCAGTACCCTGGCATTTCTATATCATCCACAGAGTGGTGCCAGGTTTCTGATATCGTTATAAAATCATATTTTTCTAAATGCTTTCGGCAATCTTCATCGGTAATTTTATTCACAAAGCCTTGCGCATTCCAGGCAGTATATGCAATTTTCCGCCGACGGCTATGGTTTTGCGAAAGAGAGCTCATATGTGTATATATATATAGGTAACGATATTCGAAAAGGACTGTCGGGAATAGTCTAGGTAGGAAAGTCAAAATTGAAATAGGCATATATTCCAGTCACATTGTATATATCTTTAAACTCTTTAGACCATCGTTTCAACACTAGTCTACCTCGTTAATTTAAAGCTGGCAACACGTCAACATAATAACACGTCAATCGTCAAGGCGTTTGTCATCTTGTTGGCAATGGGTATTTGAATATAACCAATAATATATTGGTGTATCCATGCAATGGACGTTGCATGTTTGCCGATGAACATTTCAACCAATTGGAACGTATGCGCACTTTGTGAACACATCATACATGACGAAGAGTTACAAAAGGGAACAAATTTCAACAAACTCGAAATTTGTATATATTGTAAACTGTTACAAAATGTATTAATGTCAAATAAGGGCACAAAAGGTCTTAAGTAAAAAATTGCATGAGGATGTAAAAAAAGAAGAGTTTTTTGCCCCTCGGGCCACCCACCACCCCGGCATACCTTCCTGCAAATTTTTTACTACCCCTCCCCCTGTTTAATTGATGTTATTTAGTTATATGTATATATACTATCTGCATTGGAAATACTTATGTTTCGAAATCGTCAGGTCTGAAGAACAGGTAAACTGCGAATTTGCGTATGCCCGTTTTAAAAGAACCTATTGTGTAATGAGTCGACCGATAACTCCAGTTAGGGTAGCTTGATCTCAATCAAAGTTGGTATGTGTATCTACGGGCAAGAAATACAGGGGAAGTTCGAGAGTGGGTTTAGTACAACTATTTTTACATGAGTTACGGCCATTTTTGACTTAGAATCGAACAATTTTGTCAACATTTTTGGTTTCCGGCCGACAACTCTGTTTGGATTTAGCGATCTGAACCAAAGTTGGTATGTACGTGTGCATTACCTAGATCGAAATACACGACAAATTTAAATATGGGTCCCGTGGAATCATTTTTACACGAGTTATGGCCCTTGTTTTTACTTAAAATTCTGCTGATTTTGTTAACATTTCTGGTTTCTGACGACAATTTGGATTATTTGATCTGAACCAAAGTTAACCAGCTAAACCAGCTAACAGACCAAGTTCGAATAAGGGTTCCGTCCAATTAGTTTTACCTGCGTTACAACCTTTTCCGACTTAGAATCAGCATTGACCTCGGTTTAATTAGCGTGTTAATCTCACCACGCTCAGCTTTGATATATAGCTCATCACTGGTCACGTGTGTACGGGATATGTTTTTTCTGAACATGATATCACAGTGTATAAACCGTACAAACATTAAATCGGAAGTTGTTTTCGAAAAGACGAAAAATGCTATTTTTAGAACGTAAATGTGACAGAAATATCACAACAACACCACAAAATCCAGGTTTCAGACGGACACACGGTTGCACCACATCTACTAACGTAATTATAAATTGTACATACACATTTGTCGATCGTAAGCGGGGGGCATTTGAGCGAAGAAGTCTGTTTAATAGATAAAAACGGCCTTTGATCACTTCAGAAAATAATTTCCCTCTTCAAATGTCATTTTAACACATATCCAACATCTGTGGGAAATCCCACTATATTGCAACGGAAAGGCCGTTACGTGTGTAACATATATGGAAATGCCCTTGGCTCGAGTGTATTCAAAGTGATGATGGGATTTATGTGAAAAGACGAACCCATGAATTAGGTTTCCATATTAGAGATACTCGGCCTCCCGATGGTCATTATTAACCTTCAATCACAAGAGAAAGGCACTGTTCCGCTCCACATCCGTTTTCCGAATCTGGGATAGGGACCCACCACATCCAAACTGCTTCAAATGACAATTTTACTCAGTTTTCCTGATCTACCTTTTCTTATCAATGTCCCGTATCATGGTTATAGAAGCATTCCCACTTTTATATACCAACAGCACTGTAAAGTTCAAAACAATTCTCCAATAAATGTGGGCTGTACGGTATGCTGATGGATTGACATTTTAAATCCAACATGGCTTCAGGTGCTCATGTTTTGCGGAACCATAGAGGCTCCCATCTAGAGGCTACGCCGAAGATCCATATGGAGTTCGGTGACGATTGGGTGAGAAATGTGACCTGTAAGGTGTGCTAAAGGATTTGGTCATACAAAGAGTAAAATCCAAGATGGCCAAAATGGCAGCCATTTATTTTACAAAATTTGGGGGAAAATCGAAGGCACCCACCGAGAGGTCAGAACGAAGATCCATATACAGATTGGTGATGATCGGATAAGGGATAAGCTCTGCATTTTGTGTTAAAGGATCTAGTGATGCAAAGAGTAAAATCCAAGATGGCTGCCAGTGGCCATATTTTTCATAAAAAATCATTCAAATTTTACAGCTCCCATCTATAGGTGATCCTCGACCCATATACCGAATAACGTTGAAATCGGTCAAAGTTTGTTTTAACACAGCATTTGTTTTATTTTATTACAGTTGTTTAATAGTCTATTTTTATTTGAAGAATTAAAATTACTCAATCCGAAATGTCGCTCGCAAATCTGCGCAAATTACTATTTCCTTGGCATCGGCGGTAAAATATATTTGATTCGAGTCGCGGAACCGACCCATCAAAGCTCAGAGTGATCACATCTCGATGTTTGAATTCTATTATTTTTATTTTAATTGGCCCAGTAAATAGTCGACGAGAAGACTTATCTGAACAAATTGCGGATGAAGATGGATAACTCTAAAAACAAGTGACTTTTTTTGTGTCAGATAGTTGACAATAACATGTTTTGGGCAATTTTATACTATAGTTGACTGTGATTAACATTAGTTTTGGGCAATTACTGGATTCTTATAACTGACGCGGCATTTTAAAAAATATGTTGTTGTTGGAATCTGATCATATGGGAACCATCGAATCGGATTGAGTACCTTTACTTGAAGAATTTACATTTATTTGAAGAATCTATTATTGTGTTATGATTTCATTTACACCAGGTTGAATAAATGAGTTTTAATAGAACTAGTTAAATATCAGCCTTTCCATGCCAATGCGCATTGATAGATCATAATTGAGCATTTAGCAAGCTGACAATTTATTACCCCTTGGTGTCATTCCCCATTATTAACTGCTGGTGAACTCAAACCCCCTACCAATGGTTAAGTGGATACATATTACATAATAGAAGCATTCTTAAAACCTTCTGTCCTATTATTTTGAAGAAAAATTACTCTAGGAACAAAATTACAGGGCCAGGAAAAATGTGTAAGCAGGGCTGCAGAAGCAACCACCGCCCCAGTGTTCGGAAAAGCAATTGCAGACCCCACCTCTGACCTATACACAATTTCATCACAGAATACAACATATTTCCTCAACCCCCAAATACAGCTGTGTTACATGCGGAGTCGAATAAAAGTAACTAAATAGTTTAGGAATACATTGTTTGATTCAGGCAGAGTCTATAAGTTCAATGACGTGACATTTCGAAGACATGGTTATGTGTAAGTGGATCGAAAGGAACATATCATTACTGTACGATTCCTGTATAACATCGCAACTAGTATTGTCGTCGTACACAACTAGGCGCACATCGACTGACGAGTGGGGTGTCCAAATAACTACTCTCTACTTTTAAATTGTGAATACACTCGAGCCAAGGGCATGTCGATATATGTTGCACACATAACGGCCTTTCCGTTGCAATATTGTGGGGTTTCCGACAGATGCTGGCTATGTGTTAAAATGACATTTGAAGAGGAAATTTTTACGAGAAAATTATTTTCTGAAGTGATCAAAGGCCGTTTTTATCTATTAAACAGAGTCTTTCGCTCAAATGGCCCCCGCTTACGATCGGCAAATGTGTATGTACAATTTATAATTACGTTAGTAGATGTGGTGCAACCGTGTGTCCGTCTGAAACCTGGATTTTGTGGTGTTGTTGTGATATTTCTGTCACATTTACGTTCTAAAAATAGCATTTTTCGTCTTTTCGAAAACAACTTCCGATTTAATGTTTGTACGGTTTATACACTGTGGATATGGGTATTGCTTGATTCGTGTGTTAATCCTTTATCAGAATCTCACCACACGCAGCTCGGATTTTTTATATATGGGTCACCACGGGCCACGTGATGATGACATATATCAGGATTAGCGCAATGAGCTCGGTTTTCGTTCCAGTGTGCACGGGATATGCGTTTTCTGAACATGATATCGGCATGATTTTATTCGTGAGTTAACCCTTTATCGGAAACTCGCCACACGCAGCTCGGATTTATGATATATAGGTCATCACGGGTCACGTGATTATCATATATATCAGTTTTAGCGCATTGGACTCGGTTTTCGTCCCAGTGTGCACGGGATATGGTTTTCCTGAACACGATATGGGTATTGCTTGATTCCTGTGTTAACCCTATATCAGAATCTCACCAGACGCAGCTCGGATTTTTTACTTGAATATAGGTCATCACGGGCCACGTGATTATCATATATATGAGTTTTAACGCATTGGGCTCGGTTTTCATCCCAGTGTGCACGGGATATGCGTTTTCTGAACAAAATATGGGCATGGTTTGATTCGTGTGTTAACCCTTTATCGGAATCTCGCCACACGCAGCTCGGATTTATGATTTATAGGTCATCACGGGTCACGTGATTATCATATATATCAGTTTTAGCGCATTGGGCTCGGTTTTCGTCCCAGTGTGCACGAGATGTGGTTTTCCTGAACACGATATGGATATTGCTTGATTCCTGTGTTAATCCTATATCAGAATCTTACCACACGCAGCTCGGATTTATGATATATAGGTCACCACGGGTCACGTGATTATCATGTATATAAGTTTTAGCGCATTGAGCTCGGTTTTCGTCCCAGTGTGCACGGGATATGCGTTTTCTGAACAAAATACGGGCATGATTTGATTCGTGTGTTAACCCTATATCAGAATATCACCACATGCAGCTCGGATTTTTGACATGTAGGTCATCACGGGCCACGTGATGATGATATATATCAGGATTAGCGCTATGAGCTCGGTTTTCGTTCCAGTGTGCACGGGATATGCGATTTCTGAACATGATATTGGCATGATTTGATTCGTGTGTTAACCCTTTATCGGAATCTCGCCACACGCAGCTCTGATTTATAATATATAGGTCATCACGGGTCACGTGATTTTCATATATATATATCAGTTTTAGCGCATTGGACTCGGTTTTCGTCCCAATGTGCACGGGATATGGTTTTCCTGAACACGATATGGGTATTGCTTGATTCCAGTGTTAACCTATATCAGAATGTCACCACACGCAGCTCGGATTTTTAACATATAGGTCATCACGGGCCACGTGATGATGATATATATCAGGATTAGCACAATGAGCTCGGTTTTCGTCCCAGTATGCACGGGATATGCGATTTCTGAACATGATATCGGCATTATTTGATTCGTGTGTTAACCCTTTATCGGTGTCTCGCCACAGGCAGCTCGGATTGATGATATATAGGTCATCACGGGTCACGTGATTATCATATATATCAGTTTTAGCTCATTGGGCTCGGTTTTCATCCCAGTGTGGACGGGATATGCGTTTTCTGAACAAAATATGCGCATGGTTTGATTGGTGTGTTAACCCTTTATCGGAATCTCACCACACGCAGCTCGAATTGTTTACATATAGGTCATCACGGACCACGTGATGATGATATATATAAGTATTAGCGCAATGACCTCGGTTTTGGTCCCAGTGTGCACGCGATATGCGTTTCCTGAACATGACTGGGCATTATTTGATTTGTGTGTTAACCCTTTATCGGAATTTCACCACACGCAGCTCGGATTTATGATATATAGGTCATCAAGGGTCACGTGATTATCATATATATCAGTTTTAGCGCATTGGGCTCGGTTTTCATCACAGTGTGCACAGGATATGCGTTTTCTGAACAAAATATGGGCATGATTTGATTCGTGTGTTCATCCAGCCCCCGTTCCGCGGTGTGCTACAGGTCAAAGTTCTGGAAGTGCATTCCATATATATGTGGAACATTTGAATAGACATGATTCAATATATGGAGATTTGAATATTCATGAATTACATATATGAAATAATGAATATTGAAAGGTTGCAGATATGGAAAGCACCTCCAGTACTTTGACATGTAGCACTTAAACTGCGGACTGGGAGCTGGATGGATCAAATATCACGACGACTCAGTGATTTCGCTTATATTCCAACATTCAATGAGGGTGAGCATTTGTACCATTTTGCGGGGAGGGTCATTACTAGTTTGCCTATATAACAACTTCCAATAGGAAGATGCGCGACACTCCAGAGGGTTAAATTCACCAAATATGAATGTCAACTCCGCCCCTGGAGGGGTAGTAGTTCACCACTCTGTGTGCATGTCAATTGATACAATTGTACAGCTCTATTTGCTATAACTATATCAATAATTAAAAGTTCTCAAATAATAAAATGACGCATATTGAAACCATTGTAATGTAACAAATAACTTACAGTGATTTTGTCAACAAAATTTCTAATCGCAAAGTAAGTTCAAATAATTTAGTCTAAATATTTTTATTAGAATATTTTTCATCTTACATGTTTACATAACAATGTTTTCCATTTGTGTAATATTGTCACTGGAGAGTTATTATACCCCCGCATAGAAGTTGTTGGGCTGGTATACTGGAATCAGTTTGTCCGTCCGCCGTCCGTCTATCGTCCGTGAACCGAAATTTGTCCGGAGTTTTTTTTCAGTCGTTTTTCGATCATTTTCCGTGAAACTTGGCACATACATCAAACACTGCATGTGATGAGAATCTGATGGAGGATTAACACACAAATCAAACCATCCCCATATTGTATTCAGGAATCCCATACCCTGTGCACAATGGGACGAAAACCGAGCTCAATAGGCTAAAACTGATATATATGGTCATCATGTGACCCGTGATGACCTATATATATATCAAATATCCGAGCTGCGAGTGGTGAGATTCCGATAAAAAGTTAACACATTAATTAAACCATACCCATATTGCGTTCTGAAACCCATATCCAGAGCACACTGGGAATAAAACCGAGCTCAATGGCTAATACTGATATATATCATCATTACGGGATCCGTGATGACCCATATATCAAAATAAAACATCGGAGCTGCGTGTAGTGAGATTCTTATAGAGGGTTAAAATCCGAATCAAACCACCCCCATATTGTATTCAGGAACCCCATGTCCCGTGCACACTGGGACGAAAACTGAGCTCAATATCATCATCACGAAACCTGTGATGACCTATATGTCAAAAATCCGAGCTGCGTGTGGTGAGATTCCGGTGAAGAGTTAACACACGAGTCAAACCATGCCCATACCATGTTCAGGAAACGAACATCTCGTGCACACTGGAACGAAAACCGAGCACAATGCGCTAATCCTTATATATATCATCATCACGTGACCCGTGATGACCTATATATCAAAAACCCAAGCTGCGTGTGGTGAGATTATGATAATGGGTTAACACACGAATTAAACCATACCCATATCGTGTTCAGGAAACTCATATCCCGTGCACACTGGGACGAAAACCAAGTTCAATGCGCTGAAACTGATATATGGTAAGATCGTGACCCGTGATGACCTACATATAAAAAAATTCCAAGTTGCGTGTGGTGAGATTCTGTTAAAGTGTTAACACACACATCAAACCATAGCAATATCGTGTTCATGAAACCCATACCCCGTGCACATTGGGACGAAAACCGAGCTCAGTGCGATAAAACTGATATAAGTCATCACGTGATCCGTGCTAACCTACATATCAACACGCGAATCAAATCATGCCGATATCATGTTCAGAAATCGCATATTCCGTGAACACTGTGACGAAAACCGAGCTTATTGCGCTAATCCTGATATATATCATCATCACGTGGCCCGTGATGACCATATGTAAAAATTCCGAGCTGCGTGTGGTGAGATTATGATATAGGGTTAACACATTAATCAAGCTATACCCATATCGTGTTCAGGAAAACCATATCCCATGCACACTGGGACGAAAACAGAGCCCAATGCGCTAAAACTGATATATATGATAATCACGTCACACTCGGACGAAAACCAAGTTCAATGCGCTGAAACTGACATATGGTAAGATCGTGACCCGTGATGACCTACATGTAAAAAAAATCCAAGTTGCGTGTGTTGAGATTCTGTTAAAGTGTTAACACACACATCAAACCATACCCATATCGTGTTCATGAAACCCATACCCCGTGCACATTGGGACGAAAACCGAGCTCAGTGCGATAAAACTGATATATGTCATCACGTGATTCGTGCTAACCTACATATCAACACGCGAATCAAATCATGCCGATATCATGTTCAGAAATCGCATATCCCGTGAACACTGTGACGAAAACCGAGCTTATTGCGCTAATCCTGATATATATCATCATCACGTGGCCCGTGATGACCATATGTAAAAATTCCGAGCTGCGTGTGGTGAGATTCTGATATAGGGTTAACACATTAATCAAGCTATACCCATATCGTGTTCAGGAAAACCATATCCCATGCACACTGGGACGAAAACAGAGCCCAATGCGCTAAAACTGATATATATGATAATCACGTCACACGTGATGACCTATATATCATAAATCCGAGCTGCGTGTGGCGAGATTCCGATAAAGGGTTAACACAAGAATCAAATAATGCCCATATTTTGTTAATAATACGCATATCCCGTGCACACTGGGACGAAAACCGAACTCAATGCGCTAAATCTGATATATATGATCATCACGTTACCCGTGATGACCTATATATGATTAATCCGAGCTGCGTGTGGTGAGATTCCGATAAAGGGTTAACACACGAATCAAATAATGCCGATGTCATGTTCAGGAAACGCATATCCCGTGCACACTGAGACGAAAACCGAGGTCATTGCGCTAATCCTGATATACATCATCATCACGTGGTCGGTGATTACCTATATGTCAAAAATCCGAGCTGCGTGTGGCGAGATTCCGATAAAGGGTTGACACACGAATCAAACCATGCCCATATTTTGTTCAGAAAACGCATATCCCGTGCACACTGGGATGAAAACCGAGCCCAATGCGCTAAAACTTATATGTATGATAATCACGTGACCCGTGATGACCTATATATCATAAACCCGAGCTGCGTGTGGTGAGATTCAGATAAAGGGTTAACACACGAATCAAATAATGACGATGTCATGTTCAGGAAACGCATACGAAACCCGAGGTCATTGCGCTAATCCTGATATATAACATCATCACGTGCCCGTGATGACCTATATGTAAACAATTCGAGCTGCGTGTGGTGAGATTCCGATAAAGGGTTAACACACCAATCAAATCATGCCCATGTCGTGTTCAGAAAACGCATATCCCGTGAACACTGGGATGAAAACTGAGCCCAATGCGCTAAAACTGATATATATGATAATCACGTGACCCGTGATGACCTATATATCATAAATCCGAGCTGCCTGTGGCGAGTTTCCGATAAAGGGTTAACACACGAATCAAATCATGCCGATATCGTGTTCAGAAAACTCATATCCCGTGCACACTGGAACGATAACCGAGCTCATTGGGCTAATCCTGATATATATCATCATCACGTGGCCCGTGGTGACCCATATATAAAAAATCCGAGCTGCGTGTGGTGAGATTCTGATAAAGGATTAACACACGAATCATCAAGCAATACCCATATCGTGTTCAGAAAAACCATATCCCGTACACACGTGACCAGTGATGACCTATATATCAAAGCTGCGCGTGGTGAGATTAACACGCTAATTAAACCGAGGTCAATGCTGATTCTAAGTCGAAAAAAGTTGTAACGCAGGTAAAACTAATTGGACGGAACCCTTATTCGAACTTGGTCTGTTAGCTGGTTTAGCTGGTTAACTTTGGTTCAGATCAAATAATCCAAATTGTCGTCAGAAACCAGAAATGTTAACAAAATCAGCAGAATTATAAGTAAAAACAAGGGCCATAACTCGTGTAAAAATGATTCCACGGGACCCATATTTAAATTTGTCGTGTATTTCGATCTAGGTAATGCACACGTACATACCAACTTTGGTTCAGATCGATAAATCCAAACAGAGTTATCGGCCGGAAACCAAAAATGTTGACAAAATTGTTCGATTCTAAGTCAAAAATGGCCGTTTTAATAGCTGTACTAAACCCACTCTCGAACTTCCCCTGTATTTCTTGCCCGTAGATACACATACCAACTTTGATTCAGATCACGCTACCCTGACTGGAGTTATCGGTCGACTCATTACATAATAGGTTCTTTTAAAACGGGCTATACAAATTCGCAGTTTACCTATTCTTCAGACCTGGCGTGCCTGGCCACTGCCGCACTTTCCGCGCTTTTCTCGGCCGCGCCGCACCATGTCAAGTTAATGATCTCATATATAAGTGAACAAACACACGAACGAACACACACACAAAATTGAGTTTCAGTGAGTTTGTAAATAAGTGCTGAACGTTCAGTGGTTTGTGGGCGTGGCTTCCAGAGTTCAAATCTCGGATCACCGCATACAACGTTCAGATTGAGTAATTTGAGACCGATTTTGGTCGTATAAAAGGCGATTTCTAGCAAGTCGAGCATACCCTGATCAATCGTACACCTGGTTTGACACCAAACTATCAGGACGCCGACATCGACAGACTTGGACATGACGTCAATCAAACGATGTGCGTTGAAGGGTGGACGTTAAGTTCGATGGGAATTTACTATATAAAAATGTATCAATCAATCGCTTAAATTACCATTTTCAAATCAGTTTGCAGCCAGGATACAGAGTCGGGCATGGTGAAGTTGGTAGCACAGACCTCTGGATATAGCTTCTATCTTCTGCATGCAGTCATGTGGGATATTGTATATTGAGCAGTCGAGTATTAATTTCAGTAGTTGTTGATTTTGTAAGGACGTGTTCAGACCAGCTTGGCTCAGGGTTTCTTTAATTGCGTTTATAAATCGATTCCTGACATCATTGAGACTGTCGCATGATGTTATAAAGTTGTCCATGTCTTCGGGTTCTTTGCCGCATAGTTGGCATATATCTGTGTTGGTAGAGGTAAGCTTTCTGCTGTTGGAGAATGTAGGTGCCTGTAGCCATTTTCATTTTGTATGTTGCCTTGGTACATGTAGTGGCGAATGGTTCAGACCCGCAAGCGTCCCAGATTTGATGTACGGAGCCAGGGGTAGAGGGTAGAAAATGGCGGCGACAAGTAAACACATTTGACTCGGAGCTCCCCAATGTTTTCATAATTATGACCAAATCGGTAGCGGATCGGCTTAATTAATGTGCAATTCTGATAGTTTATTATACCGTTGATGTGATCTGATACATTGTGAGAAAAATGGAGGGACAGGATCTGAAAAAACTTACAGTTTGCTTCGATAAAAGTGGTTTCAAACGGACATTTCTAAAGGACGTTCTTCTCAGCCTGGACTATGTTTTGGAACGAAAGGATATCAAGGGAATTCAATTCATAAAGGAGAGGTGTCTCATAACCGTGAGTAGCCAGCTTGCCAAAGACAGCTTAATTGAAAATGGACTGAGTATATTTGGAAGAAATGTAAATCTCAGCGATGTCGAATTAAAAGGGATCAAAATAACCGCCATTGGTGTTCCGTTCTGGCTTGTTGACAACGTATTTTTAGAAAGTATGTTACGTTTCGGAAAAGTGGTCGACGGGAGCCTTCTTCGCTGTACAATCGATGGAACCAAGATCGAAAATGGTAAACGCCAACTATTTCTAGAACTAAACGATGGTTGCAATGAAATTCCAAATGAAATTTGCATTGATGGATTCGAAGTACGAATTTTCTCAAACAAAACCAAGAGCCGATGTAAATACTGCAATGACACACATTTGCCAACATTTGTGTGTAATCAACAACTTCCAAAGAACCGCGCATGCGCGAACTGCCTTCAAATTGGCCACGCCCACTACCAATGTATGAACCCGATTGTGTGCAGATCGTGTATGGGTCAAGGTCACCGCTCACGTGAATGTTATCGATTCAAGAAAAGCGTGCAAGAATCAAAAACCAGCCGCGCAAACAGCGAAACAGATTACCGTGGGAACTGGCGCCGGGACAGACGAGTCAACGATTGGCTGAACACAAGTGATATGGACAATGACAAAACAGACACTGGTGACGTAAATTCCGCCAACACAATGAGTGAGTTCGGTCGTAGTAATAGTAGGGACCATGTAAACAAGAAACAGGAAAACAGAGATATGAACGAGACGGTTGATGATGACGAGAAAGGAGATAATACAAATGATGATATGCCTATTGATACGGTGATTCTGGGTGCAAGCAATTGCAATGATGTCGCACCACTATTGGAGTCACAACCAAATATCAAGATGGTCCAGCGATCAGGGGCTTCATATGAACATGTTGACAAGCTACTAAAGGAAGCAGACCGCATGAAATGCATTGTACCTGATAACGTTTGTCAGGTGATAGTACATCTTGGTACGAACGACATTGGAAACTCTGGTGGGAGAGCTGGTGTAGCAATCTCACATTTCAGCAACAAACTCAGTGGTATACAGGCTGCGTTTCCAAAAGCATCTGTCTCTGTCTGCAGTGTCCCCCCACGCAAAGGCATGGGACAAAAAATCCAGCATTTCAACCAGGCCACAAATACATTCAATGACTTCCTCAAATCTTATTGTGAAACAAAGTCAGATGTTATGTATGCAGATACAATGGATGTGTTCATCAAAGACGGTGTTGTCTCTAAGAACATGTATTCGAAGGACCCGAAAGGTGTTCACTTCAGTCCCAAGGGGAAAGAACAGTTGGCTGATCGTTTCTTGAGAGTGGCAAAGAAGCGAGGCCTGGAGCGAGAAACTCCTAGCCCTCAAAATAAAACCGCCAAGAAGGAATTATTTCTGGACTATGAACAGCGACACACCCCTGCATGTTTACATGCACGTGTAATATATAATATATGTTGTGTATGTATTTGTAATTATGAAATGAACACCAGTGCCTTGAATGCATTATGTGCCTTCCATAGTAAAGACACAAATAATGTAGTTCACTCAATTGGGACATCTGGTTTTTCAACTTTATATAGCAAAAGTACCAAATTACCAGTGAATATATCCAATCGTGAGTTGGGTGCACACATGAGAGACAATCCACCAATAAAAACTGCAAATGATTTATCCAGATCCAAGGGCAGTAACCCAATTCTCAATTATAGTACAGCGAACAATGCTAAATTACTAAACGACGTGGAAACCACAATATATAACAGACACAAAGAGTTAAATTGTACCACGTATAGCTATGATTTCACACATAATTCTACTATAAAGGCAAATGATGATCCAATGAAATATTTGAGGAAACTTAACGACGTCCTCGTGCACCAAGATTCAAATACAGTACAGTACAGTACCGTATATAATACAACAATGGCCAAACATGAAGTGCATACTATACATAACAATATGAATATATATAAATGTAACTATGATTTGGCACATAATGATATTGAGGCAGATGGTGATTCAATGGAATATTTGAAATATGACGACAAAACGCACGACGAATTAAATATAGCATATACTACATTTGTGGCAAAAAATGCAGTGAACACTCTATACGATGGCAACAAAAGAGCATCACTTTGCAATAAGGATAAAAATGAACATAATTATATCAAGAAACGATGTCTTCTTGACTCAGGTTCGAACATGCACACAATGTGCTATAATGGGTACACCTCGTGTGAACAAATTGGAGATATTGGTTCATTTCGATCCAAGGGAAGTAACCCAATTCTTTTCTATGAACTGTATAATGATGATTATTCAGACCACTTGCACAAAGCATCATGTGATGTTGATAACTGTGATCCCACACACAGTGTTACAACGGAACTTATGGAAAATGTTGATATCATGCGCGATGCGTTCCAAAAAGTGCACACTGCAATTGTGGCCAAAAATGAAGTGAATGCTATATATAAAAATAACAAGAATAGATCCTTGCTTTACAATATAAATGATATAAATCATGTATACAATGGCACTAACAAATATTGTCATGCCAATGATTTATGTTCTCACATGCACAAATTATACGAGTGTGATTTAGAAACACACGCGCGAAGTGCAGCACAGACACAAAAACCGTCATGCGAAGATACTTTAAATATCGAACCTTTCTCGGGTACACAAAATCATTCTTATGCCCGCATCTCCGAATTACTGAGTGAAACACGAATTGTTCTGGACGATTCGTTTATTGACACAAAAACTGGAAATTACAACGATTCGTTTATTGAAACAAAAACTGAAAATTATCACTCAGTCCGATCCAAGGGCAATAACTCAACAACCCCGTACGCTATTGCGACCAGCCAGTTACGCGACACGGACGTCGACGAAAATATGAATATGCACTGTAAGTTCATCGAATGTGTGTCAACACCATGCCTGGAAAATAATATTTCCACGTTAAGTGATATCTTCAATACGGCATATAATTATTCAAATGTTATTCCACATGAAATTGAGACAAACGTATTGCGTCACACTTCTCGTGACACCGATTACGTTTATAATAACATAAATAATTCAAAACTGTGTTTACGAACTGATGACCACTCTTACCATGATAACGGTAAAGTGAACGTTGCTTTTGCGGATAATGATTACCTAGATAACTGTATAGGTATATATGACGATAAACATAAAATGTGCCGTGCATTGACTGATAAAGATATTGTGCTTTCTGACGTTATGCAATACTCTTCTCCTGATGAAATATGTTCTCACACGCACAAATCGCACGAGTATGAGTGTAAACCCGATACACACACGCAGGTTTTACCAATGTATCCGTGTAAATGGTCACATGAACCCATTTCACTGTTCAAAGTTAATGAGCCTTTGACTGGTTCTGTAACATCCGAAAATACAAGCTGTGGCTTCAACAAGATGAATAATGCAAATTATCACAATCCTTTTAACGAATCCGCTTATAACTGCGATTCCCCAGCTAGTAGTGGTACCACGAATCCAATGCATCTGGTATCCGATATTCTGACTAAAACACGTCAGCTTCTTGATTACCATTCAGACGTGGAATACATAGAGTCCCCAAAACTTGAACGTCCACACGTGAACGAGTTGCATGCACATGTACGTGACACTGTTAGTTATTCATCTGTCTATGCATTATGTGATGATGACTATTTTGAATCTGCAAATAATTTATTGTCCGGAGATCATGTAGTAGAAAATACGGCACATCATATTAACCCATATCTAACGAAACTCTCCGATAACTCGCATATACATTCTAACCCAGATTCTAAAATGCACGACTATGAAGCCACTTATGCTAGGATAAAAAACTATGCAACAACAACACCGTCAAATACGACTACTAGTATGTATTTACCATACCTAACAGACTGCGATGAAAATAATCACCAAACTCAAAACATAAACAAGGGAAGTGAATTTATATCTCGCCCGATAAACTTAGACATACAAGGTATCACCACCGCCATCACCCCTGAATACATCTCGAATACAGCCAACATACACAATGGCATTTCGATATTGACACTAAATGTATGTGGATTGCGCAAAAAGCTTCTATGTCTGGAGTTCCAAGAGTACTGTAAACAGTTTGACATACTGTGTTTCTTGGATACAAAAACAGACGACTGTGACACTATTGAACTAGACGAATTTAATTTCTTTATGAAAAATAGAACAAAATTATCTAGAATAAGATCCGGTGGCATTGTTCTTGGAATTAATACAAGAATACAACAACACGCGAATGTGATAGCGACAGATTGCCCATTTGTTCACTGGGTTGAACTTAACCAGCACCATAGTTCGAATAGTAACAAACTTGTTATTGGGGCCATATATATTCCACCAGAAGGTAGTAAATATACTTCCCCCAATGCGCTGGAACAGATCAGTGTAGAGTATCGATCGCTGAGCCACCGCTTTAACACGGACACATTTCTTTTAACCGGCGACTTCAACGCCCGGACCGCATCAGACGACGATTTTATTGAAGATGAACATGATCAGAACTCAGATTATGACATGTACCTCCTAGCCAATTCAGAATTCTCTAAAACGCGACAAAACACAGATAGAAGCAAAAATAGTTTCGGACGCTCTCTTTTAGATTTTTGTAAACACATATGCAGCGAATTTTTCATTATAAACGGTAGATTCGGTGTCGATAAAAATTAAGGTTCACTTACATGTTGCGATGCATCAACTATTGACTATTCTGTCTGCTCCGCTCCACTTTTGCATATGATTAAAGATTTCGAGGTAGATAAGTTTAATTATCTTTTCAGTGATGTGCACTGCCCGATAATAACTAGATTAAACCTAACACTAACCCAAACATCTGAGCCAAATGATACACACACAAATATAAACAAAACCACGCGAGTCAAACGGTGGGACATTAGCAAGGCTTCAGAGTTCATAGCATCGATCAATTGGAGCACCATGACAAAATTAAAAAACGAACTGAAATCTGTTTCACCACAGAACATTACAAAATCGGATATAAATTACATTGTTAACGGAATATCCGAATTAATGACCGACTCAGCAAGATATACTTTTGGCACATATACAACCACTAAAGTTAAGGTAAACAGACGCAGAAATTGTGGAAATAAACCTTGGTTTGATGGTACCTGCAGAGACGCGCGTAAAACATACCGAAAAGCTAGACGCGTTGATGATGCAATAAGTACCGATTCCTCAAAATCACGATTAAGACTAGCTGCGAGAGAATACAAGCGTGCGCTCAACCGAGCAATGAGAATCCACAGAGAGAATATATCACGGGAAGTTTCAAAGTTGAAATACGAAAACCCGAAACAATTTTGGAAGAAAATCGGTAGTGGTCGGAAAACGACGACTACACCGATCAGCCTTGAATCGTTATATATTTATTTTAAAAATCTGAATGCGTTTGAGCACAGCGAAGATGGGACATTCCTCCAACCAATTAACCTCAACTCTGATGAGGATAACACAGAGCTCAATAAACCAATTAATGAAGAAGAAATAAAGTCTGCTATCCGAAGTCTTAGAAATAATAAATCGTGTGGGGAAGATGAAGTATTAAATGAATATATCCGTGCATCAGCCGGAAGTATCATTGATATTCTAGTTTGCCTGTTCAACCTTATATTAGACACAGGTTACATACCCGATTCGTGGACTATTGGAACGATTGTACCGATTTATAAAAATAAGGGAGATAAGTCAGACCCAAAAAATTATAGGCCAATAACAATTTTAAGTTGTTTTGGAAAGGTTTTTACCAAAGTATTGACGATTCGTCTAACAGACTTCACAACAAAGAACGGTATTCTGTCTGAAACACAAGCAGGATTCAGACATGGCTATTCAACGTTAGATAACATATTTGCAATACACTTATTGGCCAAAATGACAGGAATGCTGAAAACAAGACTTTATTGCGCATTCATAGATTTCGAAAAAGCATTCGATAAAGTTTGGAGAAAAGGCCTTTGGCATAAATTGATAAAATCTAGAATAACTGGAAAAACTCTCAGAGTAATAACTAATCTGTATAATGATATCAAGTCGTGCGTGCAACACCAAGGTGCTAAATCCCAATATTTTGAGTGCCTCTCAGGGGTTAGACAGGGCGAAAACCTCTCACCCCTTCTTTTTTCCATCTACCTTAATGACCTGGACACTTTTCTCGCCGAACAAGGCACGAAAGGTCTTAGTACCATCTCAGATGAAATTTCCGCGAAACTACACACATATGTTCAATTATTTGTCCTTCTATACGCAGACGACACAGTAGTTATGGCAGAGACAGCGGGAAAACTGAAAAAGCAGCTTTTATCATTTGAAAGATATTGTGATATCTGGAAATTAACAGTAAACGCAGACAAAACAAAAATTGTAATGTTCTCTAAACACGGTTTACCAAAAAATGCACAATTTAAACTCGATGGTAAAAGTATCGAAGTGGTTAAAAACTTCAATTATCTCGGAATTATTCTCTCGAAGACGGGAAAATTTGGAGAAGCCAAGAAAAATTTGGCTTCTAAAGGCATGAAAGCAATGTACTATGTTATATCGAAAGCCCGTAAACACTGCTTGAGTATAAAAAACCAATTCGAATTATTTGATGCACAAGTAGTGCCAGTACTCCTCTATGGGTGTGAGGTGTGGGGCCATGAAAATTGTGCTATTATTGAGAATGTTCACCGACAATTTATGAAGCACTTATTCGACTAAAACCTTCGACGGCTGACTACATGGTTTATGCAGAAACTGGCCGAATGCCATTAGAAATTTTAATTAAAACACGAATGATTAAATATTGGTGTAGAGTAGTTAACATGGATGAAAAGCGATATTCT
This sequence comes from Siphonodentalium dalli, assembly GCA_032622095.1. NCBI lineage: Eukaryota > Metazoa > Mollusca > Scaphopoda > Gadilida > Siphonodentaliidae > Siphonodentalium > Siphonodentalium dalli. The sequence continues at coordinate 102,993,041 of CP136069.1, read as the reverse complement.
AAAGTACTATATCAGTTATCACGCACGTTATCAGACGATTCAAATCACATCAGTTGGCTGAGTTCCATTCGTCACACCTTAGAGTCATGCTCCCAAGCTCATATATTTGATAGCGACATTGCGACAAATGTAGACCAACTTATCGAGTACGTGAAATGTAGTCTGATTAGCAAATTCAGATCGAACTGGGAAGCAGATCTGCAAAAATCTAGCCGGGGGAAAATATATCAGATATTCAAACATGATATCTCATATGAAAGCTATCTAGACACTCCAAATGAATTTAATAGAACGATATTATGTAAATTTAGAACATCAAATCACCATTTGCCAGTGGAAACCGGTCGCTGGAATGGTACAGATCTAAGGGAACGAACATGCCCGCTATGTAGATATAACAGACTAGGAGACGAATTCCATTACCTATTTGAATGTGAAGCGCTTGAGCGCGAGAGAAAATGTCATATATCAAAAGAATACCTGAATAGACCAAACATTACAACAATGGATGAACTTCTCAATGTACAAAACCCATGCCAAATACGGCGTCTATGCAAATTTATACATACCATTTTTAAGAGGTTCGACGAAAATCCGCCTGGTTGACATATACCATCTGAACTATTTAGTATTTGATACGTATTAAACATTTCGAACGAGTACATATAATATTCTAATCGTAACTACATGATCTCCAATGCCGCCATACATTTGTACATATTGTATATATATATACTTGTTACCAATTTTTGTATATAAGTTATGTTAATCTCCATACGCATCTGTCATGTGTCATGAGAATAAATCATTGCAAATCATTGTAGTGTCTTGGAGGTTGAGATGCGATACAGTTGATTTTTCCATGGCTTCCTATTTCAAAATTGTCATCCAGTGGGAATTTACTGCAGTGTCCACCATGGTTTTCCATAAATGTAGGAGGTAGTGCTACTGTGTCGTGTGTTGATGGTAGGTCATAACTTTCAGTGAGATTGATGACTTTAATGAACCAGCTGTTGGATTTTCCAGATTTGATTGCAAGTTGTCTGGCAAGTTGGATTTTCCCGATTTGATTGCTAGTTGACATTCGATAAAACCTTGGTTCAGAACTACATTCCCATATAATAGGTTTTCAGGGTTCTCCTGTGTACTTCTGCCTCTAGTGGAATAAGACCCAATGTGAGTAGGGTTGTAGACGCTTGGTTGTCTGTACGTAAAATGTTTCCAGTTGATGCAACTCCTTCTTGTTAAGGTTTATGACATCTAAACCATACAGTAAGCGAGGAAGAATGTAACATCGTAGTAGATGGGCCGAGACTTTTGGGTTGAGCCCGTTCATACCATGAAATCCTGCGCCTAACACTGCATGTGATGATCTTCTAGCAGAAGAGATACGACCGTGTGCAACCGTGCTGGTGCCGTGCTTGGAAGTGTTGTCACGTGTAATGCCAAGGTGTATGGCAGTGGTTGTTGTCTGGATATTATTGTCATTCAGTGTCCACTATTTTGGGGTATTAGTTCTTCATTTGTTATAATAACGTCTATTAAGGTCTCTGAGTATACAGTGAAGTTTGTGCTGTCGCGTATCCATTGTTATAGTGAAAGTGCACTGCAAGTTGTAGATATTTTATTGGATTATTTTAATTAATGATCATATCATTAGTTAGTTTGAGTGATCGACTCGCGCGGCCATAGAATGTGCCCACCCGACACCTGTAATAATGTAATGGACTCATCAATACAAAAGTTAAATATAAGAAAAATGAAGTTTCTGACCAACACTGACGGGTGGGCAGTCGCGTAACAACATTCAACATGCGAGGTCGTCTGTGATTTCCACTCGTTGGCTACCTTAGATACGTATATGTGGGATTCATAATGCAGAAGAGAATTTGGGAGAGGAGATTGAAAGATAGAGAAGAAAGATAAAGTAAACATAACACGTGATACAAAGTAATGTTTTGCCACAGAGTACGTAATAATTTGCATGATGATTAATTCATTAATGTAACGCTGAAACTGAAGTGCATGCCCTTGCAGTATAAGTTACATTTCCGGAATGTTCAACTCTCTCCGTGATAATAAACCATACCCGAATTTCGCAAGGCTCAGTATACTGTAATTAAACACTCATCTGTTAAATAGCTAAACACCCCACCTCACCAGTTCAAAAAGACAGTGCATCGTGCATTTTACGTGAGACTAATTTTCATGCTGATGTAACACTGGTTTCTTAGTAGACAATTCTGTTAAAATTACCGCAGTCGGCACTTTGTACAACTCGAATATGCTACCACGCAATACACAATATTCGTTTTCAGTATCTTGTTGTTTGAAAATAGTTTACCAATGCCACCCACTTACTTGTGCTAAATATAACGTAATTAGCGTTTAAGGGGGAGACGCACGTTTTGCATAAATCACAGTAAATCCAGCCAGAAATGACAAGTGATTTTCAACAAAGAATTTCTCTGGATCTATCTGGTGAAAAATCTTGAATTTTACATATGATAATTTTCATTATATATAGAATCAGAGCAATTATAAAGTGACAATAACAATAATGGATTTTAATACATTTGAGAGGTTGAAAATATTTGTTTCGTTTCTGTCCCTTTAGGTACCGAGAACTGCCAGAAAAATTTATAATTTCAAACAACATGTCAACCATCAAATAGTTTATTGTCTTGACTCCATGAGAGGAGGCTTCATTTGTATCATAATGTTGAGTTAGCTTTTTAATTGCATATTATAGCATCATACCCCATGTATTATAATGAAGAATAAAGCAGTCACAAATATGCCAGCCCAATGAAAACAAATGTTCAAATGTGGTGCTGTCCACTCAAGCAGGGAGCAATCAACAGAGATTAGGCCACAGTGTTAAGAGATATGGTGGTCAGATTTATCTTGGTTATGAACCCATGACCCAGAACTCAACTGAGCCCATTTTTTCAATGACCAACAAGCATGGCATGAAAATTCTCAATAATAAAAAAATATTTATGGTAGTTGTCTTTCTGAATGAAAATAATCATTTAATCAAGAAAAATTAAGTCTCCTCTCATGATCTTCAGATATGATATCATGTATATATGAAATGTACTTTCGGAAAAAATCTGTTTTACAGTAGTTCTCGGTACCTGAACACAGTGAAATTTTAAAGATTTTTCATGCCATAAAAGTAAAGTAAATGAGATTATAATAACCAAATGTCCAATGGTTCTTATGTATGGCACCACAATAATCTCTGATAGATTTAGAGAAAATACATTTTGAAATACCAGGAAATTTTGGCAAAACGTGCGTCTGACCCTTAAGTGCCACAGCACACGCTACGATTAAAATCGTAAGTGGGCAACATCGCAGGTGGAGAAAAGTGACTTGCCCGCAGACACCTACGGTGCTGCGATGTATGCAGCTACGATTTTATCCACGTGATCGATCACATGATAGCAAAATGTTATATCACATTGTCCGCATTATGTAATTAAATACATATACATGGCATGTATCTCAATTTTCTAAACCAACAAGTTGAACTTGAAAGTTCAAGTAAAATTTGAATATTTTTTTATTTTGACATTTGTGTACCTGTCAACTCCACAGCTGCACCAATTTCATCAATTGCGGCAGTCCTCTTCTCCTTGTCTGCACAGCAGTAGTGGTAGTAGGAGGGCGCGAAGCGCCCAGGATGGTCGAAAAGATCGAGAGATCTTCTCCCTCACCCTCGTCTGCACAGCAGATGGCTGATATGTGATTATATAGGCCTGCACTCCCTGCCGTGCCACATCTCCACCAATGTGGCCTCGTTTTTGTAAGTCAAAGAAGTTTTTGAGAACTTTGCGCCATTTTTGAATTTTTTCTTTTCGTGGTATTTACAACATGACCAGTGCGACCATGGTCATGTCACATGTGACAGCTACGATCGCGCGCGTTGCCAAGGTCACGCCACGATTTTCCTGGTAAAAATCAAACAGTGTTTCATCGCGGTAGCGGGGTAATGTCGCAAGAGCTATACTCGTCCTTGATCTCGATAAATGGTATACTCATGGGGCGCGCATCTATAATCTCAAATCGCCTCCACACCACCCGCATGTGCAATTTGACTTATATATCACTTTGGTGTTCTAGAAACCACCCGAAAAAAGACCCGTTAATTAGTTGAATATAACGTGACTGCAAATTCTGAGGTGAAGGTCGAGTATAGCTCTTGCGACATTACTTTTCTACGCTTGATCGCTACGATTTGGTTACGATATTGTCGTGGGCATGCGCATTGGATGCTCCACCTACGATTTTCCCCACTTACGATTTTAACCGCAGCGTGTGCGGTGGCACTAAAGCTGTTATTCTGTGTTCTAATTATTACGCACCCTGGTGTATTCTGTGAATGTGTTTTTGGTGTGTGATAGGACACAGGAGCTATTCGCAGATGTGATTAGAAATGTACTTGGGCCGGTATTTTCGTACTCGAACCATGTAACGAAGATCAACACTTGTGGTCTAATAGTTATTATGCATGCTATTTCATGCATTATTCAGTAGCATGTAGTGTAATGATGGTACTTTCGTATACAACCCCCAAAAATCAGTCTTATTATTTTACTTTTATAACAAGGACATACTCGCAAAATGCGTACCGGTTACACTTTTTGCAGGATGTATGTCTTCGCATGTTGCAGTATTTAACTTTATGACAGCGTTAATTGCTTTCGATATTTAGGTGTGAACAATGGTTGATTAGTCCCAACACTGTGTAGGAACTGTGAAATTGGAAGTATTTCTATCGCCGGTATTGTGATGGTTCTTGACAGATTTGTTACGGTTCCTTATGATTAAAAATAATCATTTTCGAGACAAAGTCATGCATAATTATAATTTCCCGAGTGAACAGATGCTGAACAAGTGTCGTGTTATCGAAACCCGAATTCTCTATCACAATTAACTCGGAATTAGCGAGTTAACCAGAGTTAACTCGTAAATACACAGAACGACACGATGTGTAAATGGGTTTGTCGATACGGCACGAGTGATGTCGCGGAAGGATAGAACGAGAGGCGCTTGCGCCTCGAGTTCTATCCCTCCGCGACAGTACGAGTGTCGTATCGACAAACCCATTTACACATCGTGTCGTTCTGTGTTTATTACACGCTTCGCGTCCTAGAATCCGTGCATTAAAAATACATGATTAGAATGTTTATTTAGGCTCATACAGGGCGTGTTTGTCATGTGTGATGATTCTTTTATTTAAATAGTTCCAGTTTCATGGTTGAGGCGAACGTCATGTACGTCATTTTACGTCAACGAGATGTGTATCCATACGGATTTGTGAATATGGAACAGCAATAACACTGTACTTCTAGGAACAAGCGTGTAATAAATAGAGGATCTACAACGAGTCCCCAGTTTATAGCGGAATTTACAAAACGAGTCCAGTAAATTAGGTCTGGACCGAGCCTTTGGCGAGGTCCAGACCTAATTTACTGGACGAGTTTTGTAATTTCCGCTATAAACTGGGGACGAGTTGCAGATTCTATTTATTACATGATCCAAAAACTCGACAAAATACTCTTACATCAACAAATGAGACGCGAAACTAACATCGGCTTCTATAAGGCATGCGATGACGTTTCACGTAACTATGCGTTGTTTGGCCGCGTAAAGAAATAGTCCCAGATAAATAAAGACTCTTTGGCGTATTTAATGGCGTATATTTAATAACATAACTTTTCAAACTCTTCATTCATTATAGTTTGTTGGAAAAATATTGAAGCCATAGTAATTTGAGATGTAGCCTACGGAATGTAAAGAGACGACAAACCGGAAGTCAAATGTCACCTGGCACTATTTCCTGTTATTAAACGAACGTTTAATATCACAATTTATAGAATGGGTTTATTGAATGGAATAAGGGTAGGATCATGTAATAAATACCAATATGTTATCACTGAAAATCAAGCCACGTAAACGGAATTCCTTTGTTTTTTGGTGGCGTATAAAATATGAAACGCATTCTAAAGACGAACACTAAGTATAAGGTATACCCGTGTTATTCTTCTGTAAAATAGCTGAGAAAATATCCGGAGAGGAGTTGTTAGTTTGGAACAGTAGCCTCGTTATCAACACGTGTGCGTGTTAGGGTTCTATTTCAAGCCAATCACGGTTCTATACATGATATTTATTCGAACGATTTCTGCACTTTGGGCCGAATATTATTTTGTGTATCTGATATTTTAAACCAGATAATAGCGAGTTTGCGATACCCGTCCGACGGGAACGGGTACGGGTAAATCGGTAAACACCGTCACGGTAACTTGGGTACTTTCAATGCAGCAAATAAAGCGATAGCGATTTGGTACGGGTAAATGTGTCACATTGACCGGTAACATTTCACTACGATTTTCTCACTCAAAGGTTCATGAATTCAATGAAATTCCAGTCAGCTATGCGTTAACCTATTTATTGAAGATTTCATGGGCAAATAACATGGATAAAGTTGTCATTTAAATCCAGGTTTTATGTTCAAATTCTCGAGGCGGCTTCTGGCACTTAGATAACTATGGAAGGCCGATCTTTTCGCTAACAACTTTGTTCACTGCATTAATGACAGGTTGTGTTAATAGAGTGAGTAGTTGGTGCTACAGACGCAGTCTCGACCCATTGCAGGGACGTGGTTATAAATGGTACACAAAAAATGTGTAGACCTGAGCCTGAAAAATCCTAATATCTTAATATCTATAGTGGTCTAACGCCATGCAAATTCACTCTGATTTTGGTTTCTTAAATTAATTATCAGTTTCTGACTGACCACTGGGGAGGGACCGGGACACACCCAATCGACCATGGTTCGGTACGGTGTGAGAAATTTTTGAAATTTTATCATGGTATTTGCTAAATCCTAGCATCCAGACTGGCATCAAGCTGTCCAACACCCCCACCCCCAAAGGTTGGAAATTTTCCAAAAGTTTCTGATTGCCATTTCAGTCCAAATTGTTTACCAAAAAAAAGAGGAAAATATGAAAATGTTGGTCTAAAAACTACAAACTATCCATTAATAAATTGTTGAAAAATTAAACTACGAGAACAATTCCAACCTACTGTTGTTCAACAAATGTTGAGTCAGGTATATCAAATTTCCAATGTTGAACATTTGACCAAAGATGAGAGGTGAGACACCCCTGTCGTCACGTCCCTGTCTCAACCATTGTACAAGGGCATCAATATATCGTGGATTTATCCATGTATTGCAAATTTGAATACAACCGTTTAGTTACTTTATCGTATGTAGGTGGAGACTGATTTCTCATTTTAATATATGTTTACCATCTGAACGGACATGGCGCATTTGAACCACAATACTGGTGTATATTGTAGTGGGGATAATACAGGTCGCTAAAGACACGAAATATCTATTAATACTCTACAAAATCTAAGCATAATCAGAGCGAGTTTCAGCTTGTTTTCTGTGTTTCGCACAGAAGTGAAGCAAAGCTCTTTATTCAATCCATATAATAAACAGACTACATTTTAATACATTTTATTATTACAAATTAAGTTTAATTTATCAACCTATATACTTCCGGGTTTAGATCCCGACAAAAATCCCAATTCTTGGGATAAATATTCCCTTGCATCGATCTGTTTAAAGATTCCAAACCAATGTTTCTTAAAGGTACTCAATCCGACAAGACGGTACCCATATCATCAAGTTACAACAACAACATTTCTTCAAAATAGGCTTTTGTTATCAGAATCCATTAATTATAAAAAAAATAATCCTGACCGCTTCAACAATGGTATAAAATTTCCCAAAACGTGTTATTTATCAACATGTTGTTCAACGAAATATGGCCGTATTATCACGAAATTTGGCCGTATTACCACTTGATTTTAGTGTTATCCATCTTAGCCAAATTTTTCCGTGACCGTCGGTTTGATATGACTCTTTTCTTGGCCACAAATAATTACACATTTCAAGAAATAACAAACTTCAAAAATCGATATCTGATCACTCTGAGCTTCGATGGGTGGGTTCATTCGACTCGAATCAAATATTTTACCCCCCCCCCCCCACCCGAGGCCAATTAAATTGTAACTTGGGAGCGTTAATTCGGATTATGCATCTTTAATATGACTTAATATTCCCCAACTGAAATGAGTGACAAATTCGGTCTTATATATCTGACTGAACGTACGCGTAGTACATTGTTAGACCCTGGGTCTAATACAATACATTTTACATCGAATATTGGTTGGAAAATTTAACTATAACGTAATTGTATATTTGTGCTATCATAATCTATTTTCTAAGTCTAAAAATTCCAACCGATTTATAGTCAACACTCGATCGGTCTATGACTTGTAGAAATTGTAACTTGTTAGCGTAATTCGGATTATGCATCTTTAATATGACTTAATATTCCCCAACTGAAATGAGTGACAAATTCGGTCTTATATATCCGACTGAAAGTACGCGTAGTACATTGTTAGACCCTGGGTCTAAAACAATACATTTTAAATCGAATATTGGTTGGAAAATTTAACTATAACGTAAATGTATATTTGTGCTATCATAATCTAATTTCTAAGCCTAGTCCACACTCGATCGGTCTATGACTTGTAAAATCCAATTGTTTTAAATGTTACCAAGATAAGTGAAAGCGCACCAACTTCCAACTGCTGCCTCGTCCTTGATGAAAGCAACTGATTATCCTGGTGCCCATCTAATCTAAATACAAATTTACAGCAATCCATAACGCTAAGTATAACATCGGCCAATAAAGCGAATAGCAATCTATCTATATCATAATAGCTGTTTTGTTGCAGTACATTACCAGTCGATGTGATGAATTCTACCCGTAAAACAGTTTGCGATTACAAAACGTGTACCGGTACGGGTAGCTACCCGTACGCGTACCCGTACCGGTTTGAAATCGCAAACTCGCTAACGAATGTAGCTTATGCCATTTACATAATACAACAGGTATATTAATAAATACCTACTACAGGAGAGTAAGTGACATTAATTGGCAGAAACCAAATATTGAAAGTCCCGAGGGGTATAATGGTTACACTGGTGTAAATGTTTTCCATAGGCCTCAGTGCTAACGTTTTAGCGTATGCTGTTGGCTATATGAACCATGGGTCCAATTTTTTTTTTTTAATCTGAAAAATTGACATTTCGGGAAACTTTTTACACAAAAAAATCATATCTGTCTAGCAGGGAATTCGCCTTTAAATCTTGTGTTTTCGTAACTAGTGTCAGATCCGCATAAAAAAATACTGTCATATTTTAGACCACACCAAAAAATTCAAACTTCACTACAAAGGGTTAATTCCTGTGCCAATGGCTATCTTACCTATGGGAAATCATAGGGAAGAGGTGTGATGATTTTTTTATGCAAAAAGCACACAAGGCTTGATAGACTTTGGACTTATACTACGCGTTGTTATGTACCCTGTTGGTTGAGACCAGATTATTATTGGCTAGAATATATTCCTCTTGTTTGTCAATGCTCGTTGTTACCTCAACACAATTCCTCCATAATAAGTTATATTCACCAAACATAACATGGCGTCGTCGACAGGATGTGTAAGCGGTTGAATTATATGATCGCAAAACCACAGTTTGGCTTATAACAAAGGTTGAATTGACTATATAATATCGGACAATTTTGTTTGACTCAGAACAAAGGGGCACACGATGGGTGATCCTCCAAATTTCAATTTCGCCACGTCGAGGTTAATGCCAGACAAATTGGACATATCAGTGGACCGAGGTGAAGCTTTCAACATTTGGGCCCAAAGATGGGCGGATTTTGCTCAGCTGTCAAAACTCAATGGTCAACCCGCCAATGTTCAAATGGCTATTTTACGGTCATCCTGGTCATGTCTGGCCAACGATACCCTCAAAGTAGCGATGACAAGAAAGATAAACCTCAGGAAGTTGTGAAAGCATTGCAACGTCACATAATCGGACAGGTTAATGTTGTGATAGAGCGTCGCAATTTTAACATGCGAATGCAACAAGAAGGGGAACAATTCGACGATTTGTTAACTGACTTACGAGAATTAACAAAAACGTGTGACTTTTGTGAGACATGTCAAGAATCGCTACTGCGAGACCGGATCGTGACTGGTATTCGTGATTCAGATACAGTCGAAAAGTTACTAGCGCAGAAGGATCTGAGCTTGGAGCAAGCCATCGATATATGTAGAGCTGACGAGGCTGCAAAGCGTCATTGTCAAGAAATTACAAGTGCTGTTGGTGGCATGGATGTCAATGTCATGTCACAATATCGACGTAAGAAATCTAAATTTTTAAAACCAAGCAAGAAATCGACAGATGCGACTGATAATGGTGATAGTGCGACTTGCATTCGGTGCACTAAAAAACATTCTGACTCAAGTCGGTGTCCTGCTGCTAACACAAATTGTGCTGTCCGTCGGCAGAAAGGTCACTGGGCGAAATCAACAATATGTCCCGGTGCATTAGGCAGTCAACATCGACAACAGTTTTCAGCCATCCGATTTGGACAATTGCTTGCTAAAATAAATGACCAACGCATGCATGCTAAGTTGAAATATAGGCGGTCCCCAACCATTGACATTGAAGTTGGTGGTGATATTGCCAATGGGTCAATAATAAAAACAGTACCTGATTCTGGAGCTGAAGGTAGTGCATGTGGACTAGATGTTTTAAATAAACTGAACATCGATATCGCAAATCTTCGACCACCTACAATATCACTGAACGCAGCTGACGAACATGAAATCGAACAATTAGGCGAATTTGATGCAGTGCTTAAGTGTGGTTCATCTGAATGCACAGAGACTATACACGTGTTAAATGGAACCAAAGGCCTCTACATGTCGTGGTTTGCGTCTCGTACACTTGGCATATTACCGAGGGACTATCCTGCCCAATGTGTTAACACAGAGGCATGTTCGACATCTTCAAAAAGCATGAAACCCATATATAAAATACCCGACCATTTGGGTGTGAGGTGTGAAAATTCAGTGACCGACCATTCGCATGTGAGGTGCGAAAAAGTAACGGACATGAGGTGCGAAAAACCAGGGACCGATCGTTTAGATGTGAGGTGCGAGAAAGCACTGATCGACCATTCAGATGCGAGCTATGGAAATCGTATACCGAATAGCGATAATACACCATTTTTCATCGCAAATGGTCCTGAACAACATTCCTCGTCTGTGAATCGACAAGGAATCACTGATACTCACGAAAATACACACTTTAACAAACTTCAAGCTGGACCATCTGATATATCGCCCACAGACCATTCGCGTGTGACTACAAAGAATGTCTTAAATGGGTCACAGGTAGCCAACATTCGTGATCAGTTGATCAAGGAGTTTCCGAGCGTATTCGATGGAGTGATCAGAATAATGCCAGATGAAGAATTTAAGATAGAAATCGAGGACAATGCATCGCCAGTTTGTATTAGCGCTCTCCGAGGACAGTGCCATACGCATATCGCGAAAAGCTTCAGAACAAGCTTGAAGACATGGTACGTGATAAGATCATCATCCCGGTCACCGAGCCGACTGAATGGTGTGCGCCAATAGTGGTCGTAACAAAAAAATCGTCTGATGATATCCGAGTTTGCGTTGATTTTACTAAACTGAACAAATATGTAAAACGTGAGAGGTATAATTCACCATGCCCACGGGAAGCCGTAGCAGACATGGCCGCCTCTAATGCTCGATTTTTTGCATCTCTTGACTGTTTGAGTGGAAATTGGCAATGTCCACTGGCATCAGAATCACAGCATTTGACCACGTTTATCACGCCTTTTGGTAGATTTATGTTCTTGCGTGCACCTTTCGGAATATGCTCTATCTCAGAACATTATAACAGACGTATGGATAATGCACTTGCTGGGTTACCTCGATACAGGAAAGTCGTCGATGATTTGATCGCGTACGACGACACTCTGGCCGATCATGTCACACACGTTCGCCAAATCCTTGCAAGATGTAGAGACCGTGGGATATCTCTGAATGCAGACAAGTTTCACGTTGCTGAACAGGAAATCGATTTCTGTGGATATCGATTAAGTGGATCAGGTTACACAATCAATCCAGAGGTCACAGAATCTATCCGCAATTTCCCTATACCTAAGAACATTACAGACTTGCGATCGTTCTTCGGACTAGCCAACCAACTCGCTGGTTTCACGGATAAAATCGCCACACATCTTGACAAGTTAAGGCCGTTGTTAAAGTCACACAATGACTTTGTTTGGAATTCTATACACGACCAGGCTTTTAAGGATTCTCGCATTATGCTTTCAACAGCACCGGTTTTATCCTATTATGATCCAAAACGGCCAACATCGCTACATGTTGACGCGAGTCGTTTAAATGGACTAGGATTCGTTCTGTTCCAAAAGGATACCGAAACTGGAAATTGGCATCTGATTCAGGCAGGATCGCGTTTCCTGTCAGACGCGGAATCCCGATACGCAATGATCGAGCTTGAGATGCTTGGTGCCGTTTGGGCAGTCCAAAAGTGCCAAATTTTTCTTGAAGGCCTATCGAATTTTGATATTGTTACTGATCATCGACCTTTATTGCCAATCATGAACAGTTATCATTTATCGGACATAGACAATCCCCGACTACAAAGATTAAGGATGAAATTAATGCGGTACCGGTTCACTACTCTATGGACCCCGGGGACCAAACTATGCGCTGCTGATGCGATGTCTCGATATCCGACAACAGAACCTACTGATGACGATCAAGTTCTGGAACAGGAAGTCGAGTATAGTTTACAAGCATTGCGGTTATCAGCGATAAATCAACGTGGTGAAATGGCAGATCTTCATCTTGAAGCAGTAAAGGACGCGCCCGTAAACGATGATGAATATCAGCAGCTGTACCGCGTCGTGCAAAATGGGTTTCCGAATAATAAGAATGACTTACCAATTCTTGTACGTTCATATTGGTACATGCGCGACCGCCTGTCAATCGATAATGGATTTGTTGTATGTGGTTGTCGTCTAGTCATTCCAAATGCTATGAGAAAGTCTATACTCGAGAAACTTCATGATAGTCACCAGGGAATTGAACGCACAAAACGGAGAGCTCGTCTTGTCGTTTACTGGCCAAGGATCGACAGCGATATTGAGAGAATAGTTCGATCGTGTTCGTCTTGTGCTAAAAATCTCCCGTCTCATTGCAAGGAACCACTCCAACGCCACACCGACCCTACGCGTGTGTTTGAGCACATGTGCTCCGATTTGTTTACATGTAATGGTTGCATGTATCTGATTATTACGGATGTGAAGTCTGGTTGGCCATCCGTGTTTGGTCTTGGTAAAGACACCACTTCCAGTGCTCTCATCGAATCATTCAGGAAGACATTTGTAGATACAGCTGTTCCAACCATATTATACACAGACAATGGCCCACAATACACATCACGATTGTTCCAAATGTTTCTAGTAGACTGGGGAGTTAAACAGATCACGTCTTCTGCGCACTACCCACAGTCTAACTCCTATGCTGAGGCAAGTGTGAAAGCTATGAAGTAGCTACTCAAAGCGAGCTATTGCGAACGAAAAAGGTCTGTGGACATGGACAAATGGTTGAAAGGATTGTTACAGTGGCGCAACACACCTCGCTCTAATGGATGTTCTCCAGCTCAAATTGTGTTCGGCCACCCCTCTAGGGACACACTACCAATCCACAAGCGCGCATTTGCCCCAGAATGGCAAAAATCCATCAAAGCCGCAGACAAGAAAGATCGTATGGAAAACGAGAAGATTGAACGTAGATACAACGCATCCGCTCATGCCATACCACCACTAACCGTTGGCGTGAAAGTCGCAATTCAGAGCCATAATACTAAACGGTGGGATATTTATGGGACTGTAACCGAAGTTGGCCATAATCGTGACTATCTTGTTAAGTTATCGTCCGGCCGAGTTTGGAGAAGAAACCGGCGATTCTTACGGAAAAGATATCCAATTGTAGAGCGGTAAGCCACCAGCAAATACACAGATCATAGCAGACCCGCCTGTTAATCAAAACGGTACTCCCGCGTCTGAAAACATAGCCCCAAGACGAAGCCAACGAGATCGGAATCCTCCGAAACGGTTAATTGAAGAGATATGACTCTCAGGGTGATAAACGTTACTTCGACAACAGTGGATACGAGAGAGGAGATTATGAACTTAATTTCGGAAGGGAGGTGATAGATTGATGGACTTAATCTCGGAAGGGAGATGATAGACTTTGGACGTATACTACGCGTTGTTATGTACCCTGTTGGTTGAGACCAGATTATTATTGGCTAGAATATATTCCTATTGTTTGTCAATGCTCGTTGTTACCTCAACACAATTCCTCCATAATAAGTTATATTCACCAAACATAACAAGGCTATTGACCAATCAGGGCCCAGTGTCTATTTTATTCTCTCCTATATATTCCTCCCGCATCCGCTAGAGGTCTCTCCGAACCTTATTTACACCAGTGTAACCTAAAATCATAATCATGCCCGCCTATATAAATGGCCAATGGTAATAGAAATATACTCTCAGAAGATTGTGAGATGTTATATTCATTTAATTAATACAGGGCCATTACTGAAAGATCCAGGTGGGACAATGTTTCGATGCCAGCACCAACATGCATATTTCCCCCTAGAAAGTCCCGCCAAAGGGACATTTACACATGTTTGTCGCCCAGACATGAACATATCTTATGACATCACGGTCACGGTAGAACATATATAAAAAATAAAATAAAAATATAAAGGAAATAAATTTTAATTTAATTTGAATGAGGTCCGTAAAAGTCAGGGTCCGTAAAAGCCAGGGTCCGTAAGAGCCAGGGTCCGTAAGAGCCAGGGTCCGTAAGAGCCAGGGTCCGTATCAGCCGCATACCAACTGGATCATTGATATGTTATGGCGTGGCCTGGGGATATGGGTGGTGCGCGGGGGCAGGGCTTGGACGGGGAGGGGGTTCTTAATTGGTGTCAACAGTTACAAATTTCATACCTTACACTAGATTGATTGGAAATTTCACACCAGCAATATGTTGAAATTGTTCTCTTAGTTTGATTTTGGTTTAAACATATTTATTACCAATAAGTATATAACAATACAGATTGGCATTGGGATTGGGATTGGAGGACAAGTGCGATCCACTTATACATAACCCCCTCTCCCAATTGCCGTTATAACACTGATACATAATAATTTGGGTTGTCAACACAATAGGTATAACATATTTACAAGTGTATACATACAGTATATCATTGTATATTATTTGAACAATAGTTTGTATAGTCTCACCACCCCACCAATTCTAAATAATTTCAATAATGAGTTCAAGTAGCTGTTTTAAATGTGATACATGTACCTCATGGTGCATTGTTAACATTTTTACAATTTGCATTCAAATGATGCGAGCGTCTTAATAGAACTTTGTCGGATTTTCCTCTTGAGTTGTATCTCGTAAGTAATTTTTCACAGCTTTAAAGATATGTTCATTTTCTAATTGTTTTAAGTTCGGGTCCCCAAATATTAGTGTTTTAACTGAATGTATATTAAAGCGCAGAAGATTATTACGAAGTGTAATTCTTTCTTCAAAGTGTAGGTGGCATTCAAAAAAATAGTGGAAAGCATTTTCTACAGAATGTCCACATCTACATGTAGCAGAAATTGCTATATAATTTTGAAGTTTATCAGCTTGTAGATTACTACATTCACACCTCAGTTTACAATGAAGGATGTTCAATAGCCGTTTACCATATGAAAAATATGTTGGTGGTTTTAATGGCTTAGTTACTAGTGCTTTCTTGAACCTATCGAGTGGAATGTTTCTTTCTTTGTTTTCATCCAATTTGTTCCAATCCATAACGCATGTGGGGAAGAAAGTTTTATCTGTTCTTTTGCTATTTGAAATGGGACGATTTAAATTTGATGCATTTCTCAGTTCGTAATCACATTTATCCTTAACCTTTGACGGAAGAAGCTGGGTTAAGTAGGCGGGGGCTTTGCCGTTTACAATATTGTAAAATATACTCATTCGTTTAACATACCGCCTACTTTACAGCTTCTCCCATCCGAGTTCAAAGAGCAACCTATCATGGGGGACCGATTGTGTACAACCTGTAACTATACGTGTAGCTTCGATTTGTATATCATCTAGTCTTTTTAATAGATTGTCAGGTGCTCCAAACCATACACAACTAGCATACTCAATTAATGGACGGACGTGAGATAAATATAATATTTCGAGAGTCTGACGGTTAAGAAGATATTTCAGTTTTCTCATTTGGGAAAGTCTTGCATAGGCTTTAGTACATATATTTTCGATATAAATATTCCATGATAAATCTTCTGAGATGTCAATACCCAGGTGTGTGTGACTGTGCGTATAATCAAGGGTAGCTCCATTGAAAACTATATCTGGTTTTATAATATTTTCTATACTTGTAAACAGCAGTACTTTAGTTTTGGCACTATTAAATTTGACTATCCACTTTTCAGCCCATTCATTGATTTTCCGCATGTCATTATTTATCGTCGATTCTAAAGTTTGTAGATCAGAGTTTGCATTCATGAGACATGTATCATCGGCAAATAGTCTAGCTCGGGATTCTAAATTGTCCGAAATGTCATTTATATATATGAAAGAGGCCCGATTACGTATCCTTGGGGGACTCCTGCTGTTATAGGTGCGTATTTGGAAAAACTGGAGTTAATTCGTACGCGTTGTTTGCGATTTTCAAGGTAGTTCACAGACCATTTAAGAATATCTCCTTTAATACCATATTTATATAAGACCACGATGCCACACTTTGTCAAAGGCTTTGGAAATATCACAGAATACTGCACATGTCGTATCACCTTTATCAAGCGCTTCTACTATATTATGAATAATTTCTATCAGTTGTAGTTCCGTCCCATGACCGGGAATAAAACCAGACTGGTGCGAATATAGGAGATCTCTGGATTGCAAATGTGTAAACATTTTATTGTGAACGATTCTTTCGAGAACTTTTCCAACACAACTGAGAAGTGAAATGG
The DNA here is from genome assembly GCA_032622095.1 of Siphonodentalium dalli. Lineage (NCBI taxonomy): Eukaryota > Metazoa > Mollusca > Scaphopoda > Gadilida > Siphonodentaliidae > Siphonodentalium > Siphonodentalium dalli. Next base: position 102,975,972 of record CP136069.1, on the reverse strand, counting down.
GTCTGTAATTATTTGGATCTTGTGATTTTCCTTTTTTGAACAATGGTATGACATCAGCACGTTTCCATGTGTCCGGAAAACAACAGCTCTTCAGCGATTTATTAAATATTATTTTGAGTGGTTTGCATACTGAGCTGTGGTTTTCCTTTAACATTTTGTTACTGATACCATCCGGACCATTGGCTTTATTTGTAGATAAAGATTTGAGAATAGTTGAAATTTCATCTTCGGATGTTTCTATCGAGCTTATATTTGATGCTGTTCTATTTGCGAAATTGGGAATGTCAGATTCCGAACTGTCTATGGTGCTATTCATTATAAACATTTTGTTCAACAGTTCAGCCTTTTCTTCATCAGAATCATAAAATGAGTTGTTAAACTCTAGAGTTGGGATTTTACTCTTATTAGAACAATTGTTAAGCAGCTGTTTCACGACATGCCAGAATTGCTTCGGACCTGTGTTGAGTTTCAAATTTTCATCCAGATTTAACAAATATTTCTCTTTTGCAAATTTTTTCATGTTGTTTATCTTATTTCGAATTTGTTTATACTTGTCCCAGTGCATTTGTGGATTTGATTTTAAAGCTTTCTTTCTTAAGCGATCTCTTTTTCTTATATTTAATCTAATAGAGCTATCAAACCATGGTTTATCATTTGTCCTAATTGTAATTGTTTGAAATGGTATATACTTTTTTGCAATATTAAGGAACATGTCTGTGAAAATGGTTACCATTGTATTTACATTTATGTTTGTGCCTCTTTCAGATAAAACATCTGTCCATTTTATTGCATGGATCTCTGCATTCATATTTAAGTAATCACCTTTGGTATAATTCCATACCTGACGAATGCATGTCTCTGCTTTACGATTGGGTGTAAGTAGTTCTATGGTGGTCGCATAATGGTCTGAGTGGCCCAGATCAATAGTGGATGCGTTATCGAATGATAGAGTATCACTTAACAAAATTGGGTCGATCAAGGTCGAGGAGCTTCCAGTCACACGAGTTGGGTTGGTGATAGCGTTCGTTAGAGCCCATCTACTTTTTATATCGTGCAATGGTCCTGATTGTTTCAAAAGGTCACAATTTAAGTCACCGACAATAATCAGGGAGGGATTTATCGAAAGAGCGCTTTCAACAGAGGATTCTAGGTCTTTCCAATATGATTCTATACATTCCTTCTCTGATCGATAAGTCACACATAGCAGAATTTTTTGTTTTGAACCAATTTCGAACCAGAGTATTTCATCATCAAAGTCGAGTTGAGGAATATGTTTAAATACGAGACCGTCAGCAAAGTAAATTGCTAGACCACCTCCTCGTTCGTTTCTATCCAATCTAATTGGCCCCTGATGATTAGGAAGCAGTATTTTTCGCTTGGAAAACCAACATTTAAATGGGTTTCTGTAAAACAAACAATATCATATTCATAGTTTGGACAATTTGTGTCTTAGACTTCGGACATTATAATGGAAAATTGATAATGTCTCCTTCTCACGCGTACCTGGATTTTTATGCACGTCATTGCTCAAAATAATCAAAAGCATACTTCTTAGAACTGTACGAACAAGTAATTTTTGCATGTGTCCGAATTTAGGCAATTTAATGTTTGAAGTATTACCACGCCGAGTTTTGGAAAATTTATCCACATTCCACCTACTGGTACGTAAGTTGAAAAGCCCTATCGCCTGCCTATATTGCACTAGATTTGATGTCATGGCGGATTAAATTGGAAATAACTCACGTTGCTGTTTACAGGCAGGCAATGGGGTATTATGTACGAAACCATATTCGTGACAGCGTTCGCTACAAGTGTGTTCGTTAGAAGAGTGTGATGAGTGGTGAGACAAACAATCATAAATTCGAAATACAAACAAAAAATAAGATATATGTATGTATAAATAAACATATATAAGTACATATTTTGCGTGATCATGAAAATGACACGCTTGTTCCCGGGTTGATTAATCATTATAAATTATGAAGCAAGCCGATTATAAAGAAGTCAGTATGTTAGAATTTATTTTGTGTTCGTTAGTCTTAGTGCCAATCGTTGTGGCATATATAGAGGATTTATTACCTTTAGTCCCTCTACAATTTAACTGGCATTTCAATTTCGATGAGAATGTCAAGTCGCATTATTTTAATTTCACATTATTTTGAAATACATAATGTTTTTGAACTGGTCACAAAATGTACCCGTTTGGGACATTTGTACAGGCATACTAATTTGTGTGGGTTTTTTTTTTAGCAAATAGAGTTACCTCCTTCATCTCGGCAAAAGGGTTTCCATCTTGATCTATTAATTTGGGCCATAACACTCCGATATTCGTTTATTATAAATGGTCATCGTTATGTGACTCTTCCCCAGTCATTTTGTAATACAGGGGAGGATGGAATATTAATATAATAATAAATTGGTAAACCAAATCAGGACATTTACGGGACCACCCCTACACACCCAACATACTCAAAGCCAGACATAGTGTGCAGACCCCCTTTAAATTCATATACGGTACATTTATAAAGCAAACACACATACTAATAGATATAATAATGAACATAATGAAAATGGCTGTTCCTGAAACTATTTTGGTATCTGATTGTCGCATATAACTCCGATGTGTGCGGCCATGACCTTTAGTAGACGATGGCAAAATATGACGAGGGATTGCATGTGAGTTGCTTATTTGTTATTTAGGTCAGGACGCCTTTTGTGTGACACAATATTTCAGGTCCATGCTTTGTCAATAAAGTGTCTGGAGCTGAGACTTGAGTAGAATATTCATGTTTCTTTATTTTCTCCGGTTTTGTGCGTGCGTTCTAAATGTGTGATACTGGATGTATTACTGCACAGTCTGCAGACTGGGTGTATGACTGCATGGTGCAGTTTATACCAAAAATGGACACTGTGATGGTATCCACATTTTATTTCGGACTGGTTTGATTTTACAACAATGACTTAGTAAAGTCCCTACATACATACATACGTACGTACATACATACATACATACATACATACACACATACATACATATATACATGCAGTGTAATAACAATGTGTTTGTTTAAAGTGTAATTGTCCGAGGGGCTTATTTAAAATAATATTAACAATATTCAATTCCTACCTAATCATCGAGGCCGACTTCTCTCAGGTCGACTTCGCATCGGGTCGTCTTCGTATTGGGACATCTTCATATGGGGCCGAATTGACATGGGCCCGACTTCACTTGTACTCTTTTGACCAATGTTCACATGATTTTGTAAAACTTCCATTGGCTGATTGAGTCACTTTTAAAGGTTTAGTATTGGTACCGGTATTTAAATTCTGGAATATCTCCGAGGATGCGTGACTACTAATGCCCAAGACCAGTTGCCCCGGGGTGATCTTGGGTGATCTTACTATAGTAAGTCAAAGGCGGGTGACCAAATATTTTTTTCCTTTCATTTCATCCAATTTTTAGTTTATTTAATATTACAAAAGATAGCCTTTACTATTACAAAACAATTATTCCCTCTTACGCGGGCGAGTGGATACAATTAACTGCGTGATTGGTTGTAATCAGGTATCTCTTAACAGGACTCTGAGTGACATGGCTTAACTATCTAGAGGCTTAGAAGTTAGAGCAAATCCTGAGTGATTGCCGGTCAAATTGTCGTGAATAGCAGAACAAGTGCGATAAAGAAATAACGAATGTTAGCACCTAACCTATATTAATCAGCATACAGCAAGCGGATGCCCAACATAAACTTAAATTGCGTAATCAGAACATTGTATGGGTGTCAACGAACTTTTAGTGTCTTATTTTTTGGCTTTTTGCTGATTAAAATGCGTCTACGAAAATAGACAACATAAAATACAAGACAGATAACTCAATATATCCCGTCTACGATCATGATTTCAGAAGTCCAGCGCTATTAGTAGAGCGGACAAACTCAAAAAGCTCACTAGAAGTAGGAGTTTAGTCCATCGGCATCACACACGGGCTTGTGATACATCAGTTTGAAGGTTATGACATTCCGCATCGGATAGGACCCGGTGTGAAGTATACAAATGATGCAAAAGATGATTTTTAGCTGATTAAGTGCAAAAATCCCTGTTTTTGTAAAATTCGGCAAAATGAGAAATAAAAGTATAGAAACGCGAACATTTTCCGCTAAAATATTGTAGTCTATATACCTTTAGACATTTACTATGATAGTGGTATGATTTCTCTGATATAAAGAAGATTTGTTTTAGATTTATTGTAAAAATAGACAAAACAGCGCAATTTTTCATTTTTTTGCCTCACTTAATGGGCGATAGATCAATATTGTTTTGACCAAGGATATCGTATATAGTCTAGAAAAGTGCGGATATATATACCGCATACGACAATATGCCGAATATGCCATCATATTTAACACGTGATGTGTTATGTAAAATTATTTCAACCCTCACCCCAAAATTCAGCAAAAAGTCACTGTTTTTAATAGGGAAATTCGGCACAAATGAATACAAAAGCACAGATATTCGGGATATGTTTGTGCTATGATATAGCAGGTTACACACTTATAGTACAAAGTAATGAAATGCCATGATTGCGGTGATAGATGTAAAAAATTCTTAAATTTACGTGGAAAATAGAAAAAAAATCATTCATTTTCAGTTGTTTCGCCCCTCTTAATAGGCGATTATTCAGTATTGCATTGAATGGATATCCCGTATATAGTATAGAAACTTGTGGAAATATATACTGCATATGTTTGTAGGATAAAGATGTCATTCTTTGCCATATATGATATGTGGTGGTAAATAGTGTCACCCCCACCCCAAAATTCAGAAGAAACAAAATCAGTTTTAGAAATTTCGGTATGGCAGAATACAAATGCAAAACTCCGATTATTTTGTGCTATTATATTGAAGTCTACCGACTTCGAGATATACATTCTGATAACGTCATGGTATCATTTACAGATGGCAAATTTCGGAGTTTTTTTTATGAAAGTAGACCGAAAATCGTGAAATATAAACTTGTTTGCCCCTTTACATGGATGATAATTCACTATAATTAACCGGCTATTGACTCATGGCAACGAATTATCAGCCAGATGGCTCCAAAATTGCGTTTTAACTGCCAAAAAAGTCGCGAAAATGTATAATTTCGATCACAAGGAACCGTCGCAAATCAGTCAAGAATCATCACAAACCGGCGATAGAACGACTTCCGATTTAACAGTTCCTAAACAGTGAGTCTCAGGGGTGTATGTACATCATGCGGCACATGACAATCTGCTGAACAGAATGACAATATGCGGAACAGAATGTGAAATTGCGTGGGAATATGGCACGTATAGGGCTCGTTTTTGGTGTCTAATTAACGAAAGGCCAATATCCGCCCTAACCAAGAATATTATAAACCCCGCTAATGGCCGGACACCAGGGGCCCTATTCACCATGTGGTTTATTAAAAAACTAGGTAGGTTATTTCGTAGCGGATGAACGCACAAAGTATCTTCGCAAAAGCGTTAACGACACACGCTGTCGATGATGTGATTGACCCAATCTATCAGATTTGCCATTTGTATTTGTCAATGTGTTATGACTAAATCACGAACACTAACCTGCCACCACCCGCATGCATAGCGTATACATTATGCGTATACTTTTCTACTCAGACTGGCCGGTTTTGGAAATTTCTGAAGAGTGAGTTTTGATGAAATAATAGAGATTTTCGAAATGGCACAAGGTGACAAAGAGGAAACACCAAGACAACATATCAGTAACGTTATAAGGGATAGGTCCAACCCACTAGAAGAATCAGTGACGTGGCTGGAGTGTCTTTGTGGGGGTGCCAACCTTGATAATTCCAACTGCACTACTCCTTCAACCAGACCAAACACATGTTTGCGTAATTCCATTTGCGCCCTGCATGTGGTCACCAGCCGGAGGGACGATAGATAGATAGATGGTTTATTGGATAAAGCATGTATATATACAATAGGATTTATAAAAATAATATTAGAAAATTCAATGCACATACAGAATCCGGGCGGTGGTGTGACCTAATGGCCGTCTTCCCAGCATCGCCCAGGCAAAAGAAAATTAACGACATGTTTTAATTTTATCTCTGTTCAACAGTTCTCATCGACACATACATATTAGCATCTACTTGTATAATTGTATTGAATACTGAATACTTCATTTCTCGACAATACATTAAAATAATGTAGTACTTTGTAGTAGTATAATGGGTATATCAAATATACATAGAATGTGAATGTGACAAATCGATATGCATGTAAGAAGGGTTTATACCGTAGGTAATACCTTGTTATACTTATTGGTTCGTACAGTCAGGGCAATATCGATTTTCGCAAATAACTTTACGTTTATAGTTTTCAATATAACTATATACTATAAGTCGTTTAAATGTAAATCTTGGGATGGAGGTTTTCATTGTGAGAGGTAATGAGTTCCAGGCATTTGGGATTTGGTGAAGTGGCAATCGCTCAGTATATTTTATCCTGGGTGTCTTATGTGCAAGGTTGTTTATTTGGCGGGAAGCCCTACCAGTCCGCGGTGTATTTTCCAAAAGATTATTCAATGAATGTGGTAAGAGTCCGTTTTTCCAATCATATGCAGTAAGGGATGATTTCAATGAATGGAGATTACTAATTTTCAATATTTTACTTTGTTTAAATAAGGGTTCTGTATGAGAATTATATTTTGCATTATTTATCAGTCTAATGGCTCTTTTTTGTTGTTTAAAAAGTTTCTCAATACCTGTTGAAACACCCCAAATTTCAATGCCATATGATAGTTTGCTATGTATTAGAGAGTCATATATGCGATTTAATGCATTTCTTGGAAGAAAACGTTTTGCCCTATTTAGGCAATGTATAGTTTTGGACGAACCATGGCTCTTGTCCAATATGATAATTTTTGTTTAGATCTGATCTGAAAATTGCAATAAATCCTAACATCTGGTAGTCTGTCTCCACATAAATACACCGGACCGACCATGGTTCGGCTCGGTGTGAGAACATTTTGAAATCTGAACATTAAAATCGCAAAATCCTAGTATCTAGACTCGCCTCGAGCTTAATATCCAAGCGTTTCCAACCTGCATGACTAATGTTGTGTCAGTTCATGAAATTTCCCACTTTTAAACATTTGACAACAGTTGGGAGAGGGTGTCAGACACCCACCCTCCCCAAAAAGGAACCCCTGATGTCACGTATCTGAGAAGTATATAACCAGTGTAAATTTGTTGTACGCTATGTAGAATTTAAGCACAATCCAAATACCAGACATGATCTATTCGGAAATTTCCCTACCATTTCCGAAGAAATTGCTTTCCGGATGGCTCCGGTTTCGTTATACGGTGGGTGCCAGGCGTTGTCCAATCCATTGTCCGTAAATTAATTTGATTACCTCTTGTACGTGGAAATTCATAACTTAGTTTCTGGCTGGAGCCATAAAGTAAATTTATATTAAATTAGTATATACTATAAGATAACTTGTTAACCTGAAAGTTCACAGAAGACATCTTCGACTCAGATTAGTTAACTGTTCTATATATTATCGATTTGGAAAGTTGTTATTGCCGGGAATTTACTGAAATTGTAGTACAGCCCCCCCTTAATCTCAATGTTATTATAATAATGACAGTTTTATATAGCGATTAACCAATTACTTGCTCTAACACGCTTTCAAACAATATTATATACTATTTCATTCCAGAGAGGGGTTCCTGAGGGCTGAGTTGGTGGAATCAACCGGATGACATGTCGACCAAAAACGAAGAGATGAAGAAGTACGAATTGCAAGACATGACGACCGGTGCTATCAACGGAAACTCTACGACTAATCTTGTCTCGGACCAGAAGACCAGCTTCACGAAGAAAGATATTATATACTCACAGTTCGTAGTGTTTCTTGCACTTGTCCTTGGTATTGCGGGTGGAATTCTGATAGGAATATACGGATTTGGGTCAACGAATGAACCATGTGAAGTAGGAGGTAATGGGTCAGTGACAAAAATCATAAATCCCGAAAATCGAGGAAATGAGTTCCCGACAGCAACGACATATCCGTGTGCATCGTGCTCTGGGAAAAATCCCATCGACGCTACTCCGTCCAAAGATTCATTTCTCTTTGCGCCGTTAACCGTGGACGAGATGAAATCAGCATATTACTTTCTGCAGAATAAAGGGCTGGTTGTTCCAAAGAATGAGAAGATAACTCGGTATACAAATTACGTCACGGCTATGTTTCTCTTTCCTCCAAACAAACAACAAGCCATTCAATATCTTGATCACAACGGAGCGAATCCCGGACGATTCGCGCAAGTGCTGGTTGCTCGAGGGGGTGTTAACCCCCCAGACGTGATGGAATACAAAGTGGGCCCACTGAACAAACCCGATGCCATGACAGTACAGCCCTTGCTGCGACCTGGTGAAATTAACTATGAGAGTCGTCCAATGGATTATCCAGAAATTTGGGGGTTGGATGAGGTTGTAAAAGAAACTTTTAAAACATTGCAACAACTTGTGCTGGAGAGCTTTGATGGGGCTTCCTACGAGAACGACGATTTATCTTTGGTCTACACTCACGGCGGGTACGGAAAATCTGTAAATAACAGAGAAACGAGGGTTTTCTTCGCTTTCAATGGTTTCAAGCCACATTCGGCGACCGACTTTATGGACCTCGTTCCATTGTCATTCGTTATTCATAATCCAGGTCGAAATAGCTCGCAATGGAGAAGTCACGACATTTTCTATCTGAATCAGGGTCCGTATGATTCAGCAGCTGACCTAATGACGGCTTACAGAAGTAATACCATAAGGAAAATCAAATTTCCAACAGGCCATAGACAAAACCTTCTGAAAGATCTGTTTCCCGAAAGAAATCGGAGCCTGCCAATTCGAGAAAATTCGCAATATAGCCCGCCGCGGACTTATCAACCTTCCGGACCGCGATACACGGTTCAAGATCATGCAGTCAAGTGGATGGGTTGGGAATTCGCCATTGGCAACAACCAGCATAGGGGGCCAAGTTTACACAATATAAAATTCAAGGGAAACCGTATTGTGTATGAACTCGCCAACAACGATATCAGTCTGACGTACGCGTCCGGCTCTTCGTCCAGGACCAACTCAATGTACATGGATGCTGTTTTCGGCATTGGATACGCTGGCCGCGTGATCAAAGGTGTAGATTGTCCAGAGCATGCTACTGTGTTAGACACACACATCTGGCGGACAACCAAAAGAGAGGGAACAACAAAGCCTTCTATTTGTGTGTTTGAAGCGGACGGAGAAGAACCGTTGTGGCGCCACAGAGAATACTCGTACCAGGCAGGGCTAAGAAACCATTATTTGGTTGTGCGCATGCCATGCCTGATTGGTAACTATGACTATTTAATAGAATGGCGATTCATGTTGAATGGCGAGCTCCACACATACGTAACAGCAACTGGTTTTCTACAGACGTCATTTTGGGATGCAGATGATACTTCCGGTGGCTCCGGCCGCCCGAACACACCCTTCGGTTTCCGCGTGACGGAGTACGCCACAGGAGATATACACGACCATTCGTTTGGGATGAAGGTCGACTTCGATGTAGTAGACAGCCAGAATAGTCTAGATATCATTCACTGGAAGGCCGGTGATGTCCGGGATGCTCTGAAGACATGGCGGGTGCCACCATATTTTCCATATAATTCTACCAGATTTATTGAATACGAGACTCTTCAAAGCGAAGCAGGAATGAAAATTGATCTCCAAAATCCAAAATTCTGGACTTTTGTGAACGAGAAGTACAGGAACAAGTGGGGCAACAAGAGGGGTTATAGATTAATCCCTCTAACGGATGTAGCACAGGTCCTCCCGAGTTCGTACCCTTCTCTGAGTGCGATGGCGTACACAAAATACCACTGCACTGTGACAAAACGTAAAGAAGAAGAACAGTATTTGACATCTCTATATGATTCTACGCGATTTGATGAGCCCATCGGAAGTCTGGACAATATGTTGGATGGCGAGAATATAGTGAATGAGGATCTTGTTGCTTGGGTGACTGTCGGGTTTCTACACGTCCCGTCATCGGAAGACGTTCCCATGACGACACGACTAACCACCGGATTCGCTTTAAGGCCGTTCAATTTCTTTGACACAACTGCAACATTCGATGTTCAACAGTACCTCGAATCAAAGGAGGGCGAACAAAGAGAAAGACCGCCAAAATTCGAATCGTGTGCGGAGCCGAAATACGGTGAATGAAGTGTGTTTCTTGTAAATAAGTGTCGGTCATGGTGGTAGCATTCATCTCCTGTGACTATATGTCAGTCCATTTGTATACAGAGAACATACACGCATCGCACGTTCACATGCGAACCACCTAAACATTATCTCGATTATTGGCAGGCTGCACGCGTACGTGAGGGTCTGTAGATGGAATACTTACTATGCAAAACTATTGTCGTGTGTGTCATATATAAGCGCTCAAAGCCACGAAATTGAGTGCTCGCCATCAAATCACTGGTGATTCCAACGTGACAAACGGAACTGGCAAAATCGCGCATTGCCGATTCTGTCACCGGCGAGACAAGTAACGTTTCGCAACTCATGGATAGCGCGATGACTACTTATAGCTATACACTGGTGGAACCAACAGAGTTGGTTCTTCACAGTCGAAGAACCAATTGGTTCTTTACCCATTTATTGAAGAACCAAACAAAGAACAATTGGTTCTTGGTGGACGACGAACCAAATGGTTGACGAGAACCCAATAAGAAATAATTTTGACATCCTTGAAGAACCAAATGAAGAACCAAAATTGTTATCAAGAACCAACATTTTGGTTCTACAACTGTGTTACAATTACCAAAATGTCCCAGCGGCGGAACCAATTTGGTTCTATTTCGGAACTATTTGGTTCTTCTCAAGAACCCGTCAATTTTCTTGGTTCTTCACGAAGAACCAAATCACTTTGATCAATTGTTTGGTTCTTCGCGAAGAACCTAATTATCCAAAAAGCCCAATTTGGTTTACCGCGAAGAACCCATCTGGTTCTTCGGGAAGAACCAGATGGGCTTCTCACAGAGAACCAAATCGGATCCTAACGAAGAACCAGATCGGTTTTCCCCCGTCAAGAACCTATCTGGTTCTGTGCAGGGAACCGATTTCCTTTTTTGTAAGGGACAAATGCAAATTAATGCATATCTAAGAATTTCCCTCCTCTATTGCTAGCAACAATTCGGAAACCAAACGAGTCAATCATTTTATGGTACAGATTTCTTCTTTTTTTTGGCCCGGGGCTATTGCGGACCACTCTTATCGGCTGGAGCACACCGAAAGAGGTGACCCACCCTTACGAGATGGTCAAATTGCCTGTCGGGGTCAGTCCCCGCTAGAAGCGGAAGTCCGTCAGTCAGGACCACTCGTCCTCCTCAGGCTGCGAACCCATACCGTGGAAGTCCCGTCCGATGGGATGACCATCGTCGGGAACGTATCTCACAGCACGGGCTCGAGCCAAAAGGCCGAGAAGCCAATAGCGAAATAGCGTATGATCACAAACCTAGAGGTGTAGGAAACCGATCATTCTGAAAGTTTCCTATGTCGAGGTGACTGTTGTCGAACTGTTCAAATAATGGTGTGAAATATCGATTGCAAAAGTTGCGAAACCGATAACAAAAGTATAAGTATGCCAATAAATATATAATAAATATGATTAAATTTCTCACATAATTTACTTCTTTTTGGTATAAATTAAATTGTTCTAAATAAATATATCAAGAAAGATATTTGAAGAAAAAAACTATGGGAAACATAACAAAAATTATTTACAATCACTGGTGTTTTTGGTTCTTTGAAATTGAAAAGCAAGAGGTGCGTCTGAAGAATTAAAATTGGACAAACGGAATTTTTACAACTAATCTTCAATCATCATCGTCGTCGTAGTCATCATCATCATCGTCGTCATAGTCGTCATCATCATCATCATCATCATCGCTTTTGTTGTCGTAGTCATCAACATTGTCATCATCATCATTCGCTGCCGTCGTTGTTATAATCATCACTGTCGTCATGGTTGTCATCAACATCGCTGTCGTCGTAGTCATCATCATCGATGTCCTCGGCATCATCGTCGCGTCGCAGTCACCATCATCTTTATCGTCGTCGTAGTCATCATCATCTTTATCGTCGTAGTCATCATCATAATCGCTGTCGTCGTAGTCATCATCATCGTCTTTATAATCGTAGTCATCGCCATAATCGCTGCCATCGTAGTCATCATCATCATCATCGCTGTCGTTATCGTTATAATCACCATCGTCGCTGTCGTCGTGTCATCATCATCGCGGCCGTTGTCGTAGTCGTCATCATTGTCGTCGTCATCATCATCATCATCATCATCATCATCATCATCATCATCATCATCATCGACGTCATGATCGTGGTCATCACTATCATCGCTGTCGTCGTGGTCATCACCATCATCGCTGTCGTCGTAGTCATCACCATTATCGCAGTCGTCGTAATAATCACAATCATCGCTGTCGTCATCAGTCATCATCAGCGTTGCCGTCGTCGTAGTTATCATCATCATCGTTTTCGTCGTCGTCATTATTTTATCATCGCTGTCGTCGTCGTTGTCATCATTATCATTGCTGTCGCCGTCGTGTCATCATCACTGCTGTCGTCGTCAAAGTAATAAATATATGATGTTGTTGACGATAACGACGAAAACGAGGACGGCTTTAATGCGTTCGGATTGTGAGATGATAGCGATGATGGTGACGACGACGACAACAACTATATGCGACAACTTCGACGGTGATCGTAATTGACACAGATGGCGTCGACGACGACGATGATGATGATGATAATGAAGACGATGTCGACATCGATGGCAATTCTAATGATATTGACCAAGTTGCTACACGACGACAATGATGGTGGTAATAATTAGGATGATGCTGGCATGCTGCCAATAGCTGAGATGATTATGATGACAACGACTATGATTATGATGATGACGATGATTATCACGACAACGACGACAGCGATAATGATGATAACGAACAGCGAGTATGATGACTACAACGACACCATCGATGATGAGATGATGATGATGATGATGATATATTGATGACTACGCCGACAACCAGGATGAATATGATGATGAATACGACGACAACGATGATAATGATGATTATGACTTAGACTACGACAGCGATAATGATGATGACTTCGACATTGAAAGTACTGATGATGACTGCGACCGTACGACGACGACAGCGATGATGATGACTACGGCGACAGCGATGATGATGACTACGGCGACAGCGATGATGTTGATGACTACGACGACGACAGCGATGATGACAACGGCTATCATGATAACTACGACGACAGCGATGATCATCATGATGATGACGACGAAAACGACAGCGATGACTACGACGACGATGATGACGGTGACTTCGACGAAAGATAGAGATGGTGATAATGATAATGTGGATGACTACGATGACGACAGCGATGATGACGGCGGCGTTGGTGATGGCGATTGCGATGGCGATGAAGATGCTTACGATGATTACGATGACGACGATGATAATGACGACGATGATTGAAGTTTAGTTGTAAATAATCCGGCTGTCCACTTTTGGTTTTTCAATTCTCAAGAACCAAAACAGCAGTAATTAAAGAACTACTGGTTCTTCAGCTTAAATGGTCGCGATTGAAGGTAAAATTAAACAATAAGCAACGCAATAGAGTTGGTAATAGGCGTCAAGAAACTTCCTTAAACTTCCTGGGCATACATAGATGAAAACCTTACTTTTAAAACTCATATATCAATGCTTAACAAACGAATAAAACATGCATTTATGCTCTAATCAAGGTGAAACGTATTCTTCTCAAAACTGCCAGAAAAACTCTCTACTACGCACTAATTCACATGCAGCCATCTAACATACGGACTTCCGGTATGGGGGCGTTCAGTTGCTGCAAATACAATGACAACTCTCCGATCACACAACCTGGACGCTGATTTACCCATTTACCTACCTACTCACGTATTATTATTTGAAGATTGTCAGGCTATTATTTCATGTAAACAATCACTAAAAACCCATGAGATATACAAAACATAATTTGATCAACGCTTATAGAGCGTATTCATATGTATATTTCTATTCTACTACTCTATTTTCATCTCTATCTTTCTATGTGCGACGACAGTACTTGGCCAGCAGCATATATTGTCACTGCTGTCTGTATTTAGGGATTCCATCTTTCGGTCATGGACATGTCAGTCTAAAGCCGGCCATACATGGCAGCAGTGTGAATATGCAGGTGGCGAAGAGCTGTTGGTTCTCTTACTAGTATCTCTTAAGCAACATGACAGTCCTGTTGAGGGAGGAGGGTGGGATAGCACGGGTTGATTTTTCATGTTTGTATATATATAAAGGTACGAGTATCTATTTAGTAGTCATTATTAAGCTAGGTTTATTCACTATCTTGTCCCTCTACAGTACTGTCAAGCTGCATTCTTGTTATATTTATATATCTATACTTGTTATATTTATACTATATGAATGTCACACTCTGTTTTACTCTTTTGTATATATGCTTATGCTCATATGTCTGCAAATTTTGCATCTTTTAGCCATTAAATTATCTATCTATCTATAGAGCCACCAGTAAAGTAAAGTAAACCAAACGCATAAATACATTACTATATACATACTCGGACACACCTCATACACGTGTGTTTCCACCTTTCTCCTGCCTTAATTCTTGCTTCGATGGTAACACGATTGTACTAGAACAAGCGAATTAATAGGTGATACCAACCGAGGTGGGTGAACCAATACGGATAACTGCCATATACATTATACTCATTTATGAACTCAGGGGACAACAGGAAGACGGCCTATATCGTCTTCCTGTTGTCCCCTGAGTTCATAAATGAATATAATGTATATGGCAGTTATCCGTATTGGTTCACCCACCTCGGTTGGTATCACCTATTAATTCGCTTGTTCTAGTACAATCGTGTTACCATCGAAGCAAGAATTAAGGACAATAATAATTTATATGTTATGATTATTTGTATATTGACAAGATTTGTTGCACAAATAAAATATTCATTCATTCATTCAAACCGGAGAAATTGATAACATGCCCGTTGTGACGCTTAGCTGACACTCCACAGTTTCCACAGGCAGGGGCCCAGAAATAAGGGGGCATATATTCATATAAATTTATCTGAAATATGAACCCAAACCATGTAGACAATATATATATTCCTGAAATGAGTACAGAATTGACTTTCAGAATTTGATATATAATGCCAATAATATTTGGGGTACCAAGAGATGGTTCTTGATCTTGTAACCGAAAATGTGATGTTTATTCCAACAATGACCAAATTATTGCATTTTCAGACCCAAGGGGCACAAAAACCAGGATGTTTCGAGCATGATCACCAAAGGCCTCGGGCTTCCAACATCAATATGAACAAATTTCAAAAGTTGAACTTGATTTCTATAATTTTATATGGATTGTTACTAAACACATCATGAAATAAATATTGGAAAGTGAGACTGGCCATGCCCCACCCCACCCCAATCACCAGTCTACACTAGTTTAATGAAATTTGCAAATATGGGCTGTATGGCAAAATGATACACACATGAACTTTTCCACTGACTTGGGTGGGACATTTTACACAAAATAGCCTTCTGGGGGAATTATAATGAAGTAAGTGGTATAATGGTGATATGCAGATCTTTAAGGTGACTCCCTACAGTTTCCGATGACAGGAGCCCAGAAATAAGAGGGGCAAATATTCATTGGAAATTATCTGAACCCAAACCATACAAATAGTGCACCCATGCCATTGACCGACTTAGGTCAAATAATGGGTGTTATATGGTGGCCTCCAAATCAATCTAAATATTCACTCTGGTGGCCACAAGGTACTAAATATTCACCCCTTTTACCACACCTGATCCAAAATTGACACCGTCCAGATGGGGTAAGATAGGGCACCCATGCCATTTATCTGCGTCTTGACCGATTTATGTCAAATGAAGGGTGTTGTAGGGTGGCCCACAAGGTACTCTCCACACACAACGCACACCAACCAGATCCATAATGGCCACAGTCCAGATGGGTTTAAATAGGGCACCCATGCCATTTCTCGGTCCCTTAATTAACTGACTTCGGTCTCATAAATGGTGTTGGATGGTCCCCCCAAGTCGATCTAAATATCCACCACTTTCATCACACCCCGATCTAAAATGGCCGCCGTCCAGAGGGTATCAAATGGGGCACCCATACCATATATCGACCCCTTGACCGACTTAGTTCAAATGAAGGGTGTTGTAGGGTGGCACACAAGGTACCTTTCCCATAAACAAAACTCATCCACCCCGATCCAAAATGGCCGCGGTACAGAGGGGTTCCTTATAGGGCACCATGCCATTGCTTGGCCCCTTGACCAATTTAGGTAAAATAAAGGATAGATAGATAGATAGATCTTTATTTGCACAATAATATACGATACATTGACAAAGTAGTGAACAAAATTGTATTATTGCACAGGAGCAGCATGACCTAGATGGCCGTCTTCCTGCTGCCCCTGAATGATAAGTGCAATATGAATATATGATAGCGTGTATAGAATTTGACACAGACTATTTGGTATTTGGATGGCCGGTTGGTGCCTACTAATATTTTATGTGATAATTTTAATCAAGGCTGGGTTAAATTTTGAACAATACTTTACTATAATAGAGATTTTTTTTTTGTGTGGACAAGTTTAAGAGTTTGTAACAAAAATAGTGAGGTTGTTGCGACAGTCCTGTGTCACATTCGCAGACAGCACCGTGCATGTGACAAATGGCTATCTAGGATGTTGAAGGGTGGCCCCCCAAGCCAGTCTAAATATTATCCACTTTCACCCCACCCGATCCATAATGGTCGCCACCAGATGGGTTCAATTAAGCCACCCTTGCCATTTCTTGGCCCATTGACCGATTTAGGGTGGCCGATTGTAGGGTGACTCCCAATCTAAATATTCACCCCTTCACCACAACCCAATTCAAAATTGCAGCCGTCCAGAGGGGTTCAAATGTGGCACACATGTCATTTCTCGGGCATTTGACCGACAGGTCAAATGAAGGATGTTCTATGGTGGCGCACAAGGTACTCTTTCCACATACAAAACTCACCCCACCCGACCCAAAATGGCCGCCGTCCAAATGGGTTCAAATAGGGCACCCATGCCATTTCTCGGCCCTTGACGATTTAGGTAAAATAAAGGGTGTTGTAGAGTGCCCACCAAGCCAGTCTAAATATTGTCCCCTTTCACCCCACCCAATCCAAAATGGCCACCGCGCAGAGTGGTTCAAATAGGGCACCCATTCCATTTCTCGGACACGGCCGATTTAGGTCAAATAAAGAGTGTTGCATGGCGGTCCACAAGCCGATCTAAATATTCACCCCTTTCAAATAGGGCATTTAACAATGCTATTTCTCGGCCCTTGACCGATAAAGGACATATAAATGTTATTGGAGGGTGGCCCCCAAACCGATCTAAATATTCACACATTTCACCCCACCCCGATCCACAATTGCCGCCGTCCAGAGGTGGTTCGGTGGGATGAAAGTGGTGAATATTTAGATTGGCTTGGGGTACATCGTACAACACTCTTTATTTGAACTAAATCGGTCAAGGGTCTGAAAAATGGCAGCTGTGCCCTATTTGAACCCCTCTGGACGGAAGCCATTTCGGATAGGGGTGGCATGGATGGAGTTATATTGGTTTGGGGGCCACCCTACAACACCAATTATTTGACCTAAATCGGTCGATAGGCCAAGAAATGGCATGGGTGCCTCGTTTGAACCCCTCTGGACTGCGGCCATTTTGGATCGGGTTGGGATGAAAGTGGTGAATATTTAGATTGGTTTGGTGGCTACCCTACAACACAATTTATTTGACCTAAATCGGTCAACGGTCCGAGAAATGGCATGTGTAACCAATTTGAACCCCTCTGGACGGCGGCCATTTTGGATCGAGTGGGGCGAATTGTGTGTGTGTGTGTGGAAAGACTACATTGAGGGCCACCATACAACACCCTTCGTTTGACCTGAATCGATAGAGGGGCCGAGAAATGGCATGGGTGCCCTACATGAACCCCTGTGGACGGCGGCCATTTTGGATCGGGTGGGTTGAAAGCGACAAATATTTAGATTAGCCTGGTGGTCACCCTCCAACCTCCTTTATTTGACCTTAATTTGTCAAGGGGCCGAGAAATGGCATGGGTGCACTATTTGAACCCCTCTGGATGGTGGCCATTTTGGATCGGGGTGGTGTGCGTTGTGTTCGGAAGTAGGACCTTGTGGGCCACCATACAGCACCCTTCTTTAGACCTAAATGCACCTGTGCCCCTTTTGGGCACATCTGGGCGGCGGCCATTTTGGATCGGGGTGGGTTGAAACATTTAGATTGGCTTCGGGGCCACCGTACAACACCCTTTATTTGTCATATATTGATCAAGGGGACTAGAAATGGCATGGTGCCCTATTTGAACACCCTCTGGACGCCGGTCATTTTGGATCAGGTGAGGTGATCTGTGTCTGTGGAAAGAGTACCTTGTGCGCCACCCTAAAGCAACCTTTATTTGACCTAAGTCGGTCAAGGGGCCGAGAAATGGTATGGGTGCCCAATTTGAACACCTCTGGACGGCTGCCATTTTGGATCGGGTTGGGATGAAATTAGTGAATATTTAGATTGGCTTGGGGGTCACCATACAACACCATTTATTAGACCTAAATCGGTTAATGGGCCGAGAAATGGCATTGTACCCTATGTGAACACATGGACGGCGGCCATTTTGGATCGGGTGTGTTGAGTTGGGTTTGTGCAAAGATTACCTTGTGGGCCACCCTAAAGCGCACATTATTTGACATAAATCAGCCAAGAGGCCGCGAAATGGCATGGGTGCCTTATTTGAACCCCTCTGGGCTGCGGCCATTTCGGAACGGCTGATGTGAATGGGGAAATGGCATGGGTGCCATATTTGAACCCCTATGGACGGCGGCTATTTTGGATCGGGTGGGGTGAGGTGTCTTTGTGGAAGACCTACCTTGGTGCCATCCAGCAACACCATTCATTTGACCGAAATCGGTCAAGGGGCCGAGAAATAGCATGGTGCCCTATTTGAATCCCTCTGCACGGCGGCCATTTTGGATCGGTGTGGTGCGAAAGAAGCGAATATTTAGAATGGCTTGGGGACCTCACTACAACACCCTTTATTTGACCTAAATCGGTTAAGGGGTCGAGAAGTAGCATGGTTGCCATAGTTGAAACCATCTTGACGGCGGCCATTTTGGATCGGGGTGGGGTGACAGATGTGTATTTGAATGGCTTGGTGCCACGCTATAACACCCTTCATTTGACCTAAATCAATCAAGGGCTGAGAAATGGCATGGGTGCCCTATCTGAACCCCTCTGGACGGCGGCCATTTTTAATATAGGTGTGATGAGAGGGGTGGATATTTAGATTGGCTTGGGGACCACCCTACAAGATCCTTTATTTGACGTTAATCGACCAAGGGGCCGAGAAATTACATATGTGCTTTATTTGAACCCCTCTGAATGTCGGCCATTTTGGATCAGGGTGGGGTGAAGGGGTGAATGTTCAGACTGTCCTGTATGCCATCCTACGACACCCTTTATATGACCTATATATGTTGAGGGGCCGATAAATGCTATTGGTGCCCTATTTGAACCCATATGACCATTTTTGATCGGGGTGGGGTAACAGTGGTGAATCTTTAGATTGGTTTTGGGCACACTCTTTATTTTACATAAATCAGTAAAGGGTCCGAGACATGGCATGGTGCCCTTCTGGGCGGTGCCCATTTTTGATTGGGGTGGGGTGAAAGGGGTGAATATTTAGATTGGCTTGGGTGCCACGCTATGACACTCTTTATTTGACCAAAGTCGGCCAAGGGGCCGAGAAATGGCATGAGTGCCCTATCTGAACCCCTCCGGATCGCGGCCATTTTGGTGTGTGGTGAAAGGTGTGAATATTTAGATTGGCTTGGGGTCCACCGTACAACATACCTTATTTGACCTTAATCGCTCAAGGGGCCGAGACACGGCATGGTGCCTAATTTGTGCCCTCTGGACGCCGGCCATGGTAGGTGAAAGGGGTGAATGTTTACACTGTCTTGTGGGCCACCCTATACAACACCCTGTATATGACATATCGGTTAAGGGGCCGAGAAATGACATGGGTACCCTGTTTGGACCCCTCTGGATGGCGACCATTTTGGATCGGGCGGGTTAAAAGGGCGAATAATTAGATTGGCTTGGGCCACCCTAAATATTCCCTTTGTTTGACTTAAATCAATGGGCCGAGAAATGGCATTGGTGCCCTATTTGAACCCCTCTGGACGGTGGCCATTTTGGATCGTATGTGATGAAAGCGGCTAATATTAGACTGGCTTGGGGTGCATCCTTTATAACACCCTTCGCTGACATAAATTTGTCAAGGGGTCGAGAAATGGCATGGGTACCATATTTGAACCCATCTGGACGACGGCCATTTTGGACCGGAATGGGGTGAGCTGTGTGTGGAAAGAGTACCTCGTGCTCCACCCTTCAACACCCTTCATTTGTCCTAAGTCGGTCAAGGGGCCAAGAAATGGCATGGGTGCCCCATTTGAACCCCTCTGGACGCCGGCCATTTTGGATCGGGGTGGGTCGAGTTGGGTTTGTGGAAAGTGTACTTTGTGGGCCACCTTAAAACGCACTTTATTTTCACATAAATGGGTCAAGGGGCCGAGAACTGGCATGGGTGCCCTATATGAACCCATCTGGACGGCGGCCATTTTGAATTAGGGTGGAGTGAAAGGAGCGAATATTTAGACTGGCTTTGGGGCAACCAAACAACACTCTTTATTTGACCTAAATCTGTTAAGGGCTCGAGAAATGGCATGGTGCCCTATTTGAACCTATCGGGACGGTGGCTATTTTGGATTATGGTGGGGTGAATATTTAGATTGGCTTGGGGCCCCCCTACAACACTCTTTATTTGACCTAAATCGATCATGGGGCCGAGAAAATTAATGGCAGGCAAGCCCTATCTGAACACCTCTGGGTGGAGGCCTTTTTTGGATCTGGATGTGGTGAAAGGGTGGATTGGCATGGGGAACACCTACATCACTTTATATTTGACGTTAATCGGCCAAGGAGCCGATAAATGGCATGGGTGCCTTATTTGAACCCCTCTGGATCAGTGTGGGCTGAAAGGGGTGAATATTTAGACTGGCTTGGGGGCCAACCTACAACCCCCTTTATTTGACTTAAATCGTTCAAGGGCCCGATAAATGGCATGGGTGCCATATTTGAATCCCTCTGGCCGGCAGCCGTATTGGGTCTGGTTGGGTTGAAAGGGGCGAATATTTAGATCGGCTTGGGGGCACCCCACAACACCCTTTACTTGACATAAATCGGTCAAGCTAGGGTCCGAGTAATGGCATGGATTCCCTATCTGAACCCATCTGGACGGCGGCCATTTTTGACCGGCGTGTGGCGAAAGCTGTGAATATTTAGATTGACGTGTGGGCCATCCCGCACCACAATTTATTTGACAGAAATGGGTCAATGTGCCGAAAATGACATGGGCGCCCTATTTCAAACCCTCTGGATGGTGGCCATTTTGGATCGTGTGTGGTGAAAGGGGTTAATACCTAGATTGGCCAACCTTCAACACCATTTATTTGACAAAAATTGGACAAGGGGCCGAGAAATGGAATGGTGCCCTATTTGAACACCTGTGGATGGCGGTCATTTTGGACCGGAATGGGGTGAGCTGTGTCTGGAAGTGATATCTACAAGCTATCAGATCGTCCACATGTATGTACGTCGTCATTGTTTACTTTGCCAGAATGCGGCTTTAGTGAGAAAAAATCACATTCAAATCAAGATATTTTTTTAGCACATTTAGATATGGGTGGTGGCAGAAGAGGGTTAATGAAGTAAGAACACAGACATGTTTCGAATCAAATTTCTTAATTTTGACGTCGGTATATAAATGGCCACATTTTAATATCGTTTGGACTACTTTTTTTATCTCACTATAGCAAGAAATGGTCGTTTTTCAGATTTCTGATCTGGAACACGGCCAGTGCTCATTATTCTCAAAAAAAAAATTGGGAGCTTGAAGCACGCGATACTACCGAGTATTAAGGCACAGGAGGCGTCAAATAAAATTAAAAATTAACCCTCCCATACCATTTCTGCATCTCGTTGTAAAACCGAAAATGATAATTTTCGGCCTATTGTGGGCCCATGAATGCCCCTTTAATGAATGTGATACCGCCATTTGTGGCACCCGACACTCCAGATGAACGAATAGGCGGATTTGTCCGGATTGAGCACGACGTAGGCGTAAATCAGTGTTTCATTATGGATCGCACTCTAAGACATGATGAAAAATCGGTCCAGATCTGGTCAAACGAAGCCGAATTGCCCCTTTAAGATGATAGTTTGACAAAAAAGGACAACCCTGTAAATTTGCAGAATTAGATAAACGATCTAAAGCAGCCAATTTTCCGCCAATAAATGTTTTCTTGTGACGGGCAAAATTGGGTTTTCTGTCGAATGTTTTCAAAAATTTGGTAGGTGCGCCCAATGTGAACTCCAAGTGCGCCCAATTCGCCTGGCGAATCGTTGACATATTTTCTGGAAGTGATATCTACAAGCTATCAGATCGTCCACATGTATGTACGTCGTAATTGTTTACTTTGCCAGAATGCGGCTTCAGTTAGAAAAAATCACATTCAAATCAAGATATTTTTTAGCACATTTAGATATGGGTGGTGGCAGAAGAGGGTTAATGAAGTAAGAACACAGACATGTTTCAAATCAAATTTCTTTATTTTGACGTCGGTATATAAATGGCCACATTTTAATATCGTTTGGACTACTTTATTATCTCACTATAGGTTATAGTACACCAATTATTTAAAATTACCCCCCCCCCTCCTTGGTGCTCTGTCACCCACACTCAAGTCAGCATAAAATCACATCTGGCAGCTGAATGGTAGATTATGATTGGGATAAAATTAATGCAAAAATAAGAAAAAATCAAAGCCACCATGGAAATATTATACCTAGATGAATATTGACACAGAGTGGGTGAAATAATTAACCTGGCATTTAATGGGGGTATGTTTGAAAATTTGGTGATGAATTTTTCTGCGAAATTAGGGCAGTATCACAAGTGGTAAATTTAAAGGTGGAAAACCCACTCTTCAAAATTGACTACGATAGAAAGTTCCTGAATTCACAAGGAATCGAGCATAGTCTCGGAAGTTAACACTGTCGCCTATGGAGAATAATTGGTGTCCTGTAACCTTAATTCCGGCTTCTCTTAGAACTAATTAGCAGCGCTCCCTAGCGACCCGCTAGCAGGGAGGTAATTGGTGCCACCAATTTCTGGCATCTCGGAAATAGCGTATTGCTTTGAAACTTTACAGCCTTATTGGTAAATAAAAAGTAGAAATGCTTCTATAATCACGATGCGGAACATAGATCGGATAAAATCAGGACAACTACGTAAAATGGTCATTTGAAGCAGTTTAAAGGGGGTGGGTCCTTATCCCAGAATTGGACAGAGGAAAGAAAATTAGGGGGTGGTGGGTACCCAGAGGACGGAAAGGTTGTTATGGACCAATTCACACCAACATGTGCCACCAATAGCATAAATTGGTGTGTTACAATCGGGAGTTAAGCAATATTTTAAGTCCTGTTTGCATACAGACTCTACTAGCCGGATATGTTTTTAACAGTGATTTGGCCCTATGGTGGTTATGGTCGAATTCACCCCAAAAGGGAGCAACCAATAGCATATATATCTCACAATCGGGAATTCAGCAACATTTTAGGGTTCGTTTGGATCCCATACTCTACTTACGCCCTATTTGTGGACTGATAAAATTGGCTACCCGGTTAGCCGATAGTGATTCGCGCCTAAATTGGCTATGTGTGAATTCACCACAAAAGATGCCTCCAATCGCATATATAGGTCTCCCAGTCAGGAATTTAGCAACAGTTTAGTGTCCGTTGTGACGCCAGACTCTACTTACGCCCAATTTGTGGCAGTTATAATGTGATAACCGGCTACTTTTTTTACAGTAATTTGCCCCTAGGTTCCCTATAGACAAATTAACACCAAAAGTGGCCACAAATAAGATGAATCCCCCAGAATCGGGAATTTGGAGACATTTCAGGGTCCGTTTTTGACGCTAGACGCAACTTACGCCCAATTTGTGGCAGGGTACCCTTGTACTATTATTGCGGTGAATTGTTCCTTGGTGTCTATATGAACGAATTCACCCCCACAAGGGGCCACAAATAGGATTGAAATCCCACAATCGAGAATTTAGCAGCATTTTATTGGTCTGTTTCAACGCCAGACTCTACTCACGGTCAATTTGGGCTGCGGGTATAATGGCCTATCCGGGTACTTTTTTGACAGTGATCCCTCCTAAGGTTGCTATATGGACGAACTCACACCAAGAGTGGCCACCAATAAGATAAATCTCCCACAATCGGTAATTTAGAAGAAAAAAATTTGGGTAATTTTTACGCCAACCTCTATACGCCCATTTGCGGCCGGGTATAATGTGGCTATATGCTGCAAACCCTGGGCAATCCGGCAAATAATTCGAATAGGTGGCTGAAGAAATGCTAACTACTAAAAAAAACTGAATCTGAGGTTGAATAAAAAAAAAACAGAAAACAAGAAACTAACAGATTTGAATCGGAGGCGGAATAAGGATCATGGAACAAGGAACTGAATCCACGGACCTCCACAAACGAGACCCACAAGCCACGTCCCTGGTCACGACACAAATATTCCCCAATCTCAGTCAGGTACCGAATCATCAAGTACATTTCCATACATCAGATATGGCGTCGGTCGTCGAAATTGCTACATGTCTGTGAACCTTGTTTAATATTCCAGTCAATGATATTTGGGGTGAGGGGTGGTGGGATGTGGGTTCCATGTGGTATTTGGTGCGGGCCACCCATCCATGATGTCAAATTGACATTTTTGCGAATACTGAATAAAAAGGTCCAAACCAGATTTTCACCCCTTAGTAGAGTCGCTTATGTCAGATTTTGGGCTCCCGTGGGAAATTCATGAACAAATATAGAGACCATGTTCATGAACCAGTATATGGTCTCTACTTCAGAAATTTTTTTGTTAGACCCCCTGGGGTCGCGACTGGGTGGTCTGATGACGTCACAAAGATGGCCGCCATGCTCATTTTTTTAAGTTCGCCATTGTTATATTTCATGATAAAAATATAATTTTGATATAAAATAAATGACAAACCTTTTGTACCGTACATGGTGTGACGCCATGTTATATTTTGATATAAAAATTTGTCCTCTTGATCAAAGATGGCCGCCAAAATGGCGACCGGAAGTGGGAAATTGATGATTTTCCATACATGTCGCTTACATCATTTCCGATTGTATCGAACTGGTGACGATTAGGGAATATACTTCTCTTCAATCTTGATAACAACTCACTTAGGCATCACATTAGTTGATTTCTTGAATCATAACCTTGATTTAATTCTCCAAATGCGATTATTTAAAGGAATTGGTATGAATTTCGCCAAAATATACTTTTTTATTTTCTAACTATATCCTTATAGACATTTAGAAATAATCGATGATGGAAATAAGTATGATCATTGCATAAGATATTTACATCTAACTGGATCCAGAAACTGTCAACTTAATCCAAGATGGCTTCCAAGATGGCGGCCAAAATATGATAATACGCAAATTTTACCCCTTTTCATCCAATTACGTTTCTGTCATGTAGAAGGTGAATGTAGTTGACTAATTTGCTTCTTCCAAATAAATATCTGCCATGTTACGGCACATTCATAGTAGTTGCCTTTCCGCAATGACTCAATATGCGAGTTCATATGACAATTATTGTCCAAATAAGCATCGTGAAAATTCGCCAAACATTATATTTGCACACGTCAAATAACATGTCCGCAACGGGAGAACGATATCTCGGTGTTAGATATATGAATGAATGTACTCCGATTTAGATTATCCGGAGTTATTAATATCTCATTGTAATCGAGATGGCCGCCAATGTGGCGGAAATGGCGAAATTTGACATTAAAATAGATATATTTCCGAAATATATCACAGCGTGCAAGAAAGGTACATACGCATATCATTATCATACATGGGCTTTCGGTGAGAAATATATAAAACGGAAATATATGTTCGAGCACGTTAAGTAAATGGACTTGTGTCAAACTCGATTCTGATATTATATAAATAATTTAATAGAGACCTACGTGGTATGTGGAGATAATAGTGAAGTTTCCAACTTCAGGCGATGTCAGCTACCAATGCTCAAATCATGCATGTGATCGCCATACGTTCTTGCATATCGATAACGATTGAGTTTATCTAATATCTACTCGTATACTAAAAGGTCTAGCGACGGACTCAATCAGATTACTGTATATAGCTAACAGTAGCTGGCTTTTGAAGCCTGAAATTGACAATATAAACCAGGAGATCGCCCGGAGCCTTGTTCAGATATTCTAGCTATACTTTATTCTTTTCCATTTCACCATGATACATGTATACCGCCGGTATAGGCTTGGTAGATGAATGGGGTTGGATAGTCTGTCGAAGCTACACGGACGTTTTCTGACGTTTTCCATAAAAGTCTTCGTAAAATCAACCCTTGTGTGGGTACTCTTGGTGATTGGAAAAATTATCAGAAACCCCATCCTACCATTCTGGCAAACATATGTGCAGGAAGAAATGTTGATGATTGCCTCGTGCTTCTTGTCACCAGTTCATACTATTAAAGTACCGCTACATTTCCACACGTGCATTACTATGACGACCAAGTTGGGATCTTGACAAATTTGAACCAGAACTCAAGCAATATATTTACTTGTATTGCAGCGATATTAGCATACTTATGTATCACTACATGTATGTACAGATGTATATAATTAGTTTGTCTCATATACAAGTAGCGTTTATGTGTATCTGGACCATAACACTATCGTTAGGTGGGGTGAATATAAAATGATTCCCGGAAATTACTCACATAAGCCTGCACAGTTGATGTCGAATCCTGTCCACGGTTAAACGTATACTAATAGTTTTTGTATTATTCGTGGAATAAATACTGTTTAAACTAAAGTCTATCTGATCAAACTGGATTGATTTTCACGTGAATATGTATGCAGCTCTGCGTACAATAGCCTCATCATGACCGTGTTCTGCTGAAGTTAATCTATATATGCCACTTGGTTGGGGGGTTATCAAGATGCATGAATGCAGCATGATATATACAATTTATGGGATATAGCCAGACTGATCTGATAACTCCTAGTCGAATAGAATAAGAACAGTTTGAGTCATTATAATATATATGGATCGGCCTATATAATATGATCTGAAAGATGCCATTATTATTATTATAGTGAACCATGGCCACCTCCGTAGTTACGCGTGCTAATTCAACTTCCTTCATTTCCACATTCCCTTTGGTTCATGATAACGTTATAACCAGAATCAACATGGCACGTCATGAGCTGTTATTAACTCCAAATATTACTTCACATTATGTTGTAAGAAGTTAGTGGACTGCGTTGCCCCATAATGTCATTCAGTATTAAGAACCTGGATTCCAGAGTATATTGGACATAATAAATCAAACTGATGACAGGACACCGGAAGACCCATCACTACTAATAGACGTTTCACCCGTTTCCCACCATGTGGTCGTACAGTTTGTCAAAACGCGGGAATTAGTATCATAATAAGTATCGCCTGCTATTTTGGCTCGTATCTATTGCGCTTACCATTCACATTCTTTCGTCATCTAAGCTGCATGATTGGATATGCAAAGCAGTTGCGCAGTCCCTGTTGATTTCGATAAACTTCAAAATAATCGCCAATCAAGTGCGGCCGGCAGCACAGTCATAACCTTGCCCAGAACCACTTTCCTATTAAACTGAAGTACAAACGTAATGCATTGTCTCACTAAACTATTCACATGCCTAAATCATAGAAATCAATATGGGATATTAGTTTGCTGTATGCTCAATGGTCCATACCAGCCTACCGTGTTCATGCCAAGCCACCTTTCGTATATTGGGCGAATCACTTTGTGTGGTTACGACCAATTAACTGAACACGAGGAAAGCCAAGAACCTTTGATTTTATCAATACGATTGAAACCTGCTAATTTTAGCTAAACGAGGTTCAAATGGTGTTACCATGCACATTTAATTAAAGGTTACAGCGCAAATAACAGTGAGACAAGCAGGCTAAATGACAGCCATAGCATTACTTCTACTATTGTTTGTGTTTTATAAACAAGGATGTGTTGTTTCTTGTTGCCAAGATTAATGGTATAGCTGAGAAGTACAATCCCACTTCATAGCTATCACAATAAACAATTGCGTATTGCTACCTGCTATGATACACTATATGCATTTGCTACAGATATGTCACGACAAGAACTAACACTAACGATTAACTGCATCATCAATTACCATTTGATATGGTAACCACCATTACTTCTCATTTAGTACTTTGGTTTAGAGTATAGCACATAAGTCTAGACGTTGGAATAGTAACACTTGCCCACCCAAGCTAAGATAGCGGTCTAAGATACTTTCTAATTTCACATAGTGAGTTGGATTTTCTCTTCAACACCTTCCTCACTTAATATCAGGAAATTTAAAGAAATGCCGCGTATGCCGAATAGGACATCGCTAATTTGTATAATAAATTAAAGCTATGACCATATACTTAAAATTAGCCGATTAACCTAATTCCCCATGATAGAATGCCATGGCGACATTTGGTGATGTACCGCAAAGAACACTGACTTTTGTATTTTGACTGCCATTTTGGTAGCCATCTTGGATGAAATTGAACAGTTTTGTTGAAGTGTGATAATAATTCCGCATGTGGCACGAATACTTCTTTCCCATCACTGAATGCCGCTCGTTTCTTTAAATCTATTGCTACAAAATCGGAATTAATTTTTACAAGATGATATAATTCGATTGTCTAAAGTGGATTTTTGACAGATCGAACAACGTTTTGTACAATACAATTGGTCACCACATTGCTGAAGCAATAATTAAACACAGAATTGTCACAATTCGCAGTCGATACCAAACGGAAGGTCATTTACATGAGATTCTTGAAAATCGCAAAATTGTTGATTTTTTAGTGCCATTTTGGCAGCCATCTTTGACTGGAATAACATTTCCCCGTTAAATTGGGTACTGTACTTCGAGAACTACCATTGATGAATTGCCCTAACTGAAAAGAATGTATAACAATTAAGAAATATGCGCTGAATTCGTCAGTTCTTATGACAACCCTTCATCTGAACTGAACTGACAATGACGTCATCTTTGTGACGTCATAATTATCTCCAGTCGCGGACCCATGAAGTCAAACAAACAAACTTTTTCCGACAAAGTAAGTGATACCCTATCATAATATCATAGTCTCTATATTTGTTCAAAAAAAATCCCACGAAAGTACATAAGCAACTCTACTACCTTGTGGTGGTACCACCCGGGTACTAGGGTTGATGTGTTTGTATGGAGTATTTAGGGCGAGCCACACACTCCTTGACCGAAATCCTTACCGTTCTCGAAAATGGTCTATACCCCATGTTCACCCGCTCGGGTGGTACCTCCCGGGGTGATACTTGGGGTCGGGGTGTTTATATAAGGTGCATTTGGGCGGCCCACATATCTATGCCGTCAAATTGGCCGAAATCCTTACCGTTCTCGAAAATGGTCCATACCCCATTTTCACCCCCTCAGGGTGGTACCCTCCGGGGGTGATGCATGGGCTTAGGGGTGTTTCTATAGATGGGATATTTGGGATGGTCAAATTGGCCGAAAGAGATATTTTTGAGAATAAGCAATATGGAATAAGTTTCAAATGTTACGTTCGTCCCAAATACTTTGCCCAGCTGGCAACTTAGGCCAAACTTAAAAAAATTTCTGCTTTACGGATTTTGTTAACCTTGTTTTGGTAGGGTCGGTCGAAAAAAAAAATAAAAATAAAAATGCTTGAATCATTTTATTTTTTTTGGACATTCGCTAAGGTGGTAATTGTGTCTTCATACTTCTCTGTCAGTCACTTACAGAGAACAGTTTTCGGACGTATATCACAAAATTCAAATCCAGTACTATTATTTGAAACATAGCTCAGATTATTGAATAATATTGAAATAATCCAGAAATAAAGAGTTTGTTTTTGTTCAACATTTTTATTTGGGTCATATGCACATTTTCCACCAAAATAAATCGTACAGAACACAGATTCGAGTCTTTTTTGGATCACTTTGTCAAACTCGACCCAAAATATTTTCGGCCCAAAATTTATCGCCCAGCTGGCAGTGTTCGCGCTGTCGGTACCCAAAT
Source organism: Siphonodentalium dalli (assembly GCA_032622095.1). NCBI lineage: Eukaryota > Metazoa > Mollusca > Scaphopoda > Gadilida > Siphonodentaliidae > Siphonodentalium > Siphonodentalium dalli. The sequence goes on along the minus strand of CP136069.1, from coordinate 102,945,424 downwards.
TAGCCAATGGCCAATCTTTTTCGAATTTGGCTATTAAAATTTCATTTGGCTAAACTTTTTTTTACCCCAATTGGAGACGGAATAGATCGACATTCAAGACGAAGTAAGGCGACGAAAGTATTTCGTACTTCGGAAATATCGCACCATAACGGTTCAATAAATATGAAGATTTTTGTTTATACGTGGTCAATGACATAGACAATGTAAACATGTATGCTGTGAAGAGAGTTGTTATCAATTAGCACAATGAATACGTGAATACCAAGTGATGACGCTGTTGTTTTATGGAGTATGTTTGTAATGTCCAATACATTGGGGGATCGGAATAATATCCATCATTCACATTCACAGCACATAAACAAACTTCACCGAGACAGCAACAGGTAAGCTCTAACATTTAACTAGCCTAATCGTCAAAACGATTAATCTGTATACTGATTATGTATTTTTTGTTGATCAGGCAGCCTTACGATAAAATACCTAAATCCATTGCTCCTTTAATTGGATGTACAGGCGAACAGTTCTTAACTCAATGGTTACGTAATGTGCACCCTGTCTAATATCCACCTGGCTTCACGTCATAAAAGGTTTGAAAACAATAGATATTCAACAGTTATCACCTTAATATATATGATAAGCAATAGTTAGCGACCGTCATGGTGTCAGCGACATAGAGTTATTACAATTGTTTTAGCGGATTTATGTGATTATATAATTACATAAATTGTTAGTTTAAATTTCGTTTCAGGTAACAACTCCCATAGTGCATCTGAACAAATGTTGAAGGAGAGTAAAAACACGAAGAAATACAAGTAACAACCATAGCCAAAGCAGAACAGTCCATCGTCTCCGCGATGAAAAATTTCTGACTTTGATTTTCACCGAGCTTTTTGCATATGGTTGGATGTGAAATCCCGCCGTATTTTGTATTAATGCTTTACATGAATTGATCTGTTTGTGCGATATAACGCATACCTATGTTCGTATAATATTGTTTTTAATGTTGTTTTTGTGTCGGTTTAGTTATGTTTTTATTCTGAGTAACAAATAACATTTAAAACAAATAGTTTAGTCATTAATTGGGAAGCGCCGAGAAAATGAGGATTTAATTTGGCAATTTTATTTTTAATTTGGCCAAAGTTTTGTTCATTTGGCTAATAAAATTTTCAATTGGCAAAACTTTTGGCCACAAAATGTTTCGGTCCAGCGCGAACACTGCCAGCTGGCCACTTGTGAATTTGGGGTCATTTGCAAATTTTCCGAAATTTTCCCAACCAAGCAGAGCGAAAACTGAAATTGAACACACTTTTTCGGACTCGGCCCAAAATGTTCGGCCCAGATGGCCATTTTTTAAATATGGGACAGTTTGCCACATTTTCCGAAATTTACCCGACCGAGCAGAGCGGAAACTTAAATTCGACCCACTTTTTCGGCCCAAATTTTTTTGGCCGAGGTGACCCAGCACTTGTTTCGGCCAATTTCCGTTTATTTTCGGACTTTGCCTATTTTCGAGGCATTTTTTTTACTTTTTTCCCGGATTTTTTTTCACACGAAATTTCGTCTTGCCTTACTTAAGACGTTGCCATGGTCATTTGCCACATTTTCCCAAATTTTGTGAATGAGTAACACGGGGGCTCATCTGCTACGCGAGAATCGCCGCAGTTCCGAAAAATGCTACACCGCACTTCCCGAAAAGCTACGTTTCAGATGTGATATTAATGGAAAAATCGAGGATATTTTCGCAAAATGGTAAGTTTTTTTAGCTTTCATAAACTATTTATCAAAGAAACAATTTGCATATGTGATCGGACTATTTTAACAATGATGTGTACCTCACATTAATACAGAAATGTTTCTCAATTTTGACGTAATAGTCATTTATCAGCTCGATTTTTGGTGCTCATTTGGAAAATGCCACTAAAAAGTGCGCCCCTTCTGTGAAAAAGTTACACCTGGACGTTTAGTAACGAAATATAGTTTGCCCTGCATATTTAGGTTTATTACGTTATAAAATGTTCGCTTATAGTGTTCGTTACATGACAAAAACGTGCTTTGTAAACAATACATGCATGCTACGTTTCCGATTTTCGCACGCTACTTTTCTCATGTTACAAGAATTGATATGCTACAGTTCTCTCCTCCAAATATCTCCGTGATAAATAATGCAAAAATTGGTAATAATCTGAGTAAATTCTCGAACTTTATCCACGTTATTATTCAAAATAAACACAGAAGACGGATGTGGCTAGAGGGTCTCCGCTGGGGGGGTGTCCACCTTGGGAATTTCCAACTGCACCCCCCCCCCTCGAGTCGGAATCACACCAACACAACTTTTTGCATAATTCCATTTGCACCCCCCCCCCCTTGAGTCGGAATCGCACCAACACAACTTTTTGCATAGTTCCATTTGCACCCCCACCCTTGTACCTCATGCTCAGGCCTAATATAAGCCATTTTCCCAGTATGAGAACATTAAGATATTTTAACCTGAAAATTGCCCCCCAAAAAAAAAACTAGTGATCTAATTCCAGACAAATGCACACAGCTACCGACAACAGACCAGGAAACACCGGGCCGACCATGGTTGTTTGGCCCGGTGTGAGAAAATTTTGAAAACTATACAAGAAAATCGCAAATCCTAGCATCTAGACTGGCCTCAACTGAAGCTTTCCTAGTGTTGGAAATTTCAAACCTCATGCTCCCCTTCAGGTTGGAAAATTCTTCAACTGATGACCATTTATGTCTACAAGTTTGACCAAATGTAGTAAAATATTGTTTTGCTAAACTAATTAGCAGTTTTGTATTGGCCATGTGGATGGGGCAATGACACACCGGGCCGACCATGGTTCGGCCCGGTGTGCGAAAATTTTGAAATCTGAACAAGAAAATCGCAAAATCCTAACATCTAGACTAGCCTCAAGCCGACCTACTGTTGGAAATTACAAACCCTACACCCCCACTTAGGTTGGAAAATTTCCAACTGATGACAATTCCAATGACAATGTTGACCAATTGTATGACAATATTGTTTTCTTAAATTAACTAGAAGTTTTTGACTGACCACGGGGGAGGGACCAGGACACAAGCTTTCCAAGTGTTGGAAATTTCCAACCTGTCACCCCCCTAAGGTTGGAAAATTTCCAACTGATGACCATCTGTCAAAAAATTTGACCAAAAATAGGAACATATGCAAATATTGGTCGAAAAACAATAAATTCCCCTCAATAAATTGTTTTTATAATCAAACTACAAGAACATTTTCAACCTATTGTTGGTGTGAAATTTCGTTGTGGCAGGTATGAAATTTCCAACTATTGAAAATATAGCTCTCTGCTGGGGGGGGGGGGGGGGGGTGAGACACCCCCCCCCCCCCCCTCTAGCCACATCCCTGCATACATACAGGATATATTTACACACATGCAGGTCTATGCGTAATCTACTATGGACACTTAAATGCTAGTGTTATATAATGAATGGGGTTGATGAGTACATGTACACAGTCATATCGCATAACAACCATTGATCACGTGGCAATTGTCAACATGCTTCTGCCTGGGCATGTCCTCACTTATCAAATTCGAAGGTTTGTTTTTAAATGGTTGGGGAAAAGAGATAATTATTTTTATTTTAAATACATATTTTGAAAGTGTGTGTAAATATAACAGATGCATTTTTGTTTTCCGAAATGCATGCATTATGAACGTGTGGTTACTGTCACATTTCTTGCGTGTTTCGCTTCCGAGAACCACGCGAAATGTGGCAACAACAACGCGTTCATAATGCATGCATTTCGGAAAATAAACATTCATTTGTTAAATATATCGTGCCTGATTAAACTTTGTTTTTGGCAGAATAATAATTTCAAGTCATTTCTTTTTCAGATGTACCGGTGCTATTACTGCAAAGAAAAGCATACCACTGCCCAACAGATATTTTTACACACGGCAAAGCCCCACCAAACAGAGGAGATCATTATCCTCGCGAGAGAAAATTCCTCGTCTGATACTAGACTTACTAGTGGAAAATCACACAACCGTTCAGTTCGTTTTGGGGTTTCGCCCGATTTCGCTATGGGTTCACACAATGAATCCGGAACGTTGTTTGAGGAGGTCTGTGGTTCATCACACAATGGACCGGAACGTCGATTGAGGTCTCAACCGTCTGATCAATCAGATGGCACGACAAATCCAACAAGAACGCAGACTCCTCCAAAGATAGCATGGACCCTTCGATCCCATCATACATTCTAAAACAATATTATATAATGTAATTTTAAGTCGATATCCTACATATGTATATAACCAGGGATGTTTCGACAGGGGTGTGGGTGGGTGTGACCCCCCCCCCCCCCAATTGCCAAAACCTTAAACTTTTTGAAATTTCAGACTGAGAACAAGTAGAATTTGGTAGGAAATATTAAGCTTCTACCTGTAATTTTTTTCAATTTTTATGTTTCAGTTGGTAAATGAGACTCCTAGGTGGATGACTAGTTGAAAAGTTTTGGAAATTTGGGAATATTTAGTTGGTCAAATTCCAATATTTGGACATTTTAGATACTTTATCTGTTCGATACTAGATTTGGAACATTTGGTATAGTTGATCGGAATATTTAGCATTTATCCCCAAAGCGGTGCAATTGGAATTTCCGAAGTTGACACCCCCATTCCTGACCTCTTCGCAACGTCCCTGTATATAACAATATTAATCCGGAGAAGAAATACAATTCTGCCCACTGCAATGTCATAACATTTGGTCGGGTATCAGTTCGGTGACCGTGGCCGCAGCAGTATAGTCGTTCGGGGATGCCTCTTCTCGCGTGGTATCAAAGCTGTACTGCTATATTTTTATGACCAAATTGAAATTTTGAAATGAGAAATAATCACTGCTTTCATTTTAGCTGAAATGAGGCAGCATCATAGTCCAAAATACACCGGAAAATCACCAAATAAGATCATACGAATGGCGTATCGATTAGGAAATGTAGCATATTTTTTCGGAAAAGTCTTAAAAACGTAGCATGTTTTCGGAGAGGAAATGTATCATTTATGAGCACTTTTAAACTGTCGATTTCGGTCGAATAAGAGGTCTATATTGTAATATAATGCACATCCATCTGTTAAAATACAAGATTCTACAACCACGACAAGGTGTTATAATACTATACCATCCGTTGTTTTGGTTCACACTTTTTAGTGACAAAAGCACACGAATTTCTTGCTGCTTTTTCCATGTTGAAAAAGCAATGTCATGAGATTTATTAGTGTCACCAGGCTAGTAATGATTGGGACTCTTATGTTAAATAAATTTGACTACAAATATATTACCTGATATTCTCTGTTTTCAAACAAAACTCGTCAACACACTTTCAAAACAGGATGTGAAACGAAGCGTCTCGATTCTGCGCAGTGGCATTTTTCGGAACTGCGGCGATTCTCGCGTAGCAGATACCCCCCCCCCCCCCCCCCCCCCCCCCACCGTGAGTAATAAGTAACGGAATTCACGCTGCTAAATTACTTCAGGTTCTCAATATATGGAACTATGGACGTCGTTCAAATTCACAGCGTGTGTATCTGTTGAGTATGTATTTTCTAGAAGATTTTAAATCAGCCGTCAACTCGGGAATTAACTCGACTCAACGGGTTGCTCTATAAATGGAAACGAACATCACTCAACATCCGATTTATGCATGTATCTGGACGGTCACAGCGACTTCGGGAAATGGCTCAATAAACTTCAACGAAATATGGCGTTTTCCACAAACTTCACTCGAATACCAACATATGTGTGGGGTGCAGCGACAAAAACGAGCGTTCAACATCAAATAACAGAGACTTATTTCCCTTTCAAATGACCATCAAAATTACAGCCTGGTCCTGTCTTAAAGCAAATCCATAAATGACGAATTGACCTATATTAGCCAACAAAGTTGACAACGGAATGTCGGTTAGCCAATGAATATATGGCCAACACGTCCAAACAAACTGATTGAACCACAGGAGCTTGGAATTTGGTAAAAACTCCTCTTTTATTGGCGGAACCACCACCCGGGACCATAGGTCACGGAAGGAACGAAACAAGAAATCGTTGCCACCCATTTTGAACTCAACTGTATTCCTACAAAAAATATATTTTCACTAAAAACTTTTGGTACCTCTTTCACCTTAGATGCCAATCTACAACATTCCATAGGTATATTTTTCCAGTTCTTCGAAAACCTCACTTTATATCGGTAATGTATTGTAATTCACCAACGAAGACAAATCTGCGACTTCTTCATCACCCGTTCTAGAATCGGAATGACAAACGACACAAAACCATTTTTCCGGAATAACAAAGTCGGAACGAAATAAAATTGAAACCTAAATTTAAAGCCCGCGAAATTCAAAAATATTTGAAAGTGCGTGCGGTTTTCGAACTTAGGCGACAGAAAACTTAAATCAGTTTAAGTTTGCGTAATACTATGCTCATTTTTGAAGATCTAATCCTGATGTTTTGTGCATTTTCCTGAAAATTTCTGTATTTTTCTGTGTCTGCTGTTATCATCTCACGACTACCCAAGAAGATATTCTTCATTTGACTGAATGGTAATTTGTACAAATATTTCATATATAATTTATTTCTATTTATGGCACGACCACGTGGTATTGTTTTTTTCTTCTTGTTTTATGTTCGTTATGTACCGGTAGGCCTATATATGTACTCCTTGACTTTGTAATGCTACTGGTTGCAATGATTGGTCATAAGGGGACCAAAACTCTCTAGCCCCCCCCCTCTCTCTCTCTCTCTCCCATAGGAGCTTGTGTCGCGCTCCGTTGTTTTGGCCTAAAATATCCATCATATAATAGTAATAAACCCACTGATTACTGGTCGAATATCACTAAGTAGAAGAAAAAGATATATAGACTCACGGGGAGGCCTGGTATATATGCCTATGCATGAAGCGATTCCTTTGTGTGTTTTGGTGCAGATTCGTTGCCAGAATATCTGAATTATTTCCACATAAAATGCTGTTTTTTACTAGTTCTGACGAACAAATATATGTCTTAGTTGATGAGAGAAGACATTTTTCTTGAGTTAGGTAATGATATTGGCCATGCATATATAGAACGAGTGTTTAGTTTCGCGAAATTCAAAATTGTCAATGTAGGGTACAAAAACTCACCATTAATATGCCAAATACAGTAACAAAATGTAATAAGATTCTTTAATGTAAGAGCACAAAATTAACCTGCGTATTCTTTACAGTAAACGTTTTATGTGTGCGTTTGCAAGTTGTAATGCAAACTGGTTTACCGAATAACTAGTTTATAAATTTATGTTAGTGATAAACTCGCTAACATAAATTTTATGTAATAAGCAACTATAAGTATTGTCAACTGTACCGGTACCAGGATCTATAAATAGTATACGTCCCTCGTGACTCGTGTGTCGTAACGAATCAGCACCAAAACTCTCAAAGAATGGCTTTATGCATATGATTATATAGCCTGTGCTCATGAATTGGAAATTCAATTTTTAAATTCAAGACAGCTCGCCACCATCGGCATTGTTTTTCTCAAAATCAAAAATACCAAAAAAATATTAAAAACATTACTTAATGTAACTTTCGCTGATGGGGTCATTGTCACAAGGCTCCGCGATCCGATCACATTCGTAGCCAGGTTTTTTAATCGATCACAAATGTAGCCAGCTTTTCTATGGCGATCACATATGCGCATTTGTATAGCCAGCTTTTCATATTTAGGCGAGCCCCAATGAATAGTGCTGGGCGATATGACGATATATCGGGTATAGCCGGTTTTAATTTTGATATCGTCAATAATATCGTCTGAAATAAAAATATCGTCCCAAGTTATAATATTCTCCATGTAGGTTGAAACCCATCATATGGTCCCAACAAACAGAGAAGTTAGAGCAAGTATAAATGTATAATAGTCCCAAACTTCCCTGAAATACGCAGTCGAAAAAGTTAAAAAACATCGGAGCACGTGCTTGTCAAGTTGGAAATGCTTCGTCGGAAACATCAAAGCGCTAGCATTAGTTGGCGACGTTGTGAGATGATTGGTATGTCGCGCGCATGCTACTGGCACAATGACCTCCTTCCAAGTTGGTGCAGCTTGCTCTATCAACCGTAACCGGTTGCTTGGAGGCGGATTACGATGCCAGATTTTTATTGACCAAACTAGTTGATCGTGTCAATGTGTGCAAATTGCGAGTAAAATTATTTTGTGGACATGTGCCGTACGGATCATGGCATCACTATCACTTCAACGAACGTCAAATTCACAAACTAATTGAACATGTCTATATTTATTTTCCTCGGCTAAAAAAATGCTGACGCAAATTCATTTCGCGTCGGCTTTTGCCTCGGCACTGCCCATTGTCGATGCTAATTCCCAGGGCTACCAACTACCAATTACCACTAATAAATAGTCTCACAAATGACCAATTCCTCATGAATAAATAAAATGGAAATTTGAAACAGAATGTGGTCCTTAATGTGTGGTGTTGAGCGCTATGGTCGAATGGATATAACTCTAACAAATTATGCGAAAATGCACGTGGGCCTTGTTATATGATTATATCCCTTTATTTCAAAGTTATTGTTTTCTCTGTCGGCAAACTGTCAGCGGCCATGTTTTTATGCAAATGAGCCCAAAATTATTCGTTCCCATCTAGACGCCAATGTTATCATCCATCAAAAAGTTCATGATGATCAGTGCATCGGTACGGTCATGTGATAAACATGTAATCAGCAGCTATGTTCGAAATTATAAACGGTACTTTCATGCTATCCGTCTCCGGATCATAGTTTTAAAGTTTCCGCATATTTCGGTACCAGTTCCGCTACTCAGATTCTAGAACGGTTGATGAAGAAGTCGCAGATTTGTCTTCGTTGGTGAATTTACAATACATTACCGAAATAAAGTGAGGTTTTCGAAGAACTGGAAAAATATACCTATGGAATGTTGTAGATTGGCATCTAAGGTGTAAGAGGTACCAAAAGTTTTTAGTGAAAATATATTTTTTGTAGGAATACAGTGGAGTTCAAAATGGGTGGCAACGATTTCTTGTTTCGTTCCTTCCGTGACCTATGGTCCCGGGTGGTGGTTCCGCCAATAAAAGAGTGGTTTTTACCAAATTCCAAGCTCCTGTGATTGAACTGTGCATGAAAGCAAGCGTGTCCGAATTATCGCCAGTGACTTCTGACTTGTGTGAACAGCGAGGGCGTATATTTAAAGGGGGATAGCCTTTTCAAGCGACAAAAAGTTTTCGCATTATTTCGGGAGTCGTCCTTCAGTTACCTTATTTGTAGACAAATAAAACCAATTCCAAAAATCATGAGGATATATTATGTATACGTCAAAATTTATGGATCAACGTTCTTTGAATGCGCATATAACGTTAAGTCGCGAGATATGTGGGACTCTCTTTCCCCGGGATGACCTAGATTCCAATAATTTGAGGTGCCATGGTTGTTTGGATGTAGGACACCCTTTCCTACTTATATTCCAAAAATCATGAGGATGGATGTCGAAATCTATGGTTTATGTTCTTTGATTGCGCATATAACGTTAAGTCGCGTCATATGTGGGACTCTCTTCCCCGGATGACCAAGATTCCAATAATTCCAGGCGTCGTCTCTTCCCCTGATGACCAATAATTCCAGGCGTCTGTGGTTATATAGATGTAGGATACCCTGTCATACTTACATTCCAAAAATCACGAGGATATATATCGAAATGTGTGGTTTTACGTTCTTTGAATGCGCATATAGCGTTAAGTCCCGAGATATGTGGGACTCTTCCCCGGGACGACAGAGATTCCAATAATTCGAGGTGCCTGCAGTTATATATGGATGTAGGACACTCAGGGATGTGGCTAGAGGGTCTCCGCTGGGGGGGGGTGTCCACCTTGGGAATTTCCAACTGCACCCCCCCCCCCCTTGAGTCGGAATCACACCAACACAACTTTTTTTTTGCATAATTCCATTTGCACCCCCCCCCCCCCCTTGAGTCGGAATCAGACCAACACAACTTTTTGCATAATTCCATTTGCACCCCCCCCCCCCTTGTACCTCATGCTCAGGCCTAATTTCCTATATATTCATAAGCCATGCTTCTATTTTATTTTCCCAGTATGAGAACATTAAGATATTTTAACCTGAAAATTGCCCCCCAAAAAAACTAGTGATCTAATTCCAGACAAATGAAAACAGCTACCGACAACAGACCAGGAAACACCGGGGCCGACCATGGTTGTTCGGCCCGGTGTGAGAAAATTTTGAAAACTATACAAGAAAATAAATCGCAAATCCTAGCATCTAGACTGGCCTCAACTGAAGCTTTCCTAGTGTTGGAAATTTCAAACCTCATGCTCCCCCTCAGGTTGGAAAATTCTTCAACTGATGACCATTTATGTCTACAAGTTTGACCAAATGTAGTAAAATATTGTTTTTGCTAAACTAATTAGCAGTTTTGTATTGGCCATGTGGATGGGGCAATGACACACCGGGCCGACCATGGTTCGGCCCGGTGTGCGAAAATTTTGAAATCTGAACAAGAAAATCGCAAAATCCTAACATCTAGACTAGCCTCAAGCCGACCTACTGTTGGAAATTACAAACCCTACACCCCCACTTAGGTTGGAAAATTTCCAACTGATGACAATTCCAATGACAATGTTGACCAATTGTATGACAATATTGTTTTCTTAAATTAACTAGAAGTTTTTGACTGACCACGGGGGAGGGACCAGGACACAAGCTTTCCAAGTGTTGGAAATTTCCAACCTGTCACCCCCCTAAGGTTGGAAAATTTCCAACTGATGACCATCTGTCAAAAATTTTGACCAAAAATAGGAACATATGCAAATATTGGTCGAAAAACAATAAATTCCCCTCAATAAATTGTTTTATAATCAAACTACAAGAACATTTTCAACCTATTGTTGGTGTGAAATTTCGTTGTGGCAGGTATGAAATTTCCAACTATTGAAAATATAGCTCTCTGCTGGGGGGGGGGGGGGGGGGGGGTGAGACACCCCCCCCCCCCTCTAGCCACATCCCTGCATACATACAGGATATATTTACACACATGCAGGTCTATGCGTAATCTACTATGGACACTTAAATGCTAGTGTTATATAATGAATGGGGTTGATGAGTACATGTACACAGTCATATCGCATAACAACCATTGATCACGTGGCAATTGTCAACATGCTTCTGCCTGGGCATGTCCTCACTTATCAAATTCGAAGGTTTGTTTTTAAATGGTTGGGGAAAAGAGATAATTATTTTTATTTTAAATACATATTTTGAAAGTGTGTGTAAATATAACAGATGCATTTTTGTTTTCCGAAATGCATGCATTATGAACGTGTGGTTACTGTCACATTTCTTGCGTGTTTCGCTTCCGAGAACCACGCGAAATGTGGCAACAACAACGCGTTCATAATGCATGCATTTCGGAAAATAAACATTCATTTGTTAAATATATCGTGCCTGATTAATCTTTGTTTTTGGCAGAATAATAATTTCAAGTCATTTCTTTTTCAGATGTACCGGTGCTATTACTGCAAAGAAAAGCATACCACTGCCCAACAGATATTTTTACACACGGCAAAGCCCCACCAAACAGAGGAGATCATTATCCTCGCGAGAGAAAATTCCTCGTCTGATACTAGACTTACTAGTGGAAAATCACACAACCGTTCAGTTCGTTTTGGGGTTTCGCCCGATTTCGCTATGGGTTCACACAATGAATCCGGAACGTTGTTTGAGGAGGTCTGTGGTTCATCACACAATGGACCGGAACGTCGATTGAGGTCTCAACCGTCTGATCAATCAGATGGCACGACAAATCCAACAAGAACGCAGACTCCTCCAAAGATAGCATGGACCCTTCGATCCCATCATACATTCTAAAACAATATTATATAATGTAATTTTAAGTCGATATCCTACATATGTATATAACCAGGGATGTTTCGACAGGGGTGTGGGTGGGTGTGACCCCCCCCCCCCCCAATTGCCAAAACCTTAAACTTTTTGAAATTTCAGACTGAGAACAAGTAGAATTTGGTAGGAAATATTAAGCTTCTACCTGTAATTTTTTTCAATTTTTATGTTTCAGTTGGTAAATGAGACTCCTAGGTGGATGACTAGTTGAAAAGTTTTGGAAATTTGGGAATATTTAGTTGGTCAAATTCCAATATTTGGACATTTTAGATACTTTATCTGTTCGATACTAGATTTGGAACATTTGGTATAGTTGATCGGAATATTTAGCATTTATCCCCAAAGCGGTGCAATTGGAATTTCCGAAGTTGACACCCCCATTCCTGACCTCTTCGCAACGTCCCTGTATATAACAATATTAATCCGGAGAAGAAATACAATTCTGCCCACTGCAATGTCATAACATTTGGTCGGGTATCAGTTCGGTGACCGTGGCCGCAGCAGTATAGTCGTTCGGGGATGCCTCTTCTCGCGTGGTATCAAAGCTGTACTGCTATATTTTTATGACCAAATTGAAATTTTGAAATGAGAAATAATCACTGCTTTCATTTTAGCTGAAATGAGGCAGCATCATAGTCCAAAATACACCGGAAAATCACCAAATAAGATCATACGAATGGCGTATCGATTAGGAAATGTAGCATATTTTTTCGGAAAAGTCTTAAAAACGTAGCATGTTTTCGGAGAGGAAATGTATCATTTATGAGCACTTTTAAACTGTCGATTTCGGTCGAATAAGAGGTCTATATTGTAATATAATGCACATCCATCTGTTAAAATACAAGATTCTACAACCACGACAAGGTGTTATAATACTATACCATCCGTTGTTTTGGTTCACACTTTTTAGTGACAAAAGCACACGAATTTCTTGCTGCTTTTTCCATGTTGAAAAAGCAATGTCATGAGATTTATTAGTGTCACCAGGCTAGTAATGATTGGGACTCTTATGTTAAATAAATTTGACTACAAATATATTACCTGATATTCTCTGTTTTCAAACAAAACTCGTCAACACACTTTCAAAACAGGATGTGAAACGAAGCGTCTCGATTCTGCGCAGTGGCATTTTTCGGAACTGCGGCGATTCTCGCGTAGCAGATACCCCCCCCCCCCCCCCCCCCCCCCCCCATCGTGAGTAATAAGTAACGGAATTCACGCTGCTAAATTACTTCAGGTTCTCAATATATGGAACTATGGACGTCGTTCAAATTCACAGCGTGTGTATCTGTTGAGTATGTATTTTCTAGAAGATTTTAAATCAGCCGTCAACTCGGGAATTAACTCGACTCAACGGGTTGCTCTATAAATGGAAACGAACATCACTCAACATCCGATTTATGCATGTATCTGGACGGTCACAGCGACTTCGGGAAATGGCTCAATAAACTTCAACGAAATATGGCGTTTTCCACAAACTTCACTCGAATACCAACATATGTGTGGGGTGCAGCGACAAAAACGAGCGTTCAACATCAAATAACAGAGACTTATTTCCCTTTCAAATGACCATCAAAATTACAGCCTGGTCCTGTCTTAAAGCAAATCCATAAATGACGAATTGACCTATATTAGCCAACAAAGTTGACAACGGAATGTCGGTTAGCCAATGAATATATGGCCAACACGTCCAAACAAACTGATTGAACCACAGGAGCTTGGAATTTGGTAAAAACTCCTCTTTTATTGGCGGAACCACCACCCGGGACCATAGGTCACGGAAGGAACGAAACAAGAAATCGTTGCCACCCATTTTGAACTCAACTGTATTCCTACAAAAAATATATTTTCACTAAAAACTTTTGGTACCTCTTTCACCTTAGATGCCAATCTACAACATTCCATAGGTATATTTTTCCAGTTCTTCGAAAACCTCACTTTATATCGGTAATGTATTGTAATTCACCAACGAAGACAAATCTGCGACTTCTTCATCACCCGTTCTAGAATCGGAATGACAAACGACACAAAACCATTTTTCCGAAATAACAAAGTCGGAACGAAATAAAATTGAAACCTAAATTTAAAGCCCGCGAAATTCAAAAATATTTGAAAGTGCGTGCGGTTTTCGAACTTAGGCGACAGAAAACTTAAATCAGTTTAAGTTTGCGTAATACTATGCTCATTTTTGAAGATCTAATCCTGATGTTTTGTGCATTTTCCTGAAAATTTCTGTATTTTTCTGTGTCTGCTGTTATCATCTCACGACTACCCAAGAAGATATTCTTCATTTGACTGAATGGTAATTTGTACAAATATTTCATATATAATTTATTTCTATTTATGGCACGACCACGTGGTATTGTTTTTTTCTTCTTGTTTTATGTTCGTTATGTACCGGTAGGCCTATATATGTACTCCTTGACTTTGTAATGCTACTGGTTGCAATGATTGGTCATAAGGGGACCAAAACTCTCTAGCCCCCCCCCCCTCTCTCTCTCTCTCTCCCATAGGAGCTTGTGTCGCGCTCCGTTGTTTTGGCCTAAAATATCCATCATATAATAGTAATAAACCCACTGATTACTGGTCGAATATCACTAAGTAGAAGAAAAAGATATATAGACTCACGGGGAGGCCTGGTATATATGCCTATGCATGAAGCGATTCCTTTGTGTGTTTTGGTGCAGATTCGTTGCCAGAATATCTGAATTATTTCCACATAAAATGCTGTTTTTTACTAGTTCTGACGAACAAATATATGTCTTAGTTGATGAGAGAAGACATTTTTCTTGAGTTAGGTAATGATATTGGCCATGCATATATAGAACGAGTGTTTAGTTTCGCGAAATTCAAAATTGTCAATGTAGGGTACAAAAACTCACCATTAATATGCCAAATACAGTAACAAAATGTAATAAGATTCTTTAATGTAAGAGCACAAAATTAACCTGCGTATTCTTTACAGTAAACGTTTTATGTGTGCGTTTGCAAGTTGTAATGCAAACTGGTTTACCGAATAACTAGTTTATAAATTTATGTTAGTGATAAACTCGCTAACATAAATTTTATGTAATAAGCAACTATAAGTATTGTCAACTGTACCGGTACCAGGATCTATAAATAGTATACGTCCCTCGTGACTCGTGTGTCGTAACGAATCAGCACCAAAACTCTCAAAGAATGGCTTTATGCATATGATTATATAGCCTGTGCTCATGAATTGGAAATTCAATTTTTAAATTCAAGACAGCTCGCCACCATCGGCATTGTTTTTCTCAAAATCAAAAAAATATTAAAAACATTACTTAATGTAACTTTCGCTGATGGGGTCATTGTCACAAGGCTCCGCGATCCGATCACATTCGTAGCCAGGTTTTTTAATCGATCACAAATGTAGCCAGCTTTTCTATGGCGATCACATATGCGCATTTGTATAGCCAGCTTTTCATATTTAGGCGAGCCCCAATGAATAGTGCTGGGCGATATGACGATATATCGGGTATAGCCGGTTTTAATTTTGATATCGTCAATAATATCGTCTGAAATAAAAATATCGTCCCAAGTTATAATATTCTCCATGTAGGTTGAAACCCATCATATGGTCCCAACAAACAGAGAAGTTAGAGCAAGTATAAATGTATAATAGTCCCAAACTTCCCTGAAATACGCAGTCGAAAAAGTTAAAAAACATCGGAGCACGTGCTTGTCAAGTTGGAAATGCTTCGTCGGAAACATCAAAGCGCTAGCATTAGTTGGCGACGTTGTGAGATGATTGGTATGTCGCGCGCATGCTACTGGCACAATGACCTCCTTCCAAGTTGGTGCAGCTTGCTCTATCAACCGTAACCGGTTGCTTGGAGGCGGATTACGATGCCAGATTTTTATTGACCAAACTAGTTGATCGTGTCAATGTGTGCAAATTGCGAGTAAAATTATTTTGTGGACATGTGCCGTACGGATCATGGCATCACTATCACTTCAACGAACGTCAAATTCACAAACTAATTGAACATGTCTATATTTATTTTCCTCGGCTAAAAAAATGCTGACGCAAATTCATTTCGCGTCGGCTTTTGCCTCGGCACTGCCCATTGTCGATGCTAATTCCCAGGGCTGCCGTATATGTACATTGAAGTCTCACGGTGCTACCAACTACCAATTACCACTAATAAATAGTCTCACAAATGACCAATTCCTCATGAATAAATAAAATGGAAATTTGAAACAGAATGTGGTCCTTAATGTGTGGTGTTGAGCGCTATGGTCGAAGGGATATAACTCTAACAAATTATGCGAAAATGCACGTGGGCCTTGTTATATGATTATATCCCTTTATTTCAAAGTTATTGTTTTCTCTGTCGGCAAACTGTCAGCGGCCATGTTTTTATGCAAATGAGCCCAAAATTATTCGTTCCCATCTAGACGCCAATGTTATCATCCATCAAAAAGTTCATGATGATCAGTGCATCGGTACGGTCATGTAATAAACATGTAATCAGCAGCTATGTTCGAAATTATAAACGGTACTTTCATGCTATCCGTCTCCGGATCATAGTTTTAAAGTTTCCGCATATTTCGGTACCAGTTCCGCTACTCAGATTCTAGAACGGTTGATGAAGAAGTCGCAGATTTGTCTTCGTTGGTGAATTTACAATACATTACCGAAATAAAGTGAGGTTTTCGAAGAACTGGAAAAATATACCTATGGAATGTTGTAGATTGGCATCTAAGGTGTAAGAGGTACCAAAAGTTTTTAGTGAAAATATATTTTTTGTAGGAATACAGTGGAGTTCAAAATGGGTGGCAACGATTTCTTGTTTCGTTCCTTCCGTGACCTATGGTCCCGGGTGGTGGTTCCGCCAATAAAAGAGTGGTTTTTACCAAATTCCAAGCTCCTGTGATTGAACTGTGCATGAAAGCAAGCGTGTCCGAATTATCGCCAGTGACTTCTGACTTGTGTGAACAGCGAGGGCGTATATTTAAAGGGGGATAGCCTTTTCAAGCGACAAAAAGTTTTCGCATTATTTCGGGAGTCGTCATGAGGATATATTATGTATACGTCAAAATTTATGGATCAACGTTCTTTGAATGCGCATATAACGTTAAGTCGCGAGATATGTGGGACTCTCTTTCCCGGGATGACCTAGATTCCAATAATTTGAGGTGCCATGGTTGTTTGGATGTAGGACACCCTTTCCTACTTATATTCCAAAAATCATGAGGATGGATGTCGAAATCTATGGTTTATGTTCTTTGATTGCGCATATAACGTTAAGTCGCGTCATATGTGGGACTCTCTTCCCCGGATGACCACGATTCCAATAATTCCAGGCGTCGTGTCTTCCCCTGATGACCAATAATTCCAGGCGTCTGTGGTTATATAGATGTAGGATACCCTGTCATACTTACATTCCAAAAATCACGAGGATATATATCGAAATGTGTGGTTTTACGTTCTTTGAATGCGCATATAGCGTTAAGTCCCGAGATATGTGGGACTCTTCCCCGGGACGACAGAGATTCCAATAATTCGAGGTGCCTGCAGTTATATATGGATGTAGGACACTCAGGGATGTGGCTAGAGGGTCTCCGCTGGGGGGGTGTCCACCTTGGGAATTTCCAACTGCACCCCCCCCCCCCCTTGAGTCGGAATCACACCAACACAACTTTTTTTTTGCATATTTCCATTTGCACCCCCCCCCCCCTTGAGTCGGAATCAGACCAACACAACTTTTTGCATAATTCCATTTGCACCCCCCCCCCCCTTGTACCTCATGCTCAGGCCTAATTTCCTATATATTCATAAGCCATGCTTCTATTTTATTTTCCCAGTATGAGAACATTAAGATATTTTAACCTGAAAATTGCCCCCCAAAAAAACTAGTGATCTAATTCCAGACAAATGCACACAGCTACCGACAACAGACCAGGAAACACCGGGGCCGACCATGGTTGTTCGGCCCGGTGTGAGAAAATTTTGAAAACTATACAAGAAAATAAATCGCAAATCCTAGCATCTAGACTGGCCTCAACTGAAGCTTTCCTAGTGTTGGAAATTTCAAACCTCATGCTCCCCCTCAGGTTGGGAAATTCTTCAACTGATGACCATTTATGTCTACAAGTTTGACCAAATGTAGTAAAATATTGTTTTTGCTAAACTAATTAGCAGTTTTGTATTGGCCATGTGGATGGGGCAATGACACACCGGGCCGACCATGGTTCGGCCCGGTGTGCGAAAATTTTGAAATCTGAACAAGAAAATCGCAAAATTCCTAACATCTAGACTAGCCTCAAGCCTTCCTACTGTTCCAATGTTCCAATGACGATGTTGACCAATTGTATGACAATATTGTTTTCTTAAATTAACTAAAAGTTTTTGACTGGCCACGGGGAGGGACCAGGACACAAGCTTTCCAAGTGTTGGAAATTTCCAACCTGTCACCCCTCTAAGGTTGGAAAATTTCCAACTGATGACCATTTCTGTCAAAATATTTGACCAAAAATAGGAACATATGCAAATATTGGTCGAAAAACAATAAATTCCCCCAATAAATTGTTTTATAATCAAACTAGAAGAACATTTTCAACCTATTGTTGGTGTAAAATTTCGTTGTGGCAGGTATGAAATTTCCAACTATTGAAAATATAGCTCTCTGCTGGGGGGGTGAGACACCCCCCCCCCCACACCCCCCCTCTGGCCACATCCCTGAGGACACTCTATCCTACTTATATTCCAAAAATCACGAGGAAGTCAAAATCTATGGTGATACGTTCTTTGAATGCGCATATAACATTTATTAACAAGTTGCGTCATTTTGGGACTCTTTTCTCTGGGATGACCTAGATTCCAACAATTCGAGGTGCCTGTTATTAGTTATATTTGAATGTAGGATAGGATACCCACGTCATACTTACATTCCGTAAATCACGAGGATATGTGTCAAAATGTAGTGTTCTACAATCTTTCGATGTGAATATAACGCTTAGTCGCCTGATATGTGGGCCTCTAGCTCCTCCCCGAGATGACCTACATTCCATCAATTCAAGCTCCCTGTAGCGATATTTGGATTTAGGACACCCTCTCGGACTTGCGTGCCGAAAACCACGAGGATGATACGAGCTGAGTGTCGTTATATTTGGCTGTTGGACACCCTATCATACTTATGTTCCAAAAATCACGAGGTAGGATGTCTAAATCTATGGTTTACGTTCTTTGATTGCGCAAATATCGTTAAGTCACGTCAAATATGTGACTCTCTTCCCCCGATGACCAAGATTCCAATAATTCCAGGCGTCTGTGGTTATATAGATGTCGGATACCCTGTCATACTTACATTCCAAAGATGACGAGGATATATATCAAAATGTATGGTTCGATCCTATTTGAATGTGCATAATGCTTAGTCACGTGACATGTGGGCCTCTCCTCCACGGGATGACCTACATTCCATTAATGTATGCAAATGAAATCCTTTTCTACCTAAAATTATGACACAGCAGGTTACATTACCACTGGTCGGCGCCCGACAATGAATGGATACCTAGATCGCTATTGCATGATTATATATGTTCATCATTTAACCGCAAAAGTGGTATATCACACACTTTAATCGACAAAATTCCCATCTACATGTCAATATTAACATCCATGACAAATTTCATGATGATCAGACGAACAGTAGGACCTGTAGCCCGTGCTAATGGATTGAATTTTGAAATCAAAGATGGCCACTGGCGGCCATGTTTTTTTTCCGAATGACCCCAAAATGACTCGTTCCCATCTGGATGTCAATGTCAACAGCTATGGCAAATTTTATAAAGATTTGACCAAAGGTACAACCTGTAGCCCGTGCTAAAGAAAATTGTTGACGAATCACGCACACACTGACGACAAAGCCATGGCAATAGCTCAAACTTTACAAAGTAAACTTGAGCTAAAAATGCTCTTATAATTTTCCTACATGCTGTAGAAATTAGGTACCCTTTTTATTTCTGAGGCGATATTTATAGCTTCAATAGTCTTTCCGATGCGTATTATATAGACCATTATTGAAGTATTTTGTATATTTGTGAAACCATGTTGATCCCTGGAATGTGTCATAACGAGTAAATATGAGACATAAAGAGTATGTACTGCTTTAATTAATTATGTCTTGTCTAAAAAGCCACATGTAATGATAGTGCAGCGGCCAAATCGAAAAAGAGCTCTAGTTTTCGAGATACCCCTACCCACGGTAGAACAAGTTAAAACTAATTTTTTTTAAAGGAAAAAAATATACTCTTTACGAAAATGATAGTGAATAATAACGGAATTGGTGGTGGCTATTCTCAAATTGACGATGAATGATACCCACCAGTGACTTTTCCCAGAAATTAACGATTTTGGTAAAGTGAGCCCTAGGGCTATGTCCTAAGTTATTTGCCCACATTGTTGGTGTTAAAATGACTACAGCATACCATATTTGTACCTCATATGCAAGAGGTTTTGGTTAATTTGAATTTTCGTGCCATTTGGAGCCGAAACATTTATTTTTTGTTGAAAAATCGCTCTTTTTCAAAACAATTATATTTTTCGAACATTATCATTCAGTCGTATATTGCAATAGCATTGAAATATTTAGTCCATATGGTGTAGTAGTTATTTGACAAGCATATAAAGAAAGAAGTTAAAAATATTTTGAACGGTTTGCGAGATATTGGATTTTAGCTACCCCTCCCCCAAACACTTTTTTGGTCGAAAAAAATACATATTTTTGATAATGACATTACAAACATTTTCGAATTGATCTGAATGGGACCCAATATGAATCTTGTACTAAAAGTGTTGTCCAGAGATGCTGTTCAATCGATTACAGATGTGTTCAGGCTTTCAGACCCCCAGTTACAACAACAACAATTATTTTATTGATAACAGGTAATTTTGCATGCATTAACATCGATGTTAAGTACTAAAACCTTTGTTATAAACAACATGTGACCAATTATATAACTCATATGGCTCAGTAGTTATCTGGACATCACAAGTAGAAAGAATATGACATAAATTGAAAAATAACGGAATAGGTGGTGGCTATTGTCAAATCGACGATGAGCGATACCTGTGCCAATACGGGTACATATAACTCTTAAGGCTATCAGAACGGTTTGATTATTTATATATAACAAAGTCAATAATGTTCAATCATCGGCATCTGGGTTTCTCTTCCTGTCGTCTGCTTGGTTTAGAGTCTTCTTCCGTCTTCATAGGTTGTGTGTGTCTGCTTGTCTTCTACTCGGTTGAGTTCCGGTTGAGTTCGTCTTCCTGTCGTCTGCTCTTCTTCTTCCTCCGTCGGCGCATCAGTGGGGCGTTGTTAGAAATACAAGAGCATAATGTTTACCTTGTATTTCCGTCCATTGCTCCACTCTGCTCTTCTAAGCGTCCGAGGGTTCGTGATGATCGCTTGTGTTGGTCAGATAGAAACTGGTTAGAACTGTCCTCTCATGTCGGCTTCTTCTTCCTAAAATACCCAGTGTCTGCTAATGACGGCCATGTGTATTTTCACGGCGCGTCGGTTCATCGTACTTAGGGTAATTGAGTTATCGTCATCTCCCCATGGGTCCTATTAACTCTCCTGGTTTCAGTAGCTTTCTAGGCGATACATCTGGTCTTGCTAATCCTCAAGACCGTGTTCTGTTTACTCCACAAATCATTTCCCTATGTTATTGCATGGACGCTCGCTAATTCGATTTGGTGCTCAGTACTTTTGTGATCTAGATGTGGTCAACAGCGACGCTGATATGTGTGGTAATCGAGCGCCCCTCTGACAGAGATTTCCTATCTTCTTCCCGGGTTGAAAGTTATGTCCCTGTGGTTGTCTTGGCACATTACTCCTTCACTTTTTCGATTTAAAGTTGATCTTGAAATCGCAAGTCCAATTCGTCGCTGCGCAGCAGGTCGATGATTCGTCGAAGTGTTTCGCAACAGCGGCATCGGCGATGGATAGCTGGTTCGATGTCGGTCGTCTCCGTGTAGATCGGGTCGTCTGGGCGTCTCTCAGACAACTCCGACCCACTGGCTGTGACTCTTTCGGTGTAAAACTATGATTGAAATTTCATGGCGTCGTCATTTTCGTCATCATCGGACGTCGAGGTATTTTCGTCCTCAATGTCCGAGTATGGGGTAGGTTCTGACAACTGGTCGACCCTTGTTCCACCGCCATGGTCAGCCTGTAATACTCAAACGGATATTTGTGTGAGGTTTGAGAACAAATGACACAGTCAGAATACACAATGGTTAATTTTCCAATTTATCGGTATCGCTTGAGGGTCGTCAGATCGGCCCAATACGAAAATGGAATTTACAACTAATTATATAGATGGATTTGTTGACGAACAGTTTAAACACCAGATAAGTCGGGGTGATTGATTTCAATTATCAAAACGTATGACTGAATGTCGGGATTTATAGTCCCTATTCAACGCTTGCTATAATCATTCTGATGATTATACAACTATAATACCCTGGACATCGTTATGCAACAATTAATATTTGAAATATATGAAATGCATAAATGTCTATATACATGCAAATGATTCTGATATCCGCGCAACAATAATTACGGAGGAAATTCGGAATACATTAATATACGATACATAATTAATACTAATCCAAATCCGCCACAGATGTGGTCAGCCTCTGACGGCTATAATTGGATATACATGTAGGCGTTCCTGAGTGTTGTCCCGGAATAGCGCAGACGGCTTTGGTGCATCCGTCTCCATTGCTTCGTCGATGGGTTCTTTGAACACGGCATTCAGGATATCCTCAGGTCGCTGGTCTAACTGCTTACTGTACATAATGGCTAACCTTGGCAACTGATGTTTAACAAATTTCCACCAGAATCGGTGGGTCAAGATAATGAAAATTACTACTGTAACTACGTTACTAGGGCAAAATACCACCCTGGCCATCTCTACCATTCATTGGGGTAATACTTTTTCGTTCACTAAGTCAGTCGTGAGCATATTTTCGATCGTGTTTATTTGAGCGGGGTGCGCTCAAACGTAGTAACCCTAAGGGTGGCGGCGTGCACGTTATCTCTCGGTGCGCGATTGCAAAGTTCAAAGCTTTATTTATTAAATCGTCATGCGCACGTGCCGGGTTTCATGGGGCGCGCGACCTGTCATTGATCCGAACATGACTATTTATTCGCGATTCGGTCTGGGGCGTTGGGCTAACTATTTTCAACATTTACGAAGCCAGGTTAGGTTTGCCAATAAGCCAGTTAAGGGTAGGGTCGCATTTCTTCTGTAATGGACCCCAGGTCACTGTTTCGAGCACTCAATTATTATTGCTGATAGCACGGCTTGAAACAACGGTTTATCTATTAAGTTGCTGCTCGCTCCATTCATGAGCTGCTTACACTTGCGAGGGGCCGGTACGGGCCTACCTTCACGAGGGGTTTGTTCAATGGCGGCCACTTCCATTAACTCATCCTCTGAGTTGTCATCACTCGTAAACATCTTTGTTACTTTGCGCCCGTGTCGACGAGGCGCTGGAGCGCGTCGTGCCTTGGCACTCGGCTCTGGTCTCTCGTCCATGGACGAGTCAGGGTTTTGTAGCGGCTCTGAGCGTGCGGGTCGCGCTTTTCTACGCTGTAAGCGCATCTTAAGCTCGCTTAAAGGGACATCTTCGTCATCGGAGTCCGAACATTGTCTCCGATATCGAGCGATTACATCATCTGGTAATGGTTCTGTTTCATCGCCAGAAGACCCACCCACAGGGTTAGGGGCAGGAACGTCGCTATCTTCGTCTTCGGGGGGAACAACATACGTTTGAGCACGCTTGTTGTTGTCAGTTTTGGGGATTTCCCATTCAAGGTTGGCCTTGCGCATGTGTTCAGCATGGGATTGTGTGACTTTCCCAGTTAATTGATTCCTTACCTCGAAAGTAACGGGCGTTATTTGCTTGGTTATGCGGAAGTAAAGTTTCCATTTGCTTTCAAGTTTGCTTTCTCGTAAATGATTCTTCACATAGACGGCCTCGCCAATCTCGAATTTGGTGTCTGTGGCCTTTTTGTTAACTTTCGCTGCTTGTTGGCGTTTCGCCTGTTTCACGTGTTTGTGTACCATCATAAATGATTTAGGCTGTTGCTGTAATGTTATTTGACAATAACCTTTCCCAGCACGATTGCGTCTTCGTCCATACGTGACTGATTTTCCAACTACACTGCCGCGCCGTAGATAAACGGTTTTATTAGTGTTGTTCACAAGTAGCAATGGGACTTGATGTCTTTTACCTAGTTCCGAAATCGAATTCCTTACCTCCAAACCGGGTTTTGATGCTAGGTAACCTTTCTTGATTTGGGCAACCTCTATTAATGTCGACTTGTGAAGAGAAGCTAAGTTTTTTGATTTTCCCATACATAAAGTCGATGTTCGGGGCTTTAAACTAACTTTGCTGGTTAATCTCAGAAGGGAAGCGATATGCGCATCTGCTTCCAAGGGGATATACACGTCACTGATCTTGAGGCATCCCAGGTCATAATATAGTCTGACCCCCCGAGAGGTCAACCAATCCCTCCCTAAGATCATATTCCGGTTCATATCATTCACCACATAAAATTGATGGGTTAATTTTAGTTTCGCCATTCTGAAGGTTAGTTCCACGCTACCAAGTACGCCCAGTGACTTCCCATTCACGGAGCTAAGATTGATGTGTTCCCTAGTTAGTTTTGGTCGGAACTGTAATGCGTCATAGACGCGTTTGTGAATCAATGATACTTCCGCTCCACTATCCACTAATGAGCGATATTTATTTTTCCCTATTCTGACTAAACACGAGCTGGGGTTCCCCACAATGTTGATACTAAATTTCCTCTCACATGTGGCCTCAATGAGAGGATTCCTTAGTTTTTTGCGTATGTGGGCGGGGTCATTAGTCGCGGTGGTTCGTTTAATGTCGGATATCTCCGGCTGTGACGCGGTGTATCATGGGATAGGTCACGTGATCGGTTCGGCTGATCTCGGCGGATTCCCCTAGGTGGCGTTACTGGCGTGTTCCATTGCCTTTGCTTCGAATCTCCGGATTTAGAGGGGCAATTTCTAGCCAAGTGATTACCGTTGCAACCCCAGCAAGATACGTGCCTTCGGTTTTCGGTCTTAAAGGGGCAGTCGCGAGCGAAATGGTCACCTTGACACGTCCAACATTCGACTGTTCGTGGTTTAACCACCGCTTCGACATGCACCTGTCTCGGGCGTGATCGGTGTTCACGGGTCGTGTGGTTATCGCTTGCGCATACATCGCAGGTTGTTCTCGCGCGTTTGTTTCTGAAACTATCGATTTCCATTGCTTCCGGTTCGTTTTCGTTGTAATTTTCGCGGCCCGTTCGTAGGTTGAATACCCGTCGGATCCCCATTTCCCGCATGGCGATGTCGGCTGCCAATTTTAGTGTCTTCGGCGCATCCCTGATCAACTTCATTTTCAAACTGTCGCTTCTTAAAGCGTCAATATAAAACCCTACGAGTTGGCCTTCAACCGCGTTGATCCCGCCGGGCTGCTCTCGGTATGCCACAATCGCGATCTCCAAAATCCGTTCGGCAAGCACATGTAAATTTTCGTTTTGTTTTTGCTTGATTTTTCTTAGCATCGAAAAGGCGAATTGAATGTCATTTATCTCGGCAAATCGACTAGATAATTCAGTTTTTGTGTCTTGCCACGTGGCGTTAGGATTCGTGGCCAAATATCTTTGTAAAAAATCTGATACAGGGCCCGTCGCGCTCTGGAATGCCATATAGGGCTTCTTTGCTTCGTTAGCGCCGGTTAGGATCGCGCATTTTTCTATCGACTTGACCCACCCGTGGTATTTCGTGGGGTCCCCGTCAAATGACGTCACTACCTGTGTTACCGTAGTCATGGCCATTGCAGCAATTTGAGAATTGATAGACTCTGTCAATGGGGCGAGAACACCAATTGATTGTTGGGTAGCCATTATGATAATAAACAATTAGACTCACGTTTTGCGAATTTTCCCACACTGTTTTTTTTTCACACTGTTCCTCTTCTGGTTTCACGTTGTGTCTGTGATTAGCGTTCAGATCCTGGCTCGAAGGCACCAGTTAAGAGATATGTGCCAATACGGGTACATATAACTCTTAAGGCTATCAGAACGGTTTGATTATTTATATATAACAAAGTCAATAATGTTCAATCATCGGCATCTGGGTTTCTCTTCCTGTCGTCTGCTTGGTTTAGAGTCTTCTTCCGTCTTCATAGGTTGTGTGTGTCTGCTTGTCTTCTACTCGGTTGAGTTCCGGTTGAGTTCGTCTTCCTGTCGTCTGCTCTTCTTCTTCCTCCGTCGGCGCATCAGTGGGGCGTTGTTAGAAATACAAGAGCATAATGTTTACCTTGTATTTCCGTCCATTGCTCCACTCTGCTCTTCTAAGCGTCCGAGGGTTCGTGATGATCGCTTGTGTTGGTCAGATAGAAACTGGTTAGAACTGTCCTCTCATGTCGGCTTCTTCTTCCTAAAATACCCAGTGTCTGCTAATGACGGCCATGTGTATTTTCACGGCGCGTCGGTTCATCGTACTTAGGGTAATTGAGTTATCGTCATCTCCCCATGGGTCCTATTAACTCTCCTGGTTTCAGTAGCTTTCTAGGCGATACATCTGGTCTTGCTAATCCTCAAGACCGTGTTCTGTTTACTCCACAAATCATTTCCCTATGTTATTGCATGGACGCTCGCTAATTCGATTTGGTGCTCAGTACTTTTGTGATCTAGATGTGGTCAACAGCGACGCTGATATGTGTGGTAATCGAGCGCCCCTCTGACAGAGATTTCCTATCTTCTTCCCGGGTTGAAAGTTATGTCCCTGTGGTTGTCTTGGCACATACCCTCCAGTGACTTTTTCCAGAAATTAACGATTTTGGTAAAGCGAGCCCTGTGGCTATGTCCTAGCCTATTTGCCCATATGTTTGGGGTTAAAATTACTACATCATACCATACCTCTACCTGATATGAAAAAAAGTGTTGGTTAATTTAGATTGTCCTGACATAAATTTTGGAGCCAAAACGTTTATTTTTTGCTGAAAAATCGCACTTTTTCACAAATATATTATTTTTCAAACATTATCATTGAAATGGATATTGTTATAATGCCCAAATATTTATTTCTTATGGTGATGCAGTTATCTGCCAAGCATATGCAGAAAGAAGTTAACAGAAATTTAGAACAATTTGCGAAATAATGGATTTTAGCTACACCTCCCCCAAACACATTTTTGGTCGAAAAATTACATATTTTTGTTCAGAACTTTACCATATTTCCCAATTGATCATACTGGGACCCAACATAATTCTTTTGCTGAAAATTGAGCCCGGGGACATTGCTTAAGTGATTAAAGACGTGTTCAGGCTTCCAGACCCCAAATTACAACAACAACGCATTGTATTTGCTATTACATACAATAAGTGTCGCATATCAACCAACCAATCAATAGTTTATTCTCAAAAAAACAATAATGGTATACAGAGATTACAATAATTGGACAGCTGGGGAACCCATCATGTCCGACGTATAGATGCACAAGTACTCCATTCGCGTTTAAGATTGAAGTGCAGTAGTTTGAACTATGGCCAATTGAGTAATCACATTAAAACGTCCCCTCTCTGTCATTGTGGCAAATAGAAAAGGCATATCATTACTTTTTGGAAAACAGTGGTCCTAAGACTGAACTTCTAATTTTAGCAGAAATACTCTTTTTATGTACAGCAACTCAAGTCATCGAGAAAATATTAAAATAGTTGACGGGGTTCAGACAAAGCGATTTCCATAACGCTGCCATTTGTTAAAACTTCGTGAAAGCATTGAAACCCTGCTGACCGCGAAATTTACCACCACCAGATCGTCTGCAATCTCACGGCAACGGGCGTATCAATGACGAAAACAACATTATCTGTGTAGCATTGCGTCCAATCGGCTCCAACGAAACTATGTGTATATCATTGTATCCAATCAGTTCCAACTGGATTACATCCTAATTTTCCCCATACAATCTCTCTCCCAGATAAATTGTTTACCTCTGGATAGAACTACCACATACTTATATATCGCATAGTTTCGGCCACAATATATGTTGATATTGATTTCATAAACCCTTCAGTACATGATGTGTTCAAGACTTCAAATAGGGTAGGGGTACATACAACAGTGAACATTTGCCAGCCGCTTGTTGTGGAGTGCCACATGATGCAGACTTTCGGGAACCAACACATATGTATATTCTGATAAAAACTAACCTTTGGTCCATATATTAATATTGGGGTCATATCATTTCACCATGTGGTGTCTTCCAAGACTTCAAATAAAGTTGGGGTCCTCAAAATTTTGCCTTTCATATTTTCCAGTCACTTTTCGTTGAGTGCTCATTCTTTCAGAATCCAAATCCATCTATTTACATTGTTTACGTCCTTGTACAATTAACTCGCCATTGTCCATACACGCAGTCAATGATGATATCGTTCCAATCCGTGGGGTGTTCTAGTCTTCAAATTGGGAAGGGGGTAATACAAACATTGAAACATCGCATTATTTATTTTTCAGTCGCTTTTTGTAAAGTGTCCCTGACTGTCGGGTATTAACCCATCTATAACAATTGTGTATTTCTTTATAGAATAGCCATTTGTCCAGATCGTTGTTTGACCCTGAGGGCACATCCATTCAGTTCGTGGTAGGTTCAATGGTTTACATGGGGTAGGGGTGCCACTGTGTTTTCGCGAACGGTGGGCTCGCGAGACCATTGCATCTATTCTGACAGAACAGCCATTCGGCCACAATCTCGGGTAATATGGATAGCTTATGCCTTGAGCTAGTGGTGTGTTCAAGACTTCAAATAGGGATGGAGTCCCCTGAGAGTAAACTTTAGCCCTTTCATTTGTTGACCATTTGTTGTAAAGTGCCATATGCTTTCGGGAACCATCTCATCCATAACAGATTCGTATTGCCAGATAATAATCCCATTTGTCCCCAACTTCAGTTAACATTGAGAGAATATAATTTTGTTAATACTTCAAGTTGGATAATGGGGTCCTCAAGACATAGAGAATTCGCCTTCTTGTTTGCCAGCCGCTTTTTGTAAACTGTTCCAGAATTTCGGGGGAACCAAATCACCCATATATCAATTAATAATTCCATTATAGCAATACATTTCGATCACACACTCAGCTAAGTATGAGTGAATATAATTTCAGTTCATGCTCTGATCAAGATATTAAATGGGTCAATGCGGTCCCCCCAAAACAGTGAGTATTCGCCTTTCTCTTTCATCAACAACTTTTTGTAAAGTGACCCAGACATTCAAGACCCTGGTATTCTATACTCTTTATAAAGCGTCCATTTCTCTACACACGCAGTTAATAATGGGGGCACATCCTTTCGGTTCATGGTGTGTACCAAGACTGCAAATGGGGTAGTGTGTCCTAACACATTACATTTCGTATTTGCCAGCCGCCTTTTGTAAGGTGTTCCAGGATTTCGAGAACAAAACCACCCATACAAATTGTAAATAATACATGAGAGCATATAGATTCGGTTCAGTGTGTGCTAAAGAGTTTAGAAGGGTTATGGGTACCCAAAACAGTGAGATTTCGCCTTCTCTTTGCTAGCCACTTTTTGTAAAGTGCCCTAGACATTGGGAAGCCAGCCAACCCACTCATCGTGCAATGAAGAGGTATATTTCCTGAATTACATACCATTTGTCCACACCCAGTTAATATTGAGAACATGTCCATCCATTAGTGTGTTTAAGACTTTTAATGGGGGAGGGTGCTCAAAGAAAATATTCAGCTTTGGTTTTTGCCAGCCGTCTTTTGTAAAGTACCACAGGATTTTGGGAACCAAACTACCCATATTACGTGTATATTCCCATTCGTTCACACTGTGATTTGATAATAAAAGCATGAATATTCGGCGCATGGTGTGTTCAAGAGTTTAGATGGGAATATAAAGGGGTCCCCCAAAACAAAAAATATTTTCCTTTGGAGTTTCGTAAAGTGCTAAAGGCTTTCGGGATCCAACCAAGTTGAACCAACCCATCCATCAACACCATGTATGCGCCCCGATATGACAATTTTTTGCCCACATCCTCAGTTAATATTTACAGCAATTATTTCAGTTCGGGAGTTGTTCAACTTTAACACTTCAATTGTGTAGGGGGGCCTAAAACAGCAAATTCGACTTTCTTATTTATCAGCCACTTTGTGTAAAGCGACACATGCACAACCCATCCATACAAATTATGTATTCTCTGATGGAACTACATTCCCGTCACATTCTCGGTTAATATAGAGAATTAGAGATCATAAAGCTTAATTCATATTACGTTGAAGTCTTTAAATTGGGTAGAGTGAAAAATATAGCAAATTCGCCCTTCATATGTGCCAAGCAAAGTACCACACTGTTTCGGGAACAAACCCATCCATAAACATTGTATATATCCGTATGTAACTGTCCTTTATAATTACATGATTCTTAATATTGAGATAATATTTTATTCAGTTCGTGGTGTGTTCAGGACGTCTAATATGGCGGGAGAGCAACAATAATTTTGTTCTGTATGATTATGTTATTCTATATTATGTGTCCTTTAGAACAAATACTTCAGTTGCTCAAAGTCGATATGTGTTAATATAAAATTACGTGTCATAAATAACATATTGTGTAGTTGTTGTTGTTGTTGTAACTGGGGGTTTAAGTGGAAACCTGAGGTCATCTAAAACCAGGCTCGCGGTGTCTACTGATCAGGTTTTCATCACACGAATAATGATTAGATGCTCGTTAGAATAATTTAGGTAGGTCTGTCTTGTTATCATAAATGTGTAGTTTTTCTACCAAATCGAGTCCGGGGGAGCGGTACCTAATTCCAATATCTTGAAAACCGTTGACAATTTCTGTCAAATTCTTTCTGCTTGTGATGTCCAGATAACTACTGAGCCATATGAATTTTATAGGTGGTCACATATTGTTTATAACAAAGGTTTTAGTACTTAACATCGATGTTAATGCATGCAAAATTACCTGTTATCAATAAAATAATTGTTGTTGTTGTAACTGGGGTCTGGAAGCCTGAACACATCTGTAAGCGATTAAAAGGCATCTCTGGACAACACTTTCAGAAGAAGATTCATATTGGGTCCCATTCAGATCAATTCGAAAATGTTTGTAATGTCATTTACAAAAATATGTATTTTTTTCGACCAAAAACGTGTTTGGGGGAGGGGTAGCTGAAATCCAATATCTCGCAAACCGTTCAAAGTTTTTGTTAACTTCTTTCTTCCTATGCTTGTTAGATAACTACTGCACCATATGAACTAAATATTTTAATATTATTGCAATATCCGTTTGAATGATAATGTTCGAAAAATATAATTGTTTTGAAAAAGAGCGATTTTTCAACAAAAATAAATGTTTCGGCTCCAAATGGCACGAAAATCATAATTAACCAACACTTCTTGCATATGAGGTACAGATATGGTATGCTGTAATCATTTTAACGCCTACAATGTGGGCTAATAACTTAGGACATAGCCGCATGGCTCACTTTACCAAAATCGTTAATTTTAGGGAAAAGTCACTGGTGGGTATCGTTCATCGTCGATTTGAGAATAGCCACCACCAATTCCGTTATTTTTCACTATCATTTTCGTCTACAGTATATATTTCTCCTTCAAAAAAAGTTGGTTTTAACTTGTTCTACCGTGGGTAGGGGTACCCGACCACTTTTGGCGTTTGGCCGCTGTACTATGATGTTTGTCCCAGGTAACACAACAATCTGACAGCTTTTAAAATGTAACAATATTTTAATTCAATAATCACAAATCATAGCTCACAACATACAAAAGTGAACTAAAGGTTGCAATCACGATGACCTAGAACAAAGGAGTGAACTAAGGTTGAACTTGGTTATTAAATGACATGGAACACAGAATGTCAGTGATTACAAAAATAAATTTTATCATGTTTCCCCACACCATCTCCGAAATTCATTCCAAATGATTTGCTATCTACATGTAGTATTCAGATAATGGAGCATTCAGACAGGCTATCCATGAACAATTAAAATATCGGATAAAAGCCCTTCTTGTTAGCCCCAGTTTATATAGTTAGGAGTCAGATATTTTCCACTGCTCATAGCATTGTGAGAGACACATGTGTGGCCAGATCTCGGTGATAGAGAGTGTACATGTAAGGAAGGGAATAAAGTATAAACTCCAGTGAAAACTCTCTATCATGGAGAAATTCTGACAAGTGACTGGTCTAGCGCTTTCAATTTCGGTAAACTTCACCAGGACCTCGTTTGTGTACAGCCCATGCACAACTCACCCATACACCAAACGAGGTCCTGATGAAGATTTACCAAAATCGAGAGCATTAGACCAGTATCAGAATTTCTCTGTGATAGAGATACATGTACATGTATTTCCCTGGAGTTTATACTCATTCCCTTTCTAACAATTAATTTGTGTCTTTGCCAAATAAAACTAATCTCATGCAGCCTGACCCACGAATGCATTCAGTGAACACTCAGATTGATATAAAGCTGCCATAACTCCTAGCGAAGATAATATGAGATATCATTGCAGAAGAATACTGCGATCTCACAGAGCTCTGGTGAGCGCCATCACATTGGATTTAAATGTCTTGATTTAAAACAAATCAGTGGCAGCAAAGTTCTGGTGTCATCAGCAAGGCATTCCACTCAGAAAAAAAGTCTGGTTATTGAATTCCTTTTTAAGGACAGAAAATGTACTTGCAAACATAAAACAACGTTTAATGGAGACAACAAGTTGGATGATGACTGACTGCTCTACTGTTCAGTATCATACTAGTATTCTGCAAAAAGTATTACATCAAGCAGTTCTGGCATCAAGCCGACTCTCAACAAATAGAAAATGTATGAAACACGCTAAGGAATGATGATAGAAAACATAATTTGAGCATGCAATCTACCCTATCTGGTGTCACAAAAAAATTCATATTTTATAAAACAAGACAGTCAATGACTCACCTGACAAAAGACAGTCGGCTCACCTGACAAAAGACAGAGAAGACTGGGACTCTTGAAGACTACAATAGTCAGTACTTGTCAAATCACTTTAAAACAAGTAGTTATATAAACAGGGACACAGCTAGATGGTCTTCGTTGACAGGCAGGGGGCATAAGGTGTGTAACTTGAAATTTCCAACTGCAAACCCCTGACTTATAGCCAGTCGACTCCCAACTGGATCAAACTAAACACCTCAAATCTAAGAAAGTCCCCCTAATATATTTGGTAATATTTTATGAGATATTGGATGGATTTTGATGAAGATTTCCACAACTGATTTGTGGTACCAAAGACATCAAGTATGCTAATTACTGTGCTGGGAGGTGAGATATGGCTGAGTGAGCACAAATTGAATGGAAGAGGGGCACTTTTCAAAAGTTGCAAAAACACAGGTAGAGTGATCAAGGACATTCAGCTCTGCCTTGGTCCCCACTTCTTGCACAGGCTTGGAACATCCTTATCTGTTGGTACCTCAATTGCCTGCATGATGGGAAACATGGTTTACTGAATAATGGCTTCAAAGAGACAGATTTCAATAACTCTATGTTGCTCACAGCATGAAACTTCAAGGTGTCATTCCAAAGGAATGTGGTTAGACTGAATGGCCAGGGCATGCATAAGGAACATTGTGTCCCGAAGATGACACGCATGTTATCGTGGACTCAGTGTCACTTTTAGACCACATTTACAGCCAGTAACAACTTGTGTGAAAAGTGGAACAATGGAGTGACTGTCCACTCTACGTCAGTGTTTTGCAACTTTTGAAAAGCACCCCTCAATTCATGCTCAGCCAGCCATAACGTAACTGACAGGACCGTGCCTCACACAGGTTGTGTATCAGATACCACTAAACATTTGCGTAAAGTTTCGTAAAAATCCATCCAATATCTCATAAAATATTACTGATATATTATGGGGGGACTTTCTTTTTTTGAGGCGTTTATATATTTTACAACCGGTACTTCAACCTCTCCAACTGTTGGAAATTTCCAACATGACCTCATAAAGTTAGAAATATTCTAAATGTGGTCATTTGTTGGTCTAATTACAACATATTTTCCATTGAATACCAAATTTTGGGGTCAAACCAGAACCCCCCCCCCCAATTAATTGGTTCTAAACTCAGCTTTTAAATCAACTCATGAAGTTAACAAATCCATATATGTGTGGTAAATCTCCTATATCTGCCCCTATTTGAACCAAATGTAAAACCCAATCTATGAGATACATTGATCTAGTAATTTCAAATGGCTGAATTCTGGTCTGGACCAGGTTTCACGTGAACTATAGTCTAGACCATGCCCAGACCATGGTGATTGCGATGTGTTACCTAGCTTCAAAGCGAGTAAGCTGGGATTATTGGTCCGCATTGTCGTCTTTTTGAAACTCAGGTTTACATAAACCATGGTTTGCCTTCTTATTGTCATTCAAGCCTTTGCGGTGTCTGTCCATAATTGTACCATGTGGTAACGTACAAGTTCTTGTCACAGAAACCTAAGGATTTTTGGAAGCATTTATCTGTATGTTAACCAAATATGAATTGTAAGATTAAAGTTTAGCAAGGGAAGCCTAACTGTCTTAGTATAGCGTTGGTCGAGTTGAGTTCTCGTAGGTTGCTTGTTAAGTATGATAACTTAGGTGATAAGTATGTGGTATACTAGTACTATGTTTTATAGTTTAGAGGTTATACTGATTTCGCTTGGGTTAAGCTCTTCAGGTGTTTGTCACGATCAGCAATCAATAATTTTTTCTGAGTAAGTGGGTCGAATATCAAATATGAATTGTGTTATATTGCTATGCTGTATAGAGGAAAGATTATAATTATATATGAACTGGACAAAATTTAATATAATCGATAATTATGTGTGTTATAGGTAATAGTCTTCAACTGAGACCTAGTACCCCCCTGGTCTGAGATTTTTGCATAAACCGAGGCTTGAACCTGAGACGAGAATACCATATTTCTGGTTTGGCAGTAATGATACAGATTAGTGATTTGATTGTAAATAATGAGTGCGTTTACAATGGAGTTTTATTTATAATATCCTTGCATTGTTTGATAGCATATTACCATCAGATGGATTAAGTCTGCTTTTCGTGCTATTATTTCTATGCCCAATTTGTTATCAATGGGTGTGGTCAACAAGGATAAATAGGGAATGATAGTAGTTTTGAAATGGGAACGTAATTCGCATTGGATGCAGGTGTCTGGTTTTGTGCTTCTGAAATAAATTGAGGTTGGAGTTAGTCATAAAAGCACTAATTCATCATTTGGGAACAAATTATTGCTGGTCTAGATTTACAATATAACAGCAAAAACTCCCAAAATTATGTGGCCTGCAGGGTTTAGAGATGCAAAGAGAAAAATTCGGAAAATAAGAGTCGCTCACCAGGCTGTAAAGACGGAGAAGACTGGGACTCTGAAGACAACAAGTCAGTACTTGTCAGATCACTTTAAAACAAGATGTTCTAAACAGACACATGTAGAGGGTCTTCGTTGAATGGTGGGAGGGGATGTGGGGGATGTCCACCATGAAATTTCTACTGTACACCCCTTCTCCCCTCCCCCAATAGATCATTGCTCATTACCTCCCAAATGGGCCAAACTAAGTTACAACTGGTACTTCAAGATTTCCAACTATTAAAATTTATCAAAACCTTACTGATAATACTGGTATATATCAAATTATTTCATGTAATCTAGGAATCTATATACAAGTAGCAAACATAAATTCATAGCATAGATAGGGTGGGTGCGGGAGTGTTAAAACTCCTATCTCTGCCCCTATTTTAACCAAATGTAAATCCCAATCTATAAGATCCATTGATCTTGTAATTTGAAAGAGTATTTATAGAAGTTGAAATTAGTTAAAGGCACCTCTGATAAGTGTTCCTTGAAATCATCAGCACAACAAATAGGACACATCATTATCACAGATGAAAAGAAGTTGATAGCCTATATAAACATAATATCATAACACTTTCCTGTAAAACTGCATGGAACCCAGCACATGGGAATTAATCTAATTTAAATTGAAATGAATGACACAAATAAACATCTCTTATTTGGTTATCAAACACTGTCAGATAAGATATCATTTCATACACAGGAGACAATAGAGAGAATGGCAAGCTTTATATTGTTAGTGAAAGTGAAAAAACAACATTTGTAACATGTACTTACTTTGACCCTTCAATTGGCAGAGCTAACAATCTGTCTGTTCGTGATTTTTCTCTCAGACCCCCTGAACTGATTTCAACTAAATTTGGTGTGTTCTGTCGGTGTACCCTGGCAGATGTTACGACATGGTTAGTTTTTCAAAATTAAAACTTATAATTAAAAATTTAATTTTCATTAAAAAAAACATAAATAACAAATGTTTTTGTTTTTGTTTTGGTTAAATTGAACAAGGAGTTAAATCTAAACAATTTTGTTGGTTTTCTTTTTTTATTTAGATTTTTTTTCAGTTATGTCCCTGGCTCTGCCCGCATTTGACCCAGTGATCTCATTTGAATATGAACCCATGCACTTGAGAAGAAGTCGTTTTAAGGATTACTATGGAGGGAAAGAGTTATGGCCCTGGCTTTGCAACTATTTGACACAGAGACCTCATTTGAACAAATCTGAATGTGAGTCACACAGAGAACATCCACACCAAATATGTACCCATTCGGTCTTATGGTTCCAGAGAAGATTTTTAAAGAATTGTTGATGGACGGATGGATGGACGATGGATGAGGAGTGATGACTATAGCTCCACCGGCGACTTCGTCTCAGGTGAGCTAAAAAGGTAAGCTCCCATCTAGAGGTCACCCCGAGGATCCATTTGAAGTTTGGTGACTACGGTATTGATGAGGGATGTGGCCTGTCAGATTTAGTGATGGAAAGAGTAAATTTTAAGATGGCTGCCACAGGGGCCATTTTTTCATAAATGGCTGTAAATTTTCAAAATATTACGCCAATAATTTTGGGCTTCATGGTGTTCCAATGGATTCAAATGTGAAATCCAAGATGACCGCCAGTGGGCATGTGTTTTAAAAGAAATTTGGAAAAAAAATGGTGAGCTCCCATCTAGAGGTCACTCTGAGATCCATATGGTGAATGGGGCCTGAGGGTGTGCCAAAGGAAATTGTTGAAGGACGGACCCACATGGATGACCAACCCATGGCAATAGCTCAAATTTGATATTGTCAAGTTGAGCAAAAAGCCCACATTTCCAGATAATAAAGAATGATAACTCTATAACAGAAAACGTGAACAATGTCATTTGTCCCTCATTGGAAAGCAGTCATGATGGTGAACCTACATAGCAAATTTCATTCAAATCCAATAACCCATGTCTGAGATACCGATATCTGCATGACGAACAAAAACCCCACATTTCCAGATAAATAAAGGATAACTCTAGAACAGAAAGTGTGAACAATGTCATTTGCCCCTCTCTTCAAAGCAGTCATGATGGCGAACCTCCATACCAAATTTAAAATCCAAATACCTCATGACTGAGATATCCGCATGGATGGACAAAAACACACATTTCCAGATAAACAAAGATTTCCTTTAAAAATAACTAGCAGACGACAGTCAGACGAATAGATAATACAAGTTCTGGTAAGAAATGTTTAGAAAATGTAATTTCAACAAAGAACTTATTTATCGGAATAGTTCCTTTGGGAACTACCAGTTATTGAGTATTTAGTAAAGAAAGGGTTAAACACAGATGTGATAAGCTATCAATCTGCAATATATCTTATGTGCTTATTTCCAATGACTACCTATAATAGAGGCTTTCCAGATGGGGAACAGAAATGATAACTTACTCATATGAAATGCTGATAACAGGTTCAGTGTATTGACAGCTACATTTATAAACGGTTCACTCAATCAGCTTCACCACATTAATGTTCCAATTTGTTTTTAAAGAACTGACAAAAAACATACATGAAGACTAGTGGTTCAATGAATGACTTGGATTTTTCTGACGCAATCTTTGATTTACAACTCAATAATATGTGTTAAATAAGGTACTTTCAGCACATTCTCTATAATCCCTGAATGTTCCACACATGTATCTGCAATTATCATATGAGTTGCACTATTCCGAAATTAAGACTGCCTAAAAAAAGTTCTGAGTAGAGGATTGTTTAGGTGTATCCAATATGCTTTCTGATTCTACCTGGCAATACTAGCATACATATTATTATAATGTTTATGCTAGTATTGCCAGGTAGAAAATTATTATTTCTAATGGATTATTTGCATTATCGAATTGCAATAAGGGGCATGGTATGAATAGCACACCTGAGACAGAATTGAACTCCAGGAGTTTTTCAGGAGTATATCAGGATATTTCAAGGAGTATTGAGGGGAGGAATGATAACAGGCCTCTTGTGTTGAGAGGATGCGGAACACATCACCGAGTGGTGAATTGGGGTTGTGTCTTCCTCTTGTTGGT
The DNA here is from genome assembly GCA_032622095.1 of Siphonodentalium dalli. Classification (NCBI taxonomy): domain Eukaryota; kingdom Metazoa; phylum Mollusca; class Scaphopoda; order Gadilida; family Siphonodentaliidae; genus Siphonodentalium; species Siphonodentalium dalli. The sequence continues at coordinate 102,906,920 of CP136069.1, read as the reverse complement.
GGAGGTCCAGGGGCCTCCCCCGGTTCCCACACTTGCTTGAAATCTTTAGAATTTGAAAATTATCACTCCGGGGCCCTGTAAAACTCCTTGAATTTAATCAGGCCTAAAATACTCATGAAATATTCCTTGAAACTTCCTTCCTTGAAGGCTTTGTTCAGATCATTGAGGTAGTGCTCCATGCAGATAGGTTCTGATAGCCAAGTATTGGGAATTTGAAACAGACTTTACTCTGGCAGCCAATCACTATTGGGAATTCGAAACAAACTATACAATAGCAGCCAGGCACATCTGGGAATTTGAAACAGATTATACTATGCTGTTGAAATTTGCTAGCCTGCATGCGGTTTTCAATTATGGGATATTTCCTTTTTTTTAAGTTTTGCCATGAGGGGGAAGTTCAATCAATCACTACAGATAAATTCAAAGGATTAAAAAAAATTTACTGTTCCAAAATTGATATTTCTAATATTATTGAATCAGCTTTAAAAAGCCACACCGAATAAAACGAAAGTGTTAATGACACTGTAGCTCAACTTGGGAAGGAGTTTATTATTTGCTGAGAATGAATAGAATGATAAAGGAAAGCCAAAAAGTTACAGTAAAGGTCTTGCAATTGTGTAGATGAAATTATTTTCACCAACATTTCACCAATAAATGAAGGGCTGCAGGGTGTGCAGATGGATTCAAATTTGAAATCCAATATGACTGCTGGCACACATGTTTTATTATGAATTTCGGAAATAATCGATGGCTCCAATCTAGAGGTCACCCGAAGATCCATTGAAGTTTGGCTATGATTGGATGAGGGATGTGGCCTTGTAGGCTGTGCCAAGGATTTAGTCAGGCAAAGAGTTAAGTCCAAGATGGCCACTGACAGCCATGTTTTTTTTAATGAATTTAGGAAATAATCTACAGGTCACCACGAAGATCCATATGGAGTTTGGTGATGATCGGATGAGGGATGTGGCCTGTAGGGTGTGCCGAAGGATTAGTCATGCAAACAGTAAAATCCAAGATGGCTGCCAGTGGCCATGTTTTTAATCAAAAATGGTTCAAATTCAATAGCCCCCATCTAGAAGTGATCCTAAACATGCCTGTAAACTTACAAAACAATTCTCCAAATGAAAGTGTCAATAACACTGTAGCTCAACTTGGAAAGGGAATAATTTCAAGTGTTACAGTCAATTGAGTGATACGGAATGCGGAAAGTTGAAATATCCAAGATGGCCACTGGCGGCTATGTTTGCCAAGGAATATGAAAAACATTTTATAGCTCCCATCTAGTAGATCAATATCAAGATCAACATGAAGTTAGATGATGATCGGATGAGGGAAGTGGACTGTATGGTGTGCCAAAGGATTTAGTCATGCAAAAAGTAAAAATGGCTACAAGCAGCCATGTTTTATGGCCGTATGACCCCAAAATGAAAGTGTCCATGACACTCAACTTTGCGAAGAAGTTAAATTTTTGTGATGAGCAATGAATTGAATGATGAATAGAATTTTGAAATCCAAGATGGCCACTGGCAGCCATGTTTTTATAACAAATGACCACAAAATGACTCGTTCCCATCTACATGCCAATGTCAACAGCCATAACAAATTTCAAAATGATCCGACCAAAATTATCCGACTTGTAGCCCATGCCAAAGGATTTAGTCATGCAAACAGTAACTCCAAGATGGCAGCCGGTGGCCATGTTTTATGGCCGAATGACCCCAAAATGTCTGGTTCTCATCTATATGTCAATGTCAACATCCATGACAAATTTTATGATGATCCGACCAAAGGTATGACCTGTAGTTCATGCCAAAGGGTTTAGTCATGCAAAGAGTAAAAAATCCAAGACGGCTGCCGGCGGCAATATTTTATGGCCGAATGACCCCAAAAAGACTTGTTTTCAATGAAATTTGGAAATCTTTTATGGCTCCCATCCAGAGGTCAGCCCGAAGATCCATATGAAGTTTGGTGATGATCGGATGAGGGATGTGGTCTGTAGGGTGTGCAAAAGGATTAATCATGCAAATCACCTAGATGGCTTCCGGTGGCCATGTTTTTAATGAATTTCGGTCAAAATAAGAGTCTCCTATCTAGCAGTCACCCCGAAGACCCATATGAAATTTGGTGACGATCAGATCTGAGATGCGAGTTGCAGGGTGTGGCGATGGAGTTAAATTTTAAATCCAAGATGGATGTTGGCGGCCATGTTTTTTAACATATTTCAGTCAAAATAGAATGCTCCCATCTAGAGATCATCCCGAAGATCCAAATGAAGTTTGGCAACAATCGGATGAGATTGACCTGTAGGGTGAGCTAATGGAAATGGTTGATCAGAGGACGCCAACCCATGGCAATAGCTCAAACTTTACTTTGACTTGGTGCAAATATCAATGGACGGTCCGAATGTTAATTGGTCATTTTACAAAGATATGGAAACTGAAATGAAATAAGACTTTAACATAAATCTGATTATTCCATTGGGAGCTGTGGTCTACATATTGGACAGTGCTTTTTCCACTGGAGCATTGGCTACTGGTTGAGGAATTGGAAATGTTTTTCAAAGTTTATATGAATTTTTTAAGAATACTCCTGCTCGGCGAGAATACTTTCAGAATGTCACACAAAGTTCCACATTTGCCATTAAATTCTGAAGTCATCGATGGTTTGAAAATGTTCCTGTTATCAAACGTGCCATCCAGATGTGGCCAAGTGTAAAGATGTATGTAAGAGCAGTTAGGAGGGAGGAACTCCCAGACTCGGGTACAAATCCTTTGACTTTGTTAGAGCAGCTAGAGGAGATAAACTGTTCCTTGCAAAGGCTCACTTCTATCTGTCTGTTGCTAACCAGGTAACTCCATTTCTCACCAGATATCAGCGATGCATTTTATCTTCTGCAAATTAGGGGATATAAAATTTCCCATAAGGGAAAAAGTAACTATAAACAATGTTAATTTGAGACTATAGATACTTCCTAGAAGATGAGGCCTAAGCAGAATGAGGTCACCAGAGGGTGAGTTTGGTGATTCTGCAAATGACAGACACACTAAACTCAGGCTTGTTGGGATATTAGAGAACGAATTGATTGAACTCATCAAGAAGAAAGAAGTTAGTCAGATGCAAGTTTTGCCAAAATATCCTGGTAATTCAAAATGGATTTTCTCAAAATCTGTCAGGAATTTCTTTGTGAAATTTGGTACAAGCGATTATTGCGACACAATATTTAAGAACTGTCGACCCATTGGGTATTATAACCTCATTTAATTTATTTTTGTGGCATGACAGATATTTAAAATTTCATTGTTTTCAGGTACCAAGAACTTCTGTAAAATATATTTTTTTCAAAGAGACTGGTAGCTCAGAGAATAGTAAAAGACCATTTGATTTCAGTAGGTTGTATCGATAATGTTCTCATCACAAACAGTTGATGATGTCTGCACCTGGGGCTCAACAAAGGCATCATAACCATATAGAAAATAAATGGAGAAAGAATGCAAATGATGATAATGTGAGGAAGAGGAAAAGTGTGACGGATGATATGGATGAAATTAAAGGTACTCAATCCGATCAGAAAGTCCCCATATCATCAAGATACAACAACATTTCTTCAAAATATGCTTTAGTTATCAGAATCGATTAATTGCAACAAAATATTGCTAACCACTGTCAACAATGGTATCAAATTTCCAAAAACGTATTATTTATCAACATTTTGTTCAATGAAATATCGCTGTATTATCACTTGAGTATCACAAAATTTGGCTGTATTACCACTTGATTTTAGAGATATCCATCTTCATCTGCAATTTTGTCCGAGATGGTCGGTTTGACGACTCTTTTCTGGGCCACAAATAATCACTCTGGGCCAGGCTGGTTTTCGAACTCGTCCAGGATATTATTGGAAGACACTTATATTCCAAATTTTAGTTGAATCGGATGACGTTTGTTGAAGTTATCGCGCTAACGAGCTCAAAATTCGTACAAAATGACTACTTAAGGACCATAACTCTATCAAATTTTATCGGACCGGGCCGGTTTTCTAACTCGTCCGAGGTATTCTTGGGAGACACCTATATATCAAAATTTCAATCAAATCGGATAACGTTTGTTGAAGTTATTGCGCTAACGAGCTGAAAATTCGTGAAAAATTACTAATTAAGGGCCATAACTCTATCAAATTTTATCGGACCAGGCCGGTTTTCGAACTCATCCGAGATATTCTTGGGAGACACCTATATCCCAAATTTCAATCGAATCAGATAACGTTTGTTGAAGTTGTTGCGCTAACGAGCCTAAAATCAGTGAAAAATGGCAAAGGGCCATAACTCGGTAATAAATGTGCGGACGAACCCGATTTATGGTCTGCAGCTTACATGCACCAAATTTTTTTTTAATCCGTCAATAAACGGTTGAGTTATAAGCAAAACAGGCCGCCCGTCCGCCGTCCCTCATCAAACTATAAGTAGAGTTTTGGAAAAAAACTCGACTAATAAACTAGTCTGAGGCCCGTTTTGCCAAACAAGGGTCGTGCTCGACATTGGCACATCTCTGGCAAGTGTTACATTTGTTTGATTTATATGTCGAGCCAGCTGGCACATGTCGTAATCGTATTTCCCTTGGGAAATGCATTATAAAGTGGCCCTTGTTGTGTCTTTATTTATACGTCTTATCAAAACAATGCATGAATCTCGGACACACTTTCATGGTTTCAAAATCGGGATATTGTCATTCATTTCCCATGAACCTTCATAATATATATCTCTGCAATATATTTATTCCCAAATTTCGTGAAATGTCCTTTGTCAGTTAAATCATGCATGTCCCTGTAGTACCATACCATTGCCTTCAGTGTATATTGACAACTGCCAAGAGTCAGCATCTGTTTTATATAACATGCCTGGCACAGGCTGTGCCAGGATGACTCAGAGATGATGTAATAATGCCAAAAACTTCAAATTGTGCATGCTCTCCGCCAAAGGGGTTCTAAATGGGGAGTGATTTTCCCTGAATCATCTTAGCGTGACCCATGTTTAGCATGTCGTATAAAACAGCATTGAGCCATTGTAGCACGTTGGCACCAGCAGCGTCGGGTCATGCCGGAGAAATACTTTTGTACGTCGTTCTCCAGTCGCGCTATCTTTGACTTTGTCATTTTCACACCAATTAGGCTGGCGCAACCCATGTCTGGCTCCACGTATAAAACGGGCCTAAATAACTAGTGCAATTGGCCATCCAATAAGTGATACTTATCTCTGCTTAGTAGACTTTGAAATGAAGGAAATTGGATCTTTGGCATCTTTTAAAATCTAAATTTTCCTGGGGGACCCACCCACCAACGAGAGGAATACACCACCTCTCGTACTCATCAACCAACTCACCACTGCGTGGCTTGGATGATGTGTTCCGCATCATGCTCAACACAAGGGACCCATTACTCATTCCTCCCCACAATAATCCTTGAAATATCCTGAATTTAATTCCTTCTCAGGTCTTACAAGGTCTTAACATGATATCATAGCATTAAAGTCACAGGCCTCATATCTGAGTCAACTTCTGTTCCTTTAAATTTTTAAAACAGTTCTGCCAAACCACTTGCTGGTGATTTTAAGTGAAGCAGATCTAAATTCAATCCAATAATCATGAGATACATGTATATTAACAAACAGTTCATTACAGAATTACTGAAAGATGATTTTTATAATCCAAGCCAGTGATAAATTCTTTAAAATATAGGAGGGAAAAAAATTCTTAATGATGGTGTATCTGTTCAGGGCCAGTTACAGAAAACAACAATTTACTAATTCTGTTGATTTCAATACATTCCCATTCATTATATAAATCAAAAACCAAAATGGCCAATTGAAAAAAGTAGCTTGTTTAAATATAAATTTTTCATATATTTATTTTATGCAATTTCAGCAATTTGTAAGAGTAGTCGGAGAAGGCGAAAAAAATGGTGAACCTAGAAGAAATTGGTAGAGAAGCGATTTTTATGTCATTGGACGCGGGAATATCTCCCGAATAATATATCTAAAATCCGCTTTGAGCAATTTTTTCTACATCACTTTAAAATAGGGGTCCCCTTTCAAATATGTGTGCTGATTTTCTAATGATTCATCGGCAAACATTGGGTACCAAGATAACATTGATATATTATGGTAATTGTGATATGTATTACATCTAGTACATATTTAACTTTGTAAATAAGTCAATATTGGCCACAGTTTCCGCGAAATGTTTATTTTTTTTTTACGAAAATATCATTCACGTTCGCAAAAATGTGTCGCGTTTTCAAAAATATGTCTGAGTAAGTTGTATTGTTAGGAGATTTTTTTAATCGAATGTGTCGCAAATGGTCTTAAAATATGCACATGCATGTCCTGAATACGACAATATGAAACATGGATAATTTAATTAAACATAGAGTACAAGTATCTGAAATATATTAACCCTAACCCCAAAACATGAAATTTCAGGTAAAAAAATGGAAAAAATAAATTAAAACTAAACACTACCTATTTTTTTATTAACTATGGGGTATATGTAATACTTTTAAATCATTTTGGTAACAAGTTTATAGAAAATTAGTGGTTATTTTGTGAATATAACAGAGAATACTCCTATAGTATATGTACATTGACCCAATTGTTAACTCAGCTGCTGAACTTTTATATATAAATATTTTCAGAACCGAGTTTGGGGCAGGTATGTGGTGGGTATCTCCTGAATATTCCAAAATCCACCTAAATCCGACTGGGAAATAATGAACCTGAGAACTGTGCAAGGGGGTCACATTTAAGCCATTTTATTTTGATTCTCCCATGCAATCACAATGAATGGCTATTACACATGGAGTTAATAAAGAGCATCAAAGTGATCTTCATGCGTGATATAGTATATTAATGCCACACCAAACACTAGCATTGTGTACTGAACTATGCGTATCCAAACGCTCTTTATTAATTTGCCAGGCCACCGCCACCCACAAAGCATCAACACATTTTGTCACTTGTATGAAAGTCAAACTCTCGCTCACATCGCATAGCTACTTCGCAGCACTATTATCACATCGATACACGTGTAAAAATAATTCTATATCTCGGTGAGAGTGTTGTAATTCATTGTTTCATCAGAATCACATTTTCTATCATTTGAGTTTAATCATAGTTTATTTGAGTGTCATATTAAAGGTGTATTAGTATAGATATGTCTGAGGAATTGGCATCAGGTGACACTAGTCATTTTTCGGCTGTACATGTTTCATATGTAGTATTAGGTTTGATGAAGAGCAGTCAGTTGCTGTTTCGGAGAAAGGCACATTAACCCTCATTAGTTTCGGTGAGATACGTGGTCGGCTAGACCTTGTGCGTTACTTAAATAGTCGCATTTATATAATAGTGCAAATCCTATTGGAAATGTGTTGGTACATAGAAAATGCAGACGTGATTTTACAGATTCTTAGAGAGGGTTGTGCAGTGCTAGTGGCAATGTTGAGATGTCATTGACAACAAAACTCAGATCTAGCCTGTTACCTTTCAATTACAAAGATGACTGGTTAATATGTGGACAACATGCCCATTTCAATAAAAAAATCCTCTTAGAACACAAGATCGAAGTGTCACCACACTTCCACTGCGCGAATAGTTATTAGAGTGTTGCGCGAAAAGGGGGGATTATTTGGCTCTTTCTGTCCAAACAAAACTTCATGGTTGTATTGATCTGGTTGCAGCTGAGGCTGTTTACCATGACAGTTGTCTCACTCCTTTCATGTTGAAAAAAGATATCACAGTACCAACGGATCAAAAGCCAGTCTGGTCGGAAGATAGACTATGAAATGCAGCAATGGTTTCAAATGGTCTGTGAATGGATTGAGTCATAATCTGGTGCCGAATTATCCACTCTCAATGAACTTCATAGTAAGATGGTAGAATTTTCTGGTGGTGGATGGTCGAAGCATTGATGACATTGATGAAGAAGACGAGAGGATAGTAATGGCAGCTGCCAAGATTATCAATTCAGAGCTCAATTGTTATTCGGCCTTGGTGTCGAGCTGGACCACACATTTGGGTCCAAATGGCTTGTAACAGAACTATCGCGATTAATTATGATGAAGTTGAGTTGTACAAGCAGTCAATAATCCAGGCCGAAGATGACGACAGTGTTCTTGCCTCATAATTTGCAGGGGCTTTCACACAGTGAGTTGCAGATAACATGGACCATAATGTTGCAACACTATATGGTCACGGGACATTTCATGTAGTGCTGTTCCGATAATGAAAAAGCCCATCGGACTGATTTCCGATAACTGGAGGCACAATCGGCCGATTTCCGATTCTGATGTTTATATATTTTGTGCATTTGTTCCGCTGCCTTTGATGTATGCCAGTAGTTGTTTTGACAAAGAGATCAAAGGTGCCGAATCAGAGTAACGTTATCACCGTAAGGGGAACACATGCACATGGTAAAAAGGTATTGATTGAATGCTTGTTAGTTGCGACAATGTATGGAATGCGATGATTATTAACTAAATTTAGAATGATGGATAATAATTGGTGTCATATTTTTCAGAGATTTCCCGAATTCCCATTGGTCACGCCGTTTTGTCTTTTAATAACTGGGAAGCTTTTATAGTTCCGCCTACTCAAATTTTGTTTTGCTAGACCGCCTCCGAGTTCAACGTGGAGCTAAGCATATTTCATAGTGTATGCCGTAACTTGTAATGAGAGCAACATTATATATAATAATGGCGACCTGCGGAGTGACAAAAAAAGGTGAAATTTGGGACTACTTCACCATATTGTCCCTTACAGACGAAAAAGCTAATTATGACCCTCCTCACATTGGTCATTATTGAACACAGTTCTGATCGCGACTGTACTAATTCATTCAGTGCATGCTTCAAATTATTGACATAGCATGTGATGTCACAGCATGGCTCAACCGGAAACTACATGTGCATCATAATGAGGTCAGTTGTTGAATCTATTTCGTATCCATGCGATTGAACCAATAACTTCATATTACACAGGATATATCGGACAGTTGTATTGCCACCGTTATAAATAATCATACCAGACTGTTTGGACGATGCCAATAACTTCTTTTTAGGTTGTTACAACTGCATTTTACATTTACGAAGGTTGTATTGTGTACGTTTATTAAAGCATGCATATAGCGCTTAGATACTAGAATGTTTTTGTTTGTTTTGACAACCGGTAAAAGACGATGTTCAACTGCGAGGTACAATTAATATCTGATGGGCTATTATCGGCCAATGGAATAATTGCTGTATGTACTCTACGCGATGATTCCCCACTACAGCCAAGGCAACAGTTAGTCACAAGACAAAAAGATCCAAGGTTGATGATATTGTGAAAGGCTATTCACCAATACATGAGTTGTCCCGAAAAGGGACTTTCAATGGTCACATACAAGCCTCTGCTCCAGCTACAGTTCCCACATACGTTGCCCCCAGATATCAATTCAAATTTGCCCTGGCATGCAGGGCGGCTTTTCAGTAACGCGAGCAAACCTAGACCCATTTGGTCGGGTTATATGCAACATATATTCTCCGAGTCTCCAAATGGCCCGTCTAATAAATCGGAAGTGTTGTTTTTGCCTATCATTGATTTGAATCTGTCTGACGAGTCCTGTATTTATTCGACATTGCTTTTTCTACAGAATCAGGCTATCAAACAAAGCATTTCAAACCCATGCTTGACATTTCATCAGCCACTGTGGTTAAAGGCAGTAGACATAATTGCATCAAAGTCAATGAATGTCATTTGCCGACTCGGGGGATTCCACGTCATGATGAGCTTCTAGGAAGCATTGGTTCCATGATGAAGGGATCTGGTTTGGAGAGGCAACGGAATATGGTACTAATGCAGTACAACATATGATAAGTGGAAAGGCATATCTCAAGAGCTATTCGTGGCCACATGCTAGTAGAGGAAGCTCTTTGTAGCAAGTTAACATCGGCTGTCGTCGAATCACCTGATAAGAGTACTGCCTGACATAACGGATACAGAATCAGCGGGCGAAATTGTCAACGCTGTAGACAACGAAACTGGTCTTCTGTCTGACACTGACAACGTTTTGGAAAGACTTGATCCACATGTTGGACAGATATCCAAATTGACAATATCAGACACCAACCCACTTCGATCATTGTATAATGATGTAGAAGAGCGAACCATAAGATTTCCAGCAGCTCCCGTTCCGAATGAATTGGTAAAACTTGAACACTGCATGAACGAGTATAAAGCGATGCTTACAGAGAAATCAGCAACAACAAAATTATGGTTGCAGTACATTGAATACGTGTAAATACTAAAAGATTTAATTCGAGCTGAGAGGACAGGTGACTGGCATCTACACCTGTTAACTGTTGGAAACATGCTGAATCTTTTCGCTGCGACATGTCATATCCATTATGCCAAAAGCTGCCGTCTATATCTTCAGATGATGATTGAGTTACCATTAAATCATCCAGTGCTGTACCATTCATTTGTAGAACAAGGATTCCATGTTGTTCGTAGAAGCAGCAGGTTTTGGGTGGGCTTGTCAACAGATTTGATAATCGAACAGGTCCAACCAGGAGTCCAAATAAACCCGACAATTCTGTATTCATGTTTGATCGCTATCGCACAGCGAGAGGAGGATACAGCAATATATTTCGAATTTGAGTTGACAGCTATTCCTACGTCTTTGTTTAAAGATAACTTAATGCGGAAACCTAATAAAATGCAGTTAGCAATGATCGGCCGATCACGATCGGCAGATGTTTAACCCATACCTTGGCGACAGCGATGATCTATTTTCATAAGTCCTTACACCATCCTTTTCATGAGTGCAAAACTTTCAACAATTCACACCTTACTATTAAGTTCGCAAGTGGAATCACACTTATTGGGCACCTTGCTCACATAAACACAATGTTTTGATTTCAACCTATTAGGTCACTCCAACACAGATATGTCTTAGAGTCATAAAGCTAATTAAGCTCAATCCATAGTCGGAGAGAAGCACCATAGCCGTTAAATATAAAATAGTTAAGAAATTAAGTAGATAAACATCATAGCAACTCAATTTATCTGTTTATTACATTGGAACATGAGACATAATATATTGTGTTAATTTTTTATTATCATTGCTCTTTTTTATTTACTATGTTTTGTGTCAGCTGCATATTAAAAATGCATAGCAACCTATTAATATTTCACCACTAAAAAACAATCAATACCTGAACAACTATACAAGTGAGGGATATGTAGACCTGGATATAAAATATGATTGCTATTAATGATTGGATATAAAGGTTAATTTTCTTCTAAGCTGATCATTGGAAAGATACAATGTCTGTAAACAGTGGAAATATAATTAAGTTATGGTTAGTATTTTCAAAACCATTCAATCGATACCAAAATCTATACAGGCGAAGAATGTGTCATGATTATCACAGATGTGATTATTTATAGAGTGATCGTGCAAAAAATATCACATTGTGTCAACAGGATTGGTGAAGGATGTTAATATTTTTAAGCAAATAAACCAAATGACCCTCACTATGCAGGTTAGGTGTGTGTTATCATAAACTGTGCCAGAACTATAAACATAATCATTGGAAATATTTGAGTTATCAAATCGGATTTTAAGGGGTTAATCTTAATTAAAATAATGAACTGATAAACACAACATAGTCAACAAAAAGCATGTCATTGGATTTAGAAACCCATACAATAAGTCAGTCTCAAGAATCCCAGCACCCTTAATATTATCCTATAGCCCAAATGCAATTGAGGGAATTTCCTCCAATGATGAATATTCAATTGGTCATTTATTGAAACACTGACTGAACCTGGCTCAAAGTGAAAGCGATAATTTGGTATATGTCTATCGGATAATATGTGTCTATGGAATGGATAATTTTAATCCCAAATCCATGCAAGTGAAAAGTGGATCACCATCAAATTGGACATAGAATAGGAGAATGATCAAATAAAAAACATCAGAAGACCATATGATGTGTGGAGAGGGTTAATCATTTTTAATGACATCATATGATGGAACTAAGAGTCTTATAGAGTGTACATTATTTAATGCCATGGACATGTTTCAACAGGGGGATTAACTTAATATTGCACAGAAAGCAGAACTGGTATAAAGAGTCATCAATCACAGTTTGACAGATCTATGATAAACAGGTCTGCCAGGCACCAGTGGTTAGCATATCAGGTGTCCATATCTATAAATTGTCTCATTCCAATAACACAGTGCTCATTTTCTCTTAAAACTGTAATAGTGCATGGCAACAGGTATGAATTATAAAGGGCCATAACTCTGTTAAAATATATCGGATCAAACCCATATTCGAACTTGATCTGTATTTAGGGGTAAGAAATTCATATACCAAATTTGGTGTCGATCAGATGAAAAATGTTTGAGTCATCCTGGTTTGGATGAATACTATTTATAAAGCAAGAGTGGAAAGGGTTAACTAAACATTATCAAAATCCATACAGATGAAGAACAGGCTAAGAAAGACCTAGGTAAGAAATATGAGGCAGATCAAAAGAAAATGGTTTGACTTAGATGCATCAGATAGCATTTGTGTGCCGGGTTAACTATTTTCTAAACCGATCAACCAATCGATACCAAAAACTATACAGGTGAGGGGTGTGTCATCATTGTTATGGTGAGGGGGTTAATTGACAACCCATTGTTGTCTGATGTTGTGGATATAGGTCAGAGAGATATTGTGAGAGAGTGCTGGCTGCATAAGAGTCTGGAGAGAGAGATTTGATTGTGTGTGTGGGAGGCAGGGATTGGCTAGCTTACAGAGAGATGGCGGATATATATTTGATGCAGAGTTATTTTGTTATATGCATGGGATATTATCATTGAATAATATAATGATTTATCTAAGGAATCTGAGTTCTGGACTTGTCACTTATGATACCCTCCCATGGTGTAACAATTGGGGGCTCGTGTCCGGGATGGGACATTATTTCCACCATGAATGCGGTGGAATATAGACATTTGTTGGTTTGAAAAGATGCCATTGGATTTACTCTAAAATGAATATTTGCTGGAAGTGCCAGTTTATCCAACCACTATTGGATTCATGCTCTGCTAACATAACGTTCAAAAAGGATTTACTCTACAAATGAATATTTGCTGGAAATGCCAGTTTATCCAACCACTATTGGATTTATGCTCTGCTAACATAACGTTCAACTGTTAACATTCGCTAGTTCATCCAACTACCTTTGGATTTATATTCTACAATAGTTAACATTTAAAAGTTAACATTCGCCAGTTTATCCTACCACTCTTGGATTTATGTTCTACAATAGTTAACATTTAAAAGTTAACATTCGCTGGGTTTGCCAGTTTATCCCACTACCCTTGGATTTAAACTCTACAAAACCTTCAAAAGTTAACATTTGCTGGGGACTCCAGTTTTCCACAACCCTTGGATTTATAAGAAATATGAGGCAGATCAAAAGAAAATGGTTTGACTTAGATGCATCAGATAGCATTTGTGTGCAGGGTTAACTATTTTCTAAACCGATCAACCAATCGATACCAAAAAATATACAGGTGAGGGGTGTGTCATCATTGTTATGGTGAGGGGGTTAATTGACAACCCATTGTTGTCTGATGTTGTGGATATAGGTCAGAGAGATATTGTGAGAGAGTGCTGGCTGCATAAGAGTCTGGAGAGAGAGATTTGATTGTGTGTGTGGGAGGCAGGGATTGGCTAGCTTACAGAGAGATGGCGGATATATATTTGATGCAGAGTTATTTTGTTATATGCATGGGATATTATCATTGAATAATATAATGATTTATCTAAGGAATCTGAGTTCTGGACTTGTCACTTATGATTCCCTCCCATGGTGTAACAATTGGGGGCTCGTGTCCGGGATGGGACATTATTTCCACCATGAATGCGGTGGAATATAGACATTTGTTGGTTTGAAAAGATGCCATTGGATTTACTCTACAAATGAATATTTGCTGGAAGTGCCAGTTTATCCAACCACTATTGGATTCATGCTCTGCTAACATAACGTTCAACTGTTAACATTCGCCAGTTCATCCAACTACCTTTGGATTTATATTCTACAATAGTTAACATTTAAAAGTTAACATTCGCCAGTTTATCCTACCACTCTTGGATTTATGTTCTACAATAGATAACATTTAAAAGTTAACATTCGCTGGGTTTGCCAGTTTATCCCACTACCCTTGGATTTAAACTCTACAAAACCTTCAAAAGTTAACATTTGCTGGGGACTCCAGTTTTCCACAACCCTTGGATTTATAATACTTAAAGTTAATGTTCAAAAGATAACATTCACTGGGAACTCCAGTTTTCCACAACCCTTGGATGTATACTCCACAGAAGTTAAAGTTCAACTGTTAACATTCGCTGGGAACTCCAGTTCATCCAACTACCCTAGCTGGATTGGATTTTTACTTCATTGATATACATATGAACAATAGTAGTAGTTCAAAATGTCATTCAATGTCAATGAATTTATTCAAAATTTTGAAGCAAATCCTGCATTTGAAGCTTTTGACTCTCTAAAGAAATCTGAGCTTTTGGCTGTAGCTCAAAAGTATGGCTTACAAACTTATTTCAACCTACTGCATAGAGGCTAGTCTTCTCTCGGTGGTATCTCAGCGTGGGGATTTAGACGTCACGGAAGATATCACCGAGACGAGCACAGCTGTAAGGCTTAAAGAGTTAGAAATTGAGAGTCAAAGACTTCATTTGGCTGATCAGCAGCGAGCTAGAGAATGCGATTTAGAAAGAGAGAGAGAGAGCAACAAGAGCATGAATATAAGATGAGTGAATTAAAGTTGAGGGAGAGGGAGTTTGAAAGGAATGCAAGTCACACTGTGAGAGACAGGTATGATAGCACATTTGATGTAACCAAACATATAAGACTTGTGCCTCCATTTACGGAGAAGGATGTGGATAAATATTTTTATCAATTTGAGAAAGTTGCTAATAGTTTAAAGTGGCCACAAGAGTTTCTGACCTTACTGTTGCAAAGTGTATTAGTTGGTAAAGCACAGGAAATTTATTCTGCCCGGTCAGCCGAGGAATGTTCAGACTACAAATTTGTCAAACAAGCCATTTTAAGGTCGTATGAAATGGTTCCGGAGGCTTACAGGCAGCGTTTCAGGAGTCACAGTCTGAAAATAACACTTATGTTGAGTTCGCTAGCGAGAAGGAAAACCTGTTTGACAGATGGTGTCGAGCAAAGCAAATTGGATCTGAGTTTGGTAAGTTGAGACAAATGATACTAATGGAGGAATTCCGGTGGAAAATTCCTGATGAACTAAAGACCTATGTGAGTGAGCAGAAAACTGAAGAGGTGAGTAAAGCAGCTGTTCTTTCAGATGAGTATGCTTTGAGTCACAGAAACAAGAACTTCAAACCCTTTTTCAAGAAAGATGTAGCTGCCATTGAAAATATCTCCAACAGTAATTCCAGGAAGATTCAACCTAAGAATTGGCGACATAATTCTAAGGAGACCCCACCAAGATTCGACAGACAAGTCACTGAAGGGTCAAATATCACATGTGGGTACTGCCGAAAACCAGGCCATGTGATTTCCCAATGCTGGAAACTCCAAAGACAGAATAATAGCCAGAAGACTGTTCTTACTTCTGCTGAGAAGAATGACCGAAGAGAAATTTGCACTAAACCACCCCACTTGTCAAGGGTATACTCCATTTCTAACAGAGGGAGCAGTTTCATTAAATGAGATGGAATTAAAGGGGCATCCTGTGAAGATACTCCGGGATACAGGAGCATGTCAATCTCTAATCTTGGAGAATATTCTGCCATTTTCAGAGAAGAGTTCAACCGGTAACCAGATTTTGCTGTCTGGAGTTGGATCAGACGTGATGAATGTGGAACTACACAAGATATTCCTGAATTCACCACTGGTTACAGGAGAAGTGATCGTCGGATTGAGGCCATCGTTCCCTATTGAGGGAGTGTCATTAATCTTGGGAAATGATTTAGCTGGAGGAAAAGTTATTGAGGAACCCTGCGTGACTTCAAATCCTAAGGCTAATCCATCCACAGAGAAATTGGAGGAAGAATTTCCAGGAATTTTCCCTTCCTGTGCCATAACTAGGGCAATGTCAGAGAGGATGAGGCAGGAGGACAACATGTTGGATTTATCGGACACATTTTTCAAGGATCTGAATGAAGATGTCAAGTCTAAAGAAGGAGATTCTTCTATTGCTGATGAGTCACAAATCACCATGTCAAGGATGACGCTAATAGATGAACAGAAAGATGATCCAGAATTGTCAGACTTGTTCAAAAGAGCGTTGACTGAGGAAGACGCAAAGACAGTTTCAGTATGTTACCTGATAAAATCTGGAATTCTAATGAGGAAATGGCGACCTCCAGATGTGCCATCAACTGATACATGGAGCACAATCTATCAAATAGTGGTCCCACGAAGAAATAGGAAAGAGATTATTAGTCTAGCTCATGATCTGCCCTTATCAGCGCATCTCGGGGTGAAAAAGACTCGGTATAGAATCATGCAAAGCTTCTACTGGCCAGGACTTCAAAAGGATGTTACAGAATATTGCTGATCCTGTCATGTCTGCCAAATAATTGGAAAGCCAAATCAGAAGATAAAGCCTGCACCATTACAGCCTATTCCGGTATTCGAGCAACCATTCAGCTATGTCTTGATCGATTGTGCAGGTCCCTTGCCAAAGACGAAGAATCGACATGAATACTTGTTAACCATTATGTGCATGTCTACAAGATTTCCAGAGGCAATTCCACTCAAGAATATCCAAGCCAAGACTGTCATCAAAGCTCTAGTAAAGTTTTTCACCATGTTTGGACTACCCAAAGTCATCCAGTCAGATCGCGGATCAAATTTCATGTCCGGAGTATTCCAGCAGGTGATGTATGAACTTGGTATTCAGCAACATGCATCAAGTCCTTATCATCCTGAGAGCCAAGGAGTCCTGGAGAGGTTCCATCAAACACTAAAGAACATGATGAGGACGTACTGTCGAGACAGTGGGAAAGACTGGGATAAAGGCATTCACCTATTGCTGTTTGCAATCAGAGAGACAGTACAAGAATCGCTGGGATTCAGCCCATTTGAGCTGGTATTTGGACGTGCTGTGAGGGGTCCACTTACATTTTTGAAGGAGAAGTTCCTTGAAGAGAAAGAAGAACAGATGAATATCCTACATTATGTGACTACCTTCAAAGAGAGATTATATAATGCCAGGGAGATAGCTAAAGAAAACATGGAAAAGTCTCAAGGACGGATGAAGACGTGGTATGACAAGAAAGCCAGACACCGAGTTTTCAAGCCTGGAGATAGAGTCCTAGTTCTGCTTCCTGTCAGAAGTAATACCCTTCAAGCAAGATTTGCAGGTCCTTACAAAATAAAGAAAAAAGTAAGTGATACAGATTATGTTGTGGAAACACCAGACAGGTATAAAGAGACTCAACTCTGCCACATCAACATGTTGAAAGAGTATCACGGAGAAACTGAAGAAAAGGAAGAATCGCTAATTCAGCCTGTTGCTACAGTGACATGTGAAGATTTTCTCCCATCAGTGACAGATGACGAGTTAAATTATGAGGAGCTATTCTTCAAAACCTGGATGAGAAACTCAAGCATCTGCCTGAAGATCAGAAGAAAAGCTTGATTACACTCATTATGGAGTACAAGCATGTGTTTCCTGATGTACCAGGTAAGACTAACTTAATTTTTCATGATGTAGACGTTGGAACAGCTAACCCGGTAAAACAGGCCCCTTATAGGGTAAGCCCTGTTAAAGCCGCACAGATCCAGAAAGAGGTACAGTATATGCTGGACAATGACATAATTGAGCCAAGTCAAAGCAGCTGGAGTTCGCCATGCATATTAGTCCGAAAATCGGACAATAGCTTCAGGTTTGTAACAGATTATCGAAAGGTCAATGTGTTATCAAAACCAGATAATTTCCCAATTCCAAGAATAGATGACGTCATTGACAGAATGGGAAAAGCAAGGTATGTGACAAAATTTGATCTTCTGAAAGGGTACTGGGCGATTCCTCTGACTGACAGGGCAAAAGAAATTTCAGCATTTGTGACCCCTACAGGATTATATTCTTATAAAGTCACTCCCTTTGGAATGAGAAATTCAGGGGCCACATTTATGAGATTGATAAACCACTTAATTAGTGATTAATCAGATACAGAAGCATATATTGACGATGTTTGTTTACATACAGAAACTAATTGGATGGATCACTTGCAGCAGATCAGAAATTTTCTTGAGAAGATTTCACAGGCAAATATGACCATTAACTTAGCAAAGATTGAATTTGGAAAGGCCACTGTTACTTATTTAGGACATGTGGTTGGACAGGGACAGGTTAAACCAGTAGATGCAAAGGTACAGGCTATAGTTAATTACCCTGCTCCCTCGTCAAAGACAGAGTTATTACGTTTCTTGGGAATGGTTGGTTATTACAGGAAGTTTTGTGTTAATTTTTCAGATGTTGTTGCACCTTTAACTAAATCAAAAATGTTTGTGTGGACGGAAGGCTGTCAGAAATCATTTAAAGTGATCAAAACCATGTTGCTGAGAGCACAAATTCTCGCTACGCCTGATTATTCTAAGCAATTCAAGCTCATAATCGATGCAAGCGATATTGGGGCTGGGTCAATCCTCGTTCAAGAGGATGAACACGGTGTTGATCATCCAGTTTGTTACTTCTCCAAGAAATTCCTCAAACATCAGAAAAATTATTCAACTGTGGAGAAAGAAACATTATCATTGATTCTAGCATTGTCTCATTTTGATGTATACTTGTCAACCACTTGTTATCCTATCATTGTATATACTGATCATAATCCTTTAACATTCCTCAATAAAATGAGGGGCAAAAATCAAAGGTTATTGAGGTGGAGTCTGTCACTCCAAGAGTATAATCTGCAAATTCATCATATAAAAGGCAAGAACAATGTTGTAAGTGATGCATTTGTCAAGAGCTATTGTGTAGTGCATTAATATAACCATTTCACAGATTGTTCCATAAACATGTCATTTGCTATGCTACGTGTTATTATACTGTAATCATACCCTTCACCTGTCATCACCTAATGGTGTATTTTCAATTTCGTCTGCTGCTTCACTTTTGAAGGGTGGGAGTGTTATGGCGAGGGGGTTAATTGACAACATTGTTGTCTGATGTTGTGGATATAGGTCAGAGAGATATTGTGAGAGAGTGCTGGCTGCATAAGAGTCTGGAGAGAGAGATTTGATTGTGTGTGTGGGAGGCAGGGATTGGCTAGCTTACAGAGAGATGGCAGATATATATTTGATGCAGAGTTATTTTGTTATATGCATGGGATATTATCATTGAATAATATGATGATTTATCTAAGGAATCTGTGTTCTGGACTTGTCACTTATGATACCCTCCCATGGTGTAACAATCATAAACCTACATATAAAATATGAACAAAATCGGACAAAAAACACTTTGGTTATAGCATCGGATAGCACATACCCATGTGTGGATGCTAAGTGTTAATAATTTCTAAACCGATCGATACCAAAAACTATGCAGGTGAGGGGCGTGTCATCGTAAACATGCACATGAAATTTGAACATGATCCGATAAAAAATACTCGAGTGATCGAATCGGATAGCAAGTGTCTACGGACAGACAGACAGACGGACAGACGAACGACGGCATCATGTGTACCATACATGGTATGGGTACACATAAAAACCCTAACTGACTCTGTTGAACATGTCAACCGGCCAAAGGATGGGATGTATGTTGTTGATGGCGGTGCTCTGTTGCACCGTGTCAAGTGGCCCAAAAAGTCTACGTACATCGAGATTGTCAAACAGTATAGTTACTATGTGAGTTCACAATATGGTAGTGCCTGCATTGTATTTGATGGATATGAACATGGCCCATCTACCAAGGACCACGAACACATGAGAAGTGTCGGGAAGACATGCGCAGATATAAAATTATCAGAGACGATGGAAGCACATCCTAATCAGGAGACATTTTTATCCAATGGGAACAATAAAAGTCAGTTCATCAAGATGCTGGGGGGATTGCTTGAATCTGATGGACACATTGTATGAAATAGCACTGGGGATGCAGACACTTTGATTATATCGTGCACCCTAGAGTTCGCAGCAGATGGGAAAGAGGCAGGGATCGAAATAATTTTTTCATTTTAAGATTGAATCGCAAATTGCTATGCAATTGGTGAACTTGTATAGCATTTTTCTTAAATTGATTAGAAAATTTTATGCTTTAAAATGAACGCGAAAATCATGACATGTAGAGGTTTTATTTCGTAGAAGTTGAGAACTAGAAACTTCATAGGTATATTCACAAGAGGTTGTGTGAGTATCTCTCAAATGATAATAATCCACTGTACGTTATGTTGTGGCCCATAACCAGAATTTCTTCATTCTACACTCTGTGCTAAGTGATTCATTTGTCACCGTTCTGTTTGAGATAAAAATATAGTTTCCTTGGAATGGGAGACTCCCCACAAAGTATTGTATCTAAGAATCTAGAAGAGTTTACTTGACATGGACCAATGTTTTGTACACCTTGCATCGCAAAATGCGATAGAATGAGCGAAATCGTAATGCAATAGTGCGACTTTGTATCGCAAATTGCGATACCGGTTATTTCGATACCTGGAAAGAGGTAATTGTGGCGGCTGATGACACTGATTTGTTAGTCCTGCTTGTGTACCATTGGAATGAGGACATGGCAGATATCTACTTCCTTTCAAATGCACGGAAGACAGTCAAGGGTGGTGTAGCTATCTGGAAAATCCAAGATATTGTGCAGAAGGCTGGTAAAATAAAAAGGACAAACATTCTCTTTATTCATGCCTGGACTGGATGTGACACAACATCAGCGACATACGGGCAAGGTAAAACAAGCATGCTAAAGAAAATATAGTCGCCCGAAATACAACAAATGGCGAGTGTCATAAGCAACCATACAGCTGACGAAAATCTCGTTGGCGATGTTGGTGTGAAATTGTTCAAGATGATTTATGCTGGCAAAAAGGATGACACGCTGAATGGTTTGAGGTATGCGAAATTCATGGAAATGATTTCCTCGGCCAGAGGATTATTGGATCCGCAGAAATTACCAACGACAGAACGGGCAGCATATTTCCATAGTCTAAGAGTTCACATGCAGGTTATGATATGGAAATCTCTGGGGGACACACATATGGACCCAACAGTATTGGGGTGGAAAAACCAAGGGACACAATTACCATAGTTCCAGTCATGACAGACCTAGAAGCTGCACCCGATTCATTGCTGAAATTTTCCGTTGCAAGTGCAAGCTAGTGAGTAGGAATCCTTGTGTTTATGTAGATAAAGTGGACTAAAGTGTGTTGTAGCCTGCGGTGACTGTCGTGGTGATGGCTGTAAAAATTCAGAGGAAATTCTCATTGATGAAGGCGAGACTGAGAGCTGAAAGTGGAACACCAAAACATTACTTTCTCAAAATTTTGGCCCATATTATGACACCCATCTTGGATTATGAAGGTCACGTTGTAACACATGTGTGTGTATGAACTTTTGTTCTTATTAGCAAAATACATCAGATATTATTCTATGAGTAGTAATACCAGGTTCAATGGTCGAGTTGATAATGGTTTGACTTTTCTCACTATATACATTGTATATACATACAAGTGCACCGCTGGGCGGAGGTAACAATCAGAGAGGATTTTTCTTATTTTTGTGCAAATACTTATTAAATGGCACTTTGTAAAGTTATGTTATTCATGAGTATTTAGTTCTATATTAGGTTCAAATTTGGTCTGGTGCCACAAAAATAGAAGGAAAACTGAATTTTCTAAAAAAAAAACTGAATTTTTTAAGTCGAAAAAGGGTCATAACTCTCACAAAAATTATCCGATTGAACCGAAATTTTACCTTGACCTGTATTGCGATATTGGTAATACACAAAAAAACTGAATTGAGTTAGCGAAACCAAAGTTATGAGTTGAAACATTAGTACGGACGGACGGAAGGACGGATGGACGGAGGGCTCCACTATATACCCCCAAATCTCCATCGGAGATCGGGGGCATAATAATATCGGGGTTTCTCTGTCATATTCACCACATAACAAATAGTTTTCTTTAAACATGTCACTGTAATGACTTAAAAGTATTACACATATCTCATAGTTAATCAATAAATAGTTAGTGTTATATTTTAAGTGTTTTTATATTTTCCATTTTTTTACCTGAAATTTCATTTTTTGGGGTTTGGGTTAATATTTTTCAGATATGTGCTCTATTATTAATGAAATTATACAAATTTCATACTGTTGTATTCAGGACGTGCATGTGCACATTTTAAAACCATTTGCGACACATCGATTATCCAATTTCCGAAAAAATATGCAAATTACTCGGAGATATTATGAAAAAGAAACACTTTTTTGTGCAAGTGAATGATAGGGCGGAAATTCTCGTCAATATTGACTAATATAGAAAGGTTAATATAGACTGGAGGTAATACTAGTAACAATTATAGTTATCTGTCAATGTCATCTTGGGACC
Organism: Siphonodentalium dalli; assembly: GCA_032622095.1. NCBI lineage: Eukaryota > Metazoa > Mollusca > Scaphopoda > Gadilida > Siphonodentaliidae > Siphonodentalium > Siphonodentalium dalli. The sequence continues at coordinate 102,884,278 of CP136069.1, read as the reverse complement.
CACTGTTTTACAATTTATTACTAATTTGAAAATCAATATAAAGTGGACCATATTTCAAAGTGATGTAGAAAATATTGCTCAAAGCGGATTTTAGATATGTTGTTCTGGAGATGTTCCCGCGTTCAATGACATAAAAATCGCTTCACTACCAATTTCTTTTAGGTCCAACCCTTCTCCGACTATACTATAAGGTCGCAAAAAATTGGACCCTTCAATTTAATTGATTTTTATTTCACGTTAATAGTGTTGTAATTCATGTTTGTGGTCTTGTAATGCATTATTTTCAGGAAAAAGGATCGGCGTAATATATTTCATAAAATACTGTTGTTGCTGTTGTAACTGGAAGCCTCTAAAAGAAAGACCATCTTTAATTCCTATAGATCACAATTCTACCATTTCTTTTTGTGCTCATCCATGGATACACCTCCTGGACCGTGAGCAACGACGAGTAAAAGTCCACCTATCACAGATAGGGTCTGGAAGAAGTCATACTTGAGAAAATCCCTCATTGGCTTGTAGTCCGGTACTGTCCAGAAAGCATTGAAATATAGGTTTATGGCAGTTAACCACAGACTTAGAACAAGAGCGCTCAATTTTGTTTTGTAACCAATAGCGATGCATACAATTAAGGCTGTACCAATGAGATTATACAACATCCAGACGACGTTGAATTCCAGACGTAATAGCGTGAGAAACATTAGAACAAGAAGAAGCCTTCCGCTCAGCTGAATATACTGCTTTGGATTGTTGTCGCCTGTGGATGGTAAACCAGCAAACAAGCTTCGACCTTCTGACTTTCCTTCAACCAATAGCATCAGAACACCACCAGAAAGGGCTAAATTCCTGGAATGTCAAAAGACAAATTTTGTTCAATTCATAACTACATGTATACAGAATTATATATTTACTAGCTGAAACATGCCCCATTGGGAGCCTTTATTCAGCATCGGAGGGACTTGCGGCCCCTGCACAATGGGGCTGCATTTCCACTACAGGTCCGTGTGTGTGCTTTGAGCACATTTTGATCTTAGACATATACATGTATATTCAGTGGCAGCCCCTTTGTGCACATCGCACAAATTTTGATTGTTGAAAAATGTTGAATTGTGAAAATAATTGGACTGAACCCATAATCCAGGGGTCTGGGAGAAAATTCCAGACAGAGAGACATACATTTAGACAGACAGATCCTACTCTAGTCTAATATATAAAATGAAAGTGTCAATGACACTGTAGCTCAACTTGGAAAGGGAATAATTTAATGTGTTACACTCAATGGAGCGATTAGGAATGTAGAAAGTTGAAATGTCTAAGTAATACTAGATTATCAACATGAAGATATATATATATATAAAAGTAAAATCCAAGATGGTTGCTGGCGGCTATGTTTTCCAATAAAATTCAAAAACATTTGATAGATTCCATCTAGTAAGATCAATATCAAGATTAATATGAAGTCTGGAGATGATTGGATGAGGGAAGTGGACTGTAGGATGTGCCAAAGGATTTAGTCATGCAAAGAGTAAAATCCAAGATGGCTGATAGTCCAGGCACATTAGACTTGGAAGTGGAAAAGTAAGGAAATAAATCGGGGAAAGCTGAATTTTTTATATTATTTAGGCCATAACATCGCGGACGCATCACGAACAGTCCCCTAAAATCCGAGTTGAGCTTTCTGAGTTACATAATTTTTTCCATATAATTAAAAAAAATAAAAAAATTCACAATGATGGAAATAATTGGATGCTGTAACAATTTTTCAGCCGAAACGTATACAAAAAGCACTCAATATTGTTCGATATACAATTCTCGAACCAACGACACCCATTCAAAGGGAAACGTTGAATGAATTTCGGATATATGGATATGAAATAAAACACTGAGCCAAAATACTCTATGTATTCGATGTCGGATTTCTCAGGCTTCTCAAAACACAGGCGTAAGCTATCTATTTTAAAAACTGCACAGACACCACCCCGTCGCTATAATAGGCAGAACTAGCGAGTACGCACATCATAAGTTGTCAAAACTTGTAAAAACATAACCCTACCCCCGAAACTGGTTGTCAACGATCTGGTCGTATTTTGTTCTTCTATTTTGTCTAAGCTAGTCATATGCATTACTAAGTTATACCAGTCTATGTGAAATATGAGTACGAGAGCGAATATAGTGACGCGATCAGAATAATACAAACGCGGTCATGAAATGGCTGTCAAAATGGCCGCAACCACCAAGCTAAGCCTAAATGATGGCAACTTATTATATAACTACCTAGTAGGTAAAATACGTATTAATAATATACAAGTCTGTTGTTAAATATCTTTAAAGGTACACAGTTCATTAAAACAGATCCATGTGCAGGATTTATCGGCCATTGCAACGCAGGTCAAACCCAATGATTTACGTCTTTAAAATTTCGGATTTTCTGTTTATAGTCGGGGCCAAAAATAATAATGTCGGGCATGCAACATACGAAGTAATGTTTCGCCACACAGTGTATGGTAGTTTCGTTCGGCGTGATGATAAATTATTGAATGTAACGCAGAAACTTAAGTGCATATCCTTGCGGTATAAATAGTAGTTACATTTCCGGATTGTTCATCACTGTACATGATAATAAACCACACACATATATTGCAATGCTTATTATATTGCAAAGAAACCGCCACCTCTTCAAAAGATTAGCACTGCATCACACCAGATCAAATAGACAGCACATCGTACATTTTATATACGACTAATTTTCGTGCTGCTTCCAAACCGGTCTCTTAGTAAACAATTTGTTCAACTTACTTCAGTCGGCAACTTGCAACTGGAATATGCTATTACGCAATGTACAATATTAGTTTTCCGTATTTTGTTGTTTGAAAATATCTTGCCAAAACCACCCATGAACTTGTGCAAAATATCAGGTGATCAGCGTTTAAAGCTGTTATTTCAGCGTTGAACATTGACTCAATGTTGCTAGTTATGGTTGTTAGTTCAGCAGATATGTGTAACATTAGGGAGAAGGGATACACACGGTAATGCGGTTGCAGAAAACATAGTACCCTTCGCGTATATGTGACCTTGGTGAATATAACGAAATATTATTTCCAGGAATAAAGACAGTCTCTGTCACAGAGTATGTGGGCAATTTTGGTCAAGTTTATATTTTTTTTAAAGAAAGTATATGGTACTCCTTTGTGTTTTTATAAATTGCTTTCATAGTATACCACCATGCATTCTTGTGATAACAGCGAAATATTCGTGTTTTATTACTTAATCTTAGGCAAAAATTACTAATAGTTTAAGACACGGAGAATATAATCTACACAATTAACCCATTACTCTATGAATATATCTCATACTGCTCTATAGCAGTGTATTTCGAACGGTTTGATGGTGTACATATCAAAAGAAACGATGACCGGTCACATTAGTGATACTGCTATGAGCACATATATTTCAGCTTCTAGGAAAGGTCACAGAATCAATTCCTCGCTATTAAATTTCATTTTACATTGTAGTGTACATATATATCACACGTTTCAAGATAAATAGTGCCGAAAAAATAGCCTTATTCTTCCGTTCTTTGCGGTCAAAAAGTCCAGATTTAACCATTTTATGAGACCTTGCTTTTCGCTATATCTCTCATATATGGCAAGAAACGTGAGCAAAAAGTTAAGGGGGTATGTTTTTGTCCCATGTAGAAAGCCTTGATACAGAGCGGGACAAGCGTTACAGAAGCTGACAAAATATGTTTTTATTTCTCATCGTTATCTGCGTCTCAGTAGTAACCCTTGATACAGAGCGATACAAGCGTTACAGCAGTTAAAAAATCGTTTTTATTTCTCGTCGTTATCTGCGTCCCAGTATAGTAACCCTTGATACAGAGCGATACAAGCGTTACAGCAGTTAAAAAATCGTTTTTATTTCTCGTCGTTATCTGCGTCCCAGTAGTAACCCTTGATACAGAGCGATACAAGCGTTACAGCAGTTAAAAAATCGTTTTTATTTCTCTCCGTTATCTGCGTCCCAGTAGTAACCCTTGATACAGAGCGATACAAGCGTTACAGCAGTTAAAAAATCGTTTTTATTTCTCTCCGTTATCTGCGACCCAGTAGTAACCCTTGATACAGAGCGATACAAGCGTTACAGCAGTTAAAAAATCGTTTTTATTTCTCGTCGTTATCTGCGTCCCAGTAGTAACCCTTGATACAGAGCGATACAAGCGTTACAGCAGTTAAAAAATCGTTTTTATTTCTACTGATTATCTGCGTCCCAGTAGTAACCCTTGATACAGAGCGATACAAGCGTTACAGCAGTTAAAAAATCGTTTTTATTTCTCGTCGTTATCTGCGTCCCAGTAGTAACCCTTGATACAGAGCGATACAAGCGTTACAGCAGTTAAAAAATCGTTTTTATTTCTCGTCGTTATCTGCGTCCCAGTAGTAACCCTTGATACAGAGCGATACAAGCGTTACAGCAGTTAAAAAATCGTTTTTATTTCTCGTCGTTATCTGCGTCCCAGTAGTAACCCTTGATACAGAGCGATACAAGCGTTACAGCAGTTAAAAAATCGTTTTTATTTCTAGTGATTATCTGCGTCCCAGTAGTAACCCTTGATACAGAGCGATACAAGCGTTACAGCAGTTAAAAAATCGTTTTTATTTCTCTCCGTTATCTGCGTCCCAGTAGTAACCCTTGATACAGAGCGATACAAGCGTTACAGCAGTTAAAAAATCGTTTTTATTTCTCGTCGTTATCTGCGTCCCAGTAGTAACCCTTGATACAGAGCGATACAAGCGTTACAGCAGTTAAAAAATCGTTTTTATTTCTAGTGATTATCTGCGTCCCAGTAGTAACCCTTGATACAGAGCGATACAAGCGTTACAGCAGTTAAAAAATCGTTTTTATTTCTCGTCGTTATCTGCGTCCCAGTAGTAACCCTTGATACAGAGCGATACAAGCGTTACAGCAGTTAAAAATCGTTTTTATTTCTCGTCGTTATCTGCGTCCCAGTAGTAACCCTTGATACAGAGCGATACAAGCGTTACAGCAGTTAAAAATCGTTTTTATTTCTCATCGTTATCTGCGTCCCAGTAGTAACCCTTGATACAGAGCGATACAAGCGTTACAGCAGTTAAAAATCGTTTTTATTTCTCGTCGTTATCTGCGTCCCAGTAGTAACCCTTGATACAGAGCGATACAAGCGTTACAGCAGTTAAAAATCTTTCATAATATATTCCAAGAATCCAGATATTTAGACTCCTACCAATTCTCTATGGTGAACCCCAAATTGGAGCCCGTGCGGTGAAACACTAAGTCAACTATATATTAGTCATGTACGGATGCAGGACGATTCATATATGTCCCAACGTTCATATTATATCGCAAGAATCCAGATATTTAGACTCCTACCAATTCTCTATGATGGGCCCTTAACATGGTGAACCCCAAATTGGAGCCCGTGCGGTGAAACCCTAAGTCAACTATATATTAGTCATATAGGGATGCAGGACGATTCATATATGTCCCAACGTTCATATTATATCGCAAGAATCCAGATATTTAGACTCCTACCAATTCTCTATGATGGGCCCTTAACATGGTGAACACCAAATTGGAGCCCGTGCGGTGAAACCCTAAGTCAACTATATATTAGTCATATAGGGATGCAGGACGATTCATATATGTCCCAACGTTCATATTATATCGCAAGAATCCAGATATTTAGACTCCTACCAATTCTCTATGATGGGCCCTTAACATGGTGAACCCCAAATTGGAGCCCGTGCGGCGAAACCCTAAGTCAACTATATATTAGTCATGTACGGATGCAGGACGATTCATATATGTCCCAACGTTCATATTATATCGCAAGAATCCAGATATTTAGACTCCTACCCATTCTATATGATGGGCCCTTAACATGGTGAACCCCAAATTGGAGCCCGTGCGGTGAAACCCTAAGTCAACTATATATTAATCATATAGGGATGCAGGACGATTCATATATGTCCCAACGTTCATATTATATCGCAAGAATCCAGATATTTAGACTCCTACCAATTCTCTATGATGGGCCCTTAACATGGTGAACCCCAAATTGGAGCCCGTGCGGTGAAACCATAAGTCAACTATATATTAGTCATGTACGGATGCAGGACGATTCATATATGTCCCAACGTTCATATTATATCCCAAGAATCCAGATATTTAGACTCCTACCAATTCTCTATGATGGGCCCTTAACATGGTGAACCCCAAATTGGAGCCCGTGCGGTAAAACCCTAAGTCAACTATATATTAATCATATAGGGATGCAGGACGATTCATATATGTTCCAACATTCATATTATATCCCAAGAATCCAGATATTTAGACTCCTACCAATTCTCGATGATGGGCCCTTAACATGGTGAACCCCAAATTGGAGCCCGTGCGGTGAAACCCTAAGTCAACTATATATTAGTCATATAGGGATGCAGGACGATTCATATATGTCCCAACGTTCATATTATATCGCAAGAATCCAGATATTTAGACTCCTAACAATTCTCTATGATGGGCCCTTAACATGGTGAACCCCAAATTGGAGCCCGTGCGGTGAAACCCTAAGTCAACTATATATTAGTCATGTACGGATGCAGGACGATTCATATATGTCCTAACGTTCATATTATATCCCAAGAATCCAGATATTTAGACTCCTACCAATTCTCTATGATGGGCCCTTAACATGGTGAACCCCAAATTGGAGCCCGTGCGGTGAAACCCTAAGTCAACTATATATTAGTCATGTACGGATGCAGGACGATTCATATATGTCCCAACGTTCATATTATATCGCAAGAATCCAGATATTTAGACTCCTACCCATTCTATATGATGGGCCCTTAACATGGTGAACCCCAAATTGGAGCCCGTGCGGTGAAACCCTAAGTCAACTATATATTAGTCATATAGGGATGCAGGACGATTCATATATGTCCCAACGTTCATATTATATCGCAAGAATCCAGATATTTAGACTCCTACCAATTCTCTATAATGTGCCCTTAACATGGTGAACCCCAAATTGGAGCCCGTGCGGTAAAACCCTAAGTCAACTATATATTAGTCATATAGGGATGCAGGACAATTCATATATGTCCCAACGTTCATATTATATCCCAAGAATCCAGATATTTAGACTCCTACCAATTCTCTATGATGGGCCCTTAACATGGTGAACCCCAAATTGGAGCCCGTGCGGTGAAACCCTAAGTCAACTATATATTAGTCATATAGGGATGCAGGACGATTCATATATGTCCCAACGTTCATATTATATCGCAAGAATCCAGATATTTAGACTCCTACCAATTCTCTATGATGGGCACTTAACATGGTGAACCCCAAATTGGAGCCCGTGCGGTAAAACCCTAAGTCAACTATATATTAGTCATATAGGGATGCAGGACGATTCATATATGTTCCAACATTCATATTATATCCCAAGAATCCAGAACGTTGGGACATATATGAATCGTCCTGCATCCCTATATGACTAATATATAGTTGACTTAGGGTTTCACCGCACGGGCTCCAATTTGGGGTTCACCATGTTAAGGGCCCATCATAGAGAATTGGTAGGAGTCTAAATATCTGGATTCTTGGGATATAATATGAACATTGGGACATATATGAATCGTCCTGCATCCGTACATGACTAATATATAGTTGACTTAGGGTTTCACCGAACGGGCTCCAATTTGGGGTTCACCATGTTAAGGGCCCATCATAGAGAATTGGTAGGAGTCTAAATATCTGGATTCTTGCGATATAATATGAACGTTGGGACATATATGAATCGTCCTGCATCCCTATATGACTAATATATAGTTGACTTAGGGTTTCACCGCACGGGCTCCAATTTGGGGTTCACCATGTTAAGGGCCCATCATCGAGAATTGGTAGGAGTCTAAATATCTGGATTCTTGGGATATAATATGAATGTTGGAAAATATATGAATCGTCCTGCATCCCTATATGACTAATATATAGTTGACTTAGGGTTTTACCGCACGGGCTCCAATTTGGGGTTCACCATGTTAAGGGCCCATCATAGAGAATTGGTAGGAGGCTAAATATCTGGATTCTTGGGATATAATATGAACATTGGGACATATATGAATCGTCCTGCATCCGTACATGACTAATATATAGTTGACTTAGGGTTTCACCGCACGGGCTCCAATTTGGGGTTCACCATGTTAAGGGCCCATCATAGAGAATTGGTAGGAGTCTAAATATCTGGATTCTTGCGATATAATATGAATGTTGGGACATATATGAATCGTCCTGCATCCCTATATGACTAATATATAGTTGATTTAGGGTTTCACCGCACAGGCTCCAATTTGGGGTTCACCATGTTAAGGGCCCATCATATAGAATGGGTAGGAGTCTAAATATCTGGATTCTTGCGATATAATATGAACGTTGGGACATATATGAATCGTCCTGCATCCGTACATGACTAATATATAGTTGACTTAGGGTTTCACCGCACGGGCTCCAATTTGGGGTTCACCATGTTAAGGGCCCATCATAGAGAATTGGTAGGAGTCTAAATATCTGGATTCTTGGGATATAATATGAACGTTGGGACATATATGAATCGTCCTGCATCCGTACATGACTAATATATAGTTGACTTTGGGTTTCACCGCACGGGCTCCAATTTGGGGTTCACCATGTTAAGGGCCCATCATAGAGAATTGGTAGGAGTCTAAATATCTGGATTCTTGCGATATAATATGAACGTTGGGACATATATGAATCGTCCTGCATCCCTATATGACTAATATATAGTTGACTTAGGGTTTCACCGCACGGGCTCCAATTTGGGGTTCACCATGTTAAGGGCCCATCATAGAGAATTGGTAGGAGTCTAAATATCTGGATTCTTGGGATATAATATGAACGTTGGGACATATATGAATCGTCCTGCATCCCTATATGACTAATATATAGTTGACTTAGGGTTTCACCGCACGGGCTCCAATTTGGGGTTCACCATGTTAAGGGCCCATCATATAGAATGGGCAGGAGTCTAAATATCTGGATTCTTGCGATATAATATGAACGTTGGGACATATATGAATCGTCCTGCATCCGTACATGACTAATATATAGTTGACTTAGGGTTTCACCGCACGGGCTCCAATTTGGGGTTCACCATGTTAAGGGCCCATCATAGAGAATTGGTAGGAGTCTAAATATCTGGATTCTTGCGATATAATATCAACGTTGGGACATATATGAATCGTCCTGCATCCCTATATGACTAATATATAGTTGACTTAGGGTTTCACCGCACGGGCTCCAATTTGGGGTTCACCATGTTAAGGGCCCATCATCGAGAATTGGTAGGAGTCTATATATCTGGATTCTTGGGATATAATATGAATGTTGGAACATATATGAATCGTCCTGCATCCCTATATGACTAATATATAGTTGACTTAGGGTTTTACCGCACGGGCTCCAATTTGGGGTTCACCATGTTAAGGGCCCATCATAGAGAATTGGTAGGAGGCTAAATATCTGGATTCTTGGGATATAATATGAACATTGGGACATATATGAATCGTCCTGCATCCGTACATGACTAATATATAGTTGACTTAGGGTTTCACCGCACGGGCTCCAATTTGGGGTTCACCATGTTAAGGGCCCATCATAGAGAATTGGTAGGAGTCTAAATATCTGGATTCTTGCGATATAATATGAATGTTGGGACATATATGAATCGTCCTGCATCCCTATATGAATAATATATAGTTGACTTAGGGTTTCACCGCACAGGCTCCAATTTGGGGTTCACCATGTTAAGGGCCCATCATATAGAATGGGTAGGAGTCTAAATATCTGGATTCTTGCGATATAATATGAACGTTGGGACATATATGAATCGTCCTGCATCCCTATATGACTAATATATAGTTGACTTAGGGTTTTACCGCACGGGCTCCAATTTGGGGTTCACCATGTTAAGGGCCCATCATAGAGAATTGGTAGGAGTCTAAATATCTGGATTCTTGCGATATAATATGAACGTTGGGACATATATGAATCGTCCTGCATCCGTACATGACTAATATATAGTTGACTTTGGGTTTCACCGCACGGGCTCCAATTTGGGGTTCACCATGTTAAGGGCCCATCATAGAGAATTGGTAGGAGTCTAAATATCTGGATTCTTGCGATATAATATGAATATTGGGACATATATGAATCGTCCTGCATCCCTATATGAATAATATATAGTTGACTTAGGGTTTCACCGCACAGGCTCCAATTTGGGGTTCACCATGTTAAGGGCCCATCATAGAGAATTGGTAGGAGTCTAAATATCTGGATTCTTGCGATATAATATGAACGTTGGGACATATATGAATCGTCCTGCATCCCTATATGACTAATATATAGTTGACTTAGGGTTTTACCGCACGGGCTCCAATTTGGGGTTCACCATGTTAAGGGCCCATCATAGAGAATTGGTAGGAGTCTAAATATCTGGATTCTTGCGATATAATATGAACGTTGGGACATATATGAATCGTCCTGCATCCCTATATGACTAATATATAGTTGACTTAGGGTTTCACCGCACGGGCTCCAATTTGGGGTTCACCATGTTAAGGGCCCATCATAGAGAATTGGTACGAGTCTAAATATCTGGATTCTTGCGATATAATATGAACGTTGGGACATATATGAATCGTCCTGCATCCGTACATGACTAATATATAGTTGACTTAGGGTTTCACCGCACGGGCTCCAATTTGGGGTTCACCATGTTAAGGGCCATCATAGAGAATTGGTAGGAGTCTAAATATCTGGATTCTTGGGATATAATATGAACGTTGGGACATATATGAATCGTCCTGCATCCCTATATGACTAATATATAGTTGACTTAGGGTTTCACCGCACGGGCTCCAATTTGGGGTTCACCATGTTAAGGGCCCATCATATAGAATGGGTAGGAGTCTAAATATCTGGATTCTTGCGATATAATATGAACGTTGGGACATATATGAATCGTCCTTCATCCGTACATGACTAATATATAGTTGACTTAGGGTTTCACCGCACGGGCTCCAATTTGGGGTTCACCATGTTAAGGGCCCATCATAGAGAATTGGTAGGAGTCTAAATATCTGGATTCTTGCGATATAATATGAACGTTGGGACATATATGAATCGTCCTGCATCCCTATATGACTAATATATAGTTGACTTAGGGTTTCACCGCACGGGCTCCAATTTGGGGTTCACCATGTTAAGGGCCCATCATATAGAATGGGTAGGAGTCTAAATATCTGGATTCTTGCGATATAATATGAACGTTGGGACATATATGAATCGTCCTGCATCCGTACATGACTAATATATAGTTGACTTAGGGTTTCACCGCACGGGCTCCAATTTGGGGTTCACCATGTTAAGGGCCCATCATAGAGAATTGGTAGGAGTCTAAATATCTGGATTCTTGGGATATAATATGAACGTTGGGACATATATGAATCGTCCTGCATCCGTACATGACTAATATATAGTTGACTTAGGGTTTCACCGCACGGGCTCCAATTTGGGGTTCACCATGTTAAGGGCCCACCATAGAGAATTGGTAGGAGTCTAAATATCTGGATTCTTGCGATATAATATGAACGTTGGGACATATATGAATCGTCCTGCATCCCTATATGACTAATATATAGTTGACTTAGGGTTTCACCGCACGGGCTCCAATTTGGGGTTCACCATGTTAAGGGCCCATCATCGAGAATTGGTAGGAGTCTAAATATCTGGATTCGTGGGATATAATATGAATGTTGGAACATATATGAATCGTCCTGCATCCCTATATGACTAATATATAGTTGACTTAGGGTTTTACCGCACGGGCTCCAATTTGGGGTTCACCATGTTAAGGGCCCATCATAGAGAATTGGTAGGAGTCTAAATATCTGGATTCTTGGGATATAATATGAACGTTGGGACATATATGAATCGTCCTGCATCCGTACATGACTAATATATAGTTGACTTATGGTTTCACCGCACGGGCTCCAATTTGGGGTTCACCATGTTAAGGGCCCATCATAGAGAATTGGTAGGAGTCTAAATATCTGGATTCTTGCGATATAATATGAACGTTGGGACATATATGAATCGTCCTGCATCCCTATATGATTAATATATAGTTGACTTAGGGTTTCACCGCACGGGCTCCAATTTGGGGTTCACCATGTTAAGGGCCCATCATATAGAATGGGTAGGAGTCTAAATATCTGGATTCTTGCGATATAATATGAACGTTGGGACATATATGAATCGTCCTGCATCCGTACATGACTAATATATAGTTGACTTAGGGTTTCACTGCACGGGCTCCAATTTGGGGTAAACCATGTTAAGGGCCCATCATAGAGAATTGGTAGGAGTCTAAATATCTGGATTCTTGGGATATAATATGAACGTTGGGACATATATGAATCGTCCTGCATCCCTATATGACTAATATATAGTTGACTTAGGGTTTCACCGCACGGGCTCCAATTTGGGGTTCACCATGTTAAGGGCCCATCATAGAGAATTGGTAGGAGTCTAAATATCTGGATTCTTGGGATATAATATGAACGTTGGGACATATATGAATCGTCCTGCATCCCTATATGACTAATATATAGTTGACTTAGGGTTTCACCGCACGGGCTCCAATTTGGGGTTCACCATGTTAAGGGCCCATCATATAGAATGGGTAGGAGTCTAAATATCTGGATTCTTGCGATATAATATGAACGTTGGGACATATATGAATCGTCCTGCATCCGTACATGACTAATATATAGTTGACTTTGGGTTTCACCGCACGGGCTCCAATTTGGGGTTCACCATGTTAAGGGCCCATCATAGAGAATTGGTAGGAGTCTAAATATCTGGATTCTTGCGATATAATATGAACGTTGGGACATATATGAATCGTCCTGCATCCCTATATGACTAATATATAGTTGACTTAGGGTTTCACCGCACGGGCTCCAATTTGGGGTTCACCATGTTAAGGGCCCATCATAGAGAATTGGTAGGAGTCTAAATATCTGGATTCTTGGAATCTATTATGAAAGATTTTTAACTGCTGTAACGCTTGTATCGCTCTGTATCAAGGCTTACTACTGGGACGCAGATAATCACTAGAAATAAAAACGATTTTTTAACTGCTGTAACGCTTGTATCGCTCTGTATCAAGGGTTACTACTGGGACGCAGATAACGGAGAGAAATAAAAACGATTTTTTAACTGCTGTAACGCTTGTATCGCTCTGTATCAAGGGTTACTACTGGGACGCAGATAACGACGAGAAATAAAAACGATTTTTTAACTGCTGTAACGCTTGTATCGCTCTGTATCAAGGGTTACTACTGGGACGCAGATAATCACTAGAAATAAAAACGATTTTTTAACTGCTGTAACGCTTGTATCGCTCTGTATCAAGGGTTACTACTGGGACGCAGATAATCACTAGAAATAAAAACGATTTTTTAACTGCTGTAACGCTTGTATCGCTCTGTATCAAGGGTTACTACTGGGACGCAGATAATCACTAGAAATAAAAACGATTTTTTAACTGCTGTAACGCTTGTATCGCTCTGTATCAAGGGTTACTACTGGGACGCAGATAACGATGAGAAATAAAAACGATTTTTTAACTGCTGTAACGCTTGTATCGCTCTGTATCAAGGGTTACTACTGGGACGCAGATAACGACGAGAAATAACGAGAGGCCGATCACGATCGGCAGATGTTTAACCCATACCTTGGCGATAGCGATTAGCTATTTTCATAAATCCTGACACCAACCTTTTCAACAATTCACACCTTACTATTAAAGGTACTCAATCCGATTAAGCATCCCTCAGTTACTATTTATTCAGGGGTAAAAAATATTTTATTCAAATCAATACACCAATCGATACCAAAAACTATACAGGTGAGGGGTGTGTCATCATAAACCCATTCATCAAAGCTCAGAGTGAGCAGATATTGATTTTTTAAATCTATTATTTTTAACCACCTGGAATATTCAGTGGCCCAGTAAAAGTCAATGAGAAGACCAAATAGCAGATGAAGATGGATAACTCTAAAATCAAGTGGCTTTTTTGTGTTTTTTTGTGTCAGATATATGACAAACCGGCAAAAATTCATTGTGCAAAATGTTGATAAATAACAGGTTTTGGGCAATTTTATACTTTAGTGGACTGTGGTTAGCATTATTTTTGGGCAATTAATCGATTCTGATAACTGAAGCGGCATTTCAAAACTAGAGGTGGGATTTGAGAATGGTCAGATTGAAAATATTAGTGTCATTACATTGGATAGCACACTGTATGTCTATGGAATGGGTGGGTTAATTTTGTTAATGACATGATATATAAATATTATCAATAACAAATATTTGAGATATCAAATGAGATAGCAAACTGATCAAAATAGTCTATAAATGAATGTAAATGGATTTAGAAGCCCATACAATAAGTCAGTCTCAAGTATACAAGCAACATTATTATTATCCTGCACCCCAAATGCAATAGAGGGAATTTCAAAATAAAACATTTCCTCTGTTTTTAGAAATCCTTAATGAACCTGGCTCAAAGTGAAAGGTATAATTTAATATCTGCCAATCGGGTATCATGTGTCTATGGAATGGGTTAATTGTAATCCCAAAATCCATGCAAGATAAAAGTGGATCACCATCAACCTGTACATACAGTCAGAGAAGAATCAAATGAAAGCATCAAAACCATATGATGTGTGGAGAGGGTTAATCATTTTCAATGATACCATATGGTGGAACTACCCAATGGGTGATTTAATTTTATTCTAAGATAAGACACAGAGTCTGTAAACACCAGCTGCTATCTGACAATGTCAATGCACTGTACTGATCCATAGCTAATAACTGACTGCTCTGTGGGAATGACTTTGTCTTAATGTTATTTATTATCTCTATGGTATGTAGTGTCCAGTTAAACATTGCCAATAATACACTCTGTGTTATGTGAGATCTTCTCTTCTCACAATGCAGGCTTACTTATCAGTCACTTTAATTTTAAATGGCCATAACTCTGTTAAAATATACCGGATCAAACTCAAATTCGAACCTGATCTGTATTTCGGGGTGAGGACCAGATGTACCAAATTTGGTGCTGATCAGATGAAAAATATTTAAGTAAACACAGCTTGGATGAATTCTATTTAAAAACAAGAGCAGAAAGGGTTAACTAAACGATACCAAAATCCATACAGATAAAGAACGTGCTAAGAAAAACCTAGGTAAGAAATATGAGGCATATCAGAAGAAAATTGTTTGACTTAGATGCATCAGATAGCATTTGTGTGCAGGGTTAATTATTTTCTAAACCGATCAACCAATCGATACCAAAAACTATACAGGTGAGGGGTGTGTCATCATAAACCTACATATCAAATATGAACACAATCGGTCAATTTTTGGTCAAATTGAGCAAGGAGTTCAATCTAAAAAAATCATTTTTTTTCTTCATTTTTTTCGAAAAAGGGTCATAACTCCTTTAAAATAAATTGGATCATACCCAAATTCGAACTCAATCTGTATTTTGGGCTGTGAAACTCACATACCAAATTTGGTTCCAATCAGATAAAAAATGTTTGAGTTATGGCAGAATCCAGGAATTCTAAGTAAAAAAAGGGCCATAACTCTGTAACAAAAACTCGGATCAAACCCAAATTCGAACTCGATCTGTATTTTGGGCTGAGAAACCCATATACAAAATTTGGTTCTGATTGGATAGAAAATGTTTGAGTTATCGCATTATACGTGAAGTGTCTACGGACGGACGGACAGACGGACGGACAGACGGACGGACAGACGGACGGACGGACGGACGAACGACGAGTGGTCAATCCGGACGTTGACACTATGTGTACCATACTATGGTATGGGTACACATAAAAACGATTTTTTAACTGCTGTAACGCTTGTATCGCTCTGTATCAAGGGTTACTACTGGGACGCAGATAACGGAGAGAAATAAAAACGATTTTTTAACTGCTGTAACGCTTGAATCGCTCTGTATCAAGGGTTACTACTGGGACGCAGATAATCACTAGAAATAAAAACGATTTTTTAACTGCTGTAACGCTTGTATCGCTCTGTATCAAGGGTTACTACTGGGACGCAGATAATCACTAGAAATAAAAACGATTTTTTAACTGCTGTAACGCTTGTATCGCTCTGTATCAAGGGTTACTACTGGGACGCAGATAACGATGAGAAATAAAAACGATTTTTTAACTGCTGTAACGCTTGTATCGCTCTGTATCAAGGGTTACTACTGGGACGCAGATAATCACTAGAAATAAAAACGATTTTTTAACTGCTGTAACGCTTGTATCGCTCTGTATCAAGGGTTACTACTGGGACGCAGATAACGACGAGAAATAAAAACGATTTTTTAACTGCTGTAACGCTTGTATCGCTCTGTATCAAGGGTTACCACTGGGACGCAGATAACGACGAGAAATAAAAACGATTTTTTAACTGCTGTAACGCTTGTATCGCTCTGTATCAAGGGTTACTACTGGGACGCAGATAACGGAGAGAAATAAAAACGATTTTTTAACTGCTGTAACGCTTGAATCGCTCTGTATCAAGGGTTACTACTGGGACGCAGATAATCACTAGAAATAAAAACGATTTTTTAACTGCTGTAACGCTTGTATCGCTCTGTATCAAGGGTTACTACTGGGACGCAGATAACGACGAGAAGTAAAAACGATTTTTTAACTGCTGTAACGCTTGTATCGCTCTGTATCAAGGGTTACTACTGGGACGCAGATAATCACTAGAAATAAAAACGATTTTTTAACTGCTGTAACGCTTGTATCGCTCTGTATCAAGGGTTACTACTGGGACGCAGATAACGACGAGAAATAAAAACGATTTTTTAACTGCTGTAACGCTTGTATCGCTCTGTATCAAGGGTTACTACTGGGACGCAGATAACGACGAGAAATAAAAACGATTTTTTAACTGCTGTAACGCTTGTATCGCTCTGTATCAAGGGTTACTACTGGGACGCAGATAATCACTAGAAATAAAAACGATTTTTTAACTGCTGTAACGCTTGTATCGCTCTGTATCAAGGGTTACTACTGGGACGCAGATAACGGAGAGAAATAAAAACGATTTTTAACTGCTGTAACGCTTGTATCGCTCTGTATCAAGGGTTACTACTGGGACGCAGATAATCACTAGAAATAAAAACGATTTTTTAACTGCTGTAACGCTTGTATCGCTCTGTATCAAGGGTTACTACTGAGACGCAGATCACGATGAGAAATAAAAACATATTTTGTCAGCTTCTGTAACGCTTGTCCCGCTCTGTATCAAGGCTTTCTACATGGGACAAAAACATACCCCCTTAACTTTTTGCTCACGTTTCTTGCCATATCTAATATCTCTCACGATATATATTAGAGATAATTCATACATACCCGATAAAATGTTTCTCTAATACTCTGCAATCATTCTTCCTCACATATTTAGAGCGTGTTGTCACTCTTATGGGACTAGCTATTCAATTATGCATAAAATGTAAATTTCATTCTATTTTGGCCATTTTGGCGGCCATTTTGGGACATCAATTCTACTTATATGGTTCACGGCTAAGCATTATTTGGATGTATGTCAATGTATTATGAATTTGGAATTAATTGATCTACACATGACTGCATGCCCATATGGCCTGATGGAAATGCTTCAGAATTTGAACCACTCCGAAAAATCAAGATATCTCAAAAAGCTCAACTCGGATTTTAGGGGACTTTTGCCATGTTGTTCATAAACATGTTCTTATTGATCCCTGAAAAAATCAGCTTTCCCCGATTTTTTGCACTAGTGAAACCTTATGTGCCTGGACTATGACAGTGGATACGTTTTAAGGCCAAATGACCCTAAAATGACTCGTTTCCTATATACGTCCCAATGTCAACAGCCATGACAAATTTCATGATAATCTGACTAAAGGTACTAATACGACCTGCAGCCCGTGCCAAAGGATTTAGTCATGCAAAGAGTAAAATCCAAGTTGGCTGCTGGCGGCCAGGATTTTTGGCCGAATGACCTAATGAAAGTGTCAATGACACTGTAGCTCAACTTAGGTAGGGGAATAATTTAATGGTTGACAGTAAATAGAGGAATAGGAAAGGTGCTAATTGAAATGTCTAACCTGCGCCAAAGGATTTAGTGATGCAAAGAGTAAAATACAAGATGGCTGCTGGAGGCCATTTTTTTGGCCAATTGACCACAAAAGGACTCGTTCCCATCTACGTATAATTGTTAACATCCATGACAAATTTTATGAAGATCTGACCAAAGCTACGACCTACAAATTTCATGATGATCAGACGAACAGTACGACCTGTAGACCGCGCCAATGGATTGAATTTTGAAATCCAAGATGGCCGCTGGCAGCCATGTTTTTTGGCCGAATGACTCCACAATGATTCGTTCCCATCTACATGTCAATGTCAACATTCATGACCAATTTCATAAAGATTAGACCAAAGGTACAACCTGTAGCCCGTGCCAAAGGATTTAGTCACGCAAAGAGTAAAATCCAAGATGGCTGCTGGCAGCCATGTTTTTTGGCCGAACGACCCCAAAATCACTCGTACCCATCTACATGTCATTATTAACATCAATGACAAATTTCATGATGATCAGACGAACAGTACGACCTGTAGCCTGCGCCAATGGATTGAATCTTGAAATCCAAGATGGCTGCCAGCGGCCATGTTTTTTGGCCGAATGACCCCAAAATGACTCGTTCCCATCTACATGTCAATGTCAACATTCATGACAAATATCATAAATATCAGACCAAAGGTACGACCTGTAGCCCGGGCCAAAGGATTTAGTCATGCAAAGAGTAAAATCCAAGATGGCTGCTGGTGGCCATGTTTTTCAGCCGAACGACCCCAAAATCACTCGTTCCCATCTACATGTCATTGTTAACATCCATGACAAATTTCATGATGTTCCGATCGAAGCTACGATCTGTAGCCCGCGCCAAAGGATTTAGTCATGCAAAGAGTAAAATCCAAGATGGCTGCTGGCGGCCATGTTTATTGGCCGAACAACCCCAAAATGACTAGTTCCCATCTACATGTCAATATTAACATCCATGACAAATTTCATGATGATCAGACGAACAGTACGACCTGTAGCCCGCGCCAATGGATTAAATTTTGAAATCTAAGATGGCCACCAGCGGCCATGTTTTTTGGCCGAATGACCCCACAATGATTCGTTCCCATCTACATGTCAATATCAACATTCATTACAAATTTCATAAAGATTAGACCAAAGGTACAACCTGTAGCCCGCGCCAAAGGATTTAGTCATGCAAAGAGTAAAATCCAAGATGGCTGCTGGCGGCCATGTTTTTTGGCCGAACAACTCCAAAATCACTCGTTCCCATCTACATGACAGTGTTAACATCCATGACAAATTCCATAAACTTCCGACCAAAACAACGACCTGTAGCCCGCGCCAAAGGATTTAGTCATGCAAAGAGTAAAATCCAAGATGACTGCTGGCAGCCATGTTTTTTGGCCGAACAACCCCAAAATCACTCGTTCCCATCTACATGTCATTATTAACATCAATGACAAATTTCATGATGATCAGATGAACAGTACGACCTGTAGGCCGCGCCAATGGATTGAATCTTGAAATCCAAGATGGCTGCCAGTGGCCATGTTTTTTGGACGAATGACCCCAAAATGACTTGTTCCCATCTACATGTCAATGTCAACATTCATGACAAATTTCATGAAGATCAGACCAAAGGTACGACCTGTAGCCCGCGCCAAAGGAAATTGTTGACGGACACACGGACGCCAAACCATGGCAATAGCTCAAACTTACAAAAGTAAGTTGAGCTAAAAATGACTCGTTCCCATCTACATGTCATTGTTAACATCCATGACAAATATCATGATGATCTGACCAAAGGTACGACCTGTAGCCTGTGTGAAAGGATTTAGTCATGCAAAGAGTAAAATCCAAGATGGCTGCCAGCGGCCATGTTTTCTGGCCGAACGACCCCAAAATTACTCGTTCGTTATCTACATGTCAATATTAACATCCATGACAAATTTCATGATGATCAGACGGACAGTACCACCTGTAGCCCGTGGTAATGGATTGAATTTTGAAATCCAAGATGGCTGCCGGCATCCATGTTTTTTGGCCGAATGACCCCAAAATGACTCGTTTCCATCTACTTTCAAATTTCAACAGCCATGACAAATTTCATGATGATCAGACTAAAGGTATGACCTGTAGCCCTGCTAAAGGATTTAGTCATACAAAGAGTAAAATCCAAGATGGCTGCTTACACTTAATCTTGCATGTACCTGACAATATAATAATTCCTTAATATTTAATTAATACACATGTCATGTCTCATCTTATCTGTCCATGTTTGATAAACAAATAACAACTGGGGAGAATGGGGGGGGGGTAAATTAAAGTACAATTTAAATATGAGATGGAATCCCATACATGTCTGTTGTTTTAAGCAGTCTGGCTTGTCAACAAATTATAATTTCTCTTTAGAAGTGAATGAATTTTGAATATCTGGCAAGTCAAAAGTGGCAGAGATAACTGGAGATAAGGGTTTATCACTTTTGCTTCCAATGAGTTAACTTAATTAAACACCTAAACATATTCTCCGAAATCACTAAACCGTTGGATCTCACAGTGAGAGGTCCTTGGGTGAATAGGGACATAGTTATGAGATTTAAAACTACTCCTCCCCCACCCCAAATACTTTAACCCCTTAAGACAAATTATTTGAGCTTTTGATTTCAAGTTGGGTACTGGATATGGATGTCTGAAAAGCACTGGTTAAAGACTTATTTTTCATGTCTGGTGGTCGTTCATAACGGGTAAAAATTTTGTCATTTTTGCCATAAATCACCGACCGCTGGTCGCGTTTGATAGGTGGTCGATAACGGCAGGTCATTTATATAGTAAAACCTGTCCGTACAAAGCCAATGCGGTCGTTAAAGCGAGGTGGTCGCTCTTGGCAGTGGTCGCTCAAAGCAGGTTTCACTGTAAAATCTAAATTTATTTTTTTTCCAATTTTTTTTTTTAAATGAGTGTCAATGACATTGTAGCTCAACTTAGGTAGGGGAATAATTTAATGGTTGACAGTAAATGGAAGAATAGGAAAGGTGCTAATTGAAATGTCTAACCTGTGCCAAAGGATTTAGTCATGCAAAGAGTAAAATCCAAGATGGCTGCTGGTGGCCATGTTTTTTGGACAATTGACCCCAAAAGGACTCGTTCCCATCTACGTGTCATTGTTTACATCCATGACAAATTTCATGATGATCAGACGAACAGTACGACCTGTAGCCCGCGCCAATGGATTGAATTTTGAAATCCAAGATGGCCACCAGCGGCCATGTTTTTTGGCCGAATGACCCCAAAATGACTCGTTCCCATCTACATGTCAATGTCAACATTCATGAAAAATTTCATAAAGATCAGACCAAAGGTATGACCTGTAGACCGCGCCAAAGGATTTAGTCATGCGAAGAGTAAAATCCAAGATGGTCGCCAGCGGCCATGTTTTTTGGCCGAACGACCCCAAAATGACTCGTTCCCATCTACATGTCATTGTTAACATCCATGACAAATTTCATGAAGTTCCGACCAAAGCTACGACCTGTAGCCAGCGCCAAAGGATTTGGTCATGCAAAGAGTAAAATCCAAGATGGCTGCTGGCGGCCATGTTTTTTGGCCGAACGACCCCAAAATCACTCGTTCCCATCTACATGTCAATATTAACATCCATGACAAATTTCGTGATGATCAGATGAACA
Source organism: Siphonodentalium dalli (assembly GCA_032622095.1). Classification (NCBI taxonomy): domain Eukaryota; kingdom Metazoa; phylum Mollusca; class Scaphopoda; order Gadilida; family Siphonodentaliidae; genus Siphonodentalium; species Siphonodentalium dalli. Next base: position 102,862,300 of record CP136069.1, on the reverse strand, counting down.
GTACGACATGTAGCCCGCGCCAACGGATTGAATTTTGAAATCAAAGATGGCCACCAGCGGCCATGTTTTTTGGCCGAATGACACCAAAATGACTCGTTCCCATCTACATGTCAATGTCAACATTCATGACAAATCTCATAAAGATAAGATCAAAGTTACGACCTGTAGCCAAAGGAAATTGTTGACGGACACACGCATACACGGACGACGGACACCAAACCATGGCAATAGCTCAAACTTACAAAGTAAGTTGAGCTAAAAAAGGGTCATAACTCTTTTAAAATAAATCGGATCAAACCCATATTCGAACTTGATCTGTATTTTGGGCTGAGAAACTCACATACCAAATTTGGTTCCAATCAGATAGAAAATGTTTCAGTTATTGCAATATGTGTAAAGCATCTACGGACGGACAGATGGATTGACGAACGACGAGTGGTCAATCCGGACGATGACACTATGTGTACCATACTATGGTATGGGTACACATAAAATGGTTAAGGTAGGGGGTTTAAATTAGGGTCGGTAGGGAAACCCCAACAACAAGTATGTTTCTCCTTTGGTCTTGGGGGGAAAAGTGCCCTTCTGAAGGTTGTGCCTCCTCCTGCCCTTCACAGAAATGTCGCTTGAACCCAAATATAGACATCATGCAACAGAACATAATTTTTGCATTATGACATATCCCACTGCGAAATGAACCCTGGCTTAAGAATTTTGTCAAGCTTCTTCTTATCAAAATAATAGCAAGGAAAAATATGGTGTAAAACCACATTGGAGCTTTGAATGAAAACTAATATCTGAAAACAATTAACACAACTGTGTACCAGATACATGTAGATTTGTTACAAATCATCACACTGTCCAATGTGCTCGAGGAATACCAGTGTGAACATCAGAATACCAGTGCTGTACAGGAGAATATCAGTGTTTTAAGCGATATGATGCTACAATAATTAGAAATGGACGGCTAAATATCAAGACAAAAAACAATGGAAAGGTATATACGATCAATTTTGCATTTACCCAGTGGAGGGGTCACCTGGTGATGTTCAGTTCGACTGGGCGATCTGGTCTTTGTTTAAAGCAAAAAAATAGGGTGTACAAACTCGTAGGGGGAGGTAAAATTTTGCCCTAATTGGTATTCTAGTGCGTTTTGTTTAATTCCTGAGCATAACTTGTGGAATCTTTTATCAAATTCCGACAGCAGAATCTATTGGCAAAACGTGCACATCGAAATCACTGGCGTGTATCAGTTGGAAATATACGAAAATAAATTGAAACGAGGGGCGGTGATCACAGAAAATGGCACGGCGAACTACCAGTGCATGCCAACGAGGGCTACCAGTGCCAAATTGTCTTTATATGTTAAGTTATATCGGGTATATGTCGGGGGACGTTTTAAATTCAGTTTACGCTACTAGGAATGTCTCATCCCCTCATCAAATTTGGACACAATCGATCTAGAATGGTACATGTGTGGGTCTAAGATATGAAAGTTCGAAATTTTAAGTATGGCGATACTCAACATTAGTGGAACATAAAGTAACAATTTAGTCGACAAGAGTTTAAATTTCCCTTTATTCGGTATTGGTACTGAGTTAGTTCCATGTCTATTGGATTCAAACTAATGTTCAACATTTGCAAATAAGTCTATCATTAAATAGGGAAGACGTTCTAATTCTAATGGAATGATCTTTCTAATTATCGCAGCAAATGTTGCATATATGGGGTCGACTTGTTCCCAAAATTTAGAAAGTAATTGATATTGGGGCAAGCATATCTTGGCACGGAGTTAGTTCCATGTCAATTGGATTCAAACTGATGTTCAACATTTGCAAATAAGTCCATCATTAAATAGGGAAGACGTTCTAATTCTAATGGAATGATCTTTCTAATTATCCCAGCAAATGTTGCATATATTGGGTGGACTTGTTCCCAAAATTTAGAAAGTAATTGATATTGGGGCATGCATATCGTTGTCTATATGTTGAGTTCTTCGTCGATTTTAAGGCGTTACCGTATGTATGCATACAGGGATCTGTGTTTGTCATTATTTGATGGGTTGGATGTCTTAACTAAAGATGAATGAGTTATATATATATAAATATACTAGCAGGTGGACCCGACTTCGTCCAGGCTGTTTCCCCTCTGCTTTTCGGCGAATTGCGCGATTTGACCTTGAATTGTCCATTTTGAAGGTCAGGTGGGGGGTCACGATTTGACCCGTCCAAAACACTGCCCGTCCAAAAGTACCCGACAAAAGTACCCCTACGTATCAAATTTCGTCGAAATCCCATCAAAATTCGCGATTTGACCTTGAATTGACCCGATTTCAAGGTCAAGTCGCACGGGCAAACGAATAGGCTCACGACACTCACCATACGAAAGTATCCCTAGACACTAATTTTCATCGAAATCCCGTGATACTCGGGTCACGGAGTCGGGTGTTTGACCTCGAAATGACCCGATTTCAAGGTCAAGGTCACGTCGAACGGGCAAATTAACAGGCCCATGCCACTCGACGGCCGAAAGTACCCCCACATACCAAGTTTCATCGAAATCCCGTGATACTCGGGTCACGGAGTCGGGTGTTTGACCTTGAAATTACCCGATTTCAAGGTCAAGGTCACGTCACACGGACAAATTAATAGGCCCATGCCACCCCCCGGCCGAAAATACCCCCACATACCAAGTTTCATCGAAATCGGCTGGGCCGTTTTCGAGTTCATCGCGAACACACAGACAGACACACAAACAGATCTTCCAAAATATATAATAGATTATTCAGCTACTGTACAAGTTCGGAAAATTGCATTTAAACCGACGTATCCCAATAGTTTTAAGAACAATTCTACAAAAACGCCATATTCTGACCAGGACATCATTAAATTTGTTCTATATATTACACTAGCTTTGAGTATCGACGTATAGTTGAAGTTTCGTACTTCCTATTATAGATCCACATATTTACCCTTCTAGATCAACTTTGTCGTTATTTTGCGAAGGGTAAGGCATTTCATGTGCCCTGGTGCCCTGTATGAAGCGTTTATCGTCATATACCCGATATAACTCACCATATAAAGAAAATTTGACACTGGTAGCCCTCGTTGGCATGCACTGGTAATTCGCCGTGCCATTTTCTGTGATCACCGCCCCTCGTTTCGATTTATTTCGTGTATTTCCAACTGATACACGCCAGTGATTTTGCTGTGCACGTTTTGCCAATAGATTCCGCTGTCGGAATTTGATAAAGGATTCCGCGATTTATGCTCAGGAATTAAACAAAACGCACTAGAATACCGATTAGGGCAAAATTTTACCTCCCCCTACGAGTTTGTACACCCTATTTTTCTGCTTTAAACAAAGGCCAGATCGACCAGAGTCGAACTGAACATCACCAGGTGACCCCTCCACTGGGTAAATGCAAAATTGATCGTATTTTCCTTTCTATTGTCTTTTGTCTTGATATTTAGCCGTCCAGTTCTAATTATGGTAGCATCATATCGCTTAAAAACACTGATATTCTCCTGTACAGCACTGGTATTCTGACGTTCTGAAGTTATGTTGATTCTCGAGATGAAAATATCAAAATATTACAAGAACAATATGGTACCTTAGTAAGAATCTTAGATCCCAAAGAATGCTGTATGCAATTGTCTGAAAAGAAAAATATTTTAAATATAATTCAGGCTAATTACAGTGAGATCTCCAACAGAGGATTATTTATACCAGTATAAAGATATTTATGCTATAAGGTCAAGCAAATATTCGGTATTCAAAATGATATTCAATTCAACCTGAGTTCAATTTAGACAATTGGCAGAAAATATCTCCGATGATCTTTTGCATGTTATTTTATGTCGGAATATTCCCCATGAATCAAATCAAATCAAATTTTTATTCAGAAGTAAAAAACTCAAATATCTTACCAGTGCAGCGGCCAAACGACAAAAGTGGTCGGGTACCCCTACCCACGGCAAAACAAGTTGAAACCAAATTTTATTGAAGGAGAAAATGTTCACGAAAATGATAGTGAAAAATAACAGAATCGGTGGTGGCTATTGTGAAATCGACGATGAATTATATAAACCACCAGTGACTTTTACCGAAATTAACAATTTTGGTAAGGCGAGCCAGTTAATGAGATACGCATGCAGTACCCCAATCTTATAATAATGAAAGTGTCAATGACACTGTAGCTCAACTTGGAAAGGGAATAATTTAATATATTACAGTCAATGGAGCGATTAGGAATGTGGAAAGTTGAATGTCTAATACTAGTTTATAGACATGAAGAGAAAAGTAAAATCCAAGATGGCTGCTGGCGGCCATGTTTTCGGCCGAATGACCCCAAAATGAGTCGTTCCCATCTACATGTCATCGTTAACATCAATGACAAATTTTATGACGATCAGACTAAAGGTACGACCTGTAGCCCATGCTATAGAATTTAGTCATACAAAGAGTAAAATCCAAGATGGCTGCTGGCGGCCACGTTTTTTCCGCCAAATGACCCCAAAATTACTCGTTTCCATCTACATATCAACATTAACATCCAGGACAAATTTCATGATGATCAGACGAATCGTACGACCTGTGGCCCGTGCTAATGGATTAAATTTTGAAATCCAAGATGGCCGCTGGCGGCCATGTTTTTTGTCTGAATGACCCCAAAATGACTTGTTCCCATTTACATTCCAATTTCAACAGCCATGAAAATTTTTATGATGATCAGACTAAAGGTACGACCTGTAGCCCGTGCTAAAGGATTTAGTCATACAAAGAGTAAAATCCAAGATGGCTGCTGGCGGCCATCTTTTTTGGCCGAATGACCCCAAAATGACTCGTTCCCATCTACATGTCATTATTAACATTCACGAAAAATTTTATGATGATCAGACTAAAGATACAACCTGTAGTCCGTGCTAAAGGATTTAGTCATACAAAGAGTAAAATCCAAGATGGCTGCTGGCGACCATGTTTTTTGGCCGATTGACCCCAAGATTACTCGTTCCCATCTACATGTCATTGTTAACATCCATGACAAATTTTATGATGATCAGACTAAAGGTACGACCTGCAGCCCGTGATAAAGAATTTAGTCATACAAAGAGTAAAATCTAAGATGGCTGCTGGTGGCCATGTTTTTTGGCCGAATGACCCCAAAATTACTCGTTCCCATCTACATGTAAATATTATCATCCATGACAAATTTCATGATGATCAGACAATCAGTACGACCTGTGGCCCGTGCTAATGGATTAAATTTTGAAATCCAAGATGGCCGCTGGCGGCCATGTTTTTTGGCCGAATGACCCCAAAATGACTCGTTCCCATCTACATGTCATTATTAACATTCTTGACAAATTTTATGATGATCAGACTAAAAGTAGGACCTGTAGCCCGTGCTAAAGGATTTAGTCATGCAAAGAGTAAAATCCAAGACGGCTGCTGGCGGCCATGTTTTTTGGCCGATTGACCCCAAAATGACTCGTTCCAATCTACATGTCATTGTTAACATCCATGACAAATTTGATGATGATCAGACTAAAGGTACCACCTGTAGCCCGTGCTAAAGAATGTAGTCATACAAAGAGTAAAATCCAAGATGGCTGCTGGCGGCTATGTTTTTGGGCCGAATGACCCCAAAATTACTCGTTCCCATCTACATGTCAATATTAACATCCATGACAAATTTCATGACGATCAGACGAACAGTGCGACCTGTGGCCCGTGCTAATGGATTGAATTTTGAAAACAAAGATGGCCACTGGCGGCCATGTTTTTTGTCCGAATGACCCCAAAATGACTCGTTCCCATCTACATTCCAATTTCAACAACCATGATAAATTTCATGATTATCAGACTAAAGGTACGACCTGTAGCCGGTGCTAAAGGATTTAGTCATACAAAGAGTAAAATCCAAGATGGCTGCTGGCGGCCATGTTTTTTGCCCGAATAACCCAAAAATGACTCGTTCCCATCTACATGTCATTGTTAACATCCATGACAAATTTTATGACGATCTGACTAAAGGTACGACCTGTAGCCCGTGCTAAAGTATTTAGTCATATAAAGAGTAAAATCCAAGATGGCTGCTGGCGGCCATCTTTTTTGGCCGAATGACCCCAAAATGACTCGTTCCCATCTACATGTCATTATTAACATTCTTGACAAATTTTATGATGATCAGACTAAAAGTAGGACCTGTAGCCCGTGCTAAAGGATTTAGTCATGCAAAGAGTAAAATCCAAGACGGCTGCTGGCGGCCATGTTTTTTGGCCGAATGACCCCAAAATGACTCGTTCCCATCTACATGTCATTATTAACATTCTTGACAAATTTTATGATGATCAGACTAAAAGTAGGACCTGTAGCCCGTGCTAAAGGATTTAGTCATGCAAAGAGTAAAATCCAAGACGGCTGCTGGCGGCCATGTTTTTTGGCCGATTGACCCCAAAATGACTCGTTCCAATCTACATGTCATTGTTAACATCCATGACAAATTTGATGATGATCAGACTAAAGGTACGACCTGTAGCCCGTGCTAAAGAATTTAGTCATACAAAGAGTAAAATCCAAGATGGCTGCTGGCGGCCATGTTTTTGGGCCGAATGACCCCAAAATTACTCGTTCCCATCTACATGTCAATATTAACATCCATGACAAATTTCATGACGATCAGACGAACAGTGCGACCTGTGGCCCGTGCTAATGGATTGAATTTTGAAAACAAAGATGGCCACTGGCGGCCATGTTTTTTGTCCGAATGACCCCAAAATGACTCGTTCCCATCTACATTCCAATTTCAACAGCCATGATAAATTTCATGATTATCAGACTAAAGGTACGACCTGTAGCCCGTGCTAAAGGATTTAGTCATACAAAGAGTAAAATCCAAGATGGCTGCTGGCGGCCATGTTTTTTGCCCGAATAACCCAAAAATGACTCGTTCCCATCTACATGTCATTGTTAACATCCATGACAAATTTTATGACGATCTGACTAAAGGTACGACCTGTAGCCCGTGCTAAAGGATTTAGTCATACAAAGAGTAAAATCCAAGATGGCTGCTGGCGGCCATCTTTTTTGGCCGAATGGCCCCAAAATGACTCGTTCCCATCTACATGTCATTATTAACATTCATGAAAAATTTTATGACGATCAGACGAACAGTACGGCCTGTAGCCCGTGCTAATGGATTGAACTTTGAAATCTAAGATGGCCGCTGGCGGCCATGTTTTTTTTCCGTATGACCCCAAAATGAATCATTCCGGTACAAATGTTGATGTCAACAGCTATGACAAATTTCATAATGATCCGATCAAAGGTACGACCTGTAGCCTCTATTGTTGACGCGTTACGTACACACGCACACACGCACGACGGACGACAAAGCCATGGCAATAGCTCAAACTTTACAAAGTAAAGTTGAGCTAATAAGTTAATGAGGAGGTACACATGTAGTACCTCCTATCTTATAATAATAAGTTAATGAGGGGATAGATACGCAAGCAGTACGTACCCCTCATCTTATCGTAATAAGTTAATGCGAAGATATACATGCAGCACCCCTAATATCTGATGAACCAATGAGGAGATATGCAAGCATTATCCTTATCTTATCGTAATAAGTTAATGAGGAGATTGGGATGTGATAATTAGAGGTTAGTATCTTAGTTAGTTGGATATCAGCTGAGATATCAGCCCAAGGTAACGTCGGTCTCAGGCTAATATAAAGTTACTGGGGGCTGATATGTCTCGGCTGATATCCAACTAACCAAGTAATCACCTCGTTATTAATTAGATCAAAAGTATCAGGGTAATACCATCACTATTCATTCCAATTTCAGTTCATCGGTGTAAACATAAAAATGAATAGACAATGGATTTAATATAAACAAAATAACTAAATTTACATCTCAAAATACAATGTTGAAGAGTTGTAAATTTGTGTATGACCACGCAAGTTATATGTCCGAGTAGATATTCACAATTTAAATTTAAATTATGGAGTAAATACCAGTTTGAATTGACATGAAACACATCAGGAAATTCCATTACTTCAATTCCATTAAGAACTTGTCATTATATCAGCCTAGCACTGTGCGGTCCTCATAAAAGCCGAACACAAGTCCAAATAATGGGAAATATAACAAATAAAGTTCATAGGCATATGTATTCATGTTCACACTATTACTATACGAACTTTGGTGGAGTATGGGCCAATAATTATAAGTGTTTTATTCGATATTTTGTAAAACGCGTTTGTGTTCGGCATAGAAAAGCCGAACACAAGCTTCTGCCATGGATTAGTCCAACGGCTATCAAGCCAGGTGATAATTAATATCTGCCACATGGTCGCTAAGCTGGCAGGCTTTAATTGTTGTTGATGAATGTCTCTCACCTATTGTAGTTCAGTTTTTTGACAGTTAGTTGCAATCAAGTGTATATTTATGTAACTTCACGGAAAGGTTGCAGAAATATTCATATTTGCTCAAATCGCCATCAACAGAAGGAATATTAAAATATATATAGTTTTGTTCATATGCCAAACATAATCAGCGCGCAAATAGTATATTGTCAAAGCCTGCTCGTGTTACATAAGTTTTGCTTCTGTTTACATAACACAGCTCAATTCTATTGGTTTATCACACACAAATGATATAAACGCTCTTTATGTTTACCATATCCGGATCTAAACAAAAGCCAGGTTTTGTAACGTTTTTGCTTTTGTTTACAAAGGAAAAACAGTTGACAATATAACATACTGTTTATTCCATATTTCTGATTGGTATAAGAACAAGTCTGTCTATATTTTACTATTCTTTCTGTTTATGGCGATTTTTGATGGAGGTGAATATTTTAACAGCATACCCACTGCCAACGCCGCCCGTATCTGTAATGCTCGTCAGCAAAATTCTTCCATTCCTAAGTGTCGGCGCACACGATCCCGATTGTCCCTGATTAATCCTGGATTTTGCCTTTCGTAATGTGGTGCAATTCATAAATCATAACCCTACTGATACTCTCAATCGGTTCAGTAACTCTGCTAATTTCCTGTGTAATGGAGCTGATCAGTGGGTGAGAGCAATCCGACAGACATTGGGTCAATAAATTGTTTGTTATCTTCTAGCACTTCCTTCAATTCATCTAGATGTTTCTGTCTGGCAGTGGATAATTCATCGCATTCCAGGAGAAAATGCTGCCTTATTTCAGGTGATTGATTGCATAAGAGACAGGTAGGAGCCACATTGAACTGATTGAATCTATGCCTGTTGGCTTGAAGGGTGTAAGTCCCTGTCAGTAATTTAGCTTTGTCTGTAGCTCTAGCAACTTCAAATGTTGATTTCGGAACTGAAGACCATAATTGGTTCATTGTTGGGTTGTCTTGAATGTTGAGGTACTTCAATGATGTCAATTCTTGTATTCCTTGTGTCCAGAGTGATTGATGATAGCTATCAACTGCCTCCAGTAACTGTTTTTTCCATTGGGTCTTGCTTGGTGGACATTCTAATAAATCAAAGGCTGTAGGAAGTGAGTATTTATTTGATTTGAGAGAACCAGCTGTTGCTATCCAGGTCTTTCATGATTATCTGCCTCCTTGCCAGATGATATTCTGGAGAACCATCCACTGTCTTCAAGGAGAACAAGTTCTGCCCAAATCAGTTCCAACGAGGGCAGAGTTTGCCCACCGGTACCTCTAATGTCGGGTATTCTCGAATGTCAGTGGGTGTACATTTTATACAAGATGGTGATCAGTGAAAACAAAAGAGCTAGTTTCGTCGGTGGTCATGAATAGAGAAGAGTGCAGTAACACATATCTATGTTTTGAATATTTAGCATGTTCGGCTTTTATGAGGACCCACCCCGTGACTACATCCCCGAATGGCTGTTGCAATCGATGGAAACACTATATGTGCTTGGCTCGGTGATGTCACAACAGATATCAGCTGAGTTTTATTGTGGGTTATCAGCCGAGTTGAGTGGGTTATCAGCTGAGTGTAGTGGGTTTTCAGCCAAGTTTAGAGGGTTATCAGCCGAATTTAGTGGGTTATCAGCCAGGTTTGGAGTAATATCAGCTGAGGTCGATAATCAAGGTACCGGTACCTGCAAAAATGTGTTAACTAATTAATAACAGTTTATAGTATGGCCTATATGAGAACATCATGTATCAATATAAAACTTAATCTTAAAGGAAACACTTGAGCTGATGCTAAAAGGTCCCTTTAATGTTTAAATCGCAGAGACCCGAAGAACGAATGCCATTGTGCTACATAGAATAAGTAGAGTTGGAAATACCGGTATGTTTCCTGCTATAGTGCTCTACATGTATGTCCAATACCATTTTCAAATTAAATTTCCCACAAAAAAGTGACATACAGTATAGCACTCAGTCGATGATATGTATACATTGTGTGTCATATGTTGTTTATAACAAATATTTCAGTTCTACCAAGTCAACATCAATGCATGTTTATTTATTGCTGTATCAATAAAATGTGTTGTTGTTTTTGTTGTAACTGGGAGTCTGGAAGCCTGAACATGTCTTTAATCACTTAAACAATGTCCCTGGGCCCAATTTTCAGCAAATGAGTCATGTTGGGTCCCATAATGATCAATTGGGATATCTGGTGAACCAATGTTTCGGCTCCAAATGGCAGGAAAATCCAAATTAACCAACAATTTTTTCCTATCAAGCAGAGATATTGCATGATGTGGTACTTCTGTCACCAACAATGTTTCCAAATAAGTTAGAAGTTAGACACAGGGTTCATTAATTTCTGGAGGGAAAAATCACTGGTGGGTATTGTTCATCATCGATTTGACAATAGCCACAACTGATTCCGTTACTTTTCACTATCATTTTCATGAACAATATACATGTATATGGTTTCAACTTGTTCTACCGTGGGTAGGGGTATCTCAAAAACCATTTGACCGCTGCACTATATCAATAATCGAGTTTTGATCAAAACTTGACTAAAAAGAATATTGGATATGATAAAATCACTGCCACACTGTGACAATGTTGTTTTCAACCCACTGTGGAGGATCTGTTCCTCGAAAACCCATTCCGCCCGAGCAAATGCTGATTCAATTATGAGTTAATGCACCTATCGACCGAGCAATTTTCAAATTTATCAGCCGAAAAAAATTCAAAACACAGATATAAGGTAAGTTTAATAACATATTGTGTTAATGTTTACCTCTAGTGTCAACAGGGACGTCAGAGACGGGGGGCATGCGGGGGGCACTTACCCTGGCCAGGGGAGTCCAGTGGGTTCCGAAAAGTGCCGTCCTGACTGGATTGCCCACCGTGCCATTTGGTGCATTGAGCGTCAACCGGGAAATGTTCCCCGATCATTTTGTTGCCAAAATAAGCCAGCTAAATGTTGAAAATGGTGATTTATGTTTTCACTCCGATTCCCGCCCTGTATATTCGGTTGTCGCCCAAGAAAGTTCAATTGTCGCCCGAGCGATGCTCTTTAGATTTTGACTAGAAATGTTCAGTTTTCTAGCAATAAACGTCTCCATGGGGCGGTCCTTAGCTTTTGTTATCAAAATGATGACCAAAGTATTAAAGGGGCATGCAATCAGACTCTTTATGCAGTACATATTCAAATAATGTTATCAAAATTATAGATGTCCTCATTTTCCTGATATAAATATTATACATGGTTGAAAAATTTCCTACGTCAGTGTAATAACCAGTTTCGCACAGGAAGTCGCACATTTTACTTTGAAATTGTGATGAGCGACAGCTAGGTCAGTACGGTATATCGAATAGCAGGTCAAATAATCAACAATGATACAAGATACATGTATTTATTATGATCGAATATTCCCCGACACAGTTATTAAATTACTGTATAAAGTTAACGTATAGTAGTACCTCCACTGACAATATTGTTATATACGCACATTGTTTTGTGTATATAATGTACATGTATGTTTGGCATTGACATGTGTCGTTGTGTTCTGACCCCTATTAACATTATTGAGTTTGTAATAAACTGCACAAGGGTGCATATATACAGTTACTAGTATCTCTCTTTGGGCCAAACTCAATGCTGAGTCGTGTGGTCATATGGTTTATATATATAATGATGTTTATCGAGATGTAGTAATATGTAACCTATATTGTACCCAGAACCAGGGACCAGCCGAGGGGGGCGACATAGGCGAAATAGTCGCCCTAGAGCCGCCAATTTCGCCCTACTAAGGCTCCAGGGCGAAGTTGAAGTCTCTCTTTTTTTAAATATAATAATAGTTATAGTATAATATAGGACCATAACATACGAGTATACATTTGGCACTTAGAATGCCATATGATGAATATATTGTCCAACTTGGTTTTGTCTTAATTAGTGTATTGACACCTGTTATTCAATCAATTAGTGGCCATAGTGGGGCCCTAGTTATCACACCTGTGTACCATGGACACTCCAAGGTAGATTGTTATGAAATTAAACACACAAGTCAGTATATGTCACACCACCTACTGAAGCCTGTTGTATTGCTGGTGGATTAAGCTGAGAGTTATTTGGTGGTGTAAATGATCATAATATAGGATCAATACTTATTTTGCTATAATCAATAATTTTGTGTTTACTATTACAAATTATTTACTAAGTACATTCACATATTAAGAGGATAACTTTTTTATTATCATTATATGTTTGTTATTATACTTCCATGGTGTAACCAAGGAAGTATATTGTTTTTCTACTGCGGCCGTTTTCTGTTTAATTGGAAATACTCAGAAACTAATGGGAGGAGGACCGCGAAATCTCTAGCGAATGAAGGCATCTAAGGTCTACTAAAAATAATGGTATCCGGATGTTGGTCCAATATCTTTTAACAGAGTTATGGCCCTTTTTCGATTATTTTTCATTATTATTATTATTATTATTATACTACAGTATTTTTCAACGCCCAAATCTCGGAATGTATTAGTACTAGAAAACTCAAGTTTGGTAAGTATGTTGGGGTAAATGAGTTCTATGCCTTTGGCTCATAACGGATATTGTCCGCATTTACCCCGTGGAGTTATCTCCCTTTATATGAAAAAATGTCATTTTATTATCTCGGAAATTATAAGGAGCAGAGCATCGAAAATTGGACTGTATGCACATCTCGATATGCCCTACTGCCCACGGGCATCAGAACTTGTGTCCGCGCTTTCCCTGAGGAGTTACCGCCCATAGTTGGCAAACCTCTATTTGATTGTACTCTGTTGTCCTCTTGTATCATTCCAGATAACTGCATGTGGTTTTCATAGTCGTGTTGACCGTTGTCAGTTTAGTCAGAGAAGGAAAATTTGACAGGGTCAGACATATATTTTGACACTGGGGTGGGGGGCAAATTTTTTGAAAAATAAAATTTTGATCGACATTCATATATTTAAGTTTATGTATTTCCCGAACGAAAACAAACTCATACCGGAAAGGATTTTTGAAATCCGAGAAGAAATGCAAGAGTTACGGGCCCTCAAAGTTTGCAATTTGGATCCATGTGCTTGATAACACATCTCCTCCGAAGATTCATATTATGCTACACGCGAAACGGAGATGACTTTTGGGAAATCCAGAGTCCAAAACGGATCCAAATCGACCTGTCCCAGAAAAGTCGTTTTTGTTTTCACTTTTTGAAAAAGGCTCCAATATTTCAACCAAAACTTTTGGACTTAGAACATTATTTTTTCTCAGTCAAGTGAAAAGAGCTATTCAAAATAATTCCGCTTATATATATAATATATATTATCTATATATACGCCAAAAATTTGTCACTCCCCTCTCTCCTTCCTCCGGCTACCCCATCCCCCCTGGGATGGAACCTACCTCCGATTCGAATACACCCGTCTTACCACGGGCCAGTCTCATCCTCTACCTGAGAACCGATAGAACGCCCGTTGAATTCCAACAATCATTTTCAGAGTGGTATATTGGTATGAGTTCATATCGGAGTCGTTATAAAGCAAATAACTTGGATTTTAATATAAACCCACCTATTCGTAAATTGTGTAGACCATGGTGTGTGGTAAATTATCATTTTATCGTGTATAGTGTGTCATGAGCTATCTGCGTGCGTGCATTTCACTTTTGTATTTTCTTTCGCATCTTCAACACATTGCATATCATATACAACCAAACAAAATACAAACATTACATTAATTTGATCACACAAGCCTTCGTTATATGGTGTATATTTCTACTAACGTAATGACGACGTATAGCCAATTATTCCATTTGCGATAACAACGATAAACAAAAAGAAACATGCAAACATCATCAGTTTCGTAAGAACAATTTCTATATTGTTATAAACCGTAGTATACTGCTGATAGACATTCAATTCTTTCCGTGAGTATATGTCTGCCGAATTGGAAAGGACTCCTTTTATACTTTCGCAAAATAAAACACCACTGACAGTTTCGTACTCCGTCATTTAAGTCTTGTCAAAAAGCAAATGTGAAACAACCGCTCATTATACCTACCATAAACGAATCAACTTATAGAGAACGCTCTTTTCTGTTCGATTACGTTCAAACTATTTGTGTGTTGTTGTTAATCACTCATTATATTCTTCGGACCGAACGTTCATTAAGCGCGCTTCTTGTTATATATGCGAAAACCGACCCACGTGTTTATTGTTTTATATCCGATTCAATAACACATCGACGTTTATATTCTAGTTATTTATCGAATATAAAAAGCATCTTTACATTATCTTTAGTTTGGTATTATTCGTATTTGATGATTAAAATACACCAAAACATGTTAAAAATAAAAAAAAAAGATAGTAGATAATTTGACGGGATTCGAACTCACGTCGCAATAAAACACAAATTGAAGGTTTGACGCTCTCACCACTCGGCTACGCACTGCGCTGTTAATTTATAAGAAAATATATTAGTATTAAATATATAGGCATATAACTGTGTATATTTAAACTTTATATCCAAACTGATTGAAATGCGTGACTATATATACCCTTTTCCGCTATACGGGGAACGGGAAAATGCAACTATTCTTCCCACCAAATCCAAACGGGCTAATTAAAGAGCAAGGTAATGCCGTAGCAGGTACATTTGGATATTCTATTCACGCCCCCCCCAAATCTTGACAGCTATACTTTAAAAGTAACCTACCCAACGGAGAATGCAAGATGGGGTGGGTTGAG
The DNA here is from genome assembly GCA_032622095.1 of Siphonodentalium dalli. Classification (NCBI taxonomy): domain Eukaryota; kingdom Metazoa; phylum Mollusca; class Scaphopoda; order Gadilida; family Siphonodentaliidae; genus Siphonodentalium; species Siphonodentalium dalli. The sequence continues at coordinate 102,847,114 of CP136069.1, read as the reverse complement.
ACTTTTGGTAAATTCCACCGAAAATCGCAAAGGGGCAAAATTCAAACATCGAGATAAAAACATTTTGACGAGTACATCTGATGGGTAGTTTTCACGCGCATCTAAAGTGCCATTTTCGAATTTTCAGATGGATCGGTTTACTCGTGACAACGCTATCTACTACATATTTTGGGACTTCTGTCTGTTTGTCTGTTAGGTATGGCCGGGAAATCTGCCGGACGGATTTCGACGAAATTTGATATCTAGGGGTACTTTTGGACCGGTAAAATTGTGTCCCCGACCTGACCTTGACCTTTAAAATGGTCAATTCAAGGTCAAATCGCGCCTTTGCACGGGATTTTGATGAAATTGATACCTTGGGGTAATTTTGTCGTGGGCATGTTTTACACGGGTCAAATCGAGACCCCGACCTGACCTTGACCTTCAAAATTGTCAATAGGGAAAACAGCACGGACGAAGTCGGGTCACCCTGCTAGTATAATATAAATATTTATACTTAAGTAGTCTATCACTAACCTAATTGTAGCCCCAAATCCAAACGTGCTAATAAAAATAAAGATCTAGTTTAATGCAGGAGCATGTACGTCGGTATACTGTAGGTACGCCTCCAAGATGTATGCTCAGCGGAGAGCTTGCGTCGGGTGGGTTCAGACTTGGCAAATTCCACCGGAAACAAATGTGGAAAATTACTTAAAAAATCAAATTTTGAGACAAAAATTTGTTGACGTGGTCAGCAGTATCCAGGTGCAACTTTCGAACGATTGTATAAGTTTTTGAGTGGACCGTTTAATCCTGGTAGCGCGTAACATTGTTAACGGGTGAAATATATTACTCAAATTCTACCGCACTATTCTTGATGCCAAATTCAAACGGGTTTATCAAGGAGCAAGCTAATGCACGAGCAGGTACAACATCTACATGTCAATATTAACATCCATGACAAATTTCATAATGATCAGACGAACAGTACGACCTGTAGCCCGCGCCAATGGATTGAATTTTGAAATCCAAAATGGCCACCAGCGGCCATGTTTTTTGGCCGAATGACCCCAAAATGACTCGTTCCCATCTACATGTCAATGTCAACATTCATGACAAATTTCATAAAGATCAGACCAAAGGTACGACCTGTAGCCCGCGCCAAAGGATTTAGTCATGCAAAGAGTAAAATCCAAGATGGCTGCTGGTGGCCATGTTTTTTGGCCGAACAACCCCAAAATCACTCGTTCCCATCTACATGTCATTGTTAACATCCATGACAAATTTCATGAAGTTCCGATCAAAACTACGACCTGTAGCCTGCACCAAATGATTTAGTCATGCAAAGAGTAAAATCCAAGATGGCTGCTGACGGCCATGTTTTTTGGGCCGAACGACCCCAAAATGACTCGTTCCCATCTACATGTCAATATTAACATCCATGACAAATTTCATAATGATCAGACGAACAGTACGACCTGTAGCCCGCGCCAATGGATTGAATTTTGAAATCCAAAATGGCCACCAGCGGCCATGTTTTTTGGCCGAATGACCCCAAAATGACTCGTTCCCATCTACATGTCAATGTCAACATTCATGACAAATTTCATAAAGATCAGACCAAAGGTACGACCTGTAGCCCGCGCCAAAGGATTTAGTCATGCAAAGAGTAAAATCCAAGATGGCTGCTGGTGGCCATGTTTTTTGGCCGAACAACCCCAAAATCACTCGTTCCCATCTACATGTCATTGTTAACATCCATGACAAATTTCATGAAGTTCCGATCAAAACTACGACCTGTAGCCTGCACCAAATGATTTAGTCATGCAAAGAGTAAAATCCAAGATGGCTGCTGACGGCCATGTTTTTGGGCCGAACGACCCCAAAATGACTCGGTCCCATCTGCATGTCAATATTAACATCCATGACAAATTTCATGATGATCAAACGAACAGTACGACCTGTAGCCCGCGCCAATGGATTGAATTTTGAAATCCAAGATGGCCATCAGCGGCCATGTTTTTTGGCCGAATGACCCCAAAATGACTCGTTCCCATCTACATGTCATTGTCAACATTCATGACAAATTTCATAAAGATCAGACCAAAGGTACGACCTGTAGCCCGCGCCAAAGGAAATTGTTGACGGACACATACATGCACACACGGACGACGGACGCCAAGCCATGGCAATAGCTCAAACTTACAAAAGTAAGTTGAGCTAATGAGTAACTAAAATTATGTATTCGTAATTTCATACTGAGTATGGAGTTTACAATGTGCATAGCGGACATTAGCGGTTACAACAAAAACTCCGATACCGGCACGTCAATAAACTTCATATACTTCGGGGGAACCCGTAACGCCATAATAATTATATCCTCCTTTTCGACATACATGTAGACTAATAATAAGTGACCTTTATTGTTTCCTGCTGGGAAAAAAAACGGGACCCGATTTCAGTCTATGATTGGAACTTGAATGAAAGTGTCAATGACACTGTAGCTCAACTTGGAAAGGGAATAATTTAATGTATTACAGTCAATGGAGCGATTAGGAATGTGGAAAGTTGAATGTCTAATACTAGTTTATAGACATGAAGAGAAAAGTAAAATCCAAGATGGCTGCTGACAGCCATGTCTTCGGCAAAATGACCCCAAAATTATTGTATCCCATCCACATGTCATCGTTAACATCCAAGACAAATTTTATGACGATCAGACTAAAGGTACGACCTGTAGCCCAAGCCAAAGAATTTAGTCATACAAAGAGTAAAATCCAAGATGGCTGATGCCGGCCATGTTTTTTGGACAAATGACCCCAAAATGATTCGTTCCCATCTACATGACATTGTTAACATCCAGGACAAATTTTATGATGATCAGACTAAAAGTACGACCTGTAGCCCATGCTAAAGAATTTAGTCATACAAAGAGTAAAATCCAAGATAGCTGCTGGCGGCCATGTTTTTTGGACAAATGACCCCAAAATCACTCGTTCCCATCTACATGTCATTGTTAACATCCAGGACAAATTTTATGATGATCAGACTAAAAGTACGACCTGTAGCCCATGCTAAATGATTTAGTCATACAAAGAGTAAAATCCAAGATGGCTGCTGGCGGCCATGTTTTTTGGCCGAATGACCTCAAAATGACTCGTTCCAATCTACATGTCATTGCTAACATCCGTGACAAATTTTATGATGATCACACTAAAGGTACGACCTGTAGCCTGTGCTAATGGATTGAATTTTGAAATCAAAGATGGCCGCTGGCGGCCATGTTTTTTGGACGAATGACACCAAAATGACTCGTTCCAATCTACATGTCATTGCTAACATCCATGACAAATTTTATGATGATCAGACTAAAGGTACGACCTGTAGCCCGTGCTAAAGGATTTAGTCATACAAAGAGTAAAATCCAAGATGGCTGCTGCGGCCATGTTTTTTGGCCGAATTACCTCAAAATGACTCGTTCCAATCTACATGCCATTGCTAACATCCATGACAAATTTTATGATGATCAGACTAAAGGTACGACCTGTAGCCCGTGCTAAAGGATTTAGTCATACAAAGAGTAAAATCCAAGATGGCTGCTGCGGTCATGTTTTTTGGTCGAATGACCCCAAAATTAATCGTTCCCATCTACATGTCAATATTAACATCCATGATAAATTTTATGATGATCAGACGAACAGTACGACCTGTAGCCTGTGCTAATCAATTGAATTTTGAAATCAAAGATGGCCACTGGCGGCCATGTTTTTCATCCAAATGACCCCCAAAATGACTCGTTCACGTCTACATTCCAATTTCAACAGCCACGAAATTTTTTATGATGATCAGACTAAAAGTACGACCTGTAGCCCATGCTAACTGATTTAGTCATACAAAGAGTAAAATCCAAGATGGCTGCTGGCGGCGATGTTTTTTGGCCGAATGACCTCAAAATGACTCGTTCCAATCTACATGTCATTGCTACCATCCGTGACAAATTTTATGATGATCAGACTAAAGGTACGACCTGTAGCCTGTGCTAATGGATTGAATTTTGAAATCAAAGATGGCCGCTGGCGGCTATGTTTTTTGGACGAATGACCCCAAAATGACTCGTTCCCATCTACATGTCATTGCTAACATCCATGATAAATTTTATGATGATCAGACGAACAGTACGACCTGTAGCCTGTGCTAATGGATTGAATTTTGAAATCAAAGATGGCCACTGGCGGCCATGTTTTTTATCCAAATGACCCCAAAATAACTCGTTCCCATCTACATTCCAATTTCAACAGCCACGAAAATTTTTATGATGATCAGACTAAAAGTACGACCTGTAGCCCATGCTAACTGATTTAGTCATAGAAAGAGTAAAATCCAAGATGGCTGCTGGCGGCCATGTTTTTTGGCCAAATGACCTCAAAATGACTCGTTCCAATCTACATGTCATTGCTAACATCCATGACAAATTTTATGATGATCAGACTAAAAGTACGACCTGTAGCCCGTGCTAAATGATTTAGTCATACAAAGAGTAAAATCCAAGATGGCTGCTGGCGGCCATGTTTTTTGGCCGAATGACCTCAAAATGACTCGTTAAAAACCTACATGTCATTGCTAACATCCGAGACAAATTTTATGATGATCAGACTAAAGGTACGACCTGTAGCCTGTGCTAATGGATTGAATTTTGAAATCAAAGATGGCCGCTGGCGGCCATGTTTTTTGGACGAATGACACCAAAATGACTCGTTCCAATCTACATGTCATTGCTAACATCCATGACAAATTTTATGATGATCAGACTAAAGGTACGACCTGTAGCCCGTGCTAAAGGATTTAGTCATACAAAGAGTAAAATCCAAGATGGCTGCTGCGGCCATGTTTTTTGGCCGAATTACCTCAAAATGACTCGTTCCAATCTACATGCCATTGCTAACATCCATGACAAATTTTATGATGATCAGACTAAAGGTACGACCTGTAGCCCGTGCTAAAGGATTTAGTCATACAAAGAGTAAAATCCAAGATGGCTGCTGCGGTCATGTTTTTTGGTCGAATGACCCCAAAATTAATCGTTCCCATCTACATGTCAATATTAACATCCATGATAAATTTTATGATGATCAGACGAACAGTACGACCTGTAGCCTGTGCTAATCAATTGAATTTTGAAATCAAAGATGGCCACTGGCGGCCATGTTTTTCATCCAAATGACCCCCAAAATGACTCGTTCACGTCTACATTCCAATTTCAACAGCCACGAAATTTTTTATGATGATCAGACTAAAAGTACGACCTGTAGCCCATGCTAACTGATTTAGTCATACAAAGAGTAAAATCCAAGATGGCTGCGGGCGGCCATGTTTTTTGGCCGAATGACCTCAAGATGACTCGTTCCAATCTACATGTCATTGCTAACATCCGTGACAAATTTTATGATGATCAGACTAAAGGTACGACCTGTAGCCTGTGCTAATGGATTGAATTTTGAAATCAAAGATGGCCGCTGGCTGCCATGTTTTTTGGACGAATGACCCCAAAATGACTCGTTCCCATCTACATGTCATTGTTAACATCCAGGACAAATTTTATGATGATCAGACTAAAAGTACGACCTGTAGCCCATGCTAAATGATTTAGTCATACAAAGAGTAAAATCCAAGATGGCTGCTGGCGGCCATGTTTTTTTGCCGAATGACCTCAAAATGACTCGTTCCAATCTACATGTCATTGCTAACATCCATGACAAATTTTATGATGATCAGACTAAAGGTACGACCTGTAGCCCGTGCTAAAGGATTTAGTCATACAAAGAGTAAAATCCAAGATGGCTGCTGCGGTCATGTTTTTTTGCCGAATGACCCCAAAATTAATCGTTCCCATCTACATGTCAATATTAACATCCATGATAAATTTTATGATGATCAGACGAACAGTACGACCTGTAGCCTGTGCTAATGGATTGAATTTTGAAATCAAAGATGGCCACTGGCGGCCATGTTTTTCATCCAAATGACCCCAAAATGACTCGTTCCCATCTACATTCCAATTTCAACAGCCACGAAAAATTTCATGATGATCAGACTCAAGGTACGACCTGTAGTCCGTGCTAAAGGATTTAGTCATACAAAGAGTAAAATCCAAGATGGCTTCTGGTGGCCATGTTTTTTGGCCGAATGACCCCAAAATGACTCGTTCCCATCTACATGTCATTATTAACATTCATGACAAATTTTATGATGATCAGACTAAAAGTACGACCTGTAGCCCGTGCTAAATGATTTAGTCATACAAAGAGTAAAATCCAAGATGGCTGATGCCGGCCATGTTTTTTGGACAAATGACCCCAAAATGATTCGTTCCCATCTACATGACATTGTTAACATCCGTGACAAATTTTATGATGATCAGACTAAAGGTACGACCTGTAGCCTGTGCTAATGGATTGAATTTTGAAATCAAAGATGGCCGCTGGCGGCCATGTTTTTTGGACGAATGACACCAAAATGACTCGTTCCAATCTACATGTCATTGCTAACATCCATGACAAATTTTATGATGATCAGACTAAAGGTACGACCTGTAGCCCGTGCTAAAGGATTTAGTCATACAAAGAGTAAAATCCAAGATGGCTGCTGCGGCCATGTTTTTTGGCCGAATTACCTCAAAATGACTCGTTCCAATCTACATGCCATTGCTAACATCCATGACAAATTTTATGATGATCAGACTAAAGGTACGACCTGTAGCCCGTGCTAAAGGATTTAGTCATACAAAGAGTAAAATCCAAGATGGCTGCTGCGGTCATGTTTTTTGGTCGAATGACCCCAAAATTAATCGTTCACATCTCCATGTCAATATTAACATCCATGATAAATTTTATGATGATCAGACGAACAGTACGACCTGTAGCCTGTGCTAATCAATTGAATTTTGAAATCAAAGATGGCCACTGGCGGCCATGTTTTTCATCCAAATGACCCCAAAATGACTCGTTCACGTCTACATTCAAATTTCAACAGCCACGAAATTTTTTATGATGATCAGACTAAAAGTACGACCTGTAGCCCATGCTAACTGATTTAGTCATACAAAGAGTAAAATCCAAGATGGCTGCTGGTGGCCATGTTTTTTGGCCGAATGACCTCAAAATGACTCGTTCCAATCTACATGTCATTGCTAACATCCGTGACAAATTTTATGATGATCAGACTAAAGGTACGACCTGTAGCCTGTGCTAATGGATTGAATTTTGAAATCAAAGATGGCCGCTGGCGGCCATGTTTTTTGGACGAATGACCCCAAAATGACTTGTTCCCATCTACATGTCATTGCTAACATCCATGATAAATTTTATGATGATCAGACGAACAGTACGACCTGTAGCCTGTGCTAATGGATTGAATTTTGAAATCAAACATGGCCACTGGCGGCCATGTTTTTCATCCAAATGACCCCAAAATAACTCGTTCCCATCTACATTCCAATTTCAACAGCCACGAAATTTTTTATGATGATCAGGCTAAAAGTACGACCTGTAGCCCATGCTAACTGATTTAGTCATACAAAGAGTAAAATCCAAGATGGCTGCTGGCGGCCATGTTTTTTGGCCGAATGACCTCAAAATGACTCGTTCCAATCTACATGTCATTGCTAACATCCATGACAAATTTTATGATGATCAGACTAAAGGTACGACCTGTAGCCTGTGCTAATGGATTGAATTTTGAAATCAAAGTTGGCCGCTGGCTGCCATGTTTTTTGGACGAATGACCCCAAAATGACTCGTTCCCATCTACATGTCATTGTTAACATCCAGGACAAATTTTATGATGATCAGACTAAAAGTACGACCTGTAGCCCATGCTAAATGATTTAGTCATACAAAGAGTAAAATCCAAGATGGCTGCTGGCGGCCATGTTTTTTTGCCGAATGACCTCAAAATGACTCGTTCCAATCTACATGTCATTGCTAACATCCATGACAAATTTTATGATGATCAGACTAAAGGTACGACCTGTAGCCCGTGCTAAAGGATTTAGTCATACAAAGAGTAAAATCCAAGATGGCTGCTGCGGTCATGTTTTTTGGCCGAATGACCCCAAAATTAATCGTTCCCATCTACATGTCAATATTAACATCCTGATAAATTTTATGATGATCAGACGAACAGTACGACCTGTAGCCTGTGCTAATGGATTGAATTTTGAAATCAAAGATGGCCACTGGCGGCCATGTTTTTCATCCAAATGACCCCAAAATGACTCGTTCCCATCTACATTCCAATTTCAACAGTCACGAAAAATTTCATGATGATCAGACTCAAGGTACGACCTGTAGTCCGTGCTAAAGGATTTAGTCATACAAAGAGTAAAATACAAGATGGCTTCTGGTGGCCATGTTTTTTGGCCGAATGACCCCAAAATGACTCGTTCCCATCTACATGTCATTATTAACATTCTTGACAAATTTTATGATGATCAGACTAAAAGTACGACCTGTAGCCCGTGCTAAATGATTTAGTCATACAAAGAGTAAAATCCAAGATGGCTGCTGGCGGCCATGTTTTTTGGCCGAATGACCCCAAAATTACTCGTTTCCATCTACATGTCAATATTAACATCCAAGACAAATTTTATGACGATCAGACTAAAGGTACGACCTGTAGCCCATGCTAAAGAATTTAGTCATACAAAGAGTAAAATCCAAGATGGCTGATGCCGGCCATGTTTTTTGGACAAATGACCCCAAAATGATTCGTTCCCATCTACATGACATTGTTAACATCCGTGACAAATTTTATGATGATCAGACTAAAGGTACGACCTGTAGCCTGTGCTAATGGATTGAATTTTGAAATCAAAGATGGCCGCTGGCGGCCATGTTTTTTGGACGAATGACACCAAAATGACTCGTTCCAATCTACATGTCATTGCTAACATCCATGACAAATTTTATGATGATCAGACTAAAGGTACGACCTGTAGCCCGTGCTAAAGGATTTAGTCATACAAAGAGTAAAATCCAAGATGGCTGCTGCGGCCATGTTTTTTGGCCGAATTACCTCAAAATGACTCGTTCCAATCTACATGCCATTTCTAACATCCATGACAAATTTTATGATGATCAGACTAAAGGTACGACCTGTAGCCCGTGCTAAAGGATTTAGTCATACAAAGAGTAAAATCCAAGATGGCTGCTGCGGTCATGTTTTTTGGTCGAATGACCCCAAAATTAATCGTTCCCATCTACATGTCAATATTAACATCCATGATAAATTTTATGATGATCAGACGAACAGTACGACCTGTAGCCTGTGCTAATCAATTGAATTTTGAAATCAAAGATGGCCACTGGCGGCCATGTTTTTCATCCAAATGACCCCAAAATGACTCGTTCACGTCTACATTCCAATTTCAACAGCCACGAAATTTTTTATGATGATCAGACTAAAAGTACGACCTGTAGCCCATGCTAACTGATTTAGTTATACAAAGAGTAAAATCCAAGATGGTTTTTTGGACGAATGACCCCAAAATGAATCGTTCCCATCTACATGTCATTGCTAACATCCATGATAAATTTTATGATGATCAGACGAACAGTACGACCTGTAGCCTGTGCTAATGGATTGAATTTTGAAATCAAAGATGGCCACTGGCGGCCATGTTTTTCATCCAAATGACCCCAATGATGTTTTTTGGACGAATGACCCCAAAATGAATCGTTCCCATCTACATGTCATTGCTAACATCCATGATAAATTTTATGATGATCAGACGAACAGTACGACCTGTAGCCTGTGCTAATGGATTGAATTTTGAAATCAAAGATGGCCACTGGCGGCCATGTTTTTCATCCAAATGACCCCAAAATAACTCGTTCCCATCTACATTCCAATTTCAGCAGCCACGAAAATTTTTATGATGATCAGACTAAAAGTACGACCTGTAGCCCATGCTAACTGATTTAGTCATACAAAGAGTAAAATCCAAGATGGCTGCTGGCGGCCATGTTTTTTGGCCGAATGACCTCAAAATGACTCGTTCCAATCTACATGTCATTGCTAACATCCATGACAAATTTTATGATGATCAGACTAAAGGTACGACCTGTAGCCTGTGCTAATGGATTGAATTTTGAAATCAAAGATGGCTGCTGGCTGCCATGTTTTTTGGACGAATGACCCCAAAATGACTCGTTCCCATCTACATGTCATTGTTAACATCCAGGACAAATTTTATGATGATCAGACTAAAAGTACGACCCGTAGCCCGTGCTAAATGATTTAGTCATACAAAGAGTAAAATCCAAGATGGCTGCTGGCGGCCATGTTTTTTTGCCGAATGACCTCAAAATGACTCGTTCCAATCTACATGTCATTGCTAACATCCATGACAAATTTTATGATGATCAGACTCAAGGTACGACCTGTAGCCCGTGCTAAAGGATTTAGTCATACAAAGAGTAAAATCCAAGATGGCTGCTGCGGTCATGTTTTTTGGCCGAATGACCCCAAAATTAATCGTTCCCATCTACATGTCAATATTAACATCCATGTTAAATTTTATGATGATCAGACGAACAGTACGACATGTAGCCTGTGCTAATGGATTGAATTTTGAAATCAAAGATGGCCACTGGCGGCCATGTTTTTCATCCAAATGACCCCAAAATGACTCGTTCCCATCTACATTCCAATTTCAACAGCCACGAAAAATTTCATGATGATCAGACTCAAGGTACGACCTGTAGTCCGTGCTAAAGGATTTAGTCATACAAAGAGTAAAATCCAAGATGGCTTCTGGTGGCCATGTTTTTTGGCCGAATGACCCCAAAATGACTCGTTCCCATCTACATGTCATTATTAACATTCATGACAAATTTTATGATGATCAGACTAAAAGTACGACCTGTAGCCCGTGCTAAATGATTTAGTCATACAAAGAGTAAAATCCAAGATGGCTGCTGGCGGCCATGTTTTTTGGCCGATTGACCCCAAAATGACTCGTTCCCATCTACATGTCATTGTTAACATCCATGACAAATTTTATGATGATCAGACTAAAGGTACGACCTGTAGCCTGTGCTAAAGAATTTAGTCATACAAAGAGTAAAATCCAAGATGGCTGCTGGCAGCCATGTTTTTTGGCCGAATGACCCCAAAATTACTCGTTCCCATCTACATGTCAATATTAACATCCAAGACAAATTTTATGACGATCAGACTAAAGGTACGACCTGTAGCCCATGCTAAAGAATTTAGTCATACAAAGAGTAAAATCCAAGATGGCTGATGCCGGCCATGTTTTTTGGACAAATGACCCCAAAATGATTCGTTCCCATCTACATGACATTGTTAACATCCAGGACAAATTTTATGATGATCAGACTAAAAGTACGACCTGTAGCCCATGCTAAAGAATTTAGTCATACAAAGAGTAAAATCCAAGATGGCCACTGGCGGCCATGTTTTTCATCCAAATGACCCCAAAATGACTCGTTCCCGTCTACATTCCAATTTCAACAGCCACGAAATTTTTTATGATGATCAGACTAAAAGTACGACCTGTAGCCCATGCTAACTGATTTAGTCATACAAAGAGTAAAATCCAAGATGGCTGCTGGCGGCCATGTTTTTTGGCCGAATGACCTCAAAATGACTCGTTCCAATCTACATGTCATTGCTAACATCCGTGACAAATTTTATGATGATCAGACTAAAGGTACGACCTGTAGCCTGCGCTAATGGATTGAATTTTGAAATCAAAGATGGCCGCTGGCTGCCATGTTTTTTGGACGAATGACCCCAAAATGACTCGTTCCCATCTACATGGCATTGTTAACATCCAGGACAAATTTTATGATGATCAGACTAAAAGTACGACCTGTAGCCCGTGCTAAATGATTTAGTCATACAAAGAGTAAAATCCAAGATGGCTGCTGGCGGCCATGTTTTTTTGCCGAATGACCTCAAAATGACTCGTTCCAATCTACATGTCATTGCTAACATCCATGACAAATTTTATGATGATCAGACTAAAGGTACGACCTGTAGCCCGTGCTAAAGGATTTAGTCATACAAAGAGTAAAATCCAAGATGGCTGCTGCGGTCATGTTTTTTGGCCGAATGACCCCAAAATTAATCGTTCCCATCTACATGTCAATATTAACATCCATGATAAATTTTATGATGATCAGACGAACAGTACGACCTGTAGCCTGTGCTAATGGATTGAATTTTGAAATCAAAGATGGCCACTGGCGGCCATGTTTTTCATCCAAATGACCCCAAAATTTCAACAGCCACGAAAAATTTCATGATGATCAGACTCAAGGTACGACCTGTAGTCCGTGCTAAAGGATTTAGTCATACAAAGAGTAAAATCCAAGATGGCTTCTGGTGGCCATGTTTTTTGGCCGAATGACCCCAAAATGACTTGTTCCCATCTACATGTCATTATTAACATTCATGACAAATTTTATGATGATCAGACTAAAAGTACGACCTGTAGCCCGTGCTAAATGATTTAGTCATACAAAGAGTAAAATCCAAGATGGCTGCTGGCGGCCATGTTTTTTGGCCGATTGACCCCAAAATAACTCGTTCCCATCTACATGTCATTGTTAACATCCATGACAAATTTTATGATGATCAGACTAAAGGTACGACCTGTAGCCTGTGCTAAAGAATTTAGTCATACAAAGAGTAAAATCCAAGATGGCTGCTGGCGGCCATGTTTTTTGGCCAAATGACCCCAAAATTACATGTACTCGTTCCCATCTACATGTCAATATTAACATCCATGACAAATTTCATGACAATAAGACGAACGGTACGGCCTGTAGCCCGTGCTAATGGATTGAATTTTGAAATCCAAGATGGCCCCTGGCGGCCATGTTTTTTTTCCGAATGACCCCAAAATGACTCGTTCCCATCTACATGTCAATGTCAACATCCATGACAAATTTCATAATAATCGGACCAAAGGTACGAACTGTAGCCCGTGCTAAAGGAAATTGTTGACGCATCACGCACACACACACACGGACGACGGATACCAAGCCATGGCAATAGCTCAAACTTTACAAAGTAAAGTTAATCTAATAAGGCCTTTGGTATTATATATTAATGTCGGTATATGAAACTATATTTGACGCGTTTGTCGACCTATCTATATATGTTAGCACCAGAAATCGGACCGACGTGTAATTAGATCCAGGATCTGTGGTTTTAAGCTATACCATATGGCTTTTTGTTTGTTGGTAAACGAGCTGGTTGTTACAATATATTATTATTGTTTTTCGATAACTCGGACAAGAGTTACTTATCTTATAAATTCATTAATCATTAACTCGTTTGGGACGTGATTCTTTTGAGAAAACATTACTCACAGACGAGATTGTTTGCAGAAATGCTTACTTTTATATAATTTTATAGCAATTTATGCTTTTTATTCAATGTTGGGTCAGACCATTTGCCATGGCCAAATTCTCCGCATGACAACTCATACTATATGGGTAATCATCCGTAGTCTATAAATCTTCTACAATTTTTGGGTAGATACCACCAAATTGCGACCTATTTTCGGATATTTATGTGTTTGGGGCTGTAATTTATGTAATATATGACGATATATTTGCGACATTTTGAATAAAATATGAAAGTGTCAATGACGCTGCAGCTCAACTTAGGTAGGGGAATAATTTAATGGTTGACAGTAAATGGAGGAATAGGAAAGGTGAAATGTTTAAGTAAGACAAGATGTACATGTCAATATCAACATTCATGACAAGTTTCATAATGATCAGATCAGGGATGTGGTGAGTATGGTGTGCCCAAGGATTTAGTGATGCAAAGAATAAATTCTAAAATGGCCACCGGCAGCCATGTTTTTTTCCGAATAACCCCAAAATGACTAGTTCCCATCTAAATGTCATTGTTAACATCCATGACAAATTTCATGAAGATCCGACCAAAGCTACAACCTGTAGCCTGCACCAAAGGATTTAGTCATGCAAAGAGTAAAATCCAAGATGGCTGCTAGCGGCCATGTTTTTTGGCCAAATAACCCCAAAATGACTCGTTTCCCATCTACATGTCATTGTTAACATCCAGGACAAATTTCATGAAGATCTGACCAAAGCTACGACCTGTAGCCCGCTCCAAAGTATTTAGTCATGCAAAGAGTAAAATCCAAGATGGCTGCTGGTGGCCATGTTTTATGGCCGAACGACCCCAAAATGACTCGTTTCCCATTTACATGTCATTGTTAACATCCATGACAAATTTCATGAAGATCCGACCAAAGCTACGACCAGTAGCCTGCGCCAAAGGATTTAGTCATGCAAAGAGTAAAATCCAAGATGGCTGCTAGCGGCCATGTTTTTTGGCCGAATAACCCCAAAATGACTCGTTCCCATCTACATGTCATTGTTAACATCCAGGACAAATTTCATGAAGATCTGACCAAAGCTACGACCTGTAGCCCGCTCCAAAGTATTTAGTCATGCAAAGAGTAAAATCCAAGATGGCTGCTGGTGGCCATGTTTTTTGGCCGAACGACCCCAAAATGACTCGTTCCCATCAACATTTCAATATTAACATCCATGACAAATTTCATGATGGTCAGACGAATGGATTTAATGGATTTAATTTTGAAATCCAAGATGGTCGCTAGCGGCCATGTTTTTTGGCCGAATGACCCCAAAAGGACTCGTTCCCATCTACATGTCATTGTTAACATACATGACAAATTTCATGAAGATCCGACCAAAGCTACGACCTGTAGCCCGCGCCAAAGGATCATGGTTTTTGGCCGAACAACCCCAAAATGACTCGTTCCCATCTACATGTCATTGTTAACATCCATGACAAATTTCATGAAGATCCGACCAAAGCTACGACCTGTAGGCCGCGCCAAAGGATTTAGTCATGCATAGAGTAAAATCCAAAGTAAAGTTGAGCTAAAATGGAAAAAAAATATGCTAAATATTTGTTACTTAACTATTTATTGTTGGATTTCAGTGATCAAAGTATCAAAATGCTATAAATTTTTCTGAACATTAAGTATATGATATTAATTTAACAAGACAATTCGATCAAAATAAAATAAAATTTTAACTGGCACTGAGTAAGTTGCTATTACATAATAACACGGGTTGCCGTCAGTACACAAAGAAGCATTATATATAGGGTATATTATTATGACACAAGTGGCGATGCCATTGACAGAATACTGTACACTACGGATACACAAGCCAGATTAATCAACAGCTGTCTGGTGTACTGGTATATACATGTACCAAGCAGTACACTGGACTGCTGTTGATTAATCTGGCTTGTGTATCCGTAGTGTACTGTTAACTTTTTACTTTCATACTAGATAAGAAATAACTGACAATAAACGCAGGCCATGCGGATTTAAATGATATTACATTTAAATGATATTACGGCGTGTTGCTTACGACATATCTGTCGTGTATGGTATATTACCGCTACACAGGTCGCAAGAATGCCATTTTTTTTTATGCTCGTAAATGACAAATAACCTCGCTGAAAAAACGTTAAATTGAGTTGAACGATGGTATCCCACTCACCATCTTTATATACATATACACCCAACACATCTCTGCATGCATGTTGCATCCTAAAATTCCAGATTTTCCAGCAATCTTGCTGCCGATTGACCAGTTTACTGCCATGTGCGCAGATTTATTTTCCAATTTGTATCAATGCCGCTAAGAATATAGTATTAGTATAGGAAATCTAAATTTGGGATTCATACCCCACCTAGTTGTAACTGAGTTTTCAGACATATCCGCTGGAGAAACCCATACAAGTTTTGATTGCCCGTGTAGTTTAAATGCAGGTGAATAGAGGTGAACCAGGTGAACTTTTCCATCAACAGTTTTTATTTCGATGTTTGAACAATTGAGTTTTAAAATACAGCAGTAATCCCCGTTAAAACACAACACAAAAACAAATCAAAGTAGTAGCCCAATTTTTGTAATTCTCAGAGGACTATGACAAAGCAGAGGACTAGAAAGTTTATCCCAGAAAGGATTGCGGAAAATCCTAATCGGCATGTTACGAATTTGTTATTAGTAATATATTTACGTTCTTTCTAGTTATTATAAAATATTTACATATTTAAATGGATATGAGAGCTTCCAAATTTTTTCTACATAATTTGGAAGGAGGTATATAAAGATAGGTTTGAAAATACACCAAATATTGATATACCGGCTTGATATGCTCTGACAAATACTTGTCATGGTCACAGCATAATTTAAACTAACACGGAACGCTCTTTTCAGTCCCACGGAATGCCATGCAAATGGCTATTTGGGACCATAAAGCCATGTACAAAGTTGTATTTTTGTGACTTAAATTCGTCTTTATGTGACATAACGCCCATAGAAAGGTAGTTTGAATATTGATCAACCTATTTCGATACAGGGGAAAATTCAAAAGCGAATATTATTGGGTGTATTTTGAAGTGTAAATCGCCATGTGGCCTTAAGGACAAAATTACACTAAACATATACATGCAATCACTTACTCCAAATTAACAGAAGAAATTAATTATTAGTTAATTATTCCTTTGCTTGCCACTTCAAAATTCGACGATAATATTAAGTTTTGCTTTTAATACTTTAAATTCAAATTTATAAATGTTACAGAAGAGCTTATTCGAGTGATAGAATTTATAAAAATCGGGTCCCGAATTTTCTTCAGCATGACACAATACATGTTGTTATCTGGTATATAGTCTTCTAAGGGCTAGCCTACAACCGTGAAACTGCTCAATAGCAAAATGTCCTAGATTAAAGTAAAGCCTGATCAACATGCATCTGCAGTGTCTGCCATTTTTTACTCTGATCACACATGATTAGGCCGAAATCAATTGATTTTCCATTTACGATTAATCGTTAATGTATTGGTTTGCTTGCCACTTCATATACTATACCTAAGAAAATGCGATGATCATCGGCTTTGAAATATAATTTTGCTTGACTTGGGAATTGATGAAATTTAGAATAATGTCTTGAATCAAAACACTCTGAAAACAGAATCGGAATGTATGGTAGTGTTACTTTGAAGTCATTATGTCAGGCTAAAATCACGTATTTTGATCAACTGTACTGTTTAAAGTAATGATGGGATGCTTGTGGATAAACATGAGCAATATGTTCTCCAAAACATCTCTTTCGCTTCAAAATTCACATTTGTACACAATACTTTTCTTCTTTGTTTGTGGATTCAAGTGAGCAAAGTTCTCAAACCCATGCAATTTGGTTCATCGTGCTATATATGGGACTAAAGAATAAGTATGCGAAGAGTAAAATACCTTAGAAACAAGTCTTATATTTTTAATATGTCATCACATAAGTTGCTCCCAAAAAACACACCAATTAGTAAACATGGTTGTGGAAAATCGAGCAAATCTTTCGCGGAATTTGATCTTCTATCGTTCGGAAAAGGAATTTTGCTCTGGCGGAATGATTTTTCGAGGAACAGATCCCCCAGTATTTCTACCAATTTCACTTACCTGGATGAAAATAATGGCAAATAAAAGTCCACACGCAATCTGTACTTTTTGACGGATTAGAACCATGACACACCCACCTAGTTGGCCAACGAAATTAATAAGAACAAATATCGTGGCTAGAATTTTGCCACAGCCCCAACTAGCATCCATATAGTCTCTCTGCTCTGACCATTGTGACCACATACGTATTCCATCTTCCATGAATGTGCTAATTAAACAGAATCTGGCAATGTGTGGTAGGATGTGCTTGGAGTGTCGCAGGACCTGGAAAAAACAAAACCTCTCTTTGAAGCAGCAAATGGTGTTTAAACATTAAAGTCGGGATTGGGGAGGGGGAGGTCATATTTGCTTTTAGGGTTCTTTCCCCTCTCTCAATATATTAAGTCATCCAACCAAATCAATAGGGATTGCAACCATGATGTAGTACCAGCGTTGCGTGAAATGTAATTCCACATAAATAACAAAATATTACTAAACAAGAAGCTTCTAATCTGAGATAGTCAATTGATTAAGTTGGCAAAACAACGAAAGGGTGCTGTACTTTCAGTTTCAGACCTCAAAAGGGAGATTAACGGTTAGTTAAGGCATGAAAAATCTTTTGTTTACAAAAGTTAAAATCCCACAACATAGTAACACAGGGAACAAATACATTCTTATGAACACTGGTCAATTCACCAAATGAATGAAATATTTCACCTCCCCAATCGAACAGCAGAAACATTGTCCACTGCAAGTTTCAATGAACCAGGGATCATGCATCAAAAGTCAGTTCTTCTCTGCAATGTGGGAGTTACTCCAGACGCACAAAGATCGAACAACCCATTACCGCCCATCGGTCAATGTTTGGGTAGATCGGACTTGAAAATCAGACCTCTCCAGTACCGAGGAGGTTGATCACCAAGATGTGATACTCGAATGTTTACTCACCCTTGCCAATCAAATAGAGAAACCGATGACTCTCCATCCACATGGATCGAAAGGAGATGCAAGTGAGCAGGATGTTGACTATCATGCGCTTCAAAAATGCCGAAAGGTTTTATGTGATATCCCACTAGAACGGAAGGGTGAGTGTAGTCAACAATGTTATAGGGACATTACCAATTACTGGGAATGTCCATCTGAAATGGTTAATATGGGGACTTTACTAGTCACTGGAAATGTCATTCTGAAATTGTAATCGGGACATTACCACTGGGAATGTCCATCTGCCATTGCTATAGGGACACAACCAATTACTGGAAGTGTCCATCTGAATTAGGTAAAGGAACAGTACCAATTACTGGGAGTGTCCATCTGCCATTGTTATAGGGGCATTACCAGCTCTCCATCCGAATTTGTTAGAGCGACATTGCAAATCACTGGGAATGTCCATCTGACATGTTATCAAGACATTATCAATTACTGGGACCCTCCGTCCGAATTGGGGGCACATACAAGTAGTATGCTCTCGCAATGCTAATTACTGGGAGCTATCTCTGCCAACCGTGTGCTACTTTCAATTTTAGTCGAGTAGGGTGTAATCTATGAATTATTATTAGATACATGTACGTTCATTGAGGGCTATCCCGAAGATCGAGATATTAAACCTCGCCCAACTAGGAGATGTAAGACCCAATTTGGTTGTAATGAGTCTGGAGATCTTAAATCTCCTTTAAGGCTTTCCATTGAGGGAATATATTTCCCTAGCATCTATGTGTACATATAGAGGAACTGCGTTTCCAACCTCAATTTGGCTTCTGAGGTCTTGTACGACTCTTAGTCGGGGCAAACTTCTCTCTTCGGGCATTGTAAATCACAGAGTGTTTGGAGTCCCATTGTTTTTTATTTGGAGTGGATACATTCAAGCATTTTTTTTAAACTGGGGAAGAGTGTTGTGTCTTTGCTAATTAGTGTGTTCTTTTGGGAGTTCCACCGGACATGTACGCCGGAGCTACTCAGCACAGCTTTGTAATTCCATCTTCCAGGGAATCCCCATGACAACAAGTGACCGAAGAGCAGAATCAGTCAAGTCTAAATACAGAACTATTCAAGTGAACTTTGCAATTCTTGACATAAATTGTTTGGTTTCCACTGATTATAAAAGGTATGTTCATTGCATGTTTTGTTATAGTGTTGCTTAAATGTAATATTCTATGTTGGATCCAATGACAAAGATTCAACAGCACGTATCTAATATACAGATAGTGATGGCGACATGGTCGGAAGTTCCATCTTTGATACCGAGACCACTATTATTATTATTATTAACATTTGTAGAGCGCCTATTTCACTACAGAGTTGTGTTCATAGGCGCTGTTACATAAAATATGTGATAAAAACAAATATATATATATAAAAGAACATCATACTATAGGATAAAAGAGCAAACACGCGGATAAAATAAGTCTAAGATATGGCAAATCCTAAAAAGTAAAAAAAAAATCACAGATTTAAATTAATGATTAAAAAGTCAATCGAAGAGAAGCTCCAGATAAAGTCAGTTAAACATTTCAGTTGAGTCCATAAGCTATTTTAAAAAGATGTGTCTTTTAAAAGTTTACGGAATTCTAAACGATCATCCGTAAGCCTCAAAACGTCCGGGAGTTTGTTCCACAATGTTGGAGCTATGATGGAGAAGGCTCTGTCGCAAAAATAGAATTCTTCGGCCGCTAAGATCCCCCGATGATTCCCGAACATCACTCGGTGCTAAGATCCCCCGAAGATTCCCGAACATCACTACCGAACCTGCGACGGAGATTCTTGGCACAAACACACTGTGATCCACTGTGCATGTAACACGTTATAACACGTTATCTACCATTCGTGTGACAGAATCCACCATACCGATTTCATTTTAAAAGTGTTTTTAAAGCCAAAATCGTTGGATTTGTGTCCGACGATTAGTTTTCTTGAGTAAATTGTCCCAACCTGCAAGTTTATTTGTGTCACGTACACGATTAACTCGATTTGCTAAATTCTCCTAACCTGCAATGGCACGCGCATAATTATGTCTAACGAAATTTAAATTCAATGGACAAAATCTCCCACACCTGTGTTTTTTATATAACTAAATACTCAACATATATAGGTACTTTCTGATATGTTTTACCATATTATCTACTATGGCAGGCAATCAAATAATGATACAAACTAGGAAATATTTTGTTATAGTGCGCATGAATATACGTTGGAATGTTTGCACGCGATTCCATGTGACGTCACAGTTCATTCATAAATGTTGTTTTGAAGCGCTCACATTGCGAATTTCAATTTCAGTCACTATCACTACCAGTCTCTATTACTGCAATTCGTCTCCGTTTTCTCGATGTTGGTTGATCGGATTGAGGATTATAGTTATTAATGTATTGTACTGTGCAATCTCATTTGATGTGAAACACGTGTCGAGGAAATGTTAAAACAATTTCAAAACTGCAGCGGCAATTTTTGTTGTTGTGTATTTCCGAAACATACCGAATGGCCTCGGGAATAATCGGGGGATCTTAGCGCCCGAAGAATTCTACTCTTGCGGCTCTGTCCCCTAACGTAGGATGGTTTGAGTTAGGAAGTGTTAGAAATCTCTTCCCGTCTGACAGTGTTCACGCGGTCGGTAGCCAAATTAGCCAATGGCTAATCTTTTTCGAATTTGGCTAATCAAATTTTCATTTGGCTAAACTTTTGGCTAAACTTTTTTTGAACCCAAATGGAGACATGGAGCCAGAAAGCTAATTAATAAAAGCGCTCAATATATCGACATTCAAGACGAAGTTAGGTGACGAAAGTATTTCATTATTTTCGTACTTATGAAATATCGTACAAAGGGAAACGCGATCGACAACTCTATCAACCAAGCGATCACAAAGTGATATGCAATCATCTTTAGTTTTCACAAGACGGACATTCAAAGACACATGGACATTAAACCGACCGTGGTTCAATTATGACAATGTGAAGAAAGCAATGTTTTGTGCATTGACGCCGGTATATAAGCAATTTGTTCGTAACAGGCTGTTTTAATCTGGAGAAAGATTACGTCACTCTGCACGAAGCAGCAAAATGTCCTTATTAATTTTTACATTTAATCCCCTAATCCCCCATTCAGCCCATTGTCTGTCTGGTCACTCACGGCACGCCTACACAATGCATGTTTATGATGACATTGTATTTATGATGGTCGGGGTTTATGAGCACCAAGTGTAAGACAATAGCTTAATCAGCCAAATGTGAATCACGACAGATATTTTGTGGCTATTTGTCGTCAATACCGATACAGTCAAAATAATATGCATGCTTTTATGACAGATTGTAATTTGATAATGGCGTAAATAATATAAGTTATTAGTTTCCAGATGTCACTTAGATATTTTCGCAAGGATAAATATTTAATGATTTAAAAAAAGATATTGATATAAATAAAAAAAATAATGACATTAAAAAGGACTAATTCACTATTTCACATAAACATTAATAAATTTTTAATAAATTATATATATAAAAATACTTCTAGTTCATCAAAATTATTTAAATTATTGTGTATTTTACCTGCGTCTGTTAGATTTTACGTTTTAGTCATTAATTGTGAACCGACCAGAAAACGATGATTTAATTTGGCCAAAGTGTTTTTTAATTTGGCCAAAAAACATTTGGCTAAAGTTTTTTTCATTTGGCTAATAAAATTTTCATTTGGCTAAAGTTTTTTTTGGTCCAGCGTGAACACTGCCGTCTGATCTTCGCTGCATCGTACCTGAAGTCTTTAAACATACTAGCTCTTTGATGTAGTCGGGCGCCGTTCCTTCAAGAGCACGAAATGTGATCAATATGATCTTGAATTTGATCCTGTATTGGATGGGCAGCCAGTGGAGATTTTGCAAGACTGGACTCATCTCTGTCCTTCTCGGTACCCTCGCGACAATTCTAGCAGCAGTTTTTTGAACTCGCTCCAATTTCGCGATGAGTGAGCTAGTGATGCCGAACAAGCAACCGTTCATGTAATCTAGCTTGCTGCTCACAAGTGACTGGATAATTGATTTAGTTGCCGAAACTGTCAAGTATTTTCTTATTTTACCAATATTTCTCAAATGATAATTACATGCTCGACATACATTATTTACATGAGCGTCCATAGACATGTTGGTATCGAACATAGCTCCGAGGTTGCGAATGGATTCACTTGACATGATGGAATTGGAATCGATCTTAATAAGAAGAGGAGAATCAAATATTAAATTTGTAAATTTTGTATCATTTTTATGTAGGCATATATTGTTTGCATGTCTCATGTTTGTTGTTATAGTTTATATTTTATGCATTATGATTAAATAAAGTTATCATTTAAAATACATGTCTAATTCACACTTTAAATTAATTTTCCCACAAAAACCTCAAATGTCCAAAACTGACTTTATTTGGAGCTGGCCTCGGCATACACTTTATAGTGTGTTCCCGAACATGTGTGAATTTCAACAGCAAAAAAATAAGTGTACCGTACATATACGACTATTAGACACTAGAGAGTAAATTCAACCCTAGCATCCACTGATGTAGCTCAGTCATGAACTTTGTATGTCCCTTTCTTCTGGAAGCAGCAAACTGAAAGTGGTCATGTTGACCAACCAAACCATAAACGGGGTGACCTGAGACAAAATAGGATATGCTATTTTTTAACCGCCTCCCGGGGCGAACCAGCTCTGTCGGTTTCCGGCGCCGGGGCAGTCGCACGCCCGCGGGGGAGGTTCGCATCAAATGACTAAAACTATTCATCAGTGTTCAAGCGTCAATACGAATGGTTTTTATTCTAATGTAAGGTGTTAATATTAATGGTCAGTAATGACCCAGACATTGAAAGAAATTGAGCTGCTGGTCTGAGCATTTTGAAATTTTTCCCCCTGAAAACTGCCCACAATTTGCAAACTTCCACTGCATCTCAGACACAACAGGAACTGTCAGAATAGGAATATAACCAAAACTTCAGAAATACTGATGACATGTGTTTACAGATTGTCTTTTAATATATATTATTTAAGTTTTTTTTTTATATTTGAAGAAAACCGTATTTCTGACATACATATACCCGGGGGTGACTTGAGACACTGTCTAAAATTACCGCACTTCGTGTGCATTTACGCCGGGATACCAGTATACCGACTACTAATTTACTAGCACACCTGTACGTACTAATATCAGTATACCAAATCATTGCCCGCTATCTCACCAAACATACTAAGAGACGATAGCACACCAATATATGCCTGTAATAGCTGTGTACCAAGGTATCGAGCTATCACCTCCCCCACTATATATAGGGCCTACTGGGAATATAATGTAATGAACAATGACTAGGATGGACCCAGTGACAGAGTTTGAAAAACTTAACCTCATAACATCAGAACCTGTACCAAGCAAAGAACAAGTTATATTTTTAATGTGTTGCCATATTTCAGTATGATATATGTCTTTATTTTGGTTATCAGTATAATATAGGATGCACAAACTATCAATATAATTGAATTCTATTCAAAACATCTCTGAAAGGTAGAGGTTTAATTGTCATACTGATATATCTAGGGCTGCAACGATTCAGACCTTCACGATGTGATGCGAATCGCAATTCTACTATCACGATGCAATGTGCATTGCGATGCAATTTTTTGGCTATTGACAGCTGTGAAAGCTAGATGAATCACTTAATTATTTTTAGTACGTATATTCTCATCAGACAGTGTTCACCTCAGCATATTCATTGAAGTAAATTACAAGACCAACTATTATTATTAAAAATGACAAAAATAAAAGGTCAGGTAATAGAATTCGGCTATAATAGCTAATTAATACAGTCCCCAGATCTGCCCAGATGGGCAGTTTTGAGTGGAAAAGATCTCTGACTATTGATAACTCTGCATACCGGTACATGAATTGTTTTTGCATCGCATCACATCCTCCCAATATGATGCATTGCATTGTGAACTTTAAAATGCGATGCATCGGAATCGCGAAGAATCAAGGCAGCCCTATATATCTCGTGCCTATTCTAAAACATAAAATTATAGGTAGCAAGGCAAATAATGTCGATTGAAAATTAAAATGGATGTTTGAGATGTGTGCCTGTTCAATCTGGAAACTCATGACAGCCGAGTGAAAGTTTCCGGTATATATTTGTGATCATGTTGACAACATCATATCGTCCACTGTTTACATTTGTGATGATACATGATACGCAGCCATAAATGAAGTGCCCCATGTGCGATTACAATGATTTCTAATATGGATAAAGGGATCCAAAAATGAAGCCCTGGCAGTATGTTGTGTTGCTTAAATCTGATGCATATGGCAACCTTCTTTCTCCGTTGCGACATAATTGGTCTATCCCGCTACTTGAGCCATATTAGAGCAACCAAACAAGGTGTTGCATGGGTATAGGACACACCGGTCTCAAGTCACCCCATTGTCGGGGTGACATCGGACACCTGTGTTGGACATTGTATTTGACATGTATAAATGGGGAAACCAAATGACACTGCCAGAGATCTCCTCCATGAAATGCAACAGTCACCTATGGGGTCAACAATCGGGTATACATGTACCAATATCACGCAACAGCGTGTGAAGATGTCGTCGCGCTCAGAGCTACAAATGGAAAGGAACTTCAAATACTCATCATTATGGCCTACGAATACAGTACATATCATCGATACTTACTCCAGCCTCAGAAAAGCGTTGTTCTAACTGTTACGGTATGCCTTCTAACAAAATGAAGTTATCAACATCAACCTGCCAACTTGGTGATGCTTCGATACAAACTAGAGGTGTGACTGTCCCAATGGGACTACGGATACCCCCTGTTTTTAAAATACTAAGATGTTTCACATGTCAGTAAACATTTAGTTAAAATAATAAAATAACAGTTCCCATTGCAGGTGTACAACCATAACCCTAATCTTAAACCTATTGACCAAACAAGAGCTACGCTGGGCGTGCAATATACGCCCTCTCTTGGGTCGGCGGAAACTGATAAAAAAGGGGCATAACTCTGGTAAAAATTGGCGGACGGAACTCAAATTTGAACTTGACCTGTGTTTTGGTGGGAGAAAGTAATATACCAAATTATCATTGAATCTGATAAGCTCTAGTAAAGTTATCATGCGGACAACAAATTTCAGGGATTTTCTAAGTAAAATTACGTCAAATAAGGGGCATAACTCCGGTGAAAATTGGCGGACGGAACCCAAATTCGAACTTGGGCTGTCTTTTCTCCTAATAAACCCATATACCAAATTTGATTGAAATCGGTTCACTCTAAAAGTTATCATCCGGACAACAAATTTCAGGGATTTTCTAAGTCAAATTACGTAAAAAATGGGGCCATAACTCTCGCAAAAATTATCGGATTAAAACGAAATTCTGACTTGAGCTGTATTTCGATATATGTAATCCACAAAAAAACGGGTTTTGCGTATAAACATTCCAAAATCGAGATATCATCCGGAAACCAAAAAACATAAGAAAAACTGAATTTTCTGAGTCGAAAAAGGGACATAACTCTGCCAAAAATGGTCGGACAGAACCCAAGTTCGAACTTGACCTGTGTTTTGGTGGGAGAAAGTAATATACCAAATTTGGATTCATTCCGATAAACTATACTAAAGTTATCATCCGGACAACAAATTTCAAGGATTTTCTAAGTAAAAAAACCTTAAATAAGGGGCATAACTCCGGTGAAAATTGGCGGGCGGAACCCAAATTCGAACTTGAACTTACTTTTCGGCTAATAAACCCACATACCAAATTTTACTAATTTTGGTTCACTCTAACTAAAGATATCATCCGGACAACAGGTTAACGGACGGACGGACAGACCAATACTATAATACGGCCTTTTTTTCAAAAGGGCGTATAAAAATGTAGGAATAAAAGCTTGGACAAAATTATGTATGTTGCGAAAAAATTTCTAAGTCGAAAAAGGGGAATAACTCCACACAAAACATGTCGGACAGACGTCATAATCGCAGGTGCACAGGTTCCCATGGTACTAAATATCAGTGCCAAGATTAAAAAACATTGACCGAAAAATGTAGGAATAAAAGCTCGGACAAAATTATGCATGTTGCAAAAAAGTTTCTAAGTCGAAAAAGGGGGATAACTCCACCAAAAAATGTCGGGCAGACGTCATAATCGCAGGTGCACAAGTTCCCATGGTACTAAATATCTGTGCCACGTTTTTAAAAAATTGACCGAAAAATGTAGGAATAAAAGCTCGGACAAAATTATGAATGTTGCAAAAAAGTTTCTAAGTCGAAAAAGGGGGGATAACTCCACCAAAAAATGTCGGACAGACGTCATAATCGCAGGTGCACAAGTTCCCATGGTACTAAATATCTGTGCCACGTTTTAAAAAAATTGACCAAAAAATGTAGGAATTAAAGCTCGGACAAAAGTATACATGTTGCGAAAAAATTCTAAGTCGAAAAAGGGGGGATAACTCCACCAAAAAAAGTCCGACAGACGTCATAATCGCAGGTGCACAGGTTCCCATGGTGATTGATGTCTGTGCCAAGTTTCACAAAAATTTATCAAAAAACGACTGAGAAAAACTCCGGATAAATTTGTGTCCACGGACGGACGACGGACGGACAAGCTGACTCCAGTATACCCCCCCCTAACTTCGTTGCGGGGGGGTATAACTACTGAGATGACAAACCATCTGGGAATTATCAGATTGACGTGCTCAGTATAATCTGTAGCTTCAACAGTCGATAGCAATATCAAGAAGGCCAGATGAGCTGCCTACAGTAACTTGCCAATTGGATTTCATGGTCATAATGGACTTGATCCCGAAACCTGCATTCACCCCAATTTGATTATATGGCTGTGAAATCATCATACCACATGACAACAACTTGAAAAAAATTGGAAGACTATCAAAAGAGGTTATTGAAGCAAGTTATGTCTCTACCCACCAATACAGCCAATACTGTCTGGTGTCAGGACTACCAGTCAAAGCTCAAATTCATTTGAAAGTTTTGGTATTCTTCTACAATATCTGCCTCCAAGAAACGGGCAGAGATGATATACATGTACTGGAACTTCTGGAAGTCATCCATCTCCACTGATGCAGTTACGTTGAAGTAGAGTCTGATATACATGTACCTCTGCCAATGCGGAAAATTTTCAATCTGGGAACTTGCATACCCCGCTGGACAAAACAAGTGTCCATTGGCACCGCGGTGTATTTGCCGTTTGGCCGTGGTGTCAGAGTTTGTAACTGCAGTTGAGGACCGCGGCCGAACGGCAAGTACACCGCGGCCAAACAGCAAGTACACTGCGACCGAAAGGCAACTACACCGCGGCCGAACTGCATGTACACCGTGGTTAGATTTCTGTTTTGTATAGTGTTTTTTTCAGTTTAATGAACGTACACCGCGGCAACTACACCATGGCCGAATGACAAGTACACCGCGGCCCAACTGTAGTTAGCCGGTGGAGCCCCGGTGTAGATGCATTTCAGCCGTGGTGGCAACGCTAACCGCACCGCGGTGAAGTGGACACTTGTTTTGTCCAGCAGTGTATATGATCCTCAAGCTATCAACTTTGGAAATTCATATGCTTACTAGTAGTCTAAAATTAAAACTTTTCACTGACGCTAGTGATGCGGACCGGACCGGACCACCTTGGGTACAGGCCTGGTACAGGCCATTCCGGTCCGGTACACATGCCTGGACCGGTCCACCTATACTAGGCTATATGTTAATGAATTCTCTGTTTTCTCAAAGTTTTTACTCTGTAAAGTACAAACTATAAGGTTACTGAGTTCAGTGCATTGCAATGAGTCCATATATGTTAAAACTTACATTGTTTGCCGATTGTATGCATCATTGTCTGTCTCTGGTGGGATATACTGCGAACGATGCACGATAATAGTATTTCTAGTAATGCGAACATGCACTAATTAAATGTATTGGACAGATATATAGCTAGGACCAGAATGTGTTATAACCAATCTATCATGGCACTCAACTGATCGTATGCATGATTCCTATCATACTTATTTTCATTAAATTGAAATTTAAATGAAATAACTATACTGATGACAATTATACAAATGTGTACTAATATGACTACTACATTAATCTTGGAGTCTTGGAGATTGTGATGGCTGATTGTTTAGTCCTGACAATTACAGTTAAGTACAACTACTATTAGACTAATGTGACTGCCTTGTGTATGTACTATGTAATGTGGTTTGCATGTTTCTTCGATAATTATAACTGTGAAAAACAATAGAATACTCGATTCGATATCCATCCAAATTGATTAGTTGATGCCATGTTACAATGTTTATGACAAATAGTTCCATACTCATTTAGTTGCATGTTTGTCGCATTGATAGGGTGCTACATAATGTTGGCCAGTGTTACACTAATACATTATAAGGAAAGTGACATATACATTTATACATTGTTTTCGTGGCATCAAACGTTTAATAGATATTAACCACTTGAATGCATCAATACATCGTTGCTAATTGATATGACGGCAAATACGCAATAATATTCGCGATAGTTTATTATAACTGAAGTAAAATAGTGGACCGGACCGGAGAATACCGGACCGGCGACAAAAAGCGGTCCGGTCCAGTGACACCCGGTCCGCATCACTAACTGACGCCTACCTTCTACAATACCACCGACAGAAGTTTAATATTCTGAAAGCTAATGTGTATGTCAGCTAGGTGAAGAGTCCTCCAATCGATTTCCTCCAAAAAACAGTTGACTTAAATTGCGCACCAAACAATCACTACTCAATGGGGTAGTTGAAATAATCGGTAATACGTAATTACACTAAAAGCGCAAATAATTGCGCTTAAGCGTACGGTATGTCACAGTGTGATTTTAGGATTACAACGGTATTTTTTATGCTTAAAAACTGCCCAGCACTACTGATGAGCTGACACAATTTCCACATGTATGGTATACTCCTTACATGTACATACAGCAAGACAAAGACTACTCACACACTTTGCAGTACTGTGGCCAGCCTAGACCAAGTTTTCTTGGTCCACAACAGCTTTCTCTGGGTATCAGTTGAGATCATACTGTTATTGGACCGAGTCCACTCCGTTGCTCATCTATAACGGAAGTTATGCTCAGAGACATGGGAGGGAGTTACATTGCTTGTTAGCTCGTACATCTTCGGATTAGGTCAAATGGAAGCTTTGCGTACCATATATACGAACAATTACATAGAGGGCACCCTTTCCCATTGATACATGATGTTACCAAACATGCATATATCAGAGGTCCTTTAAATGTCAAAGCAACCAGATATATAAGTAAACAAAGCCTAGTATTCCAAAGAATTTTTATTTGTCCATTTGTCAGAAATTGCATGTAAACGATACAATAAACGATCATATCATTGCTATACCTTTTTCTATCACAGTAGATGATATATCATTTTGAAGAAAGATTAATCGCAGACATGTCAGGTGATCAATCGCATTCAGGGGTTTACAAGAATGCCCGGACTCCACGTTTACATGTAATACGTCTTTTGGATGAACGTCCATTATAGAAGAGCAACAGGCAGGACTCAGTCCAAAAACAGCATCATTCCAACCGAAATCCCAAGCTGTTGTGGACAGAGAAGACTTGGTCTATGACTAGTCATGCATGGTTCTTACACTTAAATTCTTAATAGTAATAATACCTGTACATGTACATTATTATAATTCAAGTTATAAGAAGTATCAACAGAAAGCTCGTGGAATTATATTTATATATTCATTTATATGAAGTCTATGATGTTGTCATGAAGGATGGAACGATAGAGAAAAAGTTAAAGTAAAAAGCAATCCCTGAGAGGTTGTACATGTATGATAAACTTCTCTTGATGTCGTTATGGTCAGAATCATTCATTTCAAGTTACGATTTTTTTTTAAACCTTAAAACTGTCTCAAGTCACCCCGGTAAAATGTTTACGTTACCACTGATCATGTTCTATCCAAATATAATGCAGGCATACAAAACCCTAGTCAATACAATACAATACAATAATTAATTTGTATAGCGCTCAATATTATGAGTACATATTCAACGGCGCTTTACATTACATCGAGCTCATTGCCTAATCAGCATAATACATGTATATGCACATATATCTAGGAATTAAATGCTACATTAAAGAGATATGTTTTGAGACCGGTCTTAAACTTATTTATATCAGTGAATATTTTTAAGTGAGGTGGAATGCTATTCCATAGATGTGGACCTGCAAATGAAAATGCCCTATCGCCAAACGTTTTCTGTTTGTTGAAAGGAATGTACAAAAGCATACTGCTATCAGATCGTAATCCATATGAACACACATTTCTGTCTTTGATCATATCCTGTATATACAATGGTGACATGTTATTACGAGATTTGAATACAAGCAAAATAATTTTGAACATGATTCGATACTCCACTGGCAGCCAGTGTAATTGCTTGAGAACTGGAGTTATATGTTCATGCCGAGGAGTGTATGATACAACTCGCGCCGCAGCATTTAGCACTTTTTGCAGGCGATCACACTGGTAATCCGGTAGTCCATACAGTAAAGAATTACAGTAATCTAAGTGTGACGTGACAAAAGCATGGACCAATGTCTTAGTTGAGTCTACATCGAGGTATTGTCTAATTTGTCGGATTTTGTATAAACCTCTGAAAGCCTTCTTACACATATTAGAGATATGGTTATCCATTGTCATGTTTGTGTCAAAATACGCTCCCAGGTTGCGAACAGTGTCCTTTGTTGGTATGTCGGCGTCTCCCACATGAATTGAACTGATGTTGACTTTCTGAAGTTGTTGTCGAGAACCAATGATTATGAATTCAGTCTTATCGTCATTTATCATGAGTCGGTTGGTATTGAATCATCCACGCTCTAATGTCCACAATACAGTTCTCCACAATTTGACGTGCTTTAGTTTCGCCTCTCTCTGTCGGTCGAAATGAAAAGTAGATTTGGGTATCATCTGCATAGCCGTGAACATCGGGGAGGTGACTTTCAACAACTGAGAATAATTTCGAAATGTAGAATAAGAACAGCACGGGTGCGAGACAACTTCTTTGTGGAACTCCGCACTCGATGGGGAAATTTGTAGACTTTGAGCCATTAATGGATATTTGCTGTGATCGGTTCATGAGGTAAGATTTCAACCAGATAGCTGCAGTGCTGCGAACACCAAAGTCAGATTGTAGAGTATCTAGAAGAATATCATGGCGGACGGTGTCGAAAGCAGCGCTCAAATCTAGTAGCACAAGCAGAGTGACCTTTCGTGTTTCCATGCTGCAGAGAATATCATTTTGGACTTTAAGCAGCGCGGTTTCAGTTGAATGGTGTTGACGGAAAGCAGAAGTGTTTATTGGAAGAGGTGCATGTTGTTCGCTGTGCCAAATGAGTTGGTCTATCACTGCCTTTTCACACAATTTAGAAATGAAGGATAGGTTGCTGACGGGTCGGAAGTTCTTGAAAACAAGGTCAGCAACCGGTTTCTTGAGAAGAGGATGAACTATGGCTGTTTTCCAGCTACTGGGAACATGTCCTTGGCTTAATGATAGGTTTATCAACTGGGTGATGATAGGTATCAGGGAGTCACATTTCTTGAGTAGCGTTGTTGGTATAGGATCGAGTTCACAAGATGCATTTGAAGAGCGTTTGATGATTTTAACGACGTCTTCAAGGTCGAGATCGTCGAATGTTGTGAACGTTTCCGTGGCTTCCTCTTTGTCGACACACGGCGCTTTCACGGTGATGTTGTCAATCTTCTTTTGGATAAGTTCTATCTTTTCAGAAAAGAATTCACCAAATTTCTCCGCCAATTGTCCTGCGTCATCATGCGGTGGTAGTGTCTCATTCGGTTTCTCCTCACACATCTTTGAAAAGTTGCCTGGTGTCACCTTCGCACTTGTTGATCGAGTCGATGTAGTGTGACTTCCGGGCTTCCTTTAGTTGATTGGAAAACTTGTTTCGGGCATCACAGTACGATCTTTCATGTTCTGCAGACGTGCCTCGGGTCCTCTCCTTTTTTCTCCGGTCGGCTTTGAGTACTTTCAGGTTGTCGTTGAACCAGGGTAGCGTTGGACGCACGACTATTGTTTTGGTCTTAGTTGGTGCATGTTGGTCTAGCAGCTGGGATAACGTGTTGTTGTAACAAGACACTAGTCCATTTAAATCAGTCCATTGTTGTTTATGCAGATCTGATTCTTTGATGTCATTGTCGAATTTCTCAATATTGATGTTGTTAATTTTGCGGAAAGTCACAGTTTTCTTTGTCAACTTCAGTCTTAGGGTGCTGATTGTGCAGTCCACAAAGGAATGA
The DNA here is from genome assembly GCA_032622095.1 of Siphonodentalium dalli. Lineage (NCBI taxonomy): Eukaryota > Metazoa > Mollusca > Scaphopoda > Gadilida > Siphonodentaliidae > Siphonodentalium > Siphonodentalium dalli. The sequence continues at coordinate 102,814,241 of CP136069.1, read as the reverse complement.
TCTGAGAGTTTAGTTGTCACAGTTGGTGGGGTTATGGAAAAGTCGTCTGAACATCTGGTGATGATGAGGTCTAGAATATGTCCAGATTCATGTGTAGTAGTTGTGACGTGATGTGTCAGTCCATACGAATCTAAGAGTTTGTCAAAGTTTCGAGCAGTAGCGTCATTAACATCATCGACATGAATGTTGAAGTCACCGCAGATGATGAGTTTTTCTGGACACACAACCAACGATTCAAGATATTCTTTGAATTCCTTTAAGAAGGTGCAGGTTGTGACTGGATGGTTGTCAGAAAACGGAGGACGATATAGGCAAACGGCACGCAGAACATCGTTGTGTAGTTTAAGTTTCCACTCGAGGAATTCAAACGAGGATTTTTCCCCGCTGGTTGATGACATCAGTTTTATGTTTTCTCTACACATCAAAGCAACACCACCGCCAGTTCTGTCGGATGGTCTTGGAGCACTTTTGAAAATATATCCATCACAGCAAAGAGACGAGATTGTCACGGTATCATTATCGTTTAGCCAGGTCTCTGTAACCATGCAAATGTCTATGCTGTTGTTGACTACATGCTCTAGAAAGTAAGGCACTTTTTTCCTCAGAGATCTTGAATTTACAGTTGAGAAGTTGATATTTTGGGAAACCACATGTAGCTGATCATGTGAAAGTTGGTCATCATCGGTAGTAGATAGTGGATAAGTCAAGTCTTTGTTGAGGTTTCTCAGGTTGTTAATATTTACACTTCTGTAGCTGTTGTAGTAGTTATGGGTGTATTGTCTGCATTGGGGTGCAACCGTCTTGATATGGTACACAGTATCACACTTTTTAGTGTGAATACATAGATCAGGTTTCAACAACCATTCCTTCATCAGTGCCTTGATAACACATGCTCTAGGCTGATGATATGTGTGGTCCATTGTTTGGTTGATGGCGTGAAGTTAGAATGAACTGTAGCTGATCATGTTGGCAGTTAACAGGTATAAGTCCGATGAAGGTGTGAATACATTTGCGAAGGTGGGAATCGGATTAGCAGAGTGATCAGTCCTGACTTGATGACCTTTCTGTTCGTATCAAGTCAGAACGGTACTAGTACAGCGTTTTAACATGGACGAGTAGCTATTTTTTTTAAATACACTTTATGTTAAGAATATTGCAATCTGACACCTACCAGAAAGTGTGTATAATTCCGTAATTATTTAATTACAAAAATCCAAACGGGAAAACACATGTTGCAAATGGCCGAAGCAAGGAAAGTATATAGGCAGTCCTAAATATCACATGACAACACGTGCACGTCACATGTCACAGAAAACATGGGAGTTACCCATGTAGTAAGGCTGAAGGGGTCACTCTCACCAAAAAAAGTGCTGAAGGGTACACAGGATTTGAAAATGTGCTGAAGGGTACACAGGGTTTGTGATCGGCACTAACACCATTTACTAAAACTGTATTTCTGAAAGTTTGACGCCCATTATAATATCAGTTTGTTTTCAGTTCATTTTAATGTTCATTGGAACACAATCAGTCTCTAACGAAAACTATATAAACGTCATTTAGAACAAGATTTCAAAACCTGTGTTCCCTTCAGCACATTTTCAAAACCTATGTATCCTTCAGCACTTTTTTGGGTGTGAGTGACCCCTTCAGCCAAAGGTAACGCATGCGCAGGGTGTAGTTAAACTCGACCTAAGGGAATTCACAAATGCGTGCAATGACATGTTGCGGTGACATGTTATGGTAGACATGTCAGTGTTTACATTCTGTTATTTGTCAGATTTTAAGGATAAATGACACATAGGTGAGTGGATGGTTTCACACTTGTATTAGTACTGTTATGCCCTAAGTAAATGGCCTATCTAACTGAAGTGGCACCCCAGTTTAACTGCGTTCCGTTTTAACCTAACCGCGGTTATAAGATGCGTTTAAAATGCAAGAGAACCGAATAAATTGTGCGGTTAAAACGGATATACGTCGCGGTTAAACCGGTATATATCGCTCTTAATGGAACAGATACCATATGGCGTGTCATGTTTTAGTTGCCATGCTCGTTAGACAAGTTAGCACAAATAACATGGCAGTGTCCCTTTCAATTATTATCAATATTTTTTGTTGTGGACCAGACATTCATATACCAATATTTTATGTTTTGGGTAAACGGAAGATTGTGATGTATGGTGTGAAAAAATAAAAGTGTTTTTGTGTGTTTTATTTATTTTTGGATTTCTTTTTATTATAATGTTGTATACTTTATAGTAGCCTTTTGGTGAAAATAACAGTTGGGCTAACCCCGACGGGTAATCGGAATTCTTACGGCCCATTTTCGACTTTAACCATCGATAAAATAAATATTTATATAATTATATATAAATATAATTATTCGACAATTTAGCTGACGAGTGCCGGTCACTTTCAATGTAAGGAAACGCGTTTAAAATGGAAAAACGGAAAAAAACGCATTCAAACGGATCAAATGGCCACTGAATTTCAAACGGATTCGAGTGGATAATTATATAATAATATAAAGTGGGGGTTAGAGTCCCACACATGCATCATAAATGTAAAGTGAGGGAAAGAAAAATGTGTTTGAACAACCGCACTCTTCAAACGTCGGACATTATTCGGCTATCGGAAACCGATATTTAAGTTTTCCGATCTTGCATTCGTTGCTATATAAGGCCTAAAAAAAAAATACCTTTGTTTCCCCCAACGGAGCTGAAAAATATAGGTGTGGGCGAGCGGGATTTTTTTTTTTTTTGTGTGGTAATCTCCCAAAAGTTCTCACTTTCCCATGTATATATTACATGTCAGGTGTGATTTGCATGCTGGAAGCTTCATATTATGATATTGGAAGGAGATCAGCAAGACACAAGGCATAAAATAGAATAGCATAGTATTTATTTGTATTTAATCACAAAGTACAATAAAAAGTAAATATTCAATACCAATTCAATCAAAAATATCCTATACCAACATAATATTATGCTACCATTTTCACTTTAAAAGTGTTTAAAATATCGCCATAAAACACTCCATTTCAACCACAGGGGCCTGTAACGCGCTACGCTGCCCGCCCCCCTTTTGCGCTGCCCATATACACCGCATCTATATACGCGCCTGCTTCACGTTAATGGTCTCTATATTACTACCATTAACGTGTAGCAGGCGCGTATATAGAAGCGGCGTATATGGGCAGCGCAAAAGGGGGGCGGGCAGCGGAGCGCGTTACAGGCCCCTGTGTTTTCAACGTTAAACGTTTTTCCTTTGAATCCAAGTCCAAACAAACGACAACGTTGTCCGTAAAACCCGTATGGTGTTCTTGAAACACGTGTAAAAACTTCTTAGCATGTGAAACATTTTAGAAACTTTAGCCCTAATACACTGCTGCTAACCATGGTTTGTGACGCCATGACATAGGTAAATATTCCTGTTTTGATGGATGATTTTAGTGATATCAGAGCCGATTGTCAAATAGAGCCTTGTGCCGATTGCCGATTATTTGAGATCACAATCGGCCGATTCAGGTTATTGTAATAATTATACCAGAATATGTTATGTGTTATATAATACTTAGAATTAGAAGCAAGCAACAACCGTAGTACTAGTAATATGCCGTACACAGTATACATAAGTATACGTTTGGGTAAGTATATAGGTAGGTATGGGCTGACTTGTGATCAAATACAGGCACATGTCCTGCAGAGGCTGTGGTACGGGGCCTCGGTGTATTTATTGTAATGTATGTATCGACGATGCAATGCATTAACTTACCATGTATTCTAGGCTATTCCACAACAAATAGTTTGAAAGTTTGATGTAGCCACGTGCATGACGACATATCCACGGCCCGTTTTTGATAACAATTCATCAAACGGCATTTTTCTTTGATCCCAATTCAAAGACATCACATCAAAGGAAATGAGCCGACTGAACTAGTTGGAAGTTACACCATGTTCATGTCAATTTCGCAGACACGATTTGATTGTCGATTTCGGCATGGTCATCAAAATAATCATTGGTGGTGACCTATATGTGACGTCACACGAGGCTGACTGGATGGAATGACATTGTCTTCGACTATTTAAAGTTAATCATTAATGGAAAGTTGTGTTGGGTGAAATACTTTGAAAAGATTAATTACAGATAGTAAAATTAATAAATAAATTTCTTTAATTCTTTTTAATATCTGACTATTAATGCTTGTACAGTTTTTATTCCTGCGTCCTGACAACTGATACACATGTTATAATATGCTCAATTTAATTGAACAAACAGTGAAGTCAGCTGCGCAATTAAATGTCACGTGACATGCACTTTCGGTTTCTACAGTTTATACCTGTTTTACGCTGTGTGTACTATATAGATAGATTTGTTGTGCTGCGTATGCATACATTTTGATTTTTGATAGTTTGACGTACATAAATCAAAATGTCTACATGTTGACGAACAATAAAGTTACGTACCGGCGTATCATGAGATGTAATTTGTGTACATCATCATATAATTTATGATTACTCGCAATCACGGCGTCATCATCGCAGCCTGGCTCTAACCCAAAGTGTCACATGCTTCCCGGCGATCCCCACTAATATATTGTTCAAACATAGACCCAGGTATGGCCGGTGTATTGAAGAGGAGATGGCTGTATATCAAGATTGTGTTTGGTAAATCACTTTCCCCATGTTTACTGCATGGTCATTTATTCAACAAAACATCGTCATATTTAAAACAGTTTATTGAAGAAAAACAAGCACCTGATTTCTATTTAGACAATCGGAAATGCCGATGTTGAAACCCGAGTACCGATTGTCATTCGATGGGCCACAATCGGCCGATTCCGATTGTCGTTCCCGATTATATATAGGCTCATCACTAGAAGATTTAAACGAAAATGATCTATTTTTTATTTTCCGTGGGTGCCGCCATTTTACGAAATGCGTCCGGACGTTGAGTCATTAGAAACGGGGCCTATTATAAAGCGACGAACTGAGACAACGTCGGCAGCTATTTTCTTTTATTTAAAAAAAAATAAAATAAAAAATATTTTTTGGTGCGGGAGGTTTTAATAGGTGCGGGCGGGTTAGGGGAAACAAAGGTATTTTTTTTTTAGGCCTAATCATAATTAACTACAAACGTGACATGCCAGCTAGATTCGCGAATTGCATATGTACTATTACTAGTATTAAATTCAGCACTCTACTTTGCTTCAAACATAAGCATGTATTTTTTCTCAAGCCGAACAACGGACGTATACTAGAACATATACGTCAAAATTATAGTTTTCAGCAAGTCGGGATTAAAACATAAAATATATCGTGTTGAGTACCGATGGTGATAACAAAAACATACAATCAACTCCTGGTCGATTATGAAGTTAAAATTACCACTTTGCCGTGATCGCTAAAACACAAAACGATAACATACACTGGTAGATGCATGGGTAGTACCCCTCTCTTTCCCATTAAATATTCAAATACCGGAAGGTTAACGTTTACGTGCAAGTTAAGGGTTATTAACTGCGGTAACCTAACCGCATGTAACTGCGATGCCACCGCAGTTATGGCAAATAACTGCGGTGCGGTTACGGTTTAACCACAGTTGTAAACGGATTATAACTGCAGTTAATGGGTCATTTACTTAGGGCATAACAGTATTTACTTGATAATTATAATTTATATGTGCGTTGGTCATAATTAATTGTTACTTTTATTGAAAATCTACTAGTCCATAGTGTTTAAACTTTAAGGTCGCGATGGAACTTAGACGGTGTAAGCCATGCTACTAAGTTCCAATGGATCTAGCAAAACCCCACCTCATAGGATTCCATTTTTCAGAAGATGCATGACATTGACGAATTGTGATTAGGCCTAACAAAATTATACGTTTGTTTCCGCTAACGGACTGAAAAAAAATTGGGTAGGTAGGTAGGCAAAACTTTTCTTTTTTTTAAATCTTTTTATTTTTTCAGGATGCAATTCACTGTGTCATATTTAAGGAAATTTTAGACATTACAGACCATATTATTGCTAATTTGTTTAGCCCATAAAGATAAAACAAAAACACAATCTCACGGAGATATAACAAAGCTAAAATGGGACAATAACGTTCATTTTATCTGTTTTATAACATGTCCGTAACGCAGGTTTCACTTCTGCATCAAACTCCCCACATTATTGTGGGCAGTTGCAGTGCATATTCCTGTGGGGCGCAGATGCATAAGGGTGACCAGTGACTTCGTCCCACTGCATTCTCGTCCCACCAATTTTTGTCCCGAAAAGGTGACCTCGTCCCACTTGTCGGTGATCTCGTAAAATCCCATAAAATCGGAATGAGGTCGCCATTTTGGGACGAAGTCACTAGCATTCCGCATAAGACACTATGCGTGGTGGGATGAGATGGTGGGATGAGATGGTGGGCGCGGACGCTTATATATATATTATTATTGTGGGCCATTGCAGAGACTCTATGGCGCATAAGATACATTATATATTATTATTGTGGGCGGTTGCGGCGCATATTCCCATAGCCGCAGGCGCATAAGACACTGGGTGGTGGGATGGGCTGGTGGGTGGGCTTATATATATACTGTATATTATTACTGTGGGGGGGGGGGGGGGGGGCTTGCAGACGTATTCCGGTGCATGCGGCGCATACAACAATCCTCGTGAGTGCCCAATAAACATACGTGCGGAATAATAGTATGTGGTGGAAATTTTTTGGAAAATTAAAAAAAACATACGGGACAAAATAATAGTATGGGGTGGAATTTCGTGGTAAAAATATGAAACTGACTGTAAACATTTGTCCAAAAATAATAGCCCAAGCTGAATTAAGTAGCTAGGAGGAATCTTCTAAGATGAATTACTGAGGCTTTGGGAGGACGTGTATTGGTTTGAGTCACCGAGCTTCTAATTTCTAAAAAAAATAAAAAATAATTGCTTTTTAAACAATATTTGTTCTAAATTCAATAAAATTGAATTGAATTCAATTAGATAAGTGGAAACCCTATATTTGTTAGACCTGAAGGTTTAAAGCTGCACTCAATGGGAACGGGACTACCCGCCCCCGAGACAACCCGCCCCTATGCTATTTTGGGGGCGGGTTGTCCCGATAAATGAGGGCGGGTTGTCCCGAAATTGTTAATAGTGATTATGTTCTTTTATGTTCTTTGATGATATATTATTCAATATTTTGATCAACAAAACATGTTTATTCATTAATTATATCAATGTGTGGACTGGGATAAAGAATGACACGATGTTTTGACAACTGAACAGCACTTAAGCAGGCCTTAGCCTAGGGGTTCAGAACAGGGAGACTTGAAGTCTCCCTCCAGGAAATTTAGGGAGACTTCAGGAAATTTAGGGAGACTTCAGGGTGGGGGAGACTACCAAAAATTGACAATTTTCAAATATCGCTTTATTTTATAACATCTGACAATAAAAAATTTAAAAAGATAAAATAACAAATAAAAAAAAAAAAAATTGACTTTATCTGAAATTAGCTTAATTAATTGTTATTATACATTTAAAAAATTTGGAAATGTTTTGTGTAGCTATCATTTAAGCAAGACAATTATCAAGTTACAGTAATAGTTACTTTTTTAACTAAATGAAAGTAGTATTATTTCCTAGACTGCAGCTTGGAAGATACGTTTGTACATTCTGAAATGACTGAATCATGAATGATGATGCATGTAACTTTTTAAGTTTAATTTGGTCACGGCTGTAATGTGGGTGTCCGCTAAAATAAACAATAAGGACTAACTAACAAAGGAGTTGCAAAAGCTTTTATTAATTAATGGCCTCCCTTAATTAATGCCAACATCACTGGTATAATCCGATTAAAGCAATAAACTTGACATTATTTTATTTACGGAAGTCGGTCTCTTCAAAAAGTCTGACGCGGTCTCTTCAAAAAGTCTGACGCGTTACCGAAACGAACTTCCGAAGCGCCTGGTACATACATACTCTGATAATGTCGTAATTGTTTTATATCTGAAAAGCGGGACGGCGGTCTTTTAAGTTAATTAAAACATTTATTTGTGACACTCACGATGGTCAGTAACAACACAGATGCGAACATCTCATCGTGTTTTCAGCGTGTCAAAACATTCGTGATTAACATTCATTACCGCAAAGGGAACAAAGGCGACTGAATAACAACACAAAACAATAGGTCATATTTTATTTTTTTATTTTAAACACTTGGGTCTTTGGCTCTGCATCGTCTGTTTCTTTTTGGGATGGCCGCCACAATTCATCTATATACGGACATGTCCAGACATGTCCGGAAAAAAAAACTAGAAAAAAAATAAAGAAAAAACATTCCCCCTAAAATTGAAGGCGACTTCGATTTCGCCTTAGAGCGACGATAGGGCGAAGTCAGCGACAGTAAGGCGACAATCTCGCCCGAGTCGCCTTGTGAGCTGAGGCCTGCACTTAAGGTAAGTGAAGACTAATTAAAAGGGGTGCTTTCAAAACAAACATTTGATGCAAATGGTTCATTATCACAGTGTGTTATCACAACACTTAGTGATCAGGATTCATCTCACTGATGTTACCTGGAGGTGAGTATACAAACAGCCTTTGAACGATGCCGACGGAACTGGGTACTATATATTAACTCTTGAGTGTGGGACATCTTAATTCTGCAAGTATGTTTCCTTGCATTCACTGCGATTTAGAGGTCCGACCAAAGCAGCCCCAAATTAATCATTGTTCGTTTGTTAAACTTATTAAATTTTGTTTTTAATCTTCGTTCATATTCATTCATTCCGTTTTTAAATTTCGTTCATTAAACTTCGTAATAAATAAACATATTATCGTTGATGCATGTTTGTGTTCATAAGTTATATTATATTACATATGTATTTATTGTTGTCCATGTTCATGATGTTGTTAAATCAAATAAAACTCTATAAAAAACAACCCAGTTTCGTTAAACAAACATCTCATCCCCTCACACCTCCTAATTAGCCACTGATTACCGCTAATTGATTTTTGGGGGCGGGTTGGCCATATTATATACCATAAGCTCCAAAACATGGTATTATCAACGTATTCTGTGTAATAAACTGTGAACATATTGTTTTTGTTGAGATACTGACTTGTGATCTGTGCTCAAGTTTCATTATTTTCAATGAAGGGGAATATTTTACTCTATATCTTAAGATATAGAGTTCTAGCTGTGCTCAAGTTTCATTATTTTCACTGGAAGGGGAATAACACTATATCTTAACCTCTTCGCTGCTAAATGATGTTATGACGTCGTGTGCTGGGCTGTTGACGTTATTGCTATTTTCCAATGGGAAAATAGAGCGGGAATGTCAAAAGAACCATAAAAGTGACTCAGCTGAAAGGCTATTATCGTTCACAATCGTGGAACATCATACACTGTTTGAAACGTCGAGATACAGTTATTCTGATGCACTAATCTCTGAATTCCAGTTATGTATGATGGCCTACTGCTAGTGTGCTGAAGTAGGTCCGTAGTACCTACGGACCATATAGCACACGGCGTGCACTTTTACGTCCGTAATAGATACGGACGTCATAGCAGCGAAGAGGTTAAGATATAGAATTATTTCCCCTTTCATTGAAAGTACATTTTTAGTTTGAATTGTGTTGCATTCTGGGAAAATAGGAAACTTGATCATTATTTGACACTATTCAACGTACCAATATGAAATGTTCGTAGAAATAAATGTTATGCTGTAGTTAAATAGTTAATGTATTTATATTGTAGTGGTGAAGTCATCAATAACTAATGGATTAACACATTCTCGGATCATAGATTGTTTTGTCAAAGTTCAAATAAATTTTGAATGAAAAAACGTACCGCAGTTATTTCATACGCATTGACAATTTCATAACGAAACGATACCGGAAGTAGGTCTTGCACACTCGTCTACCGGTAATTCCAACGAATTAATTAATAATAGTTACAAATTACAATGGAATTATGCCTAATTTGTTTTAATTACCAACAACAAAAATATCATTGTTGGTTTTCTTCCAATATAATAGAGATTTAGATATTTAAAAAAAAAATCTCAAAATAAAAAGTTTAGAGTCGGCGGTTTAAAATAGGGTCGGTCGGGTTAGCGGAAACAAACGTATATATTTTTTAGGCCTTAATGTGAATTGAAAACGACAATTCAATTGTCATTCTCCAAAATGTCTGGAAATTCCAATTTTTCCAGACAGATTCGCTAAGTGAGTGACAGGTCAGGGAGAACCCAAAATCGATGTACTAAACCTCGATCGAGGTTCTTCAAGCCCATGTGACCACTGGTGATATAGTGTGGAGTATTTCATCTTACACCTATGGGAGGCCAAATTCACATTTAATAATTAATTGTGCTTGATTGTGCTTAAACACAATTAATTATTAAATGTGAATTTGGCCTCCCATAGGTTAGATCATGCCATGAATTTCTAAAGTAGAGATTCATGGCATGATCTACCCATAGGTGTAAGATGAAATACTCCACACTCTATATCACTTACACTATATTACTTCCATTAGGCCATACACACTTAATAGTTCGTTTCTCAGGGATCGCCGCGTCCCCCAAAAACCTGCGCCTCCCCCTTATTTATTGGCACCTATAAAATAATAAATATATAAATACCGCATGTCCCGAACCGCCCCAGACCGATAACTTCGTCTTGAAACTTTACGCAAACTGCAAATCTATCCGGACTGCAAATCTATCCGGACTTTACATTCACAAACAAGGGCGGATAATTCTGACGAACTTCCTGTTTAAAATAATAACAAAATGGCGACTTTGGTGAACATTTGTATCGTGCAGAATGCGTCGGAAGGCAAATGGACAATTATATCAGACAACAGATCAAAAACTGTTCCTCAGATGGCTGATGATTTCATGTCCAAGAAAGACATTGACGATGATTTTGACCTGGTTGTTTCAAAAACGAAAACGGGGGACTTTGACACAGTTGCAGGAGGCATCATGATCATGATCATCAATCATCATGTTTTCTGAAGTCACGCAATTTTTCGGACGATAATTTCAAATTCGAGTGACCAAAGAAGATGTACCAGAGAATAAATCGGGAGAAGTAGTTGATGTATTCTCGGTGCTGATGACAAGTTGCAAGGAGGTGGTGTTGCCCAGTAAGACAAATGTGAAAAACAAACGTAACAAATTGTGCAATTCATTCATTCATTGACTGGTTGAAAACAAAGTGGGCTTCCGAAAGGTTAGCGTTGACAGTGTGGGTCGGCAATATGTGGCTATTGTATGTAATGCACTCTGGTTTGTGGATCAGCACTATTCCAAACTTCAAGATTTTTATGAAAGTCTGTGATTAATTAGAAAATAAACCTTTTATCTCATAAATTATTGTTGTGATTTAATATAATATCAATTCATGTGAAGTCCAGTGGAACTCCTTCCAATAAAGCTTGATCTGGCTGGTGGTCACCCTGAGTTACATCAAATTTCACCGATGTAGTTTCCACATCTTCTGCCATGAGTGAATAACTCAAACTGTTTCCTCTATACAACTTTATTACAAATCTAGATTATTAAGGGGATATATGATGGTCAGCTTCCCTGCTTCAGTATATTGCCCATATCCAGTATTATTCCTCATATCCAGTATTATTCCTTAATATGGGACTCCGATAAATATTATATATATAAATACCTGCCTCACCACAAAATTAATTTGAAAAAAATAATAAATATAAATAACTGCCTCCCTCATCACTTTGAAAAAAAAAATCCCTGAGAAACAAACTATTAAGTTTATATGGCCTTAGTATCATATTTAGTTTAGAGTGTTTCCCCTTATATCATGGGTGTATGTTTTGACCAGTGGTCACATGGGGTGCATCGAAATACCAAGCAGAACCAAGCAGAAGAAAACTAAAGCGGAAAATGACACTTAAAGCATGTTTTGTGGTACGTGTATAATGAAGAAATAAACCATAATAATACAACATGACGTGGTTTTATTTGACTTTTGATGACACAGCGAGCGTAAAACTAGAAAACAGTGGGGCGATCGCGAAAAACTTCAGCTTGGTATTTCGTCGTTTACAGGTACTGCTTGGTTTATCACCTATAGGTGATAATTGAATTGCTTGGTTCGCGAAAAGACTAATAATTTCTATCACGTACTATACGAAGTTTGGTTCAATACTTCAGGAGTGTTTTGTTAGATGTTTTGTATAACGCGAACACAAACTTCTGTCTCATGGATTAGTTTATCCGCTGATAGGTGATAATTAATATCTGCCATGGCAGATGGAATTTGGCAGGCTTTATTCGCGAGAAACCTTGCTTGAATATCACTGTCAAAACATCCCTGAAATATTTTCGGTAAGCCAGAGCACAGTCCCTAGGAATCACTGTTAGTTGAATAAAATATTATTTAATAATATTAAATCAATATATTATAGTTAGTTATTATATTAACCTGTTATCTGTATAGTGGAGGTAATGTATCTAGATCTATTTGTTATATTTTAATCAAATTTAATATTATATGGACAGTGATTCCTAGGACTGTGGCCAGAGTAAGCCGCGATCGCACATCGATAATTAATCAACAACAAAGGCTCTACCGCGCAGTGCCATATGTTCCCGAAAATTAATTATCACCTATCACCCAAGCAGTACCTGTAAATGACGAAATACAAAGCTGAAGTTTTTCGCGATCGCCGCACAGTTTTCTAGTTTTACGCTCGCTGTGTCATCAAAAGTCAAATAAAACCACGTCATGATGCATTATTATGGTTTATTTCTCCATTATACACCACAAAACATGCTTTAAGTGTCATTTTCCGCCTTAGTTTTCTTCAGCTTGGTTCTGCTTGGTACTGCTTGGTATTTCGACGTTCCGGTCACATGGTCTGGAAGAACCTCGATCGAGGTTTTTTACACAAATCGAGGTTTACTAGTAGTAGTAGTAGTATTACTATTAGGGGTCCTACTAAACAACGAACACAAACGAACATAAACGAACACAGGTCCAAAAAGCCGAATAGAAGGGTGAAATTTGGTTTGTGGGTGCGTGTGGGTCCACTCTATGTGTATGTGGTGTTATTTCCAACTTTGATCACTTATTTTTTGAGTTATTAGCATTATTTGAATACAAAACTACTAAACAACGAACATAAGATTGGCCATACTGCAAAGGTGTTAATTAACTACGGCTTACTCTGTCTCCTTGTTAATTGCACATCTGTGAGTTGCTTTTACTGCAAGGTGACTTGTCAGTTTTGTCACTGATGGCAATAAAAACACGGGAAACATCAGAGGTCGGCGGTATGTATGAATTCATGTATGAATGTGATCCGAAGTACGAACTATTGTTTCGCACATAGTCACACATACATATGGTTCTTTCTAAGTTTAATTTCCTCGTTCGATTTTCCACTTAATTCTCCTTGATAGAGGATATTATGTTCGTTATTTTTATCAGTCGAAAAAGTTGCAAATCAAAATTGTTCAACTTCCATCTTAAGATACTACAGGTAAGGTCAGTCCCGTCGAATTTTAGACATCGAATTGCAGCGACATGAAGTTGAACAAAATTTATGTAGTTCGATCGGTTGTTGTGTTTTATATGGAGATGACAGTTCGCCAGACTTGTGTCTGTTTTTTCCTATTTCAATGCGGAAGCGCAGTTGTTTTCTGATTTGAATTGCTGTAGCGTGAATATCTCAGACCACACGTATACATGTATATGTATTATGTTTTGGACCTTTTTCGTGTGTTGGAACCAGTCTGGCTTTCATGTTTTTGTTTTTGGTGCAATTGGTTATTAGGGAAATTCTGTTACGTGTATCTACCGAAAATATTCGCTCCTTCTTCGGAAAATAATAAATACTAGTTTAGAGTGCACCTATTAACCTTTTCCCATGCTTGTCTGATACTGTGCGCGAGACAAAGCTCCAAACCTCTTTTTGTTCCTATTCCTTTGAGGTTTTACAGTTGAAATATAATATTATATGTTTAGTGTAAACATATTTTATTCCAATCAAAATAATAACATATTTAAACATTTGACAAACATTTTACAGTAAGACAGAATAATATAAATAATCGATTGATTGGAAATTATTGTTTCGTTCATTTTGAAAGAGACAACCATGCATTCGTTTCCCAAAATGGCAAAGAATAGTGACCACTCGCTCATATACTCTATAACACAACCCCCTCACAAACCGCGAGAGAAAATACAACATATTTCTTGATTAACTGCATGCTGTCGAATTTAACCACATATATAGGCCTACATAAAATGGAGGAAAAATTCAGGCTAGAGAGTTCTGTCTCCATGTGCAATCTGATCCGGAAGCGAGACGATGGTTTCGTAAGCAAAAGGGTTCTATCTCTAAACACATTTTTCGAAGTGTCTTTTATTATAAAACTGGCGAGTTTCTAGAACTGAGACTTCGGATATAATAATATTTTAGTTAGCTTTAACATTTTGAAACATGAAGACACACACTGAAAACGATTTACTTGGTAATTCCCGTCTCGAAATTTCAACATCGATTTCCCAACAAAATGATTAATGTTGGATAGAACCATCTGATTCTCACACGACGATATATAAGGTCGATAAAAAGAGCAACTCAAATGTTTTGTTAGATATGCATTAAAACGCCGACCTCTGATGTTTCCCGTGTTTTATTGCCATCAGTGACAAAACTGACAATCACATTGCAGTAAAAACAACTCACAGATGTGCAAAGAGTAAGCCGTAGTTAATTAACACCTTTGCAATACAGCTAATCTTATGTTCGTTTGTGTTCGTTGTTTAGTAGCTTTGTATTCAAATAATGCTAATAACTCAAAAAATAAGTTATCAAAGTTGGAAATAACACCACATACACATAGAGTGGACCCACACGCACCCACAAACCAAATTTCACCCTTCTATTCCGCTTTTTGGACCTGTGTTCGTTTATGTTCGTTTGTGTTCGTTGTTTAGTAGGACCGACTATTAGTACATCGATTTTGGGTTCTCCCTGACCTGAATGAGCAGTACAAATTACTACAATATCTACAATGTACGGGCTTGAGATATTCATGACTAATAAGTATATTACCTGATCGACAACATCCTCGGCCTTGTCCATCAACTCTTTCTGTTTCGGCATGACTGCCTCAGACTGCAATTTTCACTCAATCAGTTTTAAAAGCCACGTACGGCAATGTACATCAGCTCCAACCGGAAGTCAGATATATGCTGTTTGATTGAACGCTACTCCTCCTCCGTCATGCGTGTAATGTTTGTAAAATAAACAAATTTAAAAGGCAATTACTTGTTGATAAAGTGGACAGATCTCTTACAACATATAGTATTGTTGAAAGGGTGGAACTTTTCTGTATATATTGAACTGCTTGCTAAATATATATCCACACATTTATAATGTCGGCGCAGTTAGCGAAATGAGTGGATACAATGCCACGTCTTAAATAAATTTACAAATCATGCAAATAGCCGGCTATTAATTTCCGGGTACCGATATATCACTATGATAAATTGTGTTGCAAATCTAGTATGATCAATTTATCTACCATACCATACCTCACGTTACACGTATTATTATGTTGTTAATATATTTATAGATCGTAACTGACATGTATTACTTGGTACAGACTGGCCGGGTCACCATATTTACCGAGAACAACCGAGAACAACCGAGAACAAGGTTTAAAATGCCTTATATACATTAAATATAGTGTTTTATTTGAAATATCTACTGTAGACATCAATATTTTCATTAAAATGTTAACTTTTATGCATTTAACCGACATATATTGTTAACAAATTGTAAGCGCCACCGAGCGACGATCTCGTTTAACATACTACGGCGTATCGGCTTGTTCTCGGTTTGTAGTGTCTTCTCGGTTTGATAATTAGGGGATAACAGTGTGGTGTTTTGTGATTTCGGAAAGGTACATGGCGAATATACTGTGGCAAATTTAGTTAATGGGCGACGGCGGAGCCGGAGCCCATTAACGGGTATTTGCCACAGTATATTCGCCATGTAACTTTTCGAAATCACAAAACACCACACTGTTATCCCCATTCTAATGCTCTTCGAACTTTAAAACGTTATTTAGACAAACAAATGCCTCGTAATTATCAACGAAATGTGCGGCCATAGAAAACACTCAGCCAATTCACGACTTTTTATTTTAAATTTAATTCGCTAGATAAAATATAGTCCCTCAATTACCATCGCTCTTATCGTTAAAAATGCTGATAAACATGAAAAATTGCCACTTCAAATAGAAATAAATATGCACAACAATTAGTTTCTGCATGTACCTGATGTCTTTTTCAGATGTTTACCACTTTCAAATTGAAGTTTTGATTTTACCGCGAACTTGAAGTTGAATTGAAAAACAATGGGAAATTGTTTACTCAATGCGTTGTATTTCACGCCGTATCTCGCGGTTTCATGTCAAGAAATTTGGTCAAAATGATATCGAGACACTGACATTGGTGGAATATAACGGTGTGGTGTTTTGTATTTTCTGAAAGTACATGTATACAGCGCGAATGTACTGACTGTCAATTTTCGACAAAAGAGGCATCGCTGGTTTGTCTATATAGCAACGAGCTAGTAACGGAAGTCAGTAGCAAGGGCGCCAACTCTATAATCTACTCCGTAACGTCGCCGGCGTGTATTGCGTAAGGGTGACGTCATGGAGTGAAACGGAACAGTGATCGGTGCTGGATTGGGCATGCATGACCGAGATTAGGAATTCAGCTAACGGCAATATTGGCGCGTAGGAATATCTAACATTGAAGCGGTGAACCGGACTATACATTGCGACAGGTTATTGAATGAATAACCCCCCGCAAATATGTGGTGTTTCCGGGGGTATATTGGCCTAAGTGCATTAGAATTAAGCTTGTTCTCGGTTTGTAGTGTCTTCTCGGTTTGACACGAATTTAAACTTCCATCAGCTTTTATCCTGGCTTTGGACCGGCAGACAACGTGCTCCTATGTTTTGTTTAAAGTGCTTAATTGTGATGTATCACTTATTACAGCACTCGAGTTCCACCATTTGAGACTCGGCACATTTACACCATCTAAGGGGAGTGTGAGAAGGTCAGAGAGTACAGAGTGTGAGGTGTAATTATATATATCTGAACATGCATATAATTATAATTTCAAATAAACCAAAAAGATATATAATAACACATTTCAAGGATGGGGCAGTTCCGCGTATCATTTTTAAAAATTGGCAAAGTTTGTGTTTTCTACGACGTGAGGAGAGGAGTTCCCAGCTAGCCAGTTTCTGATAAAAGAAGCGCGTTACTCGTACTGATGGTTGCACCTGTTACTATTCGGGCCATTTCATACTGAACCTTTTCAATGTCATCACTAAGATAATCAGCCTAATCAGGGCAGTTATCCCAAACAGGGGAGGCATATATTCCAGTATTGGTCGGATAAATGTAGAATGTATTTTTTCAAGCGTTACTCTGCTTAGCCTGTATCTGTGTTTACGTACTAGATTTACTCGACTCCATGCTTTGTCAAGCATATATCTGATGTGGATACCCCAAGAGCCCATGTTGTCGAAAGTAAGTCCCAGATGTTTATGGCTGTCGCGGTTCCCATGGTCAAATGTGGATGATATACTGGTGTTTCTTTCCTGGAGATTAAGAGAGAATCCGTTTTCAGGGGATTGAATTTTACAAGCCATTCTGATGCCCAGCACATGAGAGTTTTGGTAAGATTAAAAAGTACCATCCCAATGCAAAAATAAAGGTCCTAAAAGTATTGGTGGATCTGAAGTTGTTTCCTTATAATATTAGGGTTTTTAAAAATAATAATTGTTACATAGCAAGATGCAAGATTAAATGTTCCGTCGATACCAATTATAGATCCAGATTCAATAGCTGATTTGAGAGGTAGGATTTGTTCTTCCAAGTGACAGATTACAGAAGGTGTTTTTTTTGCATCATGCAGTTGTAATTATTTCTTTAATCTATTTCTCACCTACAATGTTATGCACTCACACATCGCAGTGATTAACAAACAGTAACACATATTAGTGTAGACAACTCAATTAATTCTAATCAGCAAACAGACCCAGGTCCCGTTAATTAACACTTAGGCACGACTCATGCCTTTGTGTTACCGCCAGCCGAGAACATGGCTGCGACGTTTCAAGTTCTCGGTATACGTAAAATAACTACATACATGTATATGTCATTTAAATGGTCAAATATGGTACAATATCTATTTAAGAGTGATATATATACACTATACTTGGACATTATTATGACTTATTTATTAGTTTTGGACTCGTTCTCGGTTGTTCTCGGTTGTTCTCGGTAAATAGGAGGTCCGGACTGGTAACTACACTAATTGAGTAAGGACAGTTTACTAGAAGATCGAGCTGCAGCCCGTATAGTAGGCTAATTGTATCAAATTAAAAAATATATATAAATAGTAGCGTATATAAAAGTTCGGCATACACGTCGAAAAATAATCATAAAAGTCAGTAAATTATATTTTTTCTTATAAAGTGGTACGAAGTTTCGTCAGTACATTTTATATCTAAAAATGGCGGCGCCCTTAGACATAAACATAACTAAGAAAAACTTATCGAATGCTTTGGGTGATGACCTGAAAATGTAAATAATAATATGATAACGTCAGTGCGTATAAACTAGAAGCGCTAATTTGCTTATCAATTTTATGTCACCCTATTAAGTTGGGATAACTCTCTGGGTTAGGATAATAATAATATGAATCATGATCAGCCTCCAGGTGGGCCACACATCGAAAACGGTCTACGTAGCTCGTTTTGTCTACTCAACTACTGTAGCCCGATTGAGCTACTTTTTTAATATGATTTACACGCCTCCTGCGATTAGCGCCATAACACGAAAAAAGCGCATATTTCGAAATTTCGTTCATTATTTGTGTACCACTAGGCACTACTAGTATCACGTCTACAAAGAAGCCAAAAACTCGACGATTCACCACGGCTTACACTAGTTATAGGCGCAATTAACGATGTATTAATTAAGACATGTTACTGTTAGAGTTTGGTACTGGTAGTGACTTTCCCATAAATATGTTGATTTTGCCAAAAAAGTAGGCAAAGATCCATTTATTTTTCCAGGATATATCTTTTTGAAGGTCAAAAACGTCCAGTTTTTGGGTATCTGGAGAAGTCGGCCCAAAACAAAGTCGGCCCCAAGAGAAGTCGGTCCAGAGAAGTCGGCCCCAAGAGAAGTCGGCCCGTTAAATTAAAGATTGGTCAAGAGAAGTTGGCCCCATTATTATTTTACTGTTTGTTAATGCCTGTGGCACAAACAGATGTTTATATAGTCTATGGCCGCGATGTATACATTACGCACATGAGACCGACATTTCGCCACATGGTGTCAAAAGGGATTATATCACCTCGTAGCATTCCATTTTATGTGACCATGTTTTCGCCACATGGTGTCAAGGAGGATTATATCACCTCGTAGCATTCCATTTTGTGTGACATGGTGCTGGTGCTGGACCCTTTGGTCGAACCTGACGTATGCGTCGCTTTGCATGTGGCTGTTGGGCTTCTGTTGGTTGAATATGCATTTCGACTGACTGATGAATGTCGACTGGCTGATCAATATTGATATCTTCGACTGTCTGACTCAACTGAGGTGCCGAAACTGGTGAAGTTACATGTATTATTGCTTCTTGGTTGGGGCGACGCCGCTGAACTCGGTCGTAATCGGATGGTGTATATGCCTGACGTTCAAGTTGTCGACGAACACGCTTAGCGGGCAAATCTGGAGGTTGCTGAATGTTGTCCATTGACAGCCTGGTAGATTCCATAATCGGAAGCTCAGTTGTTACATTGCAATCACAATTGCATTGATTATTCACTTGCGAACACACATAACAGGGATGTGTGATAGGCATATTTGAAATTGAAATACAAATCTGTACCGGAAAAAATAGCCATATATGTCATATATACGACACAAGGTATTAGACCAGATACGAACCTTCACACTTAGTTAGCCAATTAATCTATAGGCCTAAAAAATGTCCTGTCATAATTATAATTTTACTGCTTGTTGGGCTATTATGTGTTACCGGTATTGTTATTGTTTACACATGGAAGCAGTCAGCGATAAAGATAAACATTAAGTCATATAGTGTTAAACGAGGTTTCCGTGACACCTGATATATGTTACTCAATTGAGTAAACATGTCACTAACTAATGTTAATAGCTGGGCCGACTTCGTACAGGGCCGACTTCTTCTGGGCCCGACTTCTCCTGGGCCGACTTCTCCGGGGCCGACTTTGTTTTGGGCCGACTTCGTAGTGGGGCCGACTTCGTTTTGGGCCGACTTCTCCTGTATTCAGTTTTTGTGGCTTACCTGATTGGATAAAGCGAACAGCTTCGCTCGGAGATGACTATTTGTTAATTGTTTGGCGAACGCCATTCAGAGAAGACAACTACGGAAACACGATTCACAACTCTACTTTGAAATTTGGAAGCACCTCACGTAACATCACACTCACAGTTATACAAATATGGTTGTCCTTTTGTCGTTCCGTACATTCCAACAGATAGATGTTACACTGAAATCCCATTAAGAACGTACCATTACACCCCGGCTAAATGCAACCAATCAGATTATCGCCTGCACAGGGATGTTGGCGAACACAATTGCGACCGGAACTACCTCAGATTTGATAAAGAACATCACAGTTATACAAATATGGTTGTCCTTTTGTCGTTCTGTACATTCCAACAGATAGATGTTACACTGAAATCCAATTAAAAACGTACCATTACTCCCCGGCTAAATGCAACCAATCAGATTATCACCTGCACACGGATGTTTGCGAACACAATTGCGACCGGAACTACCTCAGATTTGATAAAGATTTACATTTCGATCAAGAAATTTTGATGATCATTTCTTACCGTTTTTCATGGTAAATTGACCAAAACAAATTGATTTTGAATCGCTCAAAAGGTATTAAAGCCGTGGTGAGTCCTTGAGTTTTTTGCTTCTTTGTAGACGTGATAGTGGTACACAACTTATGATCGAAAATTCAAAATGCACTTTTTTCGTGGTATTGCGGTAATCGATGGAGGCGTGTAAATCACATTAAAAACGTAGCTCAATCGGGCTACAGTAGACAAAACGATCTACGTAGACCGTTTTTGATGTGTGCCCGACCTGATGATTACGTCAGTACAACCCAAAACACGTACGTCCATCTATAAAATGGTAAATGTATGTTTCATGGGAGTGCCTGTATTTCCGGCCAACTTGGGACATATGATCACGTCAGTACGTATGGACAGCGACATGTCTCTATTCCGAAGGTTCGCTATTCCGAATGTTCACAATTCCCAAGGTTCATTATACTGAAGGTTTGCTACCGGTATTCCGATGGTTCTCTATTCCGAAGGTTCTCTATTGAATTTAAATTTACCTTGAATTTACCTTGAATCTTCTGCCGAAGAAAGCGGTATGCTTGTATGGCCTCTTCGTTAGTTCCTCAACGTTTCGTATATGTATACTATCAGTGGTGTTTTCAGCATTATTAAAATCACAGTATTTACAGCCATTAAAAAAATGTTTTTGTATTTTAGTTAAATTTAAAATGGAACTTGTTTTCTCTTCCTCTCCAGGAGTCGTTAAGTATTGATTTAAAAGTGTTGACATCAGGTGCATCTACACATAGTTCAGTAAGTTGATTCCACGTGTTTGTGCAGTGTGGTATGAAGCTGTTTTTGGTTACTTTGTTGGTGTATAGGCGTTTCTGTATTTTCTTCTTGTGGCCTCTTGATGTGGTTCCTAGAGAAGGCTCCATTGATGTGAGTATTACTTTGTCAGTTTCAGATTGAATTTTATACATTTGGATCATGTCAATTCTTTTTCTGCGGTATTCTAATGTTGGTAATCCAAGTTTCTTTATATATATATCTTTTATTCCTCCATATCAATACGAAGATTTTACTAAAGAATATACATGGATATAATTATTAAACAACAAAAAAGAGAAAAAAAGAGAAAAAGAACTTGTTCATATGACCCGGCACCAATTGATTTCATGAGGATTGCACGGGAATTGAATAGTGCGTAGAGATCAAATTCCATGTCGCACCACCCACACGAGGTACATGTATCTGAATGGACACAACATATATATATATGAAATGTCCAAGGGACAAGTGTTACTACATATACCGTGTCAGTATGTACATATACATACACACATACATATATACACATACATATACACATGTATATACATATATCTACATATACATACATACACATATACACCCTCATACACACACACCCATACATATGTACGCATACACACATACATATACGAAAGGAATGTGCTATCGTGTATATATAAGTGTATATAATATATAAACAACAATGTCAGACTATCCAACGGTTGTCTTTATTCGGGGGAGTTTCCCAATATCTTCTCTGGTATTAATTTATCGTGATATCGCCGCCACAATTTGCAGGTATTACGGATAAAGAAATTGGCGATTTCTATTTGGCGTGTTACAAGTATACAGATATTGATAAAGGCGAACAAGAAAAACCTGTTTAACAGTTTTACATGAAACACTCAAGTTACAGAGAGAACCGAATAGCGATAATTTCCTTTTATCTATAAGACATTGCAATGATCCCAAACCGACTAGACCTTGAGCGATAACTGTAGAGGTTCGCTGGTGCAGACCTTGAAAGTTCTTGAGACAGAATCGATGAATACGTTCTAATCGCTCACTATCATTTTGACATAAACCCCATAATAGTTCTGCACCATACAGTCCTCTGGGGAGTACAGTTGATTGATACAAGAACGTGCAACTGGTAGGGGTTAAACCTCCTGGATACAAACCAGAGTTTGAAAGTGTCATATATGTACTTCGAATTGTATCGCATATTTTATCGGTAAGTTGACTATTGATATTAAATTTATTCAAGGGAACACCCATGTGAGTTATATCGGCACATTCATTTATTGAATCACTACCTAATACCCACTTTCGACTATTTCTTGAAAAATCGCATTTCGATTCGTTAAAGACAATCACACAAGATTTATTTGCATTATATCGATAACGCCATTTATTGCCATATGTATAGCAAATATTGCACAACTTGTCCAAACCGGTTTCGTCATATTCTAATTCTTTAAATTCTAGGGTGATACTAATTTTGATGCTCTTCTCTGGACTCCTTCTATGGCCATTTTGTTCTTCCTGAGTGCTGGATTCCAAATGGATGATCCGTATTCCACCATCGGTCTAACTATGGATTTGTATAATGTTTTAGTCATATCTTCGTCCATGTGGGTAAAAGTTCTTCTTATCATACCGATTCGTTGTTTTGCTTTATTAACACTGTTTGATATATGGTGCTCGTATGATAATTTGTTGTCAAATGTGATCCCTATGTCTTTCTCTTCTTCAGTCGTTTGTATTGGTATATCCAAGTTCCCTTCCCTCAGTGTGTAGTTATATTCTGGATTGGTTTTGCCAATATGAAGTACTTTACATTTTGCTGCATTGAATCTGAGTAGCCATTTGTTGGACAAGTCTGATGGGGTATTTAAGTCGTTCTGCAATCTCTGTCTGTCTTCGTCATCTTTTATATTTGTGTAGATCTTTGTGTCGTTGGCAAATAATTTGATCTGGAAATTTATGGAGTTTGTAATGTCATTAATAAAGATTAGGAAGAGTACAGGTCCTAGTACTGACCCCTGTGGGATTCCGATCGTGACGTCTGCTATACTGGATGTGGCTCCGCATACTCTTACTGCTTGTTTCCGGTCAGTTAGGAAGTTTTCAATCCATTTGTGTACATTCCCCGAGATGTTATAACTATTTAATTTCTTAAATAATCTTCTATGTGGAACAGTGTCAAAAGCCTTTCTGTAGTCCAGATATATGACGTCTATGTTTTGGTCATTTTGTATGTAGTTGTTAAAATCATCCTGGACTTCAAGCAATTGTGTGACGCACGAATGTCCTGATCTAAATCCGTGTTGGTGACTCGTAAATAGGTTGTTTGTTTCCATGTGCTCCACTAGCTTCTCTCGGATTATTTTCTCCATGATCTTGCATACTATACTTGTCAGACTGACCGGCCTGTAATTCCCCGGATCTTTTCTGTCTCCATTCTTAAAGATTGGGCAGACAGTAGCCATCTTCCAGTCCTCTGGTATTGTTCCAGTTTCCATTGATTTGTTAAAAAGTGTGGTGAGTACAGGGCAGATTTCCATGGCTGCTTCTTTTAAGATTTGGGGATGCATCTGATCCTCTCCAGGGGATTTTGAGGTGTTCAACTCGAGCAAGAATCTCAGAACTGTTTCGGGTGTCACAACTATATTTGAAAGCTCGACGTTGAGTTCAGTCTCTCCTGGATCAGGAACTTCAGCATCAGCTTCGGCTGTGTATACACTGCCAGCCCTGGGAATTAAGGAAAATTTGCCTAGGCAATATATTTGCCTAGGTGAAAGAAATCGGCCTAGGCAAAAAACAGATTTTACCTAGGCAATTTTGCAACAATATTGCCATCTCAAATCCATATGATTCAATAATAACCTGAATTGCTTAGTTATTTGACGGAACATTATTTCCAGACCATTACTCAACATATAATTATGTACAATTCCACAAATCATCTCCAAAATAAGTGTCCTTATAACGGGTAGCTAGTTAATGGCCCAGTGCCATAGAAACAATTGTAGAACAATATATGTAATGGGTTATTTAATGAAATCATTTTGGCTAAAGAGGTTCTATTTCTGATATACACAAATCAATTTTAGTAACCCAATGAACTTGTTTTACCTAGGAAATATAATTGCCTAGGCAAACCGATTTTGCCTCTGCTTTTACCTAGGCATTGCCTATTGCCTAGGCTAATTCCCAGGGCTGCACTGCTGAAGAATTTGTTTAGTGTGTCTGCCTTCTCAGTGTTATCGATGCATAACGCTCCATTTGGTTTCTCTATCTCTCCAATTCCAGGTTTTGCTTTGGTGTTATTCCTTATGTATCTCCAGAAGGATTTTGGGTCTCTCTTGATGTTATCACTTAATTTCTTCTCGTAAGATCTGTGTGCTTTTCTACATTCCAGTGTTGCATTGTTTCTGGCTTTGCAGTAATTTTTATAGTTGGTATCTTGTCTATCATAGATGTATTTCCTCCACGTTTTTCTTTTATCTTTTACTGCTTTTAGTGCTTGGGGTGTCATCCATACTTTTTTGTATTAATCTTCTTCTTTGTTGATGACTGTGGAATGTTTTTCAGAGTGGTTTCTGTTATTCTCCCCTTAAATAGCCTCCATAATTCTTCTACTCCCATTTCTTCAGTTTCATCCCAATTATATCCATTTAAATCCGATCTGACTGCATCGTAGTCACTTTTGTGATAAGCCATCTTCATTTGTTTACTATTTTCTTGTGATGTGTAGCATATATATTTAAATATAAGTAGTTGATGGTCGCTCTTTCCACCAAAGCAGCTCTCAGTTTCTCTGTTATATATATTGCTGTTCCTCTTCCCGATTCCAACCAGTTGTTTTTGGTGAACATCTCATAGCCGTCCAGGTTAAATTCTTCCTTCAATATTCCTCTACAATTTTTTGGTTTTATTTCGGTTAATAGTATCACGTCCGGTTGTTCTGTTTGTATCATGACTGCAACTTCGTTTCTCTTGTTGAGCATCGAGTCTACATTTGAGTAGGCAATTTTTAAGTATCTGTCCTGCTTCTCATTAAAAACATAGTGGTTAAAAATCTGTGTCGGAGGGGGTATCGTCTTCATCCTTCTTCTTGATAATTTTTCCTCCCTTAATTTGGTATGTTACTGCATCTTTGTTCATTTCTTTTAATTGATCTCTGAGAGCCTTCCTCTGTTGCCTTTGTTCCGGAGTTAGATCTCTGGCAATGACCACTTTCTTCAATGGATCTTCTATCTTAGGAATCTTATGTGCGTTACTGAGCATTTATTTTAGTTGGTTGTTGTTTTCTAATGTAACTTTGGCAGGTTGGAATTGTCGCTCTTCGGTCTCGGACCCAGTCTATAGATGTTTTTGATTGATAACGTCCCTATCCTCTCTTTCTCCGGCACCAAAAGTATATATAATTTCTGTACTAACTCTATGTCATGTTTCTTTCTTTCTTTAGGATCTTTGTCGCTACTTACTGGGAGTTCAAATAGACACAGGTTCATTTCTCTCTTCTTTCTCTCATCTTTTTCATGATCTCTTGCCTCCAGTACTTCCATGATCTCATTTTTTAGGTCCTTCTTTATGTCTGATGTTGCCGCCTCTACTTTTTTTCCAATACTACTCTCTACATTCTTCACCTGCTCTTCCAGTTTTTCAAATCTCTCATTGTTGGCATCTCTCATTGAATCTAGTGTTCCACTGATGTGTTTCAAAGTTGGAAGGGCACCCTCATCGAACTTGCAAATCCATTTGAAGCTGGATACCTTGTCTATCTTCCCTGCCGAGTGTTTGTTCATCACATCGTATATTTCTTCTGGTATGTTTGAGCATGGTAGACAGACCCAGCCTTCGCATGATTCGCACTGCATGCCTTTAGTTTCTTCATTGAACTTTTTCGTGCAGTACAGACATTCCCAAGTTGCGGTGATATTTCCTTTCGCCTGTCTCTGAGATGTTTTTTCTTCTGATGATTGTCTCCCTCTTGCAGCCATTTCTATCCTTGTTTAATTCTCTTCAGTGTTTTTGGGGGACAGAGCAATCTCTATCTTGCCCAGTTGCACAGAGAAAAAGAACAAAATAACTCTTCAGTCTTCTCTTTGTATACACGTCTACAGGGAGACAGTGAATCACTATCTCACCTGTTTACTCTCCTCCTGTTTTCTTCTGTGTTATTTGGGGGACAGAGCAATCTCTATCTCGCCCGACGCTGGCTGGGTTCCACGTCTTTGTAGTGAATTTTCCTGATGAAAGAATGTATTCTTAATAACCATAGCCTGGACAAAATCCTGCTAGGGTGTATTCCATCCGTTGTTGTATGTTTGATGTCTTTCACTTTCCGGATTCTCTTTTCAGCTCACCTGAGACGAAGTCTCCGGTGGAGCTATAGTCATCATTTCTCGTCCGTCCATCTAGCCGTCCATCCGTCCGTCAACAATTCTTTAAACATCTTCTCCTCTGGAACTGTAAGACCGAATAAGTTCATATTTGGTGTTGATGTTCCCTAGGTGACTCACATTCAGATTTGTTCACATGAGGTCACTGGGTCAGATAGTTGCGAAGCCAGGGCCATAACTCTTCCCTCCATAGTATTTCTTAAAACGACTTCTTGTCTAGAACCATTGGGCTGATTTAGCTTATATTTGGTATGGAGGGTTCTTGAAAGCCTGGGGTTCAGATTTGTTCAAATGGGGTCACTGGGTCAAATAGGGGTGGACCCAGGGACATAACTCCAAAAAAAATAAAATTCGAAAATTCAGATCGAACTCCTTGATCAAATTAACATACAAATTTTTTTTATTAGTTTAAAAAAAAAAACATTTAAAAAAAATAGAAAAACTAACACCGTTGTAACATCCGCAGAGTTATGAAAATCTTTAATGAAATCATGGAAACTTTCCCTTTCCACCACCCCCCACATGACCCAGACCACCACCCTACCCTCAACCA
The DNA here is from genome assembly GCA_032622095.1 of Siphonodentalium dalli. NCBI lineage: Eukaryota > Metazoa > Mollusca > Scaphopoda > Gadilida > Siphonodentaliidae > Siphonodentalium > Siphonodentalium dalli. Next base: position 102,786,543 of record CP136069.1, on the reverse strand, counting down.
ACAGCATCCCACCCCATCTCATCTCCTAACTCACAGGATCTCTCCCACCAGCAGATTCAGTCAATTGTATTAGCTACAGACAGACAGAGAGGGAGGAGAGAGAGTTAATATAAATACACAGTCATCAGATGTTGAGACATCATTGAGATGTTATCAGGCTGTGGTGTGAACAAATGCATTAGCTAGCACTCCTGCCAGTGTGTTAATAAAATAAAATCAAAACAAATTATTGTTCTCAAACCTGAATTTAGTGTGTCTGACATTTGCAGAATGAGGTCCCCAGAAGGTGAATTTAGTTATGCTACCCTGCACAGCAGGCTAGCATCACCATATACACTAGCCAGGGTCCTCATTCTGCTTAGGCCTCATCTTCTGGGAAGTATATAGGGTCTTCAATTGACATTTTTACTTACTTTTTCCCTTCTGTTTAGTTTCTGTATCCCCTTATCTGTAGAAGATAAAATGCATAATTGAGGTGCCCAATGGGTGCACATCGCCAACTTTAACTGGAGAACTTCAATCTGATGCTATGTCTCCCGTAGCAGTTGAGGTCTAAACAGAATGAGGTCCTCAGAGGGTGAATTTGGTGATGCTAGCCCACATTGCAGGATTGCATCATTAAATTAATCCTTTGGGGACCTCATTCTGCAAATGTCAGACACTATGTTCAGGCTAGGGTCCGGCGAATCGGCGATTTTGTTCGAATCGAATCTCGAATCGAATCAGACACGCGGATTTCACATCGAATCGAATCTCGAATCGAATCTTACTCCCCGTGGTAAATCGACAAGAACTAGATTTATGTCGGCGATCCCGCTGCAGCGCGAGTGTCTCCCCATACCATCACCTGTGCGTGTTTGGCAGCTTGCCGTGTGGACCTGCGTCACAATAAAAAATGTTGAGAACGGCACATGAAAATATGACGAGATAAATCGTACTCTGTCGTACTTTTTTTTTCATCAGGGCCCAATTCTTTCTTCATCGTAAAGGTGGCTAGTGACAACTGTTTCTTTTTAGGGGCTCGCCCGCATCGCCGCTACTACTAGACGTGTTGCCGGTTAATTTTCGTTTTGAGTCTTTCTTTTCTTTTGCCCTTAAGGTGGATTGCAGGATGACTGCGGCTAAGGTGTGCCCATAAGTGGGAGGTAGTGCCCGTTTTCTGAACTGATAGTACAGTCGTGCACGATTTGCACCTGAATTTGTCAACGCTGCATTCAAAATAACTTTTAATTTCCGCCATTATAACTTTGGATAAATAAAAAGTAGAGAAGGGCACAAGAGATGGATCGATGATATGGATATTTCGCCGCCACGACGACCCAAGAGCAATAATTTACTGAACGAAACAGGACCGCATCTCGTGCACCGACGGCGTTCGCAACGACATCTGCGTGCGTTTGTTTTAGAGCTTTTGTAGGACACGCTGTTCAACAAGTTCGCACATAATGAGGTTAATATGGTGATTCGAACTACATTCGAATCACACGATCGATTTCGAATCGAATCGAATCAGTAAGACGATTTCGAATCGAATCGAATCTCGAAGCTTCGCCGGACCCTAGTTCAGGCCTGGCTGTTCGAATATTATTTCCTTAACCACCAGTAACCAGTTGAACTCATTATACCCTGATTTTGCAAAGAAAACTTGGGGGGGGGGTATATTGAACTTAATTTGTCTGTCTCTATGTCAAACTGTTCTCCCATCCATCCATCTGTCTTCATGTCTCTAACCGTCCATCAATTGTTTTCTTCTCCAGATACATATTAAAGACCAAATGGGTTTATATATTTTGGTGTGGATGTCCCCTAGGTGACTTACATTCACAAATGAGTTCATCAGGTCTAATAGGTGAGAAGCCAGGGCCATAACTCTTTCCTTCCATAGTAATTCTTAAAACAATTTCTTCATCGGGCCTATTTAGCTTATGTTTGGTATGGAGGGTCCTTTGGTGACTGGGGTTTAGATTTGTTCAGATTTGGGGTCATTTTAGGAAATTTGAGGAAAATCAGTTTAGTTCAACTATTAAAAATGAATATTTGATTATCAAATTGTAGTTTTATGAGTAACAAAGACTTATTCAAACCAGATACCATTAGGATTCCAATCCAGCATGTCCCTTTAAATCGCAATATATAAATATAGAAGCACTTTTTCGTTATGCGCATGCGCAACGAAACTTCTGGATTCTAACTCTCGTGGAACGAGAGTTAGAATTGGCATCTTCAATTGGCGTCAAAACGTCAAACGTTGGTGAAAACACCGAGTTATATTAAGTTCATAACAAAGTATAACAATCGGCGGGGAGGAAGGGTGGGCTGGTATCTGGTTTGAATAAGTCTTTGTTACTCATAAAAAACAAAAAAAATTACAATTTGATAATCAAATTTTCATTTTTATTTCGTAATGACTTATTCAAACCAGATACCATTAGGATTCTACCAGATTTCGTAGCAATAAACACTCTACTTATCTGGAGGTGGGCTTAATCAAACATGCATCAAATACACTCACTATTAGTGATTTTTCCCCACTAATAGCACCAGTGACTACAACTGATTCTTGATGTATGTTCACTATAATTCCCATAGAGACCCTTAACGTATGTATAATATGAAGAACGCATCTACAATATCTCTTAGGATAACCATCTGTGTTAACTCGCCGAAAGAGAGTACATGATGTAATAAACGTCCATATTGGTTAGGAGACAAACACCAAACGTCTCCTAACAATGCAAGGTACAGAATGATACCTTACATAAGAATATATATAAACCGATAGGCTTATACATGGATTAGACATGTATACACAAGTTACATGTATATAACTATACGCAAGATATAAACAGGTACCTGTATATGATCAGCTGTAACATTGCGCAGTCAACATGCAGATGAAAATAATTCAAATATAATCATCCGAAAGTCAATACTGGTAAGCTTGGACGGACCCAGTGAATTTCTTGTGGCTATAATTAAACTGGACAAGTAGATTCACTTGACAAGCATCGAGAACCTGTTGAAGAGTATGACCTAAATAAGGTACACAAGATGGAGAATATAATTTTATCACAGATACCGGATGGTGTGGTTAGTCTCTTCAAAATAGGGATGGAGACATACAACAAACCATATATAAAAGGCTGGACTAGAGACAGCCCTGAAAAGTTGTAACAGAACATGATTAAACTGATGCCAACTTAGCGTGAACGAGACGGATGACACTTAGTAGTTTCCCGACAAGAACGAACAGGTCGACGCTGAGCAAGATTTGTTCAGAACATAGACTTCGGAATAAAGATCGGTCCAGTTCAGTGAAATTATGTTGATGAAGTTGATACCTCGATTCTGGATTGCCATGAAGTATGCGATCCACACGAAGCGCCTGTAAATCACGGTATCGGCGAAACGAGGTGATGACTGTGAAGCCACAAGTTTTCTATGGCAATATGGTCAATGATGCAGCCCACAACGGCGCAATGGACGTTGATATGGGTAATTTGAATTTCGTATACGATAGATAATGGCCATGCTGGTAACAATGATTGAGCAGGAGGATGCCTACGTAAACCTCATTTTAACAAGTGGATTAAGACTGTGTGTACCGGGAGACCTACCGGTATACTAGTATGTTACATGTATGTCACCCAAAGTAAATGAACCAAGAACTCACAAATGTGAGTATTTTAAACCTGCCAAAAATGAGATGAGGTAGGGAATCAGCCTACCCACGACGCTCCAACGTTAAGTCCTGGAGCAATATGTTGTTAAATACACGATACGATTGAATTGTGTAGTTGCAGTTGTAATTTCTGTGAGAGCCATGTAACCATGAGCAGGTTGTGATATGCAGTTGAAAGAATTTATTTGAAAGTTGTTGGCTGAGATGGTCGCAACACCCAGTTCTGATTCTCAGATAAGAGACCTGGTAAAATTCAGTAGATGATAGGTCGGTGTAATCGTAAGTTGAAAAGTTGGGTATGTCAATACTGACGATATCAACTTGGAGCAAGCACTATTATTGTGCAAGTTATCTGTGGAATATAAGTGAGGACCTGTGGTCTCAACTGTATTGGTGAATACGTAGAGCCCGAAGCCGCCATCGCACGCCGCCGCCGCCAGCCATATTGGCCACAAGCCGTCGCCAGCCATATTATCTCTTAACGCCAGCCACATTTAAAAATCTCCGCCACCAGAATTGTAAAATGGCTGAGCCATGTGCATGGGCTTATATGTCAAGCACAACTGTACTGTGAATCGCAAAGAACTAAACCGCATTTCCTAATATTGGCATATACTCGCATGGACACGGCATGGTTGTTATATTATCAGAACACCGGGCCCCTTAGTGTGGAATAGACTACCCCAATGCATGCTTTCATATAACTGAATGGGCGCATCCATTCGGTATTGAAAGGGTTAAAATATAAATTGTTTATATCGACAACACCCAGTCTCGGACATTGCTGGCATTTGTCAATATATATTACTCATAAGAATAGAAAATAGTTTGAAATATTATATATCATTACTATCGGGTTCATCATTCAATGATGCATGCATATATCGCAAGATGGCAGTAATGGTAGCAGTCTGAAGTCGACAGAAGTCCCAAATGTAACTATTTATACCGATTAGATGGGAAACTACATAGTATATCCATACCAGTCCTTTGTGAATTTTCGCCATAATGGAAAAGCCCAACATCAAAAGATTACGTGTGGTCTGGAATTCTACGGGTTCACCACAAACGCTAAAAAAAACGGCGTCTATAACCGGTAACAGGGGATTAGGAACATTTCGGAAACGAGAATACACTGAATGACAACATCTCAGCCGGCTCAGCCGCCATATTTCGTCAGCCACGATCGTCGTGACTGAGCCGGCTTAGCTAGCTAACCAGCCACGAAAATCGGTTGAGCCAGCCATGAAAACTATTTGTCGTGGCTTCGGGGTCTATGAATACGCATATGCCATCAGATTGTCCTATCAATAGATTGAGTATAACAACCACTCGGTTGTGGTTTCCACGAACAATTATGCGCTCATTTCTCGTTCATCAATGATAGGCAGAACGATCACGGGATTCTTTCTAATTTGAAAGATCGCCGAGACTACCTGATTGAATTCCCATCAGTGGGACGATAATGATGATGACTAAAGTAATCTGCTACCTGGTAGTGAAGACGTTCCCTGTTACATGAGCTGATTTTAGAAGACAGTCAATGTGTCTTAATTTTAGATCCTAAAGTTGTACGTTATAGGCAGACGGCACAACCATACACATTCTGTCCCACCCAGCTGGTGGATATTCTGGGTGACTGACGGACTGCTAGGCGCCTAGTGAAGTAGAACAAACTTGTGTCACTTGAGAAATAAAAAGTTGAGATAATAAAAGCAGTCAGTATCTAGTCAGTGATATGTTGACATTTCTCCACTGGTCACCAGTGGTTTGACTAATTTGTTGACCCTAATATAACAACCCCATCGCCAAGTCCGAGATAGAGCAGTTATTGATAAGATTCTTGTTAACGGGACCGAAAGAGCGGTACCCTATAAATGTTGTCAAAAGTAAATTCGGAGAGAGGCCTGGACAAAAATTGTGACATGCAGACCGTAAAACCCAGAAAGTTGATGAGAATCAAATATACTTCCGATAGTGAAACAATTGCTTTCATGAAAATCAAACTAAGAATCTGATACAGAGGGATGCTTGTGGTAAGGAGATAATATTGGAGAAGATGTAACTGAATCGGTCACATTCGGAAACATAATTGTGGTACGACATCAGTGCCAAGAGATAACACCGAGAAAGCAAATGTATTCCCGGATTGTAACATTCTGTTGAGACATTCAGTGTGTTCGTTCTTTCCTGGAACCAATATATATAAGCTACAGGTATGGTTGTTCCGGGCTATTACGGTATCGGAAGAATCAGGTCATCCGTATTCGGAAAATATTTCCCAATATTTACACATGAACAAGTGACATGTCGGAATTATGACACTGACGCGTTCGAGTAATTAGTGCATGATAAATTTAGGCAGATTCAATCTTCCAGAAAGGCTGCCAGGCTGATAATGAGAGTTCGAAAGAAGCCAATGCGACAGAGACTATGTGGCAAATACTCAGGAACTCGGGTCTACCCCAAAATAAAGTACTAGAAATTGCCACGAACAGGTTTGAAATTGGAAACTTATATACATGTACATGTATGGACGGTGTGTTTTGAACATACCGATACGTGAAAAAAGTAACACTGTAATTAAAGTGTTAGTACAAGTAAAGCAAATTATTGATACCGGATCATTGCAGCACCTCTGATCAGGTGTCCAGTTCGAAATGGTGAACATTGAACTATATGTTTATGGTTCATTATTACTAGACGTACAACGTATCTGTCCATTTTGTTTTACTGGGAACCGTGGACGGTAAAACCCAGTTAATAGAGACGTAACTGGTTCCATTGTGAATTTTCCCTGTCTTCAATTGTCGATGTTCACTCGAGTTGGTCATATTCTAGAAATCGAGGAAGTCCAATTAGTAACCCCAGGTCAGAGTGTTCAGTACCTTGAGTTAGCCTTTCCCTATCAGCTTGTTGATAAGAAATTAATCTAGACGTGTAATGAAAATTACTGTTGCCTAATTCGATTATGATGGTACAAAGTACGGTAACCTTCATAGAAATACTCCCAGATAGTGGAAGGTTAGAAGCATTGACGTTTAACGACGTCATCAAGTTCAGTGTCTGACAGAGAGCTCGGCATATTGACATACGACATGCCATATTATACAACACGCCATCCAATTTACATTTGTTCAATGCGTGCATGCTCTTGATCACACATTTAATGGCATAATATATAATGTGTATAAGGCCACCATAATGTGTCCAGAACCCACCATCCATGCATGCACAACATGATAAATTCCAATTAAAAAAATCACACAAAGTATATAGTTATATAGGTAAGTTTAAAAAAATGAATTAATTATTTCGACACATTCGTATACTGGTATGTATTATTTGATCTTATATTCTATATGTAAGATTCAAATAATTTTGCAAATTTATGTATAAGCTGTATTAAACACAATACCGTATATCTGAGAAATAAACCCATTCTATATGACATTGACAATAATCTTACAGAATGCCTATATAAAGGGTTTGATACAGGGTCGGTATGGAAATCCCAACCGCAAATATGTACCGTTGGCCTGAATCGATGGACATCCCACTGCCATTCCGACATTACAAATTCGAAAACAAATGAACAATGATCGAATTATAAAGAGCATGGTACCTATTCTGATATATTTAAGCCACGGGGCAGCGAATAAAATTACATTGGAGTGGAAATTATGTATACTATGTATACACCAGTAATTAAATTATTTAACTACATGTATATATGCAGTCTTGGTGCGCATTCATGCAGTTCTGAGAGTGTATATCCGTACCACGCATGTGTTAGTCTGTGTCGCATTTCACGAGTAAACGCTCTATAACACAGCTGAACACCAGTTCCTCTCTACCATGCAGGGCAGTTACTTATACTTAAGAGGGCAGCTACTTATACTTCGACACGTATAATACGTATGTTAACTATACTTAGACACTTATAATATGTATGTTACCTTCCATAACCAGAAGGTATCAGCCGAAAACCAATAAAAGGAACAATCAGCCCAATCTGATAAAAGTGTCGCAACTCTGTTAAAAAGTGAACGGCCAGTTTCCAATATTGAAGTTGACCTGTATTTTGTGGTATTGAACCTACATACCATATTTCATTCCATTTAGATCAGTAAAGTTATCCATAATTGGCATATGAATAGAGATGATGCAGACGGGCTCATTATGTATACGGCTAGCTCATTATGTATACAGACTGATCAAAAATGTAATAAAGATGCATAAAATGAGATATGTTTAGGTTTAGTTTATAAGTAATATTTCGTTTTCAACATTTTTTTTTCTTCAACACTATACGAAGCATGCAGAAGAAAACGGCGTTAAATCACATTGTTTATGTTGTTGTTGTAACTGGAGGTCTGGTACCCTGGATACATTGTTTAAATGGGCGCATATAATGATATTGCATCATGCACATTGCGAATAAAAGGCTCGCACTAATGTAATGGATGCCTGATTGATACTTAATGTACCGGTATGATATACATATTTTTCATAGAATTCCACACCTCAACTGCGAAATTACCACATGATCTTCATGAATTTATATACTTATAAGAGTCAGTCCTTATGTGGATTACCTAATCTTTGTATTATAAAGTAAGCTTTTGGATTGACGTGGTACATCACTGATTTATTTCGCTCAAACAAAATATCACAAGTACGTGTTGATGTCGCTGCTTCAGATACATGTGTATGATTGCTAGATCTGCCTTCCATAGAAAGTCACGTGTGTAATCTTCATGGCAACGATCGACCTCGTGTTCGTAAAAATGGCGACCACCGAAACCACGTGTTTGGTACAAATTTTTAGAGATATGATGATCAGACCTCACTAATATGAGACTTGTATTCGATTCTGTTGATATATAATCGGATACACACATTATATTTAACACATTTTTATATAATTAAAACTTTAGAATCGGTACAGTATAAAAACTGTAAGTTTGGAGAAATTGTCCAAAAACTCCATTCAAATGCCGAAATAAGTAGAATGATCTTGTCCTATGATATCTATCTAATATATTTAACCCATTCGGGTCTGTAAAATAGTCAATAATGTATTATGAAGACTTTGACTGTTTTAAAAATATATAGGTGTGGATTACATAATTTACCGAAATCAACCCTTAATAATTACATGTAAAATACAGTAATAGTAGGCCTACTAATACTAATAATAACTTAATTTAAATCAGCCAACCCTGCTTTTCGTTTGCATTATTTTCATTTTAGGTAACCTTCAGGCGAACTGAATGGTCATTTGCCTCAAATTTTCAGGCCTGATCCGGTCACTTTCAACCAAAACAAAAAGTCACTTGTTTTGTGACAAAGTGTTGTGTTTAACAGTTTATGAAAACTTAGTTACTTATGTATGAAAACTCACTATGGCAATCGATGTTGGTCATAATAATCATAACGGTTTAATAACAGTTTAGTTTCACTTTCAGTTTCAGGTTTAGATTCAATAATGCACTTGTCCCTCAAAAAGGCGACTTTTTTGCAAGGATAGCTTTTTATGTGTACCCATACCATGTATGGTTCACATAATGCCGACGTCCGGATCAACCATCCGTCGTTCGTCCGTCCGTCTGTCTGTCTGTCCGTTCGTCCGTCCGTCTGTCCGTCTGTCCGTAGACACTTGCTATCCGATTCATTTACTTGAATATTTTTTATCGGATCTTGTTAAAATTTTATTTGCATGTTTATGATGACACACTCCTCACCTGTATAGTTTTTGGTATCGATCGGTTGATCGGTTTAGAAATTATTAACACTTTGCATCCGCACATAGGCATGAGCTATCCGATGCTGTAACCAAAGTATTTTTTGTCCGATTGTTTTCATATTTGATATGTAGGTTTATAATGACACACCCCTCACCTGTATAGTTTTTGGTATCGATTGGTTGATCGGTTTAGAAAATAATTAACCCTGCACACAAATGCTATCTGATGCATCTAAGTCAAACTGTTTTCTTCTGATATGCCTCATATTTCTTACCTAAGTTTTTGTTAGCACGTTCTTTATCTGTATGGTTTTTGGTATCGTTTAATTAACCCTTTTCAAACTTATGTTTACTTAGAACTCACGCAAGCTGCTATGACTCAAAACATTTTTCATCTGATCTACACCAAATTTGGTACATGTGGTCCTCACCCCGAAATACAGATCAAGTTCAAATTTGGGTTTGATCCGATATATTTTAACAGAGTTATGGCCCTTTATAATTCAAGTAATTTACTACCTATATGCCCTGTGGGAGTTTAAGACAAATGACTTTACACAGTAATCTGCTTTATTGGAATCAAAGAATGACACTGGATACTAACTGCTAAACCACTGGCTGCTCCCAGAGCTGTCAAATTTAAGTGATTGATGATTCTTTACTCCAGTTTGTGTGCAATAGTAATTTATCTCCCCCTGTTGAAACATGTTCATGGCATTAATACAAATAGTCCATTGTCCATTTGTAGGATGTTCTAGAGCATGGCTGTTTGGAGAATTGTTGTTTACAGAGACACTGTTGTCTTATCTTGAGAAAAATATTAATCCACACATTAGTTCCATCATATGATGTCATTGAAAATGATTAACCCTCTCCACACATTATATGTTCATTCTCCTATTCTATGTCCAGGTTGATCGTGATCCACTTTTCACTTGCATGTATTTCATGATTAAAATTAACCTATTCCATAGACACATGATATCTGATAGGCAGATTTTAAATTATCTCTTTCGCCTTGGGCCAGGTTCACTAAGAATTTCTATAAGCCACCAATTGAATATTCATCATTTGAGGAAATATCTTATTTTGAAATTCCCTCTATTGCATTTGGGCTGCAGGATAATAATAATGGTTCTGGTATTCTTGAAGCTGACTTATTGGTCAAATATTTTTCACCCAATCACTTTTATACCGGTAATCTCATTCAGGTTGATCGTGACACATTCTTCACGTGTATAGATTTTGGTATTGATTGAATGGTTTTGAGAATATTAACCCAACATTTAATAATATTTCTGCTGTTACAGACATTGTATCTTTCCAATGATCAGCTTAGAATAAAATAGAATAAGGTATACTGTACGCGATCCAATGTTATGACTCTAATATTTTCAATTTGACCCTTCTCATATCTCTCCTTTTGTTATCTGATAATTCTGTATTAAAATATTTTATATCCAACCATTATCAATCATATTTAATATCAAGGTCTATACACCCCTCACTTATATAGATGTTCAGGTGTTTGTTGGTCTCTAATCTCAATCATCCCATAACTTTTACTATGCAGCTAACACAACAACATAATCTGTTATGACTCAGGTTCCATTGTAAGAAGTAAATAAATAGAGTTATTATGATGTTAATATTGTAACTATTATATCTTTAACAGCTATGGTGCATCTGTCTGACTGTGGTTGGGCATAATTATCTTTATCAATCTATCACACATACATGTATCTCTGTTGGAGTGACCTAATAGGTTGAAATCGAATGTCATATCCATGTTCCTATTGTGTTTAAATGAGCAAGTTGCTCAATAAGTCTGATTCCACTATGAAACTAATAAATAATAGTACGCTGTGAATTGTTGATATTCTTGCACTCATAAAAAGATCGCTATCGCCAAGGTATGGGTTAAACATCTGCCGATCGTGATCGGCCTCTCGTTTAACTCTATCATTGTCAAAATTCATCGGACTGTGACCAAATTCAAACTTGAACTTTGTCTTCTGAAATTTGAACCACGTTCCAAATATCAAGAGATTCGGTTGAATTTAAGAACAATCAGATAACTAAAAGCAAAGTTATCATCCGGTAGATGTGAACAAGTCATTTTGGGGTCATTTGGCCATAAAACATGGCCGTCAGCAGCCATCTTGAATTTAAGTTTTTGCATGACTAAATCGTTTGGCACAGGCTACAAGTCGTACCTTTGGTCAGATCGTTATGAAATTTGTCATGGCTGTTGACATGTAGATGGGAACGAGTCATTTTGGGGCCATTCGGCAAAAAAACATGGCTGCCAGCAGCCATCTTGGATTTCAAAATTCAATCCATTAGCATGGTGGCTACATGCCGGAGTGTTCGTCTGATCATCATGAAATTTGTTGTGAATGTTAATATTGACATGCAGATGGGAGGGAGTGAATTTGGGGTCATTCGGGCCTTAAAACATGGCCACCGACAGCCATCTTGGATTTTACTCTTTGCATGACTAAATCCTTTGGCACGGGCTACAAGTCGTACCTTTGGTCGGATCATCATGAAATTTGTCATGGATGTTAACATTGACATGTAGATGGGAACGAGTCATTTTGGGGTCATTTGGCCATAAAAATATATAATAATAATTACACTTATTGAGCGCTTATCCTCATTAGAGCCCTAAGCGCTTTACATTGAATACATAAATATGAATATACAACATACATTTAAAACAAAGTGTCACTTGTTTTTCGTGATCTTATGTGTGGTATAATTGGGAAAACTTCTCGCATACAGGTAGATCTTGAGGCCTGTTTTGAACCCATCGAGAGATGATTTGGTTTGTACATTTTACGGGAGAGAGTTCCAGACTGCTGGAGGCTGGAGCGTTCACCCTGAACGCCCTATCTCCAACCGTCTTCAGATTTCCGGTGAACTGAGTTAGAAGTCCTTGGTCGTTGGATCGTAACGATCGTTGTGGCTTGTAAGGAATGTGCAGTTCGTGTATATACACTGGGAAGTCAGCTGAGTTTCGCTGATAACAAAGCAGCGTGAGTTTGTATGTAATCCGATCGTTTATGGATAGGTAGTGAACATCGGCAAGAACAGGGGTAATGTGTTCGGATTTCTTTGTTCGGGAAACAATTCGTGCTGCAACGTTAATGAGTCGCTGAAGTTGGTTAACATTTTATGGAAGATAGGCAATCCTCGACAATGGAAACAAGTTCATTGCATTTGTCAGCAGTACTAGACACGTAAAATTTGGTGTTGTCCGCGTACATATGGCAGTCCACACCATGAGACCTGATGATGCTACCCAGTGGTTGAGTATACAGTAGGTATAACATAGACCTGTCCTAGTACAGATCCCTGGGGGACTCCGAACTGTAGTGGAAAATTGTTGGAGAGAGAATTCCCAATCTGCACCCGTTGAAACCTTTCTGATAGGTAAGAACCGAACCAATGCAGAGCAGTACCTCGGATGCCGAATGTGACTTCAAGTTTCCGAATTATGATGCTATGGTCCAGAGTATCGAACGCGGCCGACAGATCAAGGAGAGTTAGAAGGGTAATGTGTCCAACATCAGCTGCGGTTAGGAGATCTGATGTAATCCGATTCAACGCCGTTTCGGTACTGTGCCCTTTGTGGTAAGCCGACTTGCACTTTTCCATCAGAGAGTGTTTGGACAAGTGTTCCTTCAGCTGCATTACAACAAGTTTCTCAAGAATCTTCGATAAAAATGGCAGGTTCGACACAGGTCTGAAGTCCAATGATGGTTTCTTCAAAAGAGGAATGACAGTGGCATTCTTGAAGCATCTGGGGACCGTGCCCGAAGACAACAATAAATTCATCATATCAGTGATTGGTTCGATGATAGCATCAATATGTTTAAGTAGAATATCAGTGGGTATCGGGTCAAGAGTGCACGATTTTGGTGGAGCGGACAGAATAACTATTTTGACCTCATCTTTCGACACAGCACGGAACGGCTCAAGTGGCGCACCGGTGAAGGAATTGACGCGTTTGGGAGTTCGTCAGCTTTGATGATGGTTGGGAAAACGGATGTCTTGCGTTTTCCATATACATGTAGTTCACTCACTAGAGAATAAAGAACTTTGGTTGATTTGGTTGATGAGATTTTCTCGCTATTGTGATCCTGGCGAGCAAGTTTCGTCATATTGTTCACTTGGTTATTTTTGTTATTGAAGATCTCATGATGGACTGTCAGGCCGCTATTTCTCCACTGGTGTTCTGCTTGTTTTATCTCAGCGGAGAACCAAGGGATGGATGGACAGTTGGTGACTTCCCTGGTCTTCGTTGGGCCATGTTTATCCAGAACATTTCGAAGTTCTTCGTACCAATCCACCATGTTGGTGAGGGAACTGGAGTCGAAACCGCTGGCGAATTTTCGTGGTTTAATAGATTTCAAATTCCCGGTTGACAGAGTTGAATTTCAGTTGGGGGCTTGGCGATATTAAGATGAGATGATGGTCCGATATGCGATGTTGAACGTCAACATAATTGACTTGTGATGCATCATCACGCACAATAACCCAGTCGAGATTTCCTCCAAGGCGATGTGTCGATTTGGTGATCAGTTGGTACAAGGAAGCATCTCCTAAGAGGGTTTTGACATCAGTGACATCCTTGTCGTCCTTGTATTCATAATGGATGTTGAAATCACAGTGTATCAATAGTCAGCGTTGGTCAGCAGCATATCTGCCAATGAGGTGAGAGAAATTGTTGATGAACATTGAGAATGTGGTTTTCTTCTTCTTACTTGGTGGTGGTTTATATATGCACAAGAAAACAGCAGTTCGTCCAGAGGAGGTAACTGAGAATTCTGTGGATTCAAAGGATTTGTAGTCGGAAATAGTTGTTTGGGTTACACTTAGTGTGTCACGATAAAGGTGGCTAATGCCACCACCCGCCACAAGATTTACGAGGTGATGAGCATAACTCGAAACCAGGAGGTGTCATCTCCTCCATGAGGACTTTTTCCCCAGATGAGTTGAGCCAAGTTTCGGTGATGAAAGTCAAGTCCAGGTCATTATCAACTGTGAGGTTATCTATGATGTTGGTCTTGTTGCGAGGGGATTGTGAGTTGAAAAGAGAAATGGCGAGAAACTCTGCAGGGCAGGAATCCAAGCGGATGAGGTTCGATGGGTTCGCCTTCCATTATTCACGTTTTTTCACCATCAGTGTACTTCTATTTCCATGTACTGTTCGTATACTGCGTTTCCGACGACCTCTAGATCCGCGCGTGATGTTGCTATTCAGTCCAAGGTGGTCACGTATGTAGTTGCGGAAACACCAGCTGGTAGTCGAAGCTTTCAACCTGCATTAGGAGCACATAGATCTTGGCTCCTATACCACATGTCTTTTGGTCGCGACTGTAGTGAAAAATCAATCGAGATCTCTATTTTCCGATTAGGAAAATTAATTAGTTTGCCAGTCAGCTGAGGTGTGGCGGTGCACAGGGGACGGAAAGTCAGTGCATGGGATGAACAGTACTCACGGACATCAAAAACCCAGAAAAATATCACAAACAACGTAAAAGTTCCGGGTATAAACAGCTTCATGGCATCGATAAAAACGAATATAATTTTTCCACATGCGAAACTCTTCTTGTGTTCCAAATATCCAGAGTCTAGATCAACTGAAAAGCCACAAAAAGGGATTTGATTGGAGTGTGCTGCCCATGGCGCGAGAACTTACCCAAGATGTAACATGGCCACCAGCAGCCATCTTGGGTTTTCCTCTTTGCGTGACTAAATCCTTTCCTTTGGCACAGACTAGAGGTCGTACCTTTGGTTGTGTCGTCATGACATTTGTCATGGATGTTAACATTGACGTGCAGATGGGAAACGAGTCATTTTGGGGTCATTCGGTCATAAAACAATGCTGCTGCATCTTGGATTTTACTCTTTGCATGACAAAATCATTTGGCACGGGCTACAAGTCGTACCTTTGGTCGGATCATCATGAAATTTGTCATGGATGTTAACATTGACATGTAGATGGGAAATAGTCATTTTGGCGTCATTTGGCCATAAAACATGGCCACCGGCAGCCAGTGAAAGATCCAGGGATTTTTTGGGGACACCTGTTTTTGGGCAATGATATTCCGAAGGCATATCCTGAATATGTATGGATAATGGATTGGAAATGCTTATAAGTTATTGTCAGATATCTTTTGGTTCAATGGATTCTGCTTATCCTGCTTGAAATGAGACTTACCATTATCACTCTAATTCATATAATAGGCTATTTTCTAAAATTCAAGTGAGAGACACATACATAATATACTAGTACAGAAACAATGTCTATTAAGTTAATAATTACTATTAGTACAAATCTCTATGTTAATTTTTTATTTGGTGTTATGAGATCCCACCTGATAACCAGGTTGATTTGATCAAATTGTCACTGTTCCTGTACTGTATACTGATTCAAAAACTATTTGAAGTTTTCACAGATGAAAGCTAGATAAAGCCAAACATACTTTTACAGTATGATTCCAACTGTTAAACTTAAATCTTTTTGTAAACTTAAATGTCTTATGTCAATATATATAAGTATATAAATGTTTTGCATCTTGTTATGGTATGAATTGGGACCTAAACAGGGGGGGGGGTCGGAAAAAAATTCCAGGCACGTATGATCATTTTAATTTTTCCGGCCTCGGGGGACCCACCCACCCAATTTCTTCCGTTTCCAGCCTTTTTTTCCAGGCAATTTTGGACACCCACCCTTTTTTTTCCGTTTCAGGAAGTTTTTTCCGGTCAGTTTCGGACACCCACCCCCCCCTAAATTTGAGAAAATTATCAATTGAGCAACCAAATAGCTGATTATCCTGCATTATCTGACATTATCATAATTTATTGCGCGATATTTGAATAGAACAGTGCATAATGAGATAACGATACTATTTGAATTTATCATATAAGTGTCATTAATCAAGAAATGTGTCAACATAATCACATTTCAAGGGATATATAGGCAGAGTGCCAAAGTTTTTATTAACATTCATTTTCATAATATATAGTCACATGATCTAGTCACATAATCACATGGTACCGGTGTAACAGTTTATCTCCCCCCCTGGGTATTTTCCCGCCCTGGGTATCTTCCCCCCCCCCCACTCATATATTTTTTTTCCCTCACTTATTTTATATTATTATGGTAAGAAATGCCGAGGTATCTTCCCCCCCACCCCAAATTCTTACTCTATCAAATTTTGCTCATATAAAGTTAATTTCTCGCCATTTCATAACTATATAAAGCAAATTATCGTGTTTCACCGGTACAACAAATTTCAGATTATTTGATATTTTGATATTTGCTATGTGATATATAGTAATGCCCTAATTAATCGACTCCATAACCACAGCAGAATAATAGGTAATTTTTCAGGATGAATGACAAGCCATATTTCCGACTAAATCCTGAAAAATTACTCATTATTCTGCTGTGGTTATGGAGTCGTTTAATTAGGGCATTACTGTATTGCTGGAATCAAATTGTTTGTCAAAACATGTGGAAATACAACTGTTCATCCCAGTTCATCACAGTTTGAAGAATAATGCTAATACCAAACATAACCATGATATACCCGCGCTACTCTTCTTGGGGCATCTCAGAAACCAGAACTGAGGAAACATGTTATAGCGTGTAATGGCAGGCTGGTAGCCACTGCCTGAAGTAATAGGCTTCGTAATAATTGGGAATAATATGGATGGATAGCCCAATTTCACTTCTTTTTTGCTCACGATATCAGTGACGATAAAATCTTCGTTACTGTGATTAACATTACAAGCTGATCCACATTAACATGGAAAACAATGTGAAATTGTTCAAGCTGGCCCGGCTGGCCTTCAATTTATTTGTTAAGATTTTATGTTTTACGTTGTCAAAAGTCTATTTTATTCCATTTATTTATTATATCTTTAATTCCATGTCACATATGGTCAAGTGTGCTTTCATTTAATTGCTTATTTTCAGCTGAGTTCTGCATAGTTATTCTTATTTTGTTGTATCAGTAGATGGAATCCTGATTAAATTTTATTTTTCCAATAGCGCAGTTTCTAGTTATATCAAGTTGAATTTGGGTTATTGTTGGCCATTGTGCAACTGATCAAACTTCTGATAACCTCTATATGTAGTATAGCATTACTATTAACTATATATGACCCGTTTCTGTTCAAAACACATCAAAATAAGACTCAATAGCAGGAATGGAAAAAAATATTGGCATATGGAAAAAACTGCTTTTTGGACCCAAGAGACACCCACCCACCCACCCCATCATACGTGCCTGGAAATTTTTTCCGACTCCCCCCCCCCCCCCCCCTGACCTAAATTGAAAAAAAAAATAATAATAAAAAAAAATGAATTTTTTTCCCCAATTTTTTTTTTGGGCGCCTGGAGTTTGGGCGCCCAAACCGGTAAACGGTATGAAAAATGGCCTGGATATGTCCCTGCCGGCAGCCATCTTGGATTTTACTCTTTGCATGACTAAATTGTTTGGCATGGGCTACAAGTTGTACCTTTGGTTGGATCGTTATGAAATTTGTCATGGCTGTTGACATTGACATGTAGATGAGAACGGCCTTCTTGGATATCAAATTGCAATCCATTAGCATGGGCTACAGGCCGTAATGTTTGTCTGATCGCCATAAAATTTGTCATGGATGTTAACATTGACATGTAGATGGGAAATAGTCATCTTGGCGTCATTTGGCCATAAAACATGGCCACCGGCAGCCATCTTGGATTTTACTCTTTGCATGACTAAATTGTTTGGCATGTTGTACCTTTGGTCAGATCGTTATGAAATTTGTCATGGCTGTTGACATTGACATGTAGATGAGAACG
This sequence comes from Siphonodentalium dalli, assembly GCA_032622095.1. Taxonomy (NCBI): domain Eukaryota; kingdom Metazoa; phylum Mollusca; class Scaphopoda; order Gadilida; family Siphonodentaliidae; genus Siphonodentalium; species Siphonodentalium dalli. Next base: position 102,768,243 of record CP136069.1, on the reverse strand, counting down.
GCCTTCTTGGATATCAAATTGCAATCCATTAGCGTGGGCTACAGGCCGTAATGTTTGTCTGATCACCATGAAATTTGTCATGGATGTTAACACTGACTTGTAGATTGGTACAAGTCATTTTGGGGTCATTTGGCCATAAAACATGGCCACTGGCAGCCATCTTGGATTTTACTCTTTGCATGACTAAATCCTTTGGCACACCCTACAGACCACGTCCCTCATCTAATGATCACCAAACTTCATATGGATCTTCAGGGTGACCTCTAGATGGGAGTCTCCTATTTTGACCTAAATTAGTCAAAAAACATGGCAGCCAGTGGCCATCTTGGAATTTACACTTTGTATGACTAAAACCTTTGGTGCACCCTACAGACAATATCCCTCACCGATCATCACCAAACTTCATTTGGATCTTCGGGGTGACCTCTAGTTTACTTCCCTTCTTTATCATTCTATTCATTGCAAACCAAAAAATTAACTCCTTCCCAAGTTGAGCTACAGTGTCATTGACACTTTCATTTATGAAATTCGTTAAAAACATGGCTACCAGCAGCCATCTTGGATTTCCAATTGGATCCATCGGCACATGCACCCTGCAGCCACAACAATGTTTGGTGAAATGTTTGAAATGAAAATAATTTCATCTGCACAACACAAGCCCTTCTACTCAATACTTTTGACCTTCCTTCTTCTTTATCATTCTATTCATGGTCAGAAAAAAAGTTAACTCCTTCCCAAGTTGAACTACAGTTGCATTGACACTTTCTTTATAATCACGTTCTGATGGGGTAAAATGTTATGGACCATTTTACGGATAGCGAGAATGATGTGTCATCATCTAGCTCTTCTCCAAAACAACAACAAGTCTATAAAACATATTATATCTTTTTGTTATTTTTCATAGTTTTGGATGAAAGTTTAAACATATATCAGGAACATATAATCCTCCCTGAATGTTTAAAATATATCTTATTACTTCTCGTATTTTTATGGATTTATGCAACAATATAGTCAGAAAATTTGTAACTGGGGTAACTTCTCAATTTTTGCTGTGTTAGAAAAAAGCAGATAAAACTAGTTCTTACTGGGAATTTTTACGCTAAAAATATAGGGAAGATATAGTTCTATTGGGATTTCTCAAAAGATTGCAGACAGTGTTCGCGCTGTCGGTTGCCAAATTGGCCAATGGCCAATCTTTTTCGAATTTGGCTAATAAAAATTTCATTTGGCCAAAATGGAGATGGAAAGCATGGGGCCGGAAAGCTATCTAAAAAGTGCTGAATAGATTGACAGTCCAGATGAAGTTACGCGACGAAAGTATTTCGTAAATAAAACTGGTTCTGTAATTTTTTGTTGATTTGGCAGTCTGTAAGATAAAATACCTAAATGCATTGTTCCTTAATTGGATATACAGGCGAGCAGTTCTTAACTCATTGTTACATAATGTGTCATAAATACATCCCATCTAATAACAACATGGCTTCACATCATAAAAGGTTTGAATACAATAGATATTCAACAGTTCTCACCTTACTATAATAAGCATTAGTTAGCGACCGTCATGGTGTCAGCGACATAGAGTTATTACAATTGGTTTAGAGGATTTATGTGATTATATTTATATAGAATGTTAGTTTTATGTTTGCGAATTTGGTTAAGGTAACAACTCCCACAGTGCATCTGAACAAACGTTGAAGGAAAGTAAAAACATGAAGGAAATACAAGTAACAACCATAGCCAAAGTAGAACAGTCTATCGTCTCCGCGATTAAAATATTTCTGACTTCGATTTCCACCGGGCTTTTTGCATATGGTCGGATGTGAAATCCCGCCGAATTTTGTATTAATGCTTTACATGAATTGATCTGTCTGCGATATAACGCATACCTATGTTGGTATAATATTGTTTTTAAAGTTGTTTTTGTGTTTTAGTTATGTTTTTATTCTGAGTAACAAATAAAATTTAAAACAAATATTTTAGTCATTAATTGTGAAGCGCCAAGAAAATGAGGATATAATTTGGCCAAATTTTTTTTAATTAGGCCAAAAAACATTTCGCCAATTTTTTTTTTCATTTGGCTAATAAAATTTTCATTTGGCTAAACTTTTGGCCACAAGATTTTTCAGGATGGGAGCCTAATAATTTTCTGTTCACTGCATTGTTGTACTAAACGACTCAAAAGTTGTGTACGCTGCCACCACGCTTGACAACCGTTGACATTATTACAGTGCTCGACCGCAGTCATAAAAAAATCCATTGTATTGGTGATAGCCAATATACTTTGTCAATGATTCAAAAGATGATTGAGCTGGACACAAGGCTTTCAGTATCATATATGTGATGATGGCCTATTATCAATATTTTGAAATAAGGTTTGAAGGAACATTGCACCCTATATCTAAGAAATATAATTTCTTTGTTTCAGATACCTACAGATTTTGAAGTCATGGTTCAAACAGAAGGTATTTTCAGGCTAGCACTATTTGGTGGTTTATGTATAGGATATTCCCTGAGCTGTCGGGTATTGGGAAAAATAATTGAGGTGATTATTTGGCTGAATACCCAACAGTAAGGGGAATATCTGACTTAAACTATACCTGGTGGTCATAAAATCCACATACCTCGTGTCTAATACCACTAGATTTCTGGAAAAATTATTAAGTTCCCCTATTGTCCAGGGGAACTTGTGGGTGTGTCACGCTCGTCTTAACTCCAAGCTTAAAAGGAAAACAGCCATTTTGTGCACCCCATGATTAAGATAAATAAGCAGTGCCAGAGCCTACTGCATGTATATGGTGATATTTAGAGGTACATGATAATAACGACATAGGTAAATAAATACATGACTTTATATCTAGTAATACCATTACACCAGCCATCAAATAGACACTGTTGCAACAATAATGAACTTTGCTTGGCCAAACTTTAATACCTTTGTGAGTTGATCTGGCCAACCAGATTAATGTGTTTAGTCAGTCGTCATCATTTAGTCTGAAAACTGGACGTAACTAGCTTGCATATTCACTCAATGTGGTCCACCCATAAGATGATGATATGGCAATTATGTACATTCACAGGTTATTGACTTAGCATGAAGATGGTTGGAGTAAAAAACATTCATGGCAGAGCCACAAACTGAACATATATTTAATAGGGACATACAAATTTTGAGACAATTCTATCTTCCAAGACTGGGAACAAAGCTGCATGTGGTGAGAAAAGTTATTACAAAGGCCAATTTAATTTTAAATGCTCAATTTTAAGATGCAGTGTTAAATTCTAAGTTGTCATGGCTAAATGTAGCTTCAGCGTGATCCTGTTGCATATAGTTTTGGTTCCATATATCCGTATTGGAAATACAAAGTTCAGAACTGGTCACTCTTTTACTTACCGAAGTGGCCTCCATATTGTGGAATATTATTCAAGTGAATTCATGGTCACGACAAAGCCACATATTTCAGTAACCTCCTAACTTTGGTGAAACTGTTCAAAAGTTAGATATTTCCTTATTAAATAGAACTACAGTTAGAGATATTAAAACACAGAACAACAAGATTGTTTGTTCTGATGCGGGGGGGGGGGGGGGTGGGGGGGGGGTGGGGTGGGTGTTCATACCAGGCGTGGGAGGCATCTGTCCGATGTCTGTTCATGTCATAACTTGAACAGTAGTGCTCGTCGGATCTCAATGTAATTATACCCCCCCGCAATGAAGTTAGGGGGGGGGGGGTATACTGGAGTCAGCTTGGCTGTCGTCCGTCCGTCGTCCGTCCGTGGACACAAATTTCCGTGAACCTTGGTACAGACATCAACCACCATGGGAACCTGTGCCCTGCAATTATGACGTCTGTCGGACTTTTTTTGGTGGAGTTATCCCCCCTTTTTCGACTTAGAAAATTTTCACAACATGTAACTTTTGTCCGAGCTTTTATTCCTACATTTTTCAGTCAATTTTTTAAAAACGTGGCACAGATATTTAGTACCATGGGAACTTGTGCACCTACGATTATGACGTCTGTTCGACATTTTTTGGTGGAGTTATCCCCCTTTTTCGACTTAGAAACTTTTTTTGCAACATGCATAATTTTGTCCGAGCTTTTATTCCTACATTTTTCGGTCAATGTTTTTTAATCTTGGCACTGATATTTAGTACCATGGGAACCTGTACACCTGCGATTATGACGTCTGTCCGACATTTTTTGTGTGGAGTAATTCCCTTTTTCGACTTAGAATTTTTTTCCCAACATACATAATTTTGTCCAAGCTTTTATTCCTACATTTTTTGGTCAATAGGTTTAAGATTAGGGTTATGGTTGTACACCTGCAATGGGAACTGTTATTTTATTATTTTAACTAAATGTTTACTGACATGTGAAACATCTTAGTATTTTAAAAACACGGGGTATCCGTAGTCCCATTGGGACAGTCACACCTCTAGTTTGGTATGGATTTTCACTACTGTGAGTACATTCGATGGAGTACTCTATCATTTTGTTCAGAATGTCAGTCATTAATCTTTGTTTGTCTCGAAATGTTGGTTTATTGGTTCGCCGATGTCTGTTCAGGTTATAACTTGAACAGTAGCACTTGGATCTCAATGAAATTTGGTACTATGAGGACTTTTAGCAGAGGGTTCAATCATTTTGTTCGGGTTTTCCATTCTAGTGTTATTCATCTTTGTTTATCTGGAAATGTTGGCTTTTTGGTAGTCTTGAACAGTAGTGCTCAGATCTCAATAAAATTTTGTATGGATGTTCACCACTATGAAGATATTTAATGGCGTGTTCAATCGTTTTGTATAGGTTTTTAGCTCACCTGTGGAGCTATAGTCATCACTGCTCGTCCGTTATCCATCCATCCGTCCATCTAGCCATCCGTCCATCCGTCAACAATTCTTCTCCAGAACCATAAGACCGAAAATGTTCTTATTTGGTGCGGATGTTCCCTAGGTGACTCACATTCAGATTCGTTCAAATGAGGTCATTGGGTCAAATATTTGCGAAGCCAGGGTCATAACTCTTTCCCTCCTTTATAGTAATTATTAAAACAACTTTGTATCAAGCACCATCGTGCCGATTGGGCTCATATTTGGTATGAAGGGTCCTTGGGTGGGTTCAGATCTATTCAAATGAGGTCACTGTGTCAAATGTGGGCGGAGCCAGGGACTTAACTTCTGATTTTATTTTTTTTTAGATTCAACTACTTGCTCAACTTGACCAAAAAGAAAACATTGAAATTTTGTTGTTGTTTTTTAAATTTTTAAATAGTAAAGAAATTCTTTTTTTTTAAATGTTAATAAAAAAAAAAAAATCAATTAAATTATCAAAAGCTATCTCCATTATAACATCCACTTGGGGTACCCCGAATCACCACACCAAATTTGGTTGAAATCAGTCCAGGGTCTGGGAGAAAAATTGGGATGAGACATATTATCCTTGCCATTTGAAGGGTCAAACACCCATATTACCTTGTTTTTTCACATTCCCAATGAAACTAAATTTCTTTGACAAGTCATTACTTTCACTATCAACAATAAGCTTAGTATCAAAATAAGTCAACACATGCAACATGCCTATCTCTCTCTGATGTGCTATGTGGTGGTAATTACAGTTGATGTTATCTGACAAATTAGAGAAATAGGGGGATAATGGTTATCTTCTTCATTCATTTCAATTTAAAAGAGCTTTATTTCCATGTGCAGTTGTATACCTGACAGATGAATGTTTTCACTTCAGCTCCTAAAATATATCCTTTGAAATTACTAGATCAAAGGATCTCTTAGATTGGGTTTAATATTTGGTTCAAAATGGGGCAGTTATATGAGATTTACCCATATATATATATATATATATATATGTAATATGGGTTCTGTCCCAATTACATTTACATGAGCTCTTTTTCGACTTAGAATTTGTCTGTCCATTAATGTTTTTGGTTTCCGACCGATAACTCCAGTTTAGATCATTTGATCTGAACCAAAGTTGGTATGTGAATTTTGCAGCTAAAGATACAGACCAAGTTTGAATATCGGTTCCATCCAATTATTTTTACACAAGTTACGGCCCTTTTTTAGCTTAGCTTAACTTTACTTTGTAAAGTTTGAGCTGTTGCCACGTCCATCATGAATTTCCTTTGGCTCACCCTACAGACTGCATATCCCATCAGATCATCACCAAACTTCATATGGATTTTCGGGGTGACGTCTAGATGGGAGCCATCATTTTTTTCCCCGAAATTCGTCAAAAAACATAGCCGCCAGCAGCCATTTTGGATTTTAAATTTGATTTCATCGGCACACCCTGCAGACCACATTTATTGGAGAAATGTTTTTAAAATTTACAGACATATTTAGGATCACCTATATGGGAGCTATCAAATTTTAGTAATTTTAGATGAAAAACATGGCCGCTGGCAGCGATCTTGAATTTTACTCTTTGCATGACTAAATCCGTTGGCACACCCTGCAGACCACATCCCTCATCTAATCGCCACCAAACTTCAGATGAATCTTCAGGGTGACCTCTAGATGGGAGCTATTGATTATTTCCAAAATTTGTTAAAAAACATCTTAGATTTCAAATTGGAACCCATCGGCACACCCTGCAGCCCGATATATCTAAAAAATGTTTTGTAAGTTTACAGATATGATTGGGATCACCTCTAGATGAGAGCTATCGAAATTTGAACGATTTTCGATTAAAAACATGGCCGCCATTAGTCCAAGTCTTCTCGTACTAAGATATTTTGATGGCGAGATGCTGGCATTTAGTCCGAGTTCCAGGCCCATGCATTCCTATGACACGACTTAAGCGTTAGTGACCCGCTCAAATAAAACCACAATTATATGAAATAAAATATCACAATTGCGACAATAAACAGATATTTTCCGCAGAAGACATGCTATTTGATCTGAAACTCACATCAGTTGTGAATTGAAAGCGGTAATTTAATGTGAAAAGAGACATTTGCCGCAGTGTTTACATATTTTTAAAAGTATGTGACCTCAGTTGACCTCGCGAACTGCGTTCGGCATTTTCCGGTGAAAATATTCCGTAGATTTTCGATCAACCACGCACGATGAATTCTCCATTGTAATCGTAATTATACGTGTCAATAAATAAATAAATACATAAATACATTAAATAAATTACGGGAATTACAACCATCTCAAAGTTTAAAACAGTGTAAACACAACGAGCATTAGAATAATATGGGGGCTGCCATTGGTTGGTTGGTTCAAGTAGCTTCCTCCGTTGTCTTTGTGATCTTCTGTTGTTTGTTTGGAAAGAAATTCGTCTCGGTCAAAACAAACTCCGGACTATGCCGAAGTTCTTCGTAATACTTCGGCTTCCAGTTAAAACGTAAACAAAATATAAAAACAGCGATGTCGGTGACAATATTCTATGCGTAATTTAACATGAAAGTTAGATTATTATACACCATTATGACCACAAGATGTCACTCTTTCTGATGTATATAGCATCATGTATTGATTTGTTAGGTAAATCGAGTAAAATACACCACAAATTCCCGCCACAGATCCTGGGCGTAAGTCGTGTCATAGGAATGCATGGGCCTGGAACTCGGACTAAATGCCAGCATCTCGCCATCAAAATATCTTAGCTGGTTTTAGTACGAGAAGACTTGGACCAGGCCGCCATCAGCCATCTTTGTATTTTACTCTTTGCGTGACTAAATCCTGTGGCAAACCCTACAGACCACATCCCTCATCTGATCATCACCAACTTTATTCTTCAGGGTGACCTCTAGATGGGAGCCATCAAATTTTTTTTCCGTAGAAAAACATGGCTGCCAGCGGCCATCTTGGATTTTACTCTTTGCATGACCAAATCCTTCGGCACAACCTACAGGCCACATCGCTCATCCGATCACATTTGAATCCATCGGCACACCCTGCAGTCAACATTTAGCAGAGAATTGTTTGAAATGAAATTAATTTCATTTACACAATGCAATGTATTTACTGAAACTTTTTGACTTTCTTTATCATTCTATTGACTGCTCAGCATAAAATTTTGTAAAGCTTTCGATAAAGTGTGGCATGACGGTTTACTTTATAAGCTCAAACTGATCAATCTTTTATTGTGGATTAGATCATACCTGCATGGTAGAAAACAATGAGTCATAATGGGATCAGACGCTTTGAACTGGAGTGGTTCAAGGTTCTGTATTAGGTCCTATTTTAATTCTAGTTTTCATCAATGATATTGTGAATGACATGGCATGCAACATCCGCCTCTTTACGGAAGAATACCTCTCTATCGAAGACCCAATTTGAAGATGCCCTCAAATTATAACAGGATATCAATCGCCTCAATTTATGGTCATGCAGACAAGTGCCTGGTAAAATTCGGTGTCACAAAAAACGAAGCATTGACGTGTACCCTCAAGCGCCAGTTAATTGACCGTCCCACACTTCATATGAACAATCAGCCCATTACGGAAGTTGAGACACATACACATCTGGACATGGAGTCATCCTAAGTAAAGACGGAATATGGAAACTGGTAGAAACCTGATGGGAATCCCTTCAAGTTCGACGAAAAAACAAAAAACTTTGTCTATTTTATAAAATTATGGTCGATCACCTGCTTACTTGCAAAATCTTATATCCCCAACAAATTTTGAAGTAACAGGAAATGAGAAATATTGGATATGAACAAACACATATTGAAGGTAAAACCACACCAACTAAAGCCTTCATGACAGTTGTTACATATCCAGATGTATTTACCTTTTATAATACACCAGAAGTCCATTGTTATTGTTGATATAAAAACTAAGATCATGCATACATTTCATTGTTTATTGATATTTTATTTGAATTTACATACTTGTTACAATACAAAAAATTAAAACAGATATATATATAAGACAAATAATCAATGACACGACTGTCATATGTTATGATATGAATATAGAACATGGATAATATATCAATTGGAGCCCTGAACTGTCGTGGGTTGTCGTCATGTTAAGCGTAGAGATTTATTCAATAGATGTAGAGCTAGGTATGATATTACATTGTTAATTGATACACATTCAAGTAAGGAAACAGAAAAAAGATGGAGAATGGATAGGGGTTATGAAGCCATTTTTTCTTCACTTTCCAGTGCTAAAAGAGGGCCATTATGTTTAAAAATTCAATCCAATACGAAATACATGAAATAGTAGCTGACGACGGCGGAAACTACATCATTCTTGATATAACCATCCAACACCAGAAACTTAGCCTGTGCGCTTTATATGGGCCGAACGTGGACAACCCAATGTTTTTTGACAAATTTTTAAAAACAATTGACAAATTGGAAAACGCTTCTATGATAATTGCAGGAGACTGGAATGTATCTCAGGACTATTCAATGGATACAATCCATTATAAACAGAAAAACAATACAAAATCAAATGAAAAACTAAAGTTCTGGCAAATGAGGTTAGGTTTACATGATACATGGAGGCTTCATAACCCAGGCATTAAACGATACAGTTGGTGTGGCCCCGGAAGTAAAATGGCTAGGCTTGACTACTTCCTGGTCTCCTCTGACCTTCAGTCTTTCATAAAAGAATCTGATATACTTACTAGCTATAAATCAGACCATTCTCCAGTGAGCTTAACTCTACAATTTGTGAGCCATCCCAGGGGCAAAGGGACATGGAAATTTAACAACAGTCTATTGAGAGACCAAAAGTATATAGAAACAGTTACAAATATAATTGCTGAGGTAGTAGACCAATGTGTGAATAATAACACTGAAAATACACACATTGGGGATGAAAACATTTTTAAAATCAATGATCAATTATTCTGGGAAACCCTAAAAATTATGATTCGTGGCCAAACTATTGCATACTCTTCAAACTTGAAAAAGGGAAGAAATGATTCTGAAAATAAACTTGAGACAGAAATCTCAAAGCTTTCGGAAATCCTAGATAATGGGGATCAATCGGTCGCTGCAAAAATAGATAAATTAAAATCAGAGTTAGTTGTATAAAGAGACAAGAAAATACAGGGAATAATTTTAAGAACAAGAGCAAAATGGAAAGTAGAAGGGGAAAAATCAACCAAATATTTTTGCAACTTAGAAAAAAGAAGCTACACTGAAAAAAACAATTGCCAAACTAATTAAGAGCGATGGATCCGAAATATCCGAACTCTCTGATATAATTGAAGAACAGCATAATTTTTACAAAAATCTATATGAATCAAAAATTTAACCAGCAGCTAGAGATGAAGAGAATAATTTTCTCGATGTTGAAAACCCTTTTCTGAATTTCTTAGATACACAAGAAACTGAATCTTTGGAGGGACAACTAACTGAATATGAATGCACAGCATCATTAAAAAAGATAAAAAATTAAAAATCACCAGGATCGGATGGATATACAGCTGAATTCTATAAATTTTTCTGGAAAGATCTGGGGCAATTTGTAGTTAACTCACTGAACTATGGTTTTCGTACACAAAAACTATCAATCACACAGAGATGTGGAATCATAACGTGTCTGCCAAAACCCAATAAACCTAAAGAATACATTAGAGGCCTATTTCTCTTCTCAATGTCGATGTTAAAATTGGATCAACAGTAATTGCCAATTGGGTAAAAAAAGTCCTCCTAAAACTTATTGCAGATTCACAACTTGGATTTTTAGCAGGGCGTTATATTGGGGAATCAACAAGGCTTACCTTTGATCTATTAGATAAATGCGAGCAAAGAAATATACCTGGATTATTAGTGCTACTTGACTTTGAAACAGGTTTTGACTCCTTAGAATGGACTTATCTAGAAAACTGTTTAAAATTTTACAAATTTGGACCGGATATCATCGGCTGGGTAAAAACATTTAACACAGATATTTTTAGCTATGTAGTCAATAACGGAAACCTATCAAACAAGATAGATATACATAGAGGGGTAAGACAAGGTGACCAACTTTCTCCTTACCTGTTTATTTTAGCGGTAGAAACTCTAAGCGCATCTTTGAAAAATAATCTAGATATAAAAGGGATAAAAATCAATAAAACTGAATATATGGTCTCACAATATGCAGATGACATGACCCTCTTCCTCAGGAATGACTCGCACTCACTAAACGAAGCTCTTAGTCTTAATACAGTCTGCAAATATAACAGGACTAAAAGCAAACTTCCAAAAAACTCAAGTCTTATGGATTGGATCAAAACGGGGCTGTGGTGAAGAAATTCCAACAGAAGAACATATCCTTTGGAATCACTCAAATTCAGTCACTATTCTTGGTATTGAATTCAACCTCTTCAATGATGATTACATTGAAAATAATTACAAGAAAAAAGTAAAAAAATTAGAGTGATTGGTCCTTCAGACAACTAAGTCTCATTGGGAAAACAACAGTAATAAAGACCCTTGCACTTCCAATGTTAATTCACTGTCTTTCAGTACTACCTCCCCCTTCAAAAGACACATCTCTAAAAATCCAACAAATCTTCTATCGTTTTCTATGGTCTGGAAAAAATGATAAAATAAAACGTAATGTTATAATAAATGAAATTGAAAATGGAGGCTTGAAGTTTCCACATATTGACGCATTTGCAAATGCACTAAAAATGACCTGGATACAAAAATTGTTAGACACTTCCAATAATGCCAGCTGGAAAAATATAATCTCAGATGAATTGGAGCCCTTTGGCGGTCCAAAAGCCTGGTTCTTTCAAAATGAAGCACTGACTATTTTGGCAAAAAAAGTTAATCCATTTTGGAAAAGTGTTATATGTGCTTGGAGTTTGGTAGACCAAGATATCAGCACAGCCCCACAAGACATCCAATCCCAATCTATTTATTGGAATAAATATATAAAAATAGACAACCATATGATTTTAAAAACTAAATGGATAAAACAAGGTATATTTTTTATTAATGACTTGATGAAAAATGATGGTGGACTCTTAGACTATCCATCATTTTGCAGCATCTATAATTTACAAATACCTTTCACTCATTATCAAGGACTGTTGAACGCGATACCACCTCAATGGAGAGCATGTTTGAGAAATAGTGAGAAACTTGAATCAATTCAAAAAGAAAAAATAGAAATTCTTAGGAAAGCCTTAAAACCCTGTAAGATTTTTTACCCAATCTTTCTTAGACAATGTGCTGAACCACCCTCTCACATTCAAGAAAAATGGTCTAATAGACTTGGAATAGCCTTATGTGATTTGGACTGGAAACAAATATACGGGAACCCATATCATATTACAGATGATACAGGTCTGATAAGTTTTCAATACAAAATTAATCAAGACATACTTTATACAAATTCAAAATTATTCAAATGTAAACTGTCAGAAACAGAATTATGCTCTTTTTGCGGGAATACAAAAAAAACAGTTATACATCTCTTTTGGGATTGCCCTAATTCCAAATCAGTTCTGCTTCAACTCCAGCATAAGTTAAAAGAAAAGTGTGATATTATATTAGAACTAAAACCAGAGTATATTGTCTTAGGTTTGCATGGAGACAAACATCCCAAGGATACTCTGGATATCTGTACAATATTATATAGAAAATTTATATACTCATGTAAAATGAGAGCTACCAACCCAACTGTAGAAGGACTTATTGAATTTTTGAAATATTATAAAAGAATAGAAACTCTAAACACATATTCCTTGAATGATAGAAGTCAAAAATATGGGGAACGATGGAAAGCTCTGGAAGCAATTCTAGCAATTAAAAACTAGGAAATATTTACTTCTCAGTGAACCTATTACTCAAACATGCTCATAATATGGATTTAATAACTTTCCCCACGACAGTTCAGAAATAAGTGATTATTATTATTATTATTATTATTATTATAGATACATTTAGAGCTCATTATACAATAAATTAGTTTCAATGCGCTTACAATACAAACATGGCACACATCCTAAAATAACAGTAAATAGCGAATGGATAAAATTATATACTAAGAACCTAACTAGAAAATACACAAACTTAACCTAATTCTCAACCGCAGTAAAGGCAATGTAAATAAATAAATAAATAACAGTTTTGTTTAGCGTAAAATCCACCGAAGTGCTCTAAAACGCTTGACATGTTAAACATAAAATACAATTGCAAATATAAGACATAATTATGGACATCAACAAAAAAGTAGAACTATAAGTGAGACGTTACTAAGAAATAAAAAAGCGCATCAAATTACAAATCGAAAAAATATTAAAAAGTTACTGGTAAATTGGGGGTGGTAACATGCTAAAAAAGGTGGTAAAATGGCGAATGGGTAACAAGCTAAAAATAACATGAAAAGGGTAGGTAAAATGGGGAAAGGTCGGGAACGAGTAAAATTGAAACGAAAAATATTGATGAGACTGAGGTGCTTAATTGGTGATCCAAACAGTATAAAAGATAGATTATTATCAACAAAGAGTATTTGCATTAGTATTTTTTTTGTTTTTTTTGTTTTTGTGTGTGGGTATTTTAAGATAAAAATAAAAACAGTTATCAAACACATATGTACACGAGTTAAGTATCCACATTCTCAAATAAACTGATTATCTAAAGATTACTCACAATATACTCTGTTTCTCTATATATACAAATGACATTTAAGCATGTATACATGTATGTTCATATATATCAGAAAATATTATACTGTTGAATAACACTATTGTTATATGATGAAAGTAAAAATGATCTGAATAAAAATATAAAAAAAAAAAAATTTGAAGTAACAAATATAAATACACGACAGGCCAGCGCCCCCAGAGCCGCCAACTTTTGACTCAGTCGCCTTTAAGAAACATTCATCCTCTTGACGACGGATCTCTGGAATGCTTTGGACTCCGATGAAATACACTTCGAATCCCTATCATTCTTTACAAATTCACTAAACCCTAATACAAAAAAGTCCCCGACACTGCAATGAAGCCTTCAGCCGATAAACTCAGATATTACATACCCGTTGAGACTGAACTGAAGTAATTTAAACTTCCACAAATATTCAAACTTCATCTTCGACTTGTTGATTTGTGAGAAGTACGTTTCTGAGAGAAATTCCGTTTTCGATTCCCTAAATGATACTTGTGACATCATAACCGATAAACTTCTCTGTAGATTCCCCAAATTTTCCCTAAAAAACAACGCATATATTTTCCGTGATGTACATAAATACATTGCGATACCCAAATGTTTTATGAACCAAGCCTAATTGTTTCGTTGTAGAAGCCAATAATCCAACCCAACATATTTTGACACATTGTGTATCGCAAAGGCATCAGTATTTTGACGTTGTTCAATTCAGTCGGCCAGTATGAGGTCTATCATAACCCATTAATTGTTCATTCCAGTACATTACATCTATCTCACTCTATACTTCATACACAATTATTGTTATACATGTATAACTTGACGTAATGGGCTCATCCCATCTCACGATAAACCAACAATACAAATATACTATAACTAAATCATTGCTTGATGCAGAAATATCACCTGTTCATAAAAATGGACGATTTAGAAGAACAATGCTAACAATCACACCCACTGGTATGAAATATAGACCAAACAAATATTAACTGTTTGCAAGTTTACTTGATGTGTCATGCTTTGCTTGAGGTTCTCATGGTGGGGTGGATTGCCATTTGCAAGCCTTGTTAATATTTTGATAGAAATTGCATGATGATTCAAAAATTTCCCCCATAAAAGAGGGCGAGTAAAGATGTTCAGACAAAAATGAGTTGATATATGAACAATCATACTAGAACAGAGGTTAGTTCAGAAAATGAAAGTGATAAGATATATCGAGACATCACCATCCTTAAGATTTTATAACCGAAAACTTTATACACTACCCCCTAAAAAGTAAGTCATGGCTTCGAGCTTCATAATAGTCCAGGCATTTGATATAACAATTGAGCAAATGGTGATAAAACCATGAAACTTGACACAGGTTCCTTAGATACTATTGATCATTTGCAGATGTGCAGACATCAGGTATGTCCTTCCTTAGCAATGGTTGCTAGGCAACTACATGTATCCGAAATTGAAGAAATACAAATATGATATTATAGCAATTTTAACAATCTAAACGTACGTCATGTAGAATTTTTATGGTGAAATATAATATTAGCTGTTGTTAGTGTGGATCTGACTGGAAAATTACAATGTGGTAACTGTTGCTAGGGACATACCCGAAATAAAAAAATTCCCAGCTGACTGATATTATGGTAGTTTTAACAAACTAGTATAAACTACATTATTATCATTATATGGTGAAACAATTGTAATAGTTGTTGTTAGTGTGGGTTCGACTGAAAAAATTATTATATATATTTCTATCTTACATGAGTGGTAACGGTTGCTAGGGACATACCTGAAATAAAAAAATGCACATATGACTGATATTATGGTACTTTTAACAAACTAAACTACGTCATGTAACATTATTTTGTTGAAAACAATTATAATGGTTGTTGCTAGTTACCGTATATGTTACTTATGGAGTGGCATAATGGTTGCTATGGACATCTAAAGCCACCATTGAAAACATACCATCTGTATGAGTTTCTGGCAATTTAACTGATATACATGTAACTGCTTCATAATACGGTATGAGTTTCTGGCAATTTAAATGATATAATTGTTTCATAATATGCCATATTATGCTTATATTGCAAAATAATACATCACTAAAGGTTGTTGTATTGTGCACTGATGCAAAAATTGCCATGTATCAGATTGGTATTGAGGTTGAAATGTTGCTAGGTAACCACCTACCATTGACAGAACTACTTAAAAATAAAAAAAATTATTTTCTCAAATTTCAGTTTTATGAATACTTGTAATGTCATTAATATTACATATGGAATTCTACTCTAGCCCAATCTTAACTTGCCACTCGGTGAAGCAAAGCGAAACGCCTAATAAAAAAACCATGTGACTCCAGCGTCCTACTTCGCTCAGCTGTAACTAATCCCTCCACTTTCTTCTGGCCTTTATAACCCAAGAAAGTTTATTGCTTCTCAAGGGGAGGTTGGGGAGGGTTGGTAATATTAATGACATTACAAGTATTCATAAAACTGAAATTTGAGAAAATAAATTTCTCATTTTCATTTCATACTTTCATGTCATTAATATTGCATATGGAATATTACCGATTCCAACAGTAAATCTATAAAGGAGGTGGGATATAAGAGAACAATAAACTATCTTACTCACAACTTGTTCTTTTCTTCACATAAAGCATCATTCTTCCCTCACAAAGTATTTCCCAAATGTATACATATCAATAACACTTTCTCTATATATATACAGAAAAAACATGTATTACAATTATATACATAATAAAAATAAATTTGGCAACTCGCCAGAAAGGAGGTCCCACTCCCAAACTATAGCCCATCAGGCCCGACATTATGTTGTCTGGTAGACAACACCGTAGTATGAACATTTTTCAAATAATGTTTAACAAAGGTGGATTCTTGTGACAAATCAGCCGTTTCAAGAACCTGTTGAACTGAAGCGCCATTAAAAAGGGCCCAAGATGGTGCCACACTTCTCGTTGAATGACCAGTAACATGATCTAAAACTTGCTGCTTTTCATTATAACAGAGTTTTTATACAATCCACCAACCAACGAGAAATTGTCTGCTCGTCACTGGTTGATGAGATTTATTTAAAGCCAAAAACAAATTGCGATAATTATCCACTGTAGTAGCTTCGCTACAGAACCCAACTGTACGATTAAGATAAAGAATCAGTGCCGTCTTAGGGTCAAGCTTTTCACATTTTGGAAAACTAGGAATAAAAATCGACTACGTTATGTGGTTTGGACGATCTTGTTCAGACAAACCAGCCCTTCCAAACAGAATACCTTGTGGTTGAATGTTTATATAGCCTTCTCCAATATTCAGCACCTGTAGGTCACTACAGCATCTAAAGGAGGTAACAGCCACCAGCATAACAGTCTATAAAGTCATCAGTCTAAATGAAACATCCTCCATTGGTTCGAAAGGCGGCATCTGTAGGCATTCTAAAATGATAGAAAGATCCCATAAATGTCGGATTGGAGGTCTTTCATTAATAACACCTTTCAACATTCTGTTGACCCTAGGATGTTGACCTATGGGATGTCCTTCAATATTCGGTAAAATTGCTGACATCATAGATCGATACCCAGTAATAGTTGAGTAAGCTAATCCTTTGTCAAATAAGGAGGACAACAAAATTTAAACAGACTGTTAGAGAAGCTGTATAGGGATCAATTTGTTCTCTATGACACCAGCGACTGAATTGTTAAAACTTACAATCATAGTCTGTTCTGGTACCTGGCCTGCGGGAGGAAGATAACAATTTTCGAGCCCCTGTCAAAATGCCTGCTGTTTCATACTGTCGGTCGACAGAAGCCAGCCCATCAAGTTCAGATGTTCTGGACTCGAGTGCACTATCATTTCTTGCTCCTGTGTCAGAAATTTCGGACACAGAGGCAACAACACTGGTGGCACCACAAGTAATTGAAGCAATCGGGGATACCAACACCTTCGAGGTCAACCTGGTGCGATCAAAAGTGTGGTGCAATGAAACTGTATCATGTGAGATAACACCCTCGTTAAGAGAGGGAATGGTGGAAATGCATATACGAACAGGTTGTTCCAAGGTATTGATAACGCATCCCGGACTTTGGCTTGTCGTTCTGATCTAACTTGTGTCCGCCAACACATTGTTCCGCCCTCGAATATGGATTGCTTTCAACATGATATTGTTATTGATAGCTAACATCTATAATTTCTGTGTCAATTTCCACAGATTTGGAGACCTCGTGCCACCTTGTTTGTTTATATACTGACTGTTGTGTTGTCTGTCTGTATCAAAACATTTCTTCCTTTGATCTCCAATAAAAATTGAGACACTGTTCAAAGGACAGCTTCTAGTTCCAGACAATTTATGTGTGCTCATCTTTCCATAGGGGTCCAAAGTCCCTGTACCAAACAATTGTTCATCACCCCTCCCCAATCATGTGTCTTGGCTGCGTCCGTGGTGATTGTGATTTCGGTCGAGATTGGGGTGAGTGATCGGCCTCTCAAAATGTTCCGATCCTGTAACCACCATGTTAGGTGACTTATGAGATCCACAGTCAAAGGAATGCTGTGGGTTAACTCCATTCATAATGGAGACCAATACTGTTTCAGATGCAACTGAATCGGTCGCATGAAAAATCGAGCATTTGGAATAGGGACACAATTATCCCTAACAGTACCAAGTACTGTCGGGCACTGTTTGGTCCTTTCATTAGACTTAACATGATTTTCTTCAGAGTAGTCCCCTGCGAACCGCTCGAGGTTCGGTTTGATTCGAAACCGCTGTGATGATTCGGTCCGATACAAACCTTAGACGGGATTCGTTTATATCGAACCTTTTCGTTAGTCCTGCAAAATGAGCAAATTTTGCATAGTAGGAATTGTTTATTGTAAATATACAGTATATTAATTGGTTTACACACAACTGTGCTCAATCTGAATGATACTATGATTTTATCCTTACAATGTTTACATTGGACATAATTAATTTGATCATTACTCGGGTGGGGTAACTGGGTGATATTTCGTTGAAGAGGTCTTTTGGCATAATCGCTTTATTCTGTTCCCGCTAAATGGTCCAGTCGGACATGTCAAATTCGGAATAATTAATTAGTAAAACTATAAGATTTCTGGTGTTCCATCTCAGTCTGTCGTCAAAGTTTGTTTTATTCCAATTATTATACTAATATACATGTGATTATACCTAACTAACAAGACAAGGATAGGATAGGATATTTTATTTCAATATACACATATTAATGCATAATACATTTGACAAATATTATATTGTATATTTGAGGGGGTGGCATAGTCAGACTAGACTGTCTTACTGCCACCCCCTTAAAGAAGAAAAGATGTTACGATAGGCGGTCAAGATTTCTTGTACAATGCACAGCTATATAATTATGTATCACACAATGGTTGCATTTAACTGGGTTATATACATGGAGGGTATACGTCTAGATAAATCGCTTATTGGTTTTACTCGGTGGTTTGTCTCTTTCTTGTCAGTGGGATGTTCCTTGAAAGTCGAGTAGGAATGTGCTGAGTGAGGTTGAGGATTGCGATATAGGGGAAGTCACTTATTGACGAGCTACCACACAGTCGGGACATCTTTGATTGTTGCATTTAATTGTTGCAGCATATTTTTTAATGCAATCGGCATGTAAACGCCGTTTGAATGTGTGTCTGGATTGGTATGATGTAAATTCGTTATCTAAGTTGTTCCATATTGTTGGAAAAGAATGGAATGGTAGTTGTTGGGACCAAGATGTTCTTGGTTTTTTTTTAAATAGTGGGTGCTTTTGCCGGGTGTCTGGTCTGGTTTTTCGTTTGGTAAACATGTCAGTGAATGATTCTATTAAGCGCATATGATACCAATCATGCATGAAAACAGCCGCTTGTACTTTGTGGATGTCGTAGATTTTGAGTATATTTTCTTTTTTAAAGAGAGGTTCTGTGTGGCTTCTATATTTCTTATTACATAAAACTCCGTATCGCGCATTTTTGAAGCTTGAACATTTTTTTGACCGCAGGGACGTGTCCCCATATTTGAACACCATAGACGAGATGGCTGTATATTAGAGCATAATATAATGTTTTAAGTGCGCTACCAGGAAAGAAGTGTTTAACTTTATTGATGTGGTATATGGCATTCACCATTTTAGAACAAACAGAGGACACATGTTTTTTGAAAGTCAGGTTTTCATCTATATGGATTCCTAAGAATTTTGTGGAGGATTCGTGCTCAAGATTTCCTATTCTGTTTAGTTCCTTATTATTTAAGTAAACCTTTATAAAGTTCCATTTGTCATCATTGTTCTCTGGGTGTATTAGCATATAGTTGCTTTTTTTAGTATTGATCACGAACTTATTGCTACAGCACCAAGCAAATATGTTGCGTAACTCATTATTCACATAACTTTCTACAAGGATGCCATTTTTTCCACCAGTTACTAGAGTCGTATCGTCCGCGTATGATAAGATATCCATGGTTGTCGAATTTGACATATCGTTAACGTAAATTAAGAAAATTATCGGTCCCAGAATTGATCCCTGGGGCGGAGTGCCCCAGGGATCAATTCTGGGACCGATAATTTTCTTAATTTACGTTAACGATATGTCAAATTCGACAACCATGGATATCTTATCATACGCGGACGATACGACTCTAGTATAAACTGGTGGAAAAAATGGCACATCACTTCCGTTAATTTAGATTTAATGCCATTGAGTTCAACATATTGCCTTCTATTTTGCAGATAGCTCTGAAACCATGAGTATGCTGTCCCTCGTATACCATAGTGATCTAGTTTATGGAGTAGAATATCGTGATTTATTGTGTCAAATGCTTTTGAGAGGTCGAGAAATAGAGCTAAAGTGGAATATCTTGTCATTTTGTCATTATTTGAGACAACTTGATCGAGGAGGTGTAATACAGGATGGAAGGTTGAATGATTAGGACGGAAGCCGTATTGGTGTTTATAGAGTATGTTTTGTTCATTTAAGAAGTCTAATAATCGTTTATGCATTATTTTTTCGAGAAGTTTAGAGATAGCTGGAAGAATGCTGATAGGTCTGTAGTTGGAAATTTCATGAGTGGTATTATTTTTTGGGATCGGGACTACTTTAGAAATTTTCATTTTGTTAGGGACTATTCCATGCTCTAAGGACAAGTTAAAAATATGCAATAATGCTGGGGCTATCTCCTCAATTGTTTCCTTGACAAGTTTAGTTGATATACCATTGAAATCCCTTGATAATTTCCCAGTCATAGAGAAACATGTGAGGATGATCTCCTGTATAGAGGTCGGAATTATTTTGAAATTGATGTCGTCTGGTTTGCGGTTATGGAGAAAATCTGTAAAATGAGAGTCATTTTCATGTTCATTGAGTTGGCTAGTTTCCCGCCCAATTTTTGAGAAAAAGTCATTGAACTTTTCCGATATGAGTTTGGAATTTTCAAGTTCTATTCCGTTTTCAGTAAAGGTCTTTGGGTTATTATTTGTGTTTCCATTTATCTTCAATGCACTATAACAGACCGGTATTCTGTGATGGGGAAGATTAGCTCACGTATCGTACAGGTAGATCAGTCGTAGTCGAAAACTTAGATATGTTCATATATTTATTCTTCACTCAGAGTAGATAAAGTGGAATATGAAAATAGTAATCAATGATAGAAACAAATGTCGGATACCGTACAAAATAACATAAATAGCAATAAGACTTGAATAGTTCTCCTTCCAACCTTCTTCCTTTTTGGTTACTAATGAAATCGGCTTTATATACAATTGTAAGGTAATAAGGAAATATATTAACAATAGAAATGAGCTTGACATAAGTAGCTTAGGGCAATATTATTATGCAGCTGGTCAATAGAAGAACAATACACAGGTAATTAAGAAAGCCGTTGTTAAGATATGAATAATAAAGATTAGGATTTAAATTGACCTGGCCAGCAAGAGAATGAGATTTAGCAAGAGATTTATTAGCTCCCCCCAAGTCATGACAGCTTTGGGTTTCAGAAATTAATGTTGTAGTTATGCAATAATATTCGCCTGTCATGACTTGGATAGAGAAAGCTTTGAAAATAGATTTATACACAAAATCTGCCCGGTGACAGATGCTCCCTCTCCAAATAAGATTCGTCCTCGAATCGATCAAAAGTCTAGCATACCACCAGTTAATAGATTTTGACATTTTGGTTTATTGTCTCTCAGGATTTGAGCACTGTCCAATCAGAAAACATGCAAAGGAATGTCCGTGAAATTGAATGCTATTATCCTTATTGAATTGTCCAAATATCTGACTTTGAGCAGTGATTGGTTTTGGTCTGCAGTTTCAAATGTTTCTAGAATTTCCGAAATTGAGAAAGGATCCTTTGGATTGTCCTTATACGTCTGAAGAATTAGACAGGTACATAGCAAATGGAATTTAAACTTTTTTCGGGTCAAACTTTCTACTATGTGTTTATGTTATATATGATATCTAAAATAAATTACAAAAGGGGGCCACCTTAAAAAGGGCCCATAACTCGCACTAGGGGCTGACACTTTTAAAAGTCAAGTTGTCATAAAACTGTTACGCCATACGGTATTTAGTAGAAGGGAGATTACTCCAGACGTACCGGTAACGTAACGAAGTCAAAATGAAAGTTGCTGTTTACAGCTAATTTGAAACGCACTATGCGGTTACATACCTTCAAAGTGGATACTACGCATTATTAATATGGCCAATTCCAAGCCATGGTATGTTCTACGTTCATCATTAGATGAAGATCCCCCAAATCATATGATATATGTCACTGTTTACAAATCACTGTGTACGCACTACCGATGTGCGATGTCCGATTCCGAGAATTCTGAATTTGCTTTTGAATCGGCGATCGACTGACCACACACGCATGCTTTATAAGCAATGTTTGCGAATAAATAGTCATTCATTAACTACTATTAAAACAAAACAAGTGACTATTTTAATCATAACGACCCAGTTGGGGAGTTAGTTTACGATTTCAAGCACACCAAAAAAAAATATTCTGTCGAATCTGGTAACGACGTCACGCGCAAATTTCCTAGAAAAATACGGAACGCCAGTTCGTTCTACACTGCATTACCATGTGTATACAAGATACAAGCCGACTCGTTAATGCGTATGATATAGAGCATACGACTCCATAATGATTGTTCTTATATGTACGCTTATTGGTATGTTTTGGGTCATATATATTAAAGTGATATGTTATATTCGATATCGTATTATCGTTTCATAAATGATGACCCGTCACACGTTATTGTGTGTGTTACTGATTTGGTTGTTTCACAATTTCACACCTGTTTTGTGTGTTTCTTTGCCGTTTTATTCCATTGCAAAGTGGATATTCTGTTGTTTCTTTTCTTGTTGATTTGTATGTTTTAGAAGTTGGAGTCTGTCGAAGTTGTGGGTTATGCTTGACCAAGTTTGTGGTGAAGTTATCACTTAGTTTTTTTTTTCGGTTGCTTTCAGTGTTGCTTTGTTCCATTTGGTGACGAAGTGGTATAGTTGTTTTTTGTTTTGTTTTGTTTGTTTTGTTTATTTTATTTTGTTTCTGTTTCATTGTTTTGTCTCCCGAAAAATTAATTTTCGAGGGACTTTAGAAATGGGCTCCATTCGTCCGTCCGTTTAGCCGTCCGATCGTCCGTCCGTCACACTTTTGAGTACCCTCATGGTGTAATCAACTCCTCCTACAGTTTTCATCCTAAAGATTTGAAACTTCTGAATATTGTTAGCCACATATTGGAGATGTGCAAAATGTATATAAACGGCGGATTTTTTTTATTTTTTACGGAGTTATTAACCCATTTCGACTTAGAAAATTTCAATATTTGTTATAATTTTCTGTATGAGGGTACCTTCATGGTGTAATCAACTCCTCCAACAGTTTTGATCATAGATGTTTGAAATTTCAGAATATTGTTACCCACACACTGGAGATGTGCAACATGTATATAGATGACGGAAAATATTTTTTTTCGGAGTTATTAACCCTTTTCGACTTAGAAAATTTCAACATTTGTTTTTAATTTCTTTAACAAAGCGGCATCGACTTGCCACGTTTTCGGGGGACACTGTGGTCTGCTGACCTTTATTCTATGTTGTTTTGTTTTATTTTGTAATTTGGAATTATGAGCTCATTGGATTTGTGAGTTATGGATTGCAGCCACGTTTTAGTTCTGAAGTTGCTTTCGTGTTCGCTTTCATATTCTACTTTGTTATTCAATTTCCTTCTGGTTCTTCGTTCTTTGTTTCACAGTTGTCGATTTCCTCTAAACCAATATACTGATCATTTGCTGGATCGTATCACTCAGTTTTGGTTCCTTGTTTCAGTGCTGCCAAGCAGCCTTTCCTTGACACTGGTGATGACAACAAAAGATGATGCATACTATGCGATGAAGTGTTATCCATTAACACAGAAGAAGAATCTGTCAGCGATGAGCTACGTGTTTCTTTCGACGATTTATCCCGAAGATGGTCCATACTGCACGAAAGCATCTGTAGTGAGCCTCCATATAGAGCTTTCCGTATTTGTGATAAGAGAATTGAGAACAATGTTGGTCAAACTATATATGCCCACAACTCGTGCAAGAAAACATTCAGAAATCGTGTACGAAGAAAAGAAGCTCAGAATTCCAAATTTCTATCAACTGTTGGAACAACCATTGATGAAGCGGTAATGCCCCTGGTAGAGACACCAACCAAACTAGCAAGATCAGAGACAAAAACTAAAACGGTGTGCTTTGTATGTAATGAAACTTCCAGCGTTGACAAACAGCCATACAATGATGGAGGGCTTGGTCGTTGTTCTGAGTCACGATCTGCAGCGAGGCTAACTGACCAAATGAGATCAAAATTACTACAGGTGGACGACAAGTTCCATGGGGCTGCAAAGAGTTTAGATGTGCTTTTGAGTGGAGTTTCTTATGATGTTTTTGCTGCTGATGTTTTTTACCACAAACTGTGTATCAATATACTCCTGCTGCTGGAGATGATGATAAAGTTATTATCAACAATGTTATCAGTGATTTTCTGGATATGTTGGAGACACGCGTGATCAGAGACAAAGACGCTTTCTTCTTAGTGGAGTTGGTTAAGGATGCTAGTGATATGTGCGAGGAACGCGGGTTGACCGAGGTGCCCTATCAGTTACGATATTCATCCAAATTAAAAGCGACGATTGTGGACAGATTCGGGACCCTAATTGGTTTTTTGGTTGTGGGACGTAATAATATCGTATATCCACAAGACGTCAACCCACTTATGTATTCGATATCCATTCTACACAGTCGTGGTATGCGTGATGATGATCTTGTGATGTCTTTCGCCAAGTTAGTCAGAAGAAAAGCAGCTGACAGAAAGGGAACGGAATCGTGGCCTCCAACGCCAGAAGAATTCATTGATTCTTTAGAAAACAGCAAACCTTTAAGTTGCATTTATAATGCAATATCGTGGTCCGTGAATCCTCAAAGAAAGAAGAATGTTTTCGGTTTCGCAGAAGCCCCAAGTGAATCACAAGCAGAACGGATATCATCAATTGCTAACAGTTGGGAAATGATGATAAATAACGACAGGCCACCTTTGAACACAGCATTGAGCTTGACTTTACACAGAATATCTGGGAGTAAAGAATCTACGATGCTTTTACACCACAGTGGTATGGGTATTTCGTACACCGATGTGCGATTTCTGAACAATACTTGGGGGAGGAGTGTGGATGGCAGTACGTCACTGGTACCTCCAGGTTTCATAAAGGGTGAGAGCGCACATGTTACTTTTGACAATTCTGATGGCCGTCAGCAGACATTGACCGGGACGCACACAACGCACCACACAACGGGAACAATTTTCCAGCCGATAACACCGACCAATATCAACGCAACGACCAAAACATGGACACCTAAGAGACTAGGGCCAGAATTACAAGCGTCTTACAAAATTCCACGGAAGAGACTGTCACCTCCTCCCTTTCCAAAGTTCTCAGACAGTTTCAAAGACTCAAAGCTGTTAGATGACTCATTTAACCGAGATATTGCGTTTGTTCTTGTAGCATCAGAAGGAGATAGGTGCGCGTCCAAGTATCTCAACACAGAGGATCTAGAACCTGCCGGATCATGGACAGCATTTATGAAGCTAGTAACTAATTCGACTACTCAGAGATGCAAACTCGAATACCTACCAGTCGTACCACTCCCTCCTGGTGATAATGTCGTCAAATTTTACTTGGAAAGAATACTACAGATAATAGAGGAGCTAGATCTTAAACATGTATTCGTGCATGCGGATGAAGCTATCAACAGCAAGCTGCTCATTATATCATGGCTGGAAAATGGGCGCTATGACAAGATTATCCCACTTATGGGTGGCTTCCATACGCTAATGATGTACCTGAAGATTTTATTCAAAAGGTACGGCTGCTTGGGATTTCGAGAGTGGTGGGTGGATGCAGGTGTAATCGCCGAAGGATCTGTAGACCAAGCCATTGAAGGGCGAAACTACTTCCGAGGGATACGTTTACACAAGCAGACGTTCGAGGCCCTAGTCAGGTCACGGCTACAGCATAATGGGACACCAATCAGTGAGCATCTTGGAGTATTGTTAGCTAATCTCAGACACCGACCAGCTCATGAAACAATATCTCCAGTGTTGAATTCTCCAGAATTTCAAACTATTTGTGAACTTGTGACAAAATCAACAGGAACAGAATCGCAGATGGTAGTTGGTTATCTGCGTGACGTTTCCACAATGCTCTCAATGATAAGTGCTGTAAGAGAAAATTGTATTGAAAGGCACATGGCGGCTGAAAGATGTATCCTACCAATGTGTTTTGCCTTTGGTCATACCCATTATTCCAGATACTTGACCTTCCAACATGTCCGCATGGAACAGATGAAGATATCAAAAGATCCGGCGTGGGTAGATCTGTCTGAACACGGATTTGGAGGTTCAAGATCGGGTGAACCGTTTTCGACCATCCACGGCGACCTGATAACAGAAACGACTATCAATAGGGAAGTGAAGGTGAGAGGAGGGCCAATGCAGGGTGGATTTAGTACAGATACACGAGCAGTCAACACATATGTCAAAACTACTCATATTATGGCGAAGATCAGGTCGACAATAAAGGACAAACTCCACGTACTAACATCGACACCGGTACACAAAGAGACAACATCCAAAGCAAAGAACACACACGAGAAGATGGTGACGAATCTTGTTGGGCAGCTGCACTCTTATTTTGATCCATTCCAGGAAGGCCCAGCACGACATCTAGTCACAGGAGCAGAGGTTGAACCAGCTGTTATAAAGGGTTTACTGGGTGCAAATTCGACGGGGGAAGTTATTATTCAAGCTTTCTTTAAGGACAGACTGATGAGTGAAGAAAAGGAAAAACCTAGTATATTCGATAAGATAAAGAAACCGAAGATTAAAACAGGTATGGAGAAAAAGAAGAAAGACATAAAGATTGTTAATGTACTCAAAGAAGATAGACAGGCTTTTGGAACCCTTGTCGGCAGATCACTGTCTCCCATTGAAGCTCACAGCTATCCATTGACAACAATTCCGCTGGCACTAGCTACACCGGAACGTGATTTGATGCAAGGCTCTAAAGCTTCACTTCGGAACTACATGATAGACGAGGCTGAAGCATGGGTTTCTAGTCCATTGGAGGGCGCTCACTGGATAGTCGATGGGATGGCGGTTGTGAATCAGTTCAACCTTGTGATACTTGGAAAGACTTTGGGTGGGCGATCTTGCAGTCGTGTTCCCCTCCTAGAAATTCTAAAGCAAAGTCGATGTCCATCATATTTGATTCATATTCATCAGTAACAACTAAACAACTCACACAATCAAGGCGAGGACAATCAAGCCGCCGAACGCATATTGACAATGAGAATCAACACATGCCCAAGGGAAGAGACTGGATTGAATTCCTGCACAACAGCGAAAATAAAACGGAATTAATATCTTTCCTTTCTAACTTCTTCATGGGAGATGATGTTCGTCTGGAACTTTCAATGCCACTTATTGTGACCAAGGAGGAGGAATGGTGGTTAGTCTCCAATGACCATATTCAAAAGCTAAATAACTGCAATCACACAGAGGCTGACACAAGACTTATTTTATCATCGTCACAAGCTGACGGGCATGTTATCGTGAGAGCTGCAGATACCGATGTATTCATTCTCCTTGTCCATGCATACTCTCTAATGAAACCAACGCATTCGTGGTATATGAAAGTTGACCACACACGATATGTCAACATTTCGAAGGTGTGCGATCATTATGGAAAGGAAATTTGTGAAATACTCCCGGCATATCACAGCATCACTGGCTGCGACACCACATCCTACCCATACAAGGTTGGCAAGGTAAAACCTCTTAAGAAAATGATATCAAGGAACTCAGGTCACCTGCTAAAAACTCACGGCTCATCTCTGACATCGTATACCAACATCAATGATGCTAAGCTATTTATGCAGATGATAATGTATAGTGGAAAATCAGAAGAGCACTATGTTGGCACCAGAATTAGGATGTACGACAAACAAAAAATAAAATCTAGTTCCAATTTATGCCCAGATGAACACAGTGCCGAACAACATATCAAAAGAAGTGATTTGCAATGTTTTATCTGGCGACAGTGTATGTCACAGAACATCAAATACCCACCAATTGACAACAGAGGGTGGATAAAGGAGGATGGTGCGGTGGTTCCCGTGTGGTATCTCTGTCCACGATTACCACCAGGACTTTCTAATTGCATGGAGCATCCATCCAAACTGACATGCCCTGATATTGGGACTGGTGATGACGCAATGGATTGCCTTGGACCCTCTCCCGTCAAGAGGAAGAGGGAGGCTTCGTCGGGTTTTATTCAGCAAGCAGCGGCTGTACTCGATAACATTAAGTCAGATGACAGCAGTGACAAATCGGACCACGAAAGTATCCATTCTGATGAGTCATCGATGTCAGATTGGAGTGATGAATTTTAGTTATCTCACTGATGTTATCTGTATTACACGTTTGTGCCAATAACGATGCCATATCCGACTTGACACCACGAAACCACAATATGTGCGTTCTATATATCAGACAGATTTTATTATGTTAATAGGAGGTTTAATTTTTGTCAGCCTATATAGCAAAAGTTACAATGATTGCCTCCATTTCACCCAAATCAATAGATAATGAATAGCTTTCTCAATTACGAGTTTTTGTAACCGTATGGTCATGATGATGTTATCAAGTATCTTTCATTTATATGGCAAGCTGAACATAAGCTTTGGAAATTCAGTCAATTGTGGTGTCAAATCGCATACCGTGGATCTTTAGTGATAACACATCGAAATGTAGGAAAAATTAACTCAAACTAGATATTTTGCATATATTCCAATGGTCAAGTTTATCAACAAAATGATTATTTATAACATAAAATGAACATGCTAACTCAGTTTATAGTTTCCATGTAACCTATGCCCATACAATATCATTGACTAAACCTAACATACAACCTGAAAAACAGTGTACATTTTTTTTGGTGGGATTAGAACCTCGGCCTGTGACGACGAGCGCGACGTCAATGCCACACTGCCACCGACGTGACCCACCCAACACATACACACCCATTATATATAATAATAATTTAGACAAATACAATGCTAAATTATTTCTATAGATGACAATGTATAGTGACGAGCGCTGTTGGCATGATAATTAGCATGCAGGGTATGTTAGTTTTGAAAGTTGATCTGTGCAATTAGAAAGTCATGGTGGTAATTGTGGACAGAGATACCACACAGGACAATCCTCCTTTATCCAACCTCTGTTGTCAAGGGGTGGGTTTTGTATGTGGTGTCGCTGGCCGTGTGGTATTGACGTCAGACTTTGAGTCGCAAGGCTCGCCGTCATGGACCGGGGTTCGAATCACATCCAATCAAAAACATGTACATTAGCAATAAGTATTCTAAAATCCACGTAAATACTCAATATGTGGGCATTTGGTCAAATTTCATTTCAGTTTGAGCTTTTGTGACGAATAATTAGCTGGATATAGTGGATTTTGTAACAAAATGGCTGCCAAATCTTGAATAAATAATATGCTAAATATTCAATATCTATTCCAAACCCACGTAAATGCTCAATATGTGCACAATTGGCCAAATTTCATATCAGTTTGAGCTTTTGTGATTAATAAGTAGCTAGATATCGTGGATTTTGGAACAAAAAGGTGGCCATCTTGGATTTTGGCAGCCATTTTGAATAAAATAACAGAGCTAAATATGCAATATTTATTCCAAACCCACGTAAATACTCAATGTGTGCACATTTGGCCAAATTTCATATCAGTTTGAGCTTTTGTGATAAATAAATAGCTAGATATGGTGGATGTTGGAACAAAAATGTGGCCATTTTGAATTTTGGCGGCCATTTTGAATAAAATTACAGAGCTAAATATGCGATATGTATTCCAAACCAATGTAAATACTCAATATGTCTATATTTGTCCAATTTTCATTCAGATGGCGCTTTTGTGGTGACTAAATAGCTGAATCTAGTGGATTTTGGAACAAAAAGGCGGCCATCTTGGATTTTGGCGGCCATTTTGAATCACGTGACCTTTTCAAGGTGGCCCCCATCTTTATTTTCTTCAGAATATATTATTTTATCAAAATCAACTGAGAAAAGTTTGACCCCAAAAAAAGTTTAATTTACTTTGGCATGCACCTGTCTAAATGGGTTGATTGTGATGTACAGGTGTTCCCGGAACAAATGGAGTCTCAGTCAGAATTAATTTGGCTTCTTTGTCTAAATCCTCCATTCTTATCCATGTTGAGTTCTCTTCAGGAAGATTCTTCCACTGAATCAAATATTCGTGAGATCCTTTATTATTCCTGTATTTAAGTACTTTTTTTAGTCACTGTTTTGGTCTGCATGAATGTTTGCTTTTGTTTGTTGTTGGACATTGTGTCAGAATTGTGGATATATTTGGCACATGAAAATTCTTTTGACTCTATTTGAACTGATGCTGTGGTGAATTTTACACTGTTGGTTGAGCAAGAAACATCAGATGTGAGTACTGGATCACTTTGCATATCACAATCTTTCGTGAGAGAATCTGTTTTACAGGCATCAGTCTGACAAGTCATGTCACTGAACTCGTTATTCACCGACTGTGTTGAACTGTCAACCAGGTCTAGAATTTCACTTGAATGTTTGTGAGGCATTTGAATATGCATTTGTGGAGTTGTACTAACATTTTGTAGGATATTTGTAGAATTGGGAACTGCTTGCAACGAGCTTGTTCTTGAGTGAAATCCCGGAGGTGGCGACAGGAAAAACTTTTTCTGCTCCTGAAGAATTTGCTGTCTGTCCTCACTGAACTGTTTAATTATGTTCCTTGTCCTCCATTTCTGCGCTCTGTCATGGTCACGCTGTTGTGTTTTAGTAGATTTAACGTTCTGCTGACTGTTCCACACTAGATTTAATTTTGTAACATCCGCATCCATGTCAATATTCCATTTTAAAGCTGCTCCTTGTGATTGAACAGAATGGATCAGAATTCTGATGTGTTCGGGGAGTCCGTGTACCATCATCTTGTGCCGCGAGATGTATCAAGATCGTTGTCCGAGCTAAAAAGTCAGACAGCCTAGATTCTACCACCAATTATAACAGACCGGTATTCTGTGATGGGGAAGATTAGCTCACGTATCGTACAGGTAGATCAGTCGTAGTCGAAAACTTAGATATGTTCATATATTTATTCTTCACTCAGAGTAGATAAAGTGGAATATGAAAATAGTAATCAATGATAGATACAAATGTCGGATACCGTACAAAATAACATAAATAGCAATAAGACTTGAATAGTTCTCCTTACAACCTTCTTCCTTTTTGGTTACTAATGAAATCGGCTTTATATACAACTAGAAGGTGACCCGACTTCGTCCGGGCTTTGACCTTGAATTGTCCATTTTGAAGGTCAAGTGGGGTCACGATTTGACCAGTTCAAAACACTGCCCGGACAAACGTGCCCTTCGAAATTCATCCGGTTTTACCTGATTTTACCTTGAATTGATCATTTAGAAGGTCGAGGTCAGGTCGGGGTCACGATTTGACCCGTCCAAAATACTCAGTGGACAAAAGTAACCCTATGTAACAAATTTCGTGGAAATCACATCAAAATTCGCGATTTGACCTTGAATTGACCCGACTTAAAGGTCAAGGTCACATCGCACGGGCAAACGAATACGAAAGTACCCCCACATACGAAGTTTCATCGAAATCCCGTGATATTCGGGCGTTTGACCTTGAAATGACCCGATTTCAAGGTCAAGGTCATGTCACACGGGCAAATTAATAGGCCTATGTCACTCCCCGGCCGAAAATACCCACACATACCAAGTTTCATCGAAATCGGCTTGGCCGTTTTCGAGTCCATCGATTACAGACACACACACACACAGACACACACACAGACAGATCTTCCAAAATATATATTGGCCAGCCGATGAGCCCGACGTTGTCCGGGCTATTCATCCGGGCTATTCAAGCCGATAGCTCCCCGAAAACTCTCACATTGCCGAAAACGTGTATTTAGTAATATCGTTGTTGTTGATATTTACGGCTTGGGGGCTATTCATCCGGGCTATTCAAAAACCAAATTTCAAGTCGATAGCTCTACCTGTTTCCGAGATCTGGTCTGCGCATGCGCGAAGCTGGCGTCGCACGGGCTCGGCGACCTGATAAAATTTGTATCCGGGGCAAGATACATTCACATATCAAATTTCAAGTCGATAGCTCCATCCGTTTCCGAGATTTCGTCTGCGCATGCGCGAAGCTGGCATCGCACGGGCTCGGCGACCCGATAAAATTTGTATCTGGGGCAAGATACATCCACATAGCAAATTTAAAGTCGATAGCTCCACCAGTTTCCGAGATCTCATCTGCGCATGCGCGAAGCGGGTGCAGCACGGGCTCGCCAATACGACAACGTCCACCGCCTGGTCAAACTACACACACGTACCAAGTTTCGTCCCGATCGGTCGAGAATCGTAGATTTGTATTAATGACATACAGACAGACAGACAGACATACAGACAGACAGGTCTTCAAAATATATATGAGATAGATTGGCAGATTCCAGTAGCTTTATAACGGTATATCTGGGGAGAAATCTGATGCTGTATTCGTGATTATCTGGGATGATTTCGGTATATACCGAACGTATATACTGTAAAAACAAAGCGCGCCATCCGTGCTCGCAGGGTTGGTCAGAAACAAATGTTTTTTAAATTTAATTTATGTTCCGTATATCTCTCTGCAGATGCTAATAACGTTGAATGGCAAACAGACGCTCTTTATAGCGATGCGTCAAAAACAAACGCTCATTAAATAATCACTTGATTAACCCACGCCGTGCCTTTGCAGTGATTTGGGAGTGGATAAAGGGTGCTCTGAGCTTCTCCAAAACGCGACCACGGCGGTGTCGGTGGGTTTTTACACTTACATACGAAATTTGAGCTACCGGCGGCGTTTGTCCGAAACATGACATATTAATTTAATTTTTTGTTTATATTTTTGAATTAATTTTTGGTTGTTCAATATTTTACCCGATTTGACCTTGAATTGATCATTTTCAAGGTCAAGGTCAGGTCGGGGTCACAATTTAACCCGTCCATGACACATCCGGTAGGTAGCAAGTTTGAGCTCAATCGGTTCCAGTCTATAAAGGACACCCACATATATATCATTTGTGGGTACCCGTTTCAAGGTGAAGATCACCTAGGGCGGAAAAACTGACCCGATCCGCGTTCCTACGAAGCCATAAGTACGTAAGAATCACACAGCACGCTCATGTCTGTATAATGACGCACATGCCCAGACGTAAGAATCACATTTACGCACATACGCTCTTTATCAACTACACTGCAGATAGGAACGCTCTTTAACTATCAACGCGATTAACCCCGAAGAGCAAGTTTGAGCTCAATCGGTTCCAGTCTATAAAGGACACCCACATATATATCATTTGTGGGTACCCGTTTCAAGGTGAAGATCACCTAGGGCGGAAAAAGTGACCCGATCCGCGTTCCTACGAAGCCATAAGTACGTAAGAATCACACAGCACGCTCATGTCTGTATAATGACGCACATGCCCAGACCCAGACGTAAGAATCACATTTACGCACATACGCTCTTTATCAACGACACTGCGGATACGAACGCTCTTTAACTATCAACGCGATTAACCCCCGCCGTGCCTTTGCAGTGATTTGGGAGTGGATAAAGGGTGCTCTGAGCTTCTCAAAAACGCGACCACGGTCGTGTCGGTGGGATTTTACACTTACATAGGAAGTTTGAGCTCAATCTGTACACGCGTTTTGGATTCTATGAAGTACCCACACACACACACACATATATATATACAGAGTTCTCAAAATATTTTGTTTTTTTATTGTTAATTTTTTTTAATTTTAAATTGTTTTAATTAAATTTTAAATTGTTTTAATTAATTTTTTTGTTTCTGGCGGAAAAATTTACCCGTAGAAATCCCCCCTTCCTAGGAACGACAGACAACGCATTCTTTGTTTCGTGGAATCTCTCTACGATAACATTGCATTGAATTGAAATTATATTTTAAATTGTTTTAATTAATTTTTTTGTTTCTGGCGGAAAAATTTACCCGTAGAAATCCCCCCTTCCTAGGAACGACAGACAACGCATTCTTTGTTTCGTGAAATCTCTCTACGATAACATTGCATTGAATTTAAAACAAACGCTTCCCGTCGGGAAATCTGTCTGCATAATATTTCGAGTCTGCCGTACCCGTCGTAATGTCGTGAAATCTCTCTGCATAATAGATAACATTGCATTGAATCTGTTGTTGGCATTCAGGGCTTCGGGTCGTTGTTGTTGGCATCACGGCTCCCCGAAAACTCTCACATTGCCGAAAACGTGTATTTAGTAATATCGTTGTTGTTGATATTTACGGCTTGGGGGCTATTTTCTCGCCAACAATGTCGTTGGCGTTCACGGTTTGGGGCAGTGTGTATAGCTGCGTGAGTTAGCAGGAATCGAGGGGTGTAAGTTTAGAGCTTGTTTATATGAATGTTTCGGAAATAGACTAAGATTTCCAGCCGTAACAAAAAATGTATACATCAGAAAATGTAAATTCTATATTTTGCGAGGTATTAGCAAGTTTTGGCTCAACGGGTTTAGCAGTTTGAAGTGAATATGGATATAAAAATATACATATACAGATATAAAAAAAAATGTAGAGTTACTCCTCTTGGATCGCGAGCGAATATCAATTAACCCCGAAGTGCCGATTGCGGTGAATTTGATGATTGGGAAGGGAGAGACGATGCTCTGAGCTTCTCAAAAAGGCGACCACGGTCGTGTCGGTGGTATTTTACACTTACATAGGAAGTTTGAGCTCAATCTGTACACGCGTTTTGGATTCTATGAAGTACCCACACACATATATATATATACGAAGTCTCAAAATATATAGTATAGACTAGCAGGTTAGCCCGCCACTGGCGGCATTCGTCCCATGGCTTTGTTCGAAAAAGCAATTGCAACAGGTTCCGAGACACTTGTGCTGCATTTGCAGCAAATTTTGGCAATAGTCAGAAACATGACAATTTTAATTTAATTTTTTGTTTTTCAATGAGTTAATTATTTTGTTTTTCAATGAGTTAATTGTGCCTTTTTAATTTTTTAATTTAATTTTGTTTTTAAATTTTACCCGATTTTTTTTGGTTTTTCAAGGAGTTAATTGTGCCTTTTTAATTTTGTTTTTAAATTTTACCCGATTTTTTTTGGTTTTTCAATGAACCCGTCCATGACACTTCCCGTATTTAGCAAGTTTGAGCTCAATCGGTTCGAGTCTATAAAGGACACACACATATATATGACACTTCCCGTAGGTAGCAAGTTTGAGCTCAATCTGCATTCCCTGGAATTTCCCAGTCAATATTTAGCAAGTTTGAGCTTAATCGGTTCGAGTCTATAAAGGACACACTCATATATATGACACTTCCCGTAGGTAGCAAGTTTGAGCTCAATCGGCATTCCCTGGAATTTCCCATTCACCAACGCGGTGTAATTTTGGTACATATATAGAGACCAATTGTCCATCGGCTGTCATGTGTAGTAAAGATGTCTTATAAGCCGACATTGCCGTGGGGATGCCCGTTCCTACACGCGTTTTCGATTCTATGAAGTACCCACATATATACACACATACATATATACATATATATATAGCTATATATATATATATATATACGGAAGTCTCAAATTATATAGTAGATTGGCAGATTCCAGTAGCTTTATAACGGTATATCTGGGGAGAAATCTGATGCTATATTCGTGATTATCTGGGATGATTTCGGTATATATCAAAGGTATATACTGTAAAAACAAAGCGCGCCATCCGTGCTCGCAGGGAATAAATTTCGAGCGATAACGTTTGCGTAAATACGAAATTGTGAGTGTTGGTTTGTAACCGGGATTTCTGAGAAGCATTATGCCTACAACTACCCCCCCCCCCCCCCCTAAGCCCTGACCTAAGTGTCATACATACTATAACAATGATGTTGTAAGAGCTCCAATAAATCTCCCCGCATAGGCAAGCACTCAATGTTGAATGGGAAACAGACGCTCTTTATAGAGATGCGTCAAAAACAAACGCTCATTAAATAATCACTTGATTAACCCACGCCGTGCCTTTGCGGTGATTTGAGATTGGAGAACGGGTGCTCGGAGCTTCTCTAAAACGCGACCACGGTCGTGTCGGTGGGATTTGACACTTACATAGGAAGTTTGAGCTCAATCTTTACACGTGTTTTGGATTCTATGAAGTACCCACACACACACATATATGCATATATACGGAGTTCTCAAAATATATAGTATAGACTAGAAGGTGACCCGACTTCGTCCGGGCTTTGACCTTGAATTGTCTATTTTGAAGGCCAAGGTCAAGTGGGATCACGATTTGACCTGTCCAAAACAGTGCCCGAACAAAAGTACCCGACAAAAGTACCTGTCGAAATCCATCCGGATTTACCCGATTTGACCTTGAATTGACCATTTTGAAGGTCAAGGTCAGGTGGGGTCAAACACCAACACCCCAAAAATGGTGGAAATTGGCCCAGCGGATACCGGGAAATCAGCCCAGCGGATACCGAGATACCCTATGCATCAAATTTCGTCAAATCCGCCAGTTTAACCCGATTTGATTTCCACTCAAGTATATAAACGCGCCTCATATACACATGCTCATTAATCATCAAGTTTCAACGTAAAGATAAATTACCATCGGTGCCCGAGATATCGCCAAGACGTCTGAAACAGTGAAATGCATCGGCCGGTTAAGCGTTAACGTGATCTAACGTTATGACCTCTAACGACGTCATAGAAGTTACGCATTGTTTTTATCCTGATGGAAGATAGTACCACTTCTTCTTGATAATTGAGGCAGATAACTGAAACGGATACATACGCATTATATATCGTTGGAAAGAGGAAACACGAAAGATTCTCACAGTGTCATTATTATGACTGGCATTTTATTATTCACGCTGTTTCGAATCGATTTGTAAGCACCGAACTCAAATGAAAGTCCCGTAACACAGCGTAAAAACAGATTTGTCCTCGGCACGTGAAAAGTAGACCTCGGATCTGAAAATCAATAGGCCTATGTTACTCCTGGCCCGAAAATACCCCCACATACCAAGTTTCATCGAAATCGGGTCGGCCGTTTTCGAGTTCATCGATTGCACACACACAAACACACACACACACACACACAAACAGATCTTCCAAAATATATAATAGATTGTAAGGTAATAAGGAAATATATTAACAATAGAAATGAGCTTGACATATTAAGTAGCTTAGGGCAATATTATTATGCAGCTGGTCAATAGAAGAACAATACACAGGTAATTAAGAAAGCCGTTGTTAAGATATGAATAATAAAGATTAGGATTTAAATGACCTGGCCAGCAAGAGAATGAGATTTAGCAAGAGATTTATTAGCCCCCCAAGTCATGACAGCTTTGGGTTTCAGAAATTAATGTTGTAGTTATGCAATAATATTAGCCTGTCATGACTTGGATAGAGAAAGCTTTGAAAATAGATTTATACACAAAATCTGCCTGGTGACAGCACCCTTAAGTATTTCCCATGTTTTCTTTAAGTTATTTTTATTTACTTCTAGAATATTTGTATAGTATATATTTTTACTCCTTCTGATTAGTTTATTATATAAGGTACGATAGCTCAAATATTTATTTACGTTCGTTTCCGTGGGTTTATTCAATTTGTGTAAATATAGCTGGTTCTTAACCCTTTGAACCCTGGCGCCCCACAGTGATCGACACCCTGACCCGGGGCTCTCAGTGGTATGTCCGCTTAAATTAGACAGTGTCTAGTAGCATGGGGTTGATTATGTTCAAATTGCGACACCGGTCTGAAGCTTTACAGGTTTGTCCCCCATGGATCAGCGATCATTATAAGATCGCGAGACTTTGCCTCGCGGCAACTCCTTGATAACGGTTGCTAGGCAACTACCCGGAATTGACTGGAAAATGTAAATATAGCATATAGCATCGTAATTCAACCTCAGTGATTGCATTTTTTGATGCAGGTACTACCCTAACGTGAAATTTTAGATATACCCGACCAGAATAGTTAACCAAATATCCCATTTAAGGGTAGCAACGGTTGCTAAGCAAATACCACAACTGATCGAATGACATAATTGCACTAACCATTCAGTGGTATGTTTTGCCTTAATTTAGACAGTGTCTAGTCGCATGGTGTTGGTTATGTTGAAAGGGGACACCTACCTGAAACTGTGCAGGCATGATATATGCATGCACAGACCACTGATCATTGTAAGATCGGGAGACTTTGCCACCCGATCTCGCCTTAGAAACGGTTACTATGCAACTACCCGAAATTTGCAGGATAAACGAATTCTAGCTTATAACGTTGTAATTATACATCAGCGAATTGCGTTTCGATGCAACCAATATCCTAATGTGAAATTAAGATATACCTGACCATGCGCGAGTAAGTCAACTTGATATGCGATAGACTTTTTACTACATGTGGCACAACAGAGACTGATATTACAGAGACCAGAAACAACGTAATTTCCCGTAACATATCGTGGCCCCATTGTTCAAGTAAGCTGTCTAGATTGTGTCTACTGTACTAACATGTGAAACATGCAACAAAATGTCATATATAGCGCCACATTTCACTTAAATGCATTTTAAAAAATGAATTATAGCCTGCGCCCATGCGCATATTTTCCTAGCCGTTTCTAGTGGGCAGCCAATCCATATAGACACCTTTGCCAGCGCTGACTTCAATAGGCCAATTTAAATATATATATATTACTGGGTATGTCGTGTATAAGTATGTTATAAACCATTTATTTGTCATTGCGCTAGTCTGCGCATGCGCGAATAAATCAACTTCATATGCGATAGACCCTTCCCCATATGTAGCAGAACACTGGTTAATATACGCGAGGGTAATTTAAACTGAAATTGTGTGTCTAAATTTATATGTCTGTTCTGTACACACACGGGGAACATGAAATTATATGCCGTAAATATAGCAGCACAGTTCGCTTAAAATATCGTATGTTTTTGTAGATTATATGCTATGCGCATGCGCATATATTTCTACCCGATACTAGCGGTCAACCATTCCATACGCACCATGGGCGCCGCTGACATATGTGGGGGCAATTTAAATATAAATCAGTGGGTCTGACGCTCGTTATACTATATATAAATTTGCTACCAAATCATGTCGTCGCTGCACCGAAATATCGGTGTTACGGGATATAGTCACGGTTCGTTTGCACCTAAATATCGGTGTTACGGGTTCAAAGGGTTAACAATACTTGACTTAATCAATCCAGCTGTTATCCAAGGATTGCGTTTTATGAATTTTTTGGGTATATGTCGACTTTTGATGGGGAAAGCTAGTTCATATGCATTCATATAGATATCTAAGAAGATTTCATATGCTTGGTCGACACTTCTACAAGATGTGACGGAGTCAAAGGTACAAGATTTAAAAAGATTTTTGAATCTAATTATGTTATCAGGACTAAAACTTCTTTGATTGGTGCTGTTTTGTCTCTTTTGGTTAGATTCTGAATAAAATATGCCGAAATGATTGGAAACATCGCATGTGATTATGCCAGATTTACATTCGCCTTGTAGGTTATTGGTATATATATTATCGATGAGAGTTGCTGAATGATCAGTCATTCGAGTAGGCTTAGTTATCCTTGGCACGAATCCTCTTGTGAAAATGTTATTTATGAAATCGTTCGTTTTTGTATGAGATTGAGTCGGTCAATATTAAAGTCTCCTGATATATATGATTTGTGGTTATTATTTTTTTCTAGAATATCGTCGAATTTTTTCAAAAATTGATCAATGTTGTCCTTTGGTGCGGTATTTGGTCTGTAAACGCAGCCGATTATCCGAGAGTCATTTTTTCCTGGGTTAATTTCCACGAATATTGTTTCTATTACGTGTGGAATAAATTCACTAAGGTCGGGTCGATTTTTATAGTGAATGGAATCTTTTATGTAAAGGCATACACCACCTCTACCATCATCGTCATCAGCCCTACACTTGAATTCCATAGGGTGATATCCCGGTATTTGGAAGTGCGATGCTTGTCGTATTTTAAATGTTTCAGTTAAAGCAATAACGTCGAATGAATTATTATTCGACTTTAAGTCGCATAGGAGATTACACAAAGAATCGAAATTTGCATTGATGCTTCGACAGTTGAGGCTGAATATTGAAAATTTTGGTTTTTTATTTGATTGGTCTAAAGTGTGTGATGGTGAAATGTATCCACATTCATTGCAGGTATTAATAGCGGAATTGAAATAATCGTCATTTTCCTGTTCCGCTTCGTTCCATTTCATTGTAAAGTTATATTCATCAGAATCCCGAACCTCACTCAAATTTATGCTATGTGTAGCCATGAGTACGACCTATAATGGAATGAATGAAATGTATGCCCTCCACTTCAGAATGAATTAAAGATGCAAGCATGAATATGTATAGTCCGTGCATTGTTACTAGAGCTAACCGTAATATGAAGTACATATTATTTTAATGATGTGTTGTATTCGGCGGGTATATGTTTCTGGTAAGTCCTCGTGTACAAATCAATCGACGGTCAATTAACATTTCAAATTCCGCTTGTTATTTTCTCATGAAAGTATTGCCAAAAAAGTGCATATCTGCAACTTGACCTGTAGGCTATCTAATTGACCCGCAACGAGGACTTACGTCATAGTATAAATAGATAACTCCATAATATACATATAGGTATATAGACCTATATGGCTAAATGTACGAGTGTGGGCCAATATGTTGAAAATACATGAACAAGAATCTATATTAATAAAACATGAAGATTTATAAATAAATGTATG
The DNA here is from genome assembly GCA_032622095.1 of Siphonodentalium dalli. Lineage (NCBI taxonomy): Eukaryota > Metazoa > Mollusca > Scaphopoda > Gadilida > Siphonodentaliidae > Siphonodentalium > Siphonodentalium dalli. The sequence goes on along the minus strand of CP136069.1, from coordinate 102,727,135 downwards.
TACATGTATGGTACACCGACTTCTGATTATATTTGACAAAGGATAATTTGTTTTCAAAAGAAATCTAAATTCATGAATTAATTCATCTTAATAGAGTTGACTTAATTGTGCTCGGAATGTTTCGGACCTGACTGTACTGTCACAACATGACCTAATTCAATAATAATAAATGTCAAGGTCAGTTTGATCACATCGGATTCGTGAAATATCTCGTGTGCAAGAAACTTGAAAACATCACATTTGAGCTATTCTTATTTCTTATAAAAGTTATTCGGAGTTTACATTCATTCAAACGATTTGTGTAAATGTCAGGCAATTGTTGCACAAACAGTTTTATGGTGTCTTCGATTTTATTTAAGGACTTTGCTAACCCAATTTTCCCCAAATTTTATGGAGTCAAAATAAAGGTTTATGTTCACTTTTACACCCCCGTGTACGTGGTATCGCCAAAACCGAGGGTATCGCCAAAACCGAGAATATGGGAAAGTCATTTTAACGTATTTGATATGGGGATATGTTTGTTTCTCATTGTAATACAGACATCGAGTATCGTATGTGTATGTCCACACGAAGCAGGAGTATTTATCCACTAGTTGTCATTTAGTTTTCCCAGATCAGACCATTAATTTTTTTTTGGCGAATTTTTTCAATGGTGTTTTTACTTTTGCTCACTCAAATTTTCGAGAACATCCATTCACTGGTATAGTTCCTGGACTCCCACGCTTCCAAAACAAATGCCGGTATATAGTTTAATCTGTCAATGAAGCATACGATTTGACAGAATTTAAAAAATCCCTGTCATTCTCAATATCCGCGCGATATGAAGGGACCACTGTCGGTCCAGAAAGATGCGAACGGCACAGATGAAGATGCGCCAAACGCCGAGTTTCTGTGCAGTAAATATGCGTATTACTTAAGGAGTTCTGATGAGTTTTCGAGTGTTTTTATGTGTATCTGAGACTTGTAAATTGGACTGCGAATGTCATCTGAAATATGAATCCATAACATATTCAAAATATTGTGTGCATATATGAATGTGTTTCAATTGAAATTAATTGAACATCCATCTCAGCATTCAGATTTGCGATCTCAAGAATGTGAATGAATGATAGTGCGATGCCTTGACCACACGCACGTGAATGCTGCCGTTTGCATGCATGCACCTAATCGGATATTCGTTTAGTATTAACATGCTTGGAGTTTGTATATAGACCACACATGCCGGACGACACGCTATGGCGTATCAACGATTTGTTATAATCATGTTTATTTTACAGACTTTATGACTCGTTCCCACTCGAGTAGACCGTTTCGCGACAATGAAACCGAATCATCTTATCGAATATGCATATATCGTATTGCTCCAAATTATGCAATTCTGCCTTTTTAAGAGTCATCAGATAATATTCTAACGATTCTATGTTAACCTTAAACATCCGTACATGTATCATCACAATGTGCTATGTGTGGCACACGTGTGTGCCTTCTTATCTGGATGTCGATGGGCCTCTGTATTGTGTCTATGTAGCACATGTAGTCAGCTTACCAACCTATAATACCATGTTTAAACAAACTCAAACCAGACCATGTGGTTTTGATAAATAACGTATCTTCCTCAGATGAAGCTATATATATATATATCTGGGGAAGTGTTATGTTGCACCAACACACCACTGTCACATCCCTATAACCGAGTGGACGAATTAGCCGACTAAAAGACAGAACATGTGGTCTTCGGATGTAGCCTAGTATGTTCGCGGATAGAGCACGTATAAATATTTATCTTTTTTCCTGTGATGTTTTGTATAAGAATTATCCTTGGAAATTGCTCGTCTGACCGCCACCATGTGCTATGGTGTCCATTTTTCTCTGTTGAATGGTTTGACAGAGGTTAAGACTCCGCCCCAACAAAACAAGTACTCTCCCCGAAGACAAATACATTTATGATGAATGACACGTTATACTCATCATCGGGCCTCGTGAAAGTTTGCACGAGTGGAGCTATAATCACAACAATTATCTCTGTCTGTGAACAAAGCAATAACAGCCAGTCAGGAAAGTCAGATGCGACTTGACGCTGAACATCCATAACAATTTTGGTTAGAACCATAAACCAAACTCAGGACGGAGATAAGATTCATTTCGGTTAAACATACATATCAATTACAGTATATGCAACCTATACGATAACATAATGAAGTCTTGTGTAAATATTATACTATAGTGCAATTTACATGTGCACATAACAATCATGGCAGTATACACATGTTCCACAGTGAAGTGTTTATTATAAATAGCAGTAACTTTGTTGTGTGGGTGTGTACATATATGTTCGGATGTTTAGTGTGTTAACATAGAATCGTTACAATTTTATCTGATGACTCTCAAAAAAGCCAGAATTGCATAATTTGGAGCAATACGATATATATATGTATATTCAATAAGATGATTCGGTTTCATTGTCGCGTAACGGTCTACTCGAGTGGGAACGAGTCATAATTTAAAGTCTGTAAAATAAACATGATTATGACAAATCGTTGATACGCCGTAGCGTGTCGTCTGGCATGTGTGGTCTATATACAAACTCCAAGCATATTAATACTAAACGAATAACCGATTAGCTGCATGCATGCCAAACCGCAGCATTCACGTGCGTGTGATCAAGGTATCGCGTTATCATTCATTCACGTTCTTGAGATCGCAATTAAATCTGAATGCTGAGATGAATGTTCAATTAATTTCAATTGAAACACATTCATAATATATATGCACACAATATTTCGAATATGTTATGGATTCATATTTCAGATGACATTCGCAGTCCAATTTATCAGTCTCAGATACACATAAAAACACTCGAAAACTCATCAGAACTCCTTAAGTAATACGCATATTTACTGCACAGAAACTCGGCGTTTGGCGCATCTTCATCTGTGCCGTTCGCATCTTTCTGGACCGACAGTGGTCCCTTCATATCGCGCGGATATTGAGAACGACAGGGATTTTTTAAATTCTGTCAAATCGTATGCTTCATTGACAGATTCAACTATATACCGGCATTTGTTTTGGAAGCGTGGGAGTCCAGGAACTATACTAGTGAATAGATGTTCTAGAAAATTTGAGTGAGCAAAAGCAAAAACACCATTGAAAAAATTCGCCAAAAAACAATTAATGGTCTGATCTGGGAAAACTAAATGACAACTAGTGGATAAATACTCCTGCTTCGTGTGGACATACACATACGATGCTCGATGTCTGTATTACGATGAGAAACAAACATATACCCATATCATATACGTGAAAATGACTTTCCCATATTCTCGGTTTTGGCGATACCCTCGGTTTTGGCGATACCACGTACACGGGGGTGTTTTATTAGTGATCACAGTAACCAAACCCATGAATGCAACATTTTAAGAGTATAAGTCATGGTGGAGCATGTTAGAAATACTAAATGTGAACTGTATAGAGGTTTTTAAAAATATATTTTTCGAACCCAAATCCAACAAACACAAAGTCCATATCTAAGAAAAAAATATGGGAATGTGTACTGAACACTGTGAAGAATGATGAACAATAAAAATATATTCATATTTACCAAGGATTCTTTGAAAAATATATTCAGAACCACTTGTTTGCAAATGGTAGATTAACTTTCTCAGTAATGCTGTCCAGAAGATGACACTTGATGGGTGGATTATGGGTCACCTTGTACCCAGTCTTTCTGGGATTGTTATCAGCCTGTGTGCCAGTCTGTGGCCACTGGACCATAAGGGATTAGTCCATGATTGCTGACCTATTAATAGTGGTTACAGGGTGGTCTGCTAAATTGAAGCTTAAGAAATTATTTTGTCAACTCACCACTGTCAATAGTTAACCAATCGCTGCCAGCTCTCAGTTAGACATGTTAGGGAAATAATTATGGCATTTGTTAACAACTGGTTCTATGTAATGTTTTCAAAGAGCACTTGGTAAATAGAGAATACCTACGAGTTTTGGTTGAATACCCGAATTATCTCATGAGTGGGTGCAAGGAAGTACAGAATTTCCACGAGCGGCTGCAAGCCGCGAGTGGAAATTCTGTACTTCCTTGCACCCACGAATGAGATAATCCGGGTATTCAACCAAAACCCGTAGGTTTTCTTTTTATTATATGCGCTATAAACTGCACCAAAACTGCTAATTTTGTCATACAGTTCACTTCAAATTGTTAGAAAGCTTCGACATTTGCATTTTGTTTACATTCCATCAATTGATTTGCTCACCACCGAATGACAAATATCGAGCATAGCCGCCATAAGAAATAGTCCCCATTGTTTTATTCTGAAATGATGCGAGAAAATTAATGTATACATAATTTAGTGATAAGAATATATTAAAACAAATGAGTTAACATTATAACAATTAAATAACAGTTTATGAACCGTGAAAATCAATAATTAAAACAATAGTCCGGCTGTTATTGATACGCTTTGAAACTTAATGTGATTCGCCGCTATAAACCGGAAGTAATCTCCGAAAAAGTAATACTATTGTGTTATCCATCGAGTCGGTCAGTGTTATCCATCGAGTCGGTCAGTGTTATCCATCGAGTCGGTCCAGGCGATGGATATAACGCTCTACGCCACGGCAATTTCCCACTATTTAATGGGGAAGCATATAATAAATATGAATATAGTTTTATTGTTCATCATTCTTCACAGTATTCACTACACATTTCCATATCTTTTTCTTAGAAATCGATTTTGTTTTTGTTGGATTTGGGTTCGAAAAAAATAATTTTTAAAACCTCTATAAAGTTCACATTTTGTATTTCTTAGATAATCACCACTAATTATACTGTTAAAATGGTGCATCCATGTGTTTGGTTGCTGTGATTACCAATAAAAGTGAGCACAATCCATTATTTTGACTCCATCAAATTTGGGTTGAAATTGGGTTAGCAAAGTCCTTAAATGGATTCGACTAAAACACGTGGTTACAATAATGCCTCTAGTGCAGGCGATTAACCCATTGACTCAGTATTCTGTAGGCTGGCAAACATCATTCCCGAAGGTGGTACACGGTTTTGGTCATGTCTCTTTAGGATCAAAGCAGTGAATATGTAGGCTACCATTATGTGAGTGTAAGTATTAATAATTACTAAATATACCTGTATAGCCTGTCAGAAATTGTGTATGTTTACGCACCTGTGTACATGAATGCATATCTTCTGCTTTGACATTTTGTCATATCAAAATCAAAATCATCTATAGTGTATACAAAAATACAACAAAGTCATGATGAAAGATAAGTATACTTTAATACTGGTATCATGATTCCAGTAAGTACAAGAGTGTATGCAAATACATGTACATGTATTGTACGCCTGCATGTATGCAATCATGTATATGATGATCCTTTTGTACATTTAGGGTTAAAGATGAGCATGCCACTTATGAAAATTGTGTCCATGTTAAAGCAGCATTATAAAAAATAAGTTTGGCATGGTGGGTTGAATGTTATTCCAGTAAAGCGATGCATAAATTTTGGTGACCCATCATGGGATTTGTAATTGTATGCATGTATGTGTTGATCAATTCACATATTTAAGGGTAATTAAGGTGGCATAATTATACCCTTCATGCAACAGTTTTCTATAATCTAGGCAATGTGTTCAGTTCCGGTTATACTAAAAAACATTGGTGACCCATCATGGGATTTGTATACATGTATGCATATGTTAATTTATTCATACATCCAAAGTTAAATCATACATCCAAAGTTAATCATACATCCAGGGTTAAATCGGCACATGTCATTTATGAGACATTTTCATAAATAAAGCAGCATCCTAACAACGAGTCTGTAAATAAAAAACATTTGGTGAAACATCATTCAATCTGTATAGATGTACATTTGTGTATCCCTAATAATTTGTATATACATGGTCTAGTTCTAGTATTAAAGGCGGCATATGCCATTTTGGCTTTTTTGACAATTCATGAGACATTATCATGGGAATTGTAGACATACATGTATATGTCAATTGATTCCTATATTAATAGTTAAAGTGACACATCTCATTATAAGTAAAATAACAAACAAACAAACAAAAAATTTGTTTTTGTTTTGTTTTTGGTGACACATCATGGGGTATATATTATATGTACATTTGTTCCTGTCAAGTAATTGTTACATACATGTTCTAGATTAACACAATTCATGAGACATGTTCTAGGATTAACACAAGTCATGCGACATTATATCTAAACACTGGTCATTAAGTATAATAATTTGGTACATGTATCGGTATCAATTCATCCGTACATTCTAAGTTAAGCGGCACATCTCATATTATGGGACATATTTCTATAGTAAAGCACAATCCAGACTAAGTCTGGTATACAGGGTGTGTTGTGTACTATTCGAGTAATATGAAATATTTGGTGACCCATCATGGGATTTGTATACATGTATTTGTAGATTCATTTGTGCATACATGTAGATTTAGGGTAATGAGGCAGTGTATACCATTCATCGTGATTCATTAGTGTACGTTGGTACGCCAATATAGAAAATTCTAGATATCTCGTGCATGTGTAATCAAGGAACACCTATGTATAATAAAGCTTCCCATAGTCGTGCATAAGTTTTAAATATTCTGGATCTAATTAGTTTAGACAAAGAATTGTCTGTTTTCAAAATTTCAAAAGTAATCTTAATAAATTCATATTAAAGATAAAAACAAAAAACAAACACATGATACATGGCATCCATAAAACGTTTTTTCTATTTTAACGAGAAATATGAAATATCTGGAATTATGCTCTGTGTGTGATTCCAGTATTGAATACATGCATTTTTTCATCATTCGTTCTTACAGCCAGGTTTAAAGCAGCACATGACATTCAGTTGACAATTTTATATTACAATATTACAACACACCATCTTTAATAAGAAATGTGTGGTGTGGTTCGCTTTGTGAGATTTCAATAAGTAAAACATATGTTTTGGATTAGAGCGATGCGTGCCAGGGTTAAAGGGGTATATGACATCCATGAGACAATTTTATATGATATAGTAACACACTTTATTGTGAAACATCTGGCATGATGCGCTTTGTAAAATTCCAATATTAAATGTATTGATTCATTTAAGCATCCAGAATTAAAGTGAAACATGACATCCATGTGACAATTTTATATGAGATAATAATAACGCGCCTTCTTAAGAAACATCTGGCATGTTGCGCTTTGCAAGATTCGAATATGATATCCATGAGACAATTTTGTATAATACAAACACGTGGCGTTTAAAAAAAAAAAACATCTGGCATGATGCACTTTGTATGATTCGTATAATACATAACTGTTAATTCATTTGTGCATCCATGATTAAAGCGAAGCCTTCTTTTCATGAAACTTTTTTTCCTATTTTAATGCAAACAAAAAACAAGCAAAAAAAAAAAAAAAAAAAAAAAAATCTTAAGCGTCTGGAATGGTGATCATCATTCGTTCTTCCGGCCAGGGTTAAAGGGGCAAATGAAATCAATGAGACAATTTTAAGCAATAGCACGCTGTCTTAAGAAACGTCTGGCATGATTCGCTTTGTAGGATTCCAATAATACAAATTGTTGATTAATTTGTCCATCCAAAATTAAAGCGACGCATGTCATTCATGAAAATTTTTGTATTTCAGCGCAAATTCTTAAAATGTCTGGCATGATGCTGTATTTGATCGAGTATTATTTATATACAATCTGCTTTTATCATTCATTCTTATAGCCAGGGTTAAAGTGGCACATGACATTCAGGAGAGAATTTTATATAATAGCGCTCTGTCTTAAGCAATACAAAGCGCATCATGCCAGACATTTAAAAAATCTGCGCTGAAATACAAAAAATTTCATGAATGGCACACGTCGCCTTAAACCTGGATTCATAAATTAATCAACACATATGTATTATTGGATTCCTACAAAGCGAATCATGCCAGACATTGCTTAAGACAGTGCGCTATTATATAAAACTCTCATGAATGCCATGTGCCACTTTAACCCTGGCTATAAGAATGAATGATAAAAGCATGATTCGCTTTGTAGGATTCCAATAATTCAAATTTGTTGATTAATTTGTCTATCCAAAATTAAAGTGACGCATGTCATTCATGAAATTTTTTGTATTTCAGCGCAAATTCTTAAAATGTCTGGCATGATGCTATATTTGATCGAGTATTATTTATATACAATCTGCTTTTATCATTCATTCTTATAGTCAGGGTTAAAGTGGCACATGACATTCATGAGAGAATTTTATATAATAGCGCGCCGTCTTAAGCAATGTCTGGCATGATTCGCTTTGTAGGAATCCAATAATACATAAGTGTTGATTAATTTATGAATCCAGGTTTAAGGCGACGTGTGCCATTCATGAAATTTTTTGTATTTCAGCGCAGATTTTTAATATGTCTGGCATGATGCGCTTTGTAATCTTGAGTCAATAATACAAACATTTGTTCCTCCATCATGGAATTGATATGTAATGTATATGACTATATGTCAATTCAATTTTACAACTTGTAGGTCAATGTAGGATTAAAGCAGCTATTACCAGTCATTAGGCTTTTTTCTATAATAAACGTAACATTCGGATAATAGTGGAAGACAATTTAGGCAATGCACTGTGTATGATTCTAGCAGTATAATAATTTGGTGACCCATGTGGGATTTATATGTGTGGATGTACCAGTATGTGTTTATTCTTATTCAATCGTACATTTAAAGTTAAAGTGATAATGTAATTCATGGGTCATTTTTCGATAACAATGCAGATATTATTCAAATAGTACAAAGGTTTGTTGATCCATCATGTGATTTGTGTACACGTATACAGTATGTCGATGAATTAGTGCAAGCAGGATATAAGTGGCATTTACCATTCATGAGACAATTTTCTCATTTGGTCACCCATCATAGGATTTATATATACGTATGTGTATGTGTTGATTCATTAATGCATGTACAACAAGGGTTTAAATGGTACATGCCATTCATGAGACATTTTTCTGTTTGATTATGTTTGAATGCGAATATTTATTTGGACATCCGGGTTAAAGTGGCACATCCCATCTATAATCTGAAAAAGCTCGAATAATTTATGGACATTCTATATATTTTGCAAAAGTTCGGAGACAATTGGAAACTTTTGTACTGGATAGCAAATTTAAGGGGCATGTCATAATCATAGACAATTTTCTGCTTGATTCTGTTTGAATGCGAATATTTATTTGTACATCCGTGTTAAAGTGGTACATCCCATCTATAATTTGAAAAAGCTCGAATAATTTATGGACATGCTATATATTTTGCAAAAGTTCGGAGCCAATTAGAAACTGGATAACAAATTTAAGGGGCATGTCATAATCATAGACAATTTTACATAGTTAAAATATTCAGTGGTAAAATAAGTTATTTGAGTGGTGCGACATAGAGCACATGCATTTATAGCGTATCGAAAGTGTTAAAGGGACATAGGTGGACTGATCGAGCATATCATAGAGATGGACATACCGGTAGTACATAGTTATGTTTTGGCATATGACATTTAAAGTACAGGTGTCACAGACATTGAACAGATATCAGAAATTAAGTGACATATTGTACATGTATATAACTGGTTATGTCAGGTTAGTTTCATGATGTGTTATAATAACCTGAGTTTTAACTGTTTTGAACAGAGATGGATGATTTACATGTAATCTCCTATGTTGAGTTTAACTGTTTGAGACATGAAACCATGTTTTGTTTTGTTTTGTTTTGGTCAGCGTTATAATTAAAGGAATATATGTCAAACAGGCACATTGAAATATCATATCGTGTTTACTTTGAGACTTCTATACTGAATGTAGTATTAAATAGTAGCCTAGACTGACATTATAGAATATACTTGGACTGAATATATGTGCAATAATGCAAATATTGAAATGTATAAATTTATATGTCACTTAATTTCGAGATTTGTTTGATGCTTTTTGATTTGTCGGTATATTTCACATAAATTTTCCCACCGACAGACCAGGAATCTTCCACAGTTGAGGATTCCTTTGCATTTTTTAGGAGGGAACTGTTTATGTCTGTTAGGTCTTCCTTAATCACAATTCCCTGTCCCTTCAACAATTTTCTTTCTCGGATGACATCATTCTTCGCTCGCCTAGAAATGAATTGGCATATAACACTTTTTGGGTACTTTTGACTTACAGAAAATTTACCAATTCTGTGCGCAATGCTGATGTCGCGCTGTTCGATTGGAAGATGGAGTCTGTCCTGCATAATCTTTACAAGTTTTTTCTCGCACTGGTCAATTGTTTCAGAGGCACTGTCGTCGCTCACTCCAAACACACAAATACTGTCTTTTCTTGTTTGCTGCTCCAGTCTGTTGTTTTTTTCTTGCAACTCTTTCATTTCATCTTTTAGTTGTCTGACTTCATTCTTCCTGTCCTGGACCTCGCTTGTTAGTTGAGACATCTTGCTATCCATTTGGTCCATCCTGGTTTCTGTGTCGAAGACCTTGCTGTCACAGACATCCTTCACTTCCTCTAGTTTTTTGTCGAACTCTCCCCTCAGGTTTGTTATGATCCTGTTTAAACTGTCTGTTGTAACAAGGGGCTCAATACTCTTCTCGAGGTAAGATTTTGTGACCAAATTGTCCAATTTGGCATTTATTTCAGCAAGCACTTTGCCTATAGAAGTGTCAGAGCTGTCAGATTTCACAAATGATATCTTTTGTTGTCCAGTGTCTGACGATTTGAATTTCTTTGGTGGTGCAGATTTGCTTTTATCTTTACCTTTATCTTTAACGATGCTGTCATCGCCACTGGCACTCGATGTGGAACTCGCTGGTGGTCGTTTTTTCTGGCATTGTGTTTACAGTTACATGTAGGTCATAAACAATACCTCGAAGTTAGGGAACGCATTTTTCAGAGTGTTATTTTATGAATGACGAATAATTTGTTGGCATGGAATGTCAATATTTATATACATGATGTTGGTAACAGCTCATTCGGTGTGTATTTGAAGCAGATCGGCCAGTTATTATGGAGTTAACATCAAAATTATTTCCCGCCGAAAAAAACCCGTGGTGTTTAGGCCGCCATTACGTCATATGATTAAGTTACGTCAAGTTATGATTATGGATGCATACATAAATACAGAACTAACGAGCCTTTTTATATAATTCCGTAAACTGGCTGAAACAGGTATTTCTGGGCAGCACTTCAGTGTCTAAAATTGGATTCAACCAATCACAGTGAGGAGAGGGTGTGGTCCTTGTATATCAGCACAAATGATTGACATGATTATGTTACCCGATGCTCTTTGTCTTTTGACTGTGTGACGCGTCTGCATGCTTTGATCTTTGTCGTGTGTTTTCACAGAGTTATAAATTGACGGTCGAGTGCTTTTATGTCTTGCTACAATTTAGCTGTCTGTTAATAGTTACTGAGTGTCCTTATTACAATACTAATATGCTGTACGGGTACTTAATTTATTTACAACAGAAAATTCCCCCTACACAGTGCTTATTTTGGACCCTACGTTTATTACTTTTCCGATAAAAAATCGTAAATCCCTTGCGAAAAAAACAGAAAAGATCAGAACACAAAATGCAGAAATTTGAAACCAAAGTCACGGACGAATAAACAGCATATCCATCTCCAATATAAAATAATTCATTATTATGTAATTATCTTATGGTGTAGATGTCAATACTTAAAATCTAAGGTTCGCAGGGCCCTACTTCAGAGTTAACACTCGTTCCTCTGAAGGATAAACCATGCCTTGCATGAGATTGAACAGGCAGCCCAGGTAATTGACCTGTTGGCTGATCATCAGTTGTGATTTTTTCTTCGTTGATCAGAAACCCTAGGCTTGTCAAAATATTGATAACGAGCCTGCGATCTGTGATCAATTGAGTCCAGTTGGAATTCACTATCAACCGATCGTCTAAGAATGAAATCAGACGTATACCCCTCATACGCAGGTAAGTTGCGACCACTGAGGTGATTCTTGTGAACACCCAAGGCGACATTGTTGGACCAAAACATAGGACTCAAAACTAATAAGATATTTCCGTTTGTGTTCTTGAATTTTCACATGGAAATATGCGTCGCAAAGGTCTAGCGTGAAAGCCTGATCTCCTTTGAGGAGAAGCTGAAGAATGGACTGTACTGTGTCCATTTTGAAGTGCTTTTTCACAATGAACTGATTTAGTGGTTTGACATTTAGAACTGGCCTCCATTTCCCATTTTTCTTTGGCACATGAACAAGAGTGCTGTAAAATCAGTCGAGAGCCATATGTTTTGGAACAATTTCTATGACATTTTTGATCAGAAGATTTTCTATCTCCTGTTGAATCAAATTTATTTGATAGGGAGGAACCTTGGTCTCTTTGAGCCCCATAAATTTTGATGAGTGTGGAACTCGAAAACAAAACCTTCCGTTATTGTTCGCAACACCCATTGATCGGTTGTCACGAAAAATGTGACAACCGACCGCCCACAGCCACGTTTGATAAAGGATGGACGATACTTACAAGATAGTCATTGTGATCCGTATCTGCCTCCTCTAGCTCTGCCGCGACCATGGATGGCATTCCCATTCCTATTATCGTATCCAGGTGTCGTTTTGGTGATCTGAAATGAATCGCGCTGAAAGACTCTCGGAAGCACGTGGTCTGTCCAGCGGTTTGAACCTGTTTGCATCATTCTCTATGAGCCTTCAGCAGGGGCTCCATACCTTCACCAAAAACTACCTCCGAAGTGAAAGGGAGATTTTCCATATCGCCCGTAATGTCCGACTCCCACCAATCGGTATCACTCAACGCACACATACATGTACGGCGTATCTTATGCAGAAACGCACCGGTTCTGCCTGCTTGATCCAAACTCTTAGACGAAATTTCAAAAACAGTTCGGATGTGAGCAATAGCCGCCTCTTTATTCACATCCTCTGTTTCCAAACAAGTTAACAACTTCGCCAAAGCTTGCTGCGAATATAGTTGGGTAATGATTCCCATGCGAGCCGCTTGCTGCCCTCTGTACGCCGATTGTTCAATCATCTTACATGGCTGGGAATGCAGCGATGTGGAGTTGGAACCGGGATGTCCCTTCGACCCACCTTTAGTTCCATATTTCTTGGAAATGGCCTCTCCAACCAAAGGATCAAATGTTGGAACAATGAGGAATTTCTCTGTCTCTTCATCTACAGGAATTCTATCGAATGTCTCTTCAGAGAAAGCAGACATAAACTTTGGAGAATCAGAAGAAAACGATAACTCGACTCCAATAAAGCTCGTTGAGCTTTGTCGATAGCCAACCCTTCCTTTTTGTTGCTATCTTTGACACAGAAACTGTCCTCGCCGAACAAGTCCGCCAAACTTTTGGTGAGAGTAAAGTCTTTTACTTTGTCCACCTCATTGTTTGATTCCGGATCCGACAAATATGCGTCCACGTCCGTTAATGTGGATACTCATAATGTCAGAGTCCGAATCTCTGTCTCCTTCCCTCGACCTCACATGTCGGGGTAATGGAGAAGGTGACACACTAGATTGACCATCATTGTCATTTCGGTGCACATTACTGATTTGACTTTCTAGCAAAGTCTTAATTTGTCCCATAGTGTTGGACATGTCAGTGAACTTTGAGTTCAAATCCTATTGAATAAACATCACATCGGTTCTCCAGTAATTCATACTGAGTTTTCCTTTTTCGTCGAGGAGTATCCCGACCAGTGTCAGGCTCCGACATCGGACTCTTGCTTCTGTCATATTATTGTAAGGTAAATTATGAAGCAAATACACCAAGTGTACTGTTTCAATTTATGCCAGAAAGAAAGTGGACGGATTAGTTACAGCTTAGTGAAGTAGGACGCTGGAGTCACTTGGTTTTTTTATTAGGCGTTTTCACCGAGTTGTCCGAGCGGCGAGTTAAGATTGGGCTAGAGTAGAATTCCATATGTAATATTAATGACATGAAAGTATGAAATGAAACTGACAGACTATTTAGTTATTTTTATCAGAATGACATACATGTATGAAGTTTATGATTGTAATTGACATAAATCGATTGTTGAAATACATTTTGATGAGACATGTAAAAATATTGACCCACATTTATGTTGATACCACCCCAGCCCTGTTAATTAGCAGAATTTTTCCTAGACTAAGAAATTGCCCTGGCCAGAATTATTTCCTGGGCTAAAACGTCTAGGATAACCATAGCTGCATACTCTACTGCGCTCTACACATATAACTTCAGTTTACGATTGGAACTTAGTCCATTATCATGGCCAACTTTGGTTGGGTCTAGTTTAAAATTTATGATTATCCAGATAATCCTTGTGCAGTTATCTCAGTAATTCTTGGCATTCAACAATGAATTTGTGCTGTCTGCAGACTTCCACAGTGCGACATTAAGGCGATGTCTCCAGCAATTTGTTTCAATTTTGCACAAAACAATGGCAGGCTCTGAAATTTGCCTCTGCTAAAATGTAGCTGACAAAATTTCTTTTCACCTCTAGGCATTTGCCTCGGTGCAACCGATAGCCAACGCTAAGTAACAGGAATCCAACAGTCTCACTACAATTGACCATGGCATCCATGCAGAGTATACTCTATCACAGTGTGGTAGCATCCGGAATACTATTGGCTAGATGGTAGGAACTATTAAACTGCGTGTCCTTTCTATCCAATCCATAACTGCATATGTGTCAATACATGGGCATCAATCCTTCACAAGCCTAAATATAGAATACTATTGGCTATATGGTAGGAACAAACTGTGTGTCCTTCCTATCCAATACATAACTGCATATGTGTCAATACATGGGCATCAATCCTTCACAAGCCTAAATATTTCAGACTGAGATACCATGAACTGTAGTCGGTCTCACAACTGGGCTCTTTAGGGAATATCCAACCACTTTCTGTTTGATACTGATTCTAAAGTACTTTCCGATGAGGAATTCAGTGGTGCTGACCGATTTTTGATAAAAGGGGCCCAAATTCCATTTTTAAGGGCCTGAACCCCAACTCTCAAAGTTGAGCCCCCAATAAGAATTTTATTGACCTATATGCATCAGTGCCACATACAGGTATCATTTCTGATATTTTCTGTACCACTATCGGACAGGATTGACCTTCAAGGAGCTCTTGACCCTGAAAATCCAAAATGGCCAACTTCAAATTTGCAAAAATTGAGCAAAGTCAAGAATAATTAAAATTATGCTACCTATAGAATTATTTTCATCTTTAAAGGATCAGCACCTTTGTGCTTCCACACATGAGTGCTTAACAAGGTTTTTGGATGGAATATATTGGTCGTAGAAAAAAAACCAGACATTTTCCCAATAACAAAGATTTTGGGGAAATCATCAATTATATGGTATTTGATCAGTAACCTAAAACTCCTGCAATAAGGTTACCGAGTGATATAATTTGAATGAATACATTTATTTGTGAGTAGTTCATCCTTTGTGATCTAGATTTCATGACCTTTGATGTGAGATGGCTGCCAAAATGGTTATAAATGGGATGACATATTATATCACATTATCATTATAAATGAGTTCAACGTGTTATTTTCTTTAAATTTATGGGAGAACAGATGTTTTTATGTTATTCTAATGTTCAATTAAATTATACTCAGCCCACAAGTAGGTTTAGTAAATGTTGAGTTACTACAATTCAATCAATAAGTATTGATTAAGTAGTCGAGCAGGTTGTGTCTTTATCAGTCCCATAGCAATTTTGATTGGCCGCATGTCATCACTGCCATTTTGAATAAAGGTTCTACAATTTCCCTAACATGTACATTATTTTAGAACAAATAGTGGCTTGCCCGGCATGATCGTCTATACTTATATCCTGATTTAGTGTTTTTTTTATGAATTTGAACATATATGTATATGTACACGTATATGTATATTTGCCCTGAATTGTTTCTGGTTCAAATTTGGGAGTTTGTAAGAAAACAAGTCATAAGAAAGAAAGCAGTTGCAGTAATATTAAAAGATATTGTCATGTTCAAAACTAACAAATGCATCGTTCCTTGTGTTCAACTATTAAAGTGAGTTCATGTGAGGTTCATGGAATCTTATTTTGGCAAGCTTGATTCTAAAGTGTCTAGCTTTATGGGCTTGAAATTCAGAATGCAATCCTGTTATATTGTGAGTTCAGAGTGAGTTAGAAGAAAAATACAAGCACCAGTTGATATGCAGATATAAATTCATACCAGACAAATGTACATTCTGCAGGTAGCCATGCTATGCAATACTCTCTCATGTTTCAACTTATCAATTACCAATGACTTTTTAATGCTGTTAAATTTTATAAAGTACAGCCCATTTGAAACTGGTTTGCTGACCCAGAAAAAACTTCATTTTATGATACGAGACTGGCCATGAGAAAAAACACATACATGACATGGAAGTCAGTGACTAATCACAAATAGTCATCCACCATATTTTGTCAGATGTTTTTGTAGATCAGTGAATGTTGTAATGCAATATAGATCTCCATTATATTAGCACAATTTTATTTTTCATTTCATCCCTTTAAATTGACTTTTATTTTTTGATGTATGTATATGTGCCACTCCAAAAAAAAAGTACTGCAAACGATTTGGTTTGATGATATAGGCTTGACTTGAAACATATTTTATTTGCAAATATATACAAAAGGGATTGGGGCACAAGTTTTTGCAACTTATGAAGCCCCTCTCCTAATACAATATTGTAACACACATGTGATCAAGATGACGGTACAAACTTATTTAAATGGTGAGAAGTTATGGGAGATATAGTGTGTAGCACCTTCCAGAGATGATCCAACATGAGATTGCTATGATATAGGCACATGAGAGAGATATATATATACTTTACATATCAAATGTTGTGTACCATGCAGGTACATGTATGTGTGTCAGTTGTTTTAGTTGTGTGATGTAGATGCAGTAACTATATTCTAGTGAAATTGATGGTCTGCACTCTGCAGTCTTTCAAAAAACATGCTATGGCCATGCCTACATATACATGTACACTGATTCTAACACTATGATTGACAGGTTATAATCTATGTTTGAGGAAAGTTACTATGTAATTTTCATTTGTGTTGCATTTGTAAATATTAATGGGTCCCAGGAGCCCAGATGTTACTAGTGCAGAGCCCATTTAATTTTCATGAGACTGGTGGGCTGCATGTCCATACTCCTAAATAAACATGACTCTTATCAGACCAAGAGTGCAAGACGGTATTGTGTGGGTTTTCAACAACTGTTCTAGAATTATATTTAAACAAGAGCACGTCGTCGCAGCATGGCATAATATGCCTGTATCTGGAGTAGAGTGGGGCATGTAGACAGAACCCATATTTGAACTTGATCTCTATACCAAATTTGGTTCAGTTAACTCGATTCAATCTAAAGTTATCATCTGGAAACCGCATATCAGGTAAAATCTAAGTCGAAAAAGGAGCATAACTCAGTCAAAATCATGCGGACGAAACCCATATTTGAACTTGATCTGTATTTTGGGGTGGTAAACTAACATACCAAATTTGGTTCAGCTCACTCATTCAATCTAAAGTTATCATCCGGAAACCAAAAGCGGACTGACGGATGGACAACCCATTTACATAATACGACCGATTTTTCAAACGGGCGTATAAAAAGACTCAACCATTATTTTCCACTGCCCTATATGTCACAATATATTCATATGGCAGTATTCATCCCAAGTTAAGTGATGATGCTAATAAATTTGCTATGATACTCGGGTGGAGCAAAGCAATCTGAACAAATCGAGGATAAGCCACTACATGTGGAAAACATTAAAAAACATGTATATTGTGAAATATTTTAATAATGGCTGCTGGTTGTTACAAACTTGCCATAATTGAGATGACTATTCCTGTTGTTTACCAAACATCAGCGTACACATTATTAAATATTTTGAAATGTATATGTTTCTGAATGTTTCATACAGACTCTGGCTTTTGCACAAATCGCTCGGATTAGCCAAACAATGCAAAATTTACCAACTTTAGGTAAATTGATGGTACTCTTTCTACACAGAATCGCTTTGACCTACAAACATCATAGCAATCCAGCAGTACCCATCATCATGATATAAAATTAGAAGGACCACTTAACCTTGGGTGGTATTGAAAATGAAAATATCTTTAAAATGGTAAGTTATGAGGGCTTTTAGCTATTATGAAGAATTATGTTGAAATTATAGACCCTCATCTTCTTCAACCTGCAAGTGCTGCAACTATCATGGCCAATCAAAATTAATGTGGGACTGACAAAGGCTCATTCTACTATTTATTGAATAGTGATGATTCCATCATTTCCAAAATCTTTTTGTGAGATGAGTTGTCATAGCCCTTTTGGAAGAATTGATTACTTCTGAAATATATACTGGTACATCGCTCATCTGATTACAACATGTTTTTACTATGCACAGATGCAATACCCATTTTAAGATCACAACATGTGGTTGCTGCATGAAGCAAACAGCTGGTCATTCCATTTAGTAAAAGTGTTTAGCATGTTCCATAGCTTGGTCACTTAAATCAGATCAGCTGCTAAATGTTGATAACAAATTTTGAAAACCATGTTCAATCTCTACATTTCTGTTGATTAGAACACAATCGTTACCTGAGTTTTGATAAAGCACACCAATTTCCAAGGTATGTTCAAAGTTGGGAAGGGCATATGTTATGTGTCAGGGTCAACACATTCTCAGCAGCGATTTCCAGCTAATCCCATTGTGCGTTGTCAATTGTGCTCTAAGTCGGTCAGAGCATGCGGATAGATCTTTACTAGAATAAATCTTGTCTTCGACTCAATTGATTCTGGTAAAGAACTATGCTCTATAACCTTTACTTATTAAAAAAAATTCAAACTAAAATGCAATTCAACATTAGAATACCATAAAAGACATACTGTTCTCCTGTTAGCTATAGTTTAACTCTTTGATTGCCAGGGGCCGATATTATCGGCCCAAATATCCGGTCGGTAAATTGCCAGGGCCGATATTATCGGCCATAATTGTAACCGTAATTATTTTGATCACAACTGTATGACAATAATAAAAAAGTTTTTCAAGTTTCATAAAATTATTGTTTTAATTGTTTCTAATTAAATTCTGCAGTATATATCTGATTTTTAATCCTTTTTAAGACGTTTGAAAATTAAAATAATGAAATAAGTTTGTAAAAAAAATGTAAGATCCGCAGTCGGAAATCCAAAATGGCCGACAATTTCAAAAAAATATTTTTAGACAATTATTTATATGAAAGATCTGCATTTTACCAATGCATTAACTAATTTAAACATGATAGTATGATAACCTGACATTACAATAAAGATTATGTGTACTTTAGATTGTTTTATTAGTTTTTTTAATAGTCAAAATTGCCGTTTTTGCTGAATGAATCACCTATTTTTCAAGGTAAAAACGTAATTCACTAAAATAAACGGCGTGATTATAAACTCCCACAGGCCCCAGCGTGCCTCAGTGACAGTTTAGACCACATGCATATGTGTCATTTTTGTTATTTTATTTATAGCACAATGATGATAAGCTTGTAGTTAGAGATTTAATTATATATCACAATTTTTGTTTTGTTTTTTGACAGTCAAAATTGCCATTTTCCTCAATTAAAAAACCTAGCTATTTTCGTAGTAAACTGTCGCAACTAAAGTCTAAATTGGCTCCTGCATTGTGTAGCTCCTCACATATGGTCCAGCTATACCAGAACTAGACCCTAATTTATTCTTACAAGTTTTTAAATGAGAAAGACAGTAGAAAGATTTATCAGATCATCATCGTTGGAATACTGTCTCAGAAAACCAATATTGAATATAGCAGGTTGTGGGCCATTTTTCAATTGGATTATTGCAAAAAAATCCTTATTTGGAGTTATTTCCCTTGGATGACAAGGAGTTATGCCCCTTAATTGTCGTGAATATTCTTCGGCAAAATATTCACCTGCAATTCTTTGGCTAATCACCTACATACATGTCCTTGATATTTGAAACATTATTTCATAAGAAGAAGACTATTATTGTATCATACTTTTCCACAATAAAATCAGTTTCTCATAAATTCTCCGGCAATTTAGGTGTAAAATTAGCTCGGCAACGAAAGAGTTAAATGAAATGCCACATTGCACTCATAGCTATAGTTTAAATGAAATGCCACATTGCACTCATTTACAATGATATAAATGTAATATATGTCATTCCATCTATAGCCATTTTTGCAGCCATCTCATATCAAAGGCAGTGAAATCAATATAAAAAGGATGAACTACTCATAAATACATTTATTTATTCATATCATATCATTAGCTACCCTTGTTTGCAGCAGTGTTTGCACTACTAATCAATTACCATAAAATTTATGATTTTTCGTCAAAATCTTGGTTAGAAAATGCCAGTTTTTCATTCTACGGCCAATACATTCCATCCAAAACCTTGTTGAGCACTCATGACTGGAAGCACAATGGTGCTGATACTTTAAAGATGAAAAAAAAAACTCTATACATTGCACTATTTTAATTATTCTTGACTTTGCTCAAATTTTGCTAATTTTGAAGTCGGCCATTTTGGATTTTCAGGGTCAAGAGCTCCTTGAAGGTCAATCCCGTTCTATAATGCTATAGAAAATATCAGAAGTGATACCTCTATGTGACATTAATCCATATAGGTCATTAAAATTCTAATGGGGGCTCAACTTTGAGAAACAAAAATTGGGGTTCAGGCCCTTAAAAATGGAATTTGGGCCCTTTTTATCAAAAATCGGTCGGCACCACTGAATTCCTCATCGAAAAGTACTCTAGAATCAGTATCAAACAGAAAGTGGTTGGATATTCCCAAAAGAGACCAGTTGTGAGACCGACTACTACATTTAGGAACCAGTGCCAATTTACTATTTACATGGCCGCCATTGGGTCCATGACCAAGCAATAGTAGTTCATGACCTATCTATATGGAACAGCATCCTATGACGTGTCTATAGGTACCTGTGTATTTGCACTGCATGCGGGGTTCACATGTGTCCATGGCTTATGCGTGGCTGGGTTTATAGCCTAGATATTCATGAAACATGAATATACTTGGGATGGGTTCATGTCTGTTAATTATGTTGGATAATGAATGTGATAACTAAATCAGCATGGATACATGGGCTGTCCATAGTGGCCTGTGTCAATTTCCTACCTATATGAGCCTGGGTCCATGGTCATATATGGCCACCTCGGCCAACAAAAATTTTGGGCCGAAAATGTTTTGGGTCGAATCCAAAAAGTTGGTCGAATTTCAGTTTCGCTCTGCTCGGTCGCGATAAATATTCGGGAAAATGCGGCAAAATGTCCCATATTTATAAATGGCCACCTGGGCCAAACTTTTTGAGTTGAAAATATTTTGGGTCAAATTTGAAAAATTGGGTATAATAGAAATTCCCGCTCTGCTCGGTCAGGAAAATTTGGGAAAATGTGGCAAATGACCATGGCAACGTCTAAAGTAAGATGAGACGAAATTTCCTGTGAAAAAAAATCTGGGTCAAAAGTTCAAAAATGCCTCGACTTTTGACCCAGATTTTTTTTCACAGGAAATTTCATCTCACCTTTCTAAAGACATTGCCATGGTCATTTTCCCAATTTTTTTTAATAAGGAATAAGTAATGGAATTGATGCTGCTATGGCATATATATATCGGCTTGGGACCATAGTCTACATATATGGGCATGTGTCCATGGCCAACCTACAGTGCCAAGCCCATGTGTGCATGGATATTTATAGGGGCCTCCATCCATAACCTTCATATATGTGGCATCGGTCCAATATCTATGTATAGGTGGGTCTGTCACATAACTGTCCCATGTTTTCATACCATATATAGGGTCCTGAATTCATAGTGTAGTAAAGTATTATACATGGGACTTGGTCTATGGTATCCGAGTACACGGTCTACCTATGGGCACTTGGGTATTTGCACCATGTAACAGTGCCATGGTCATGGCCTGGTTGATGGCCTATACATATCCTACGTCCATAGCCTGTATGTATGGACATGGGTCCTATGACTACATATAGGTGCCTGGGTCCTCAACTGACTATTGTGGGCTAGGTCCATGACTAACATATTGGGAGCTGGCCCCATTTTCTTCATAGTAGAATGGGTCCGTGACTTACATTATACATCTAGCTGTGTGGGTCTATGGCTTATATAACTATTGTGGTCATTCCTCATATTAAAATAAGCAACAACTTTTCAACTCTCACATTGAATTCCTGATAACTGAACTGTTAATGAGCATAACGGCTAATTGTACCCACATGAAGACTAATCATGTAGCACATTCTGGTTAGGCTCAAACTAAAACAATTTTTATAATTGTTTTCACCATAACAAAATGAGTTTAGTTAAAACTACCATTAATATCAGTCATATATATGTGCATTTTTGTATTTCTGGTATGCCCCTATTAACAGTTACCACTCCTGCACGTAAGAAATATATGGTGTTTTGTTTTCAGCCAGATCCACACTAACAACAACTGTTATAATTTTTGTTCAACATAAAGGTGCTACTTGGTGTAGGTTAGTTTGTTAAAACTACCATAATATCCTTCATATGTGCATTTTTAGATTTTGGGTGTGTCCCTAGCAACCATCACCCCCTGTAAGTAAGAAATATGATATTTTTTCAGTCAGGTCAACACTAACAACAACTTATTTTTTCAGTCAGGTCAACACTAACAACAACTAACTTCCTGCTAAGGAAGGACCTGTCGCGATAGTCGCCACATCTGAAAATGAGCAGTAGTGTATATGGAACATATGTGCCAAGTTTCATGCTTTTATCACCTTTTTCACAATTGTGGTGTATTTCTACACCAAGCACTTGGACTGGTAGAAGAGCAAAATGTGACAATGTTGATAAGAACCAGTTTAGGTTATGTTTTTACAAGTATTGACTGCTTATCATAGGTATAGTCCCTAATTCCACATATTATAGTGAAGGAGTGATGTCTGTGCAGTTTTAAAACAAATTGCTCTCATCTATCTAATGAGACATCTGAGAAATTTGACATCGGATACGATAGATTGCATGAAAAAATCATAATTTTTAGGGGTCATTATGTTATTTCATATCCATATCTGTCTGGTTCGAGAATTGTGTATTGAACAATATTGAGTATATTTTGTTAATGTTTCGGCTGAAAAATTGTAACAGCATCCCATTATTTCCATGATTGTGAAAAATATAAAAGTTGTGTTTTTTTATATGGAAAAATTGGTGTATAAACTCAGAAAGCTCAACTCGGATTTTAGTGGACTTTTTGTGACGCGTCCGGGATGTTATGGCCTAAATAATATTAAAAAATCCCTGACTTATTTCCTTACTTTCCCCTTTCACGTCCAATGTGCCTGGACTATAATAGATTTCTGACCCTCTTCTGGTAACGATAGGGCCACTGCAAGACCATGTTTTTTCTTATCTTGGCACGCTTTCAGTTTGTCTACCCTGTGCATCTATTTTATTGTTTTATTGTTATTGTACCGAAAACCGGAGTCACCTTGTAATCGATAGAAGATGCCATGGTCTGCCCAGTATGTCACTGTATAAAGTCACCAAGTTTAAAACACTGATTATCACAATTATGTACTCTGTACACTGGAATACTTTGAGACGCTAAACACTGAGACACTAGAATCATCCATATTTCTGATGACATTGATATGCTAAATTAGCACTTCATCAGGATTGGAATTGGCATTGCTAATTCCAATCTTGATGGAGTGCTAATGATTACATTTCACATATCGTCATATATGTCACAATTCACATCAGTCCCATTTTATTCATCAAGTCCGAGTGATCTTTACAATACTTGATCTGCTATCATTGTTAAACTCAACTTTATTGACATATATGTATGAATACTCCAGCGATCTGGAATAACAGAAAGCGAACAGTTACTCAACTGAAATGAAAGAGAACATGATTAATAACTGAAAAGGAAACATATTAACACAGGAGAGTGTCAGTAATTTTGTTTTCGTAGAAATATGTGTAGTCTGTAATAGTTTCGGTACAACACAATGTCTGAGGACTGAAATGTTTTTGTGCCCAAACTGTTTAGAGGTTGAGAAATGTTTTTAAAGTTGGAATCACATGTAATGGGTGCTGTATATTTTGACATCTGGTTCAACTCCCATTCTTAGAACTGAGCAATATAATCCTGCAAAACCTGATTGGAAGTTTTTCGTGTACTAGTATTCAGAAGGTTGTCCCTAGCGAATTGGTGTGACAATAATAATTGGTAGATTGAAAGGCTGTTGCGTCGGACATGTGAGGTTTCACAAAACTATTTGTGATTTCTTTTTCATGCAAGTTTGACATATATGCCTGTAGTTGCAGCATATCTGCACATACCTACTTTTGTGTGGGATATTTTATTCTTGGTACAACCCACAGTCTTAGGGCTGACCCAGGTTGTCCAACTCTCAAGAAGTGTGGAACTGTTTATAAGTTTGGCACAGGTGCCTTCATGTAGTGTAGTGTATTTCGGGACCTGTATCTACTCACATTTTTTTAACTCAGCATGTATGCAAAACCTGACTGGAAGTTTTGCGTGTTGTTAATTTTAATTCTTTACAATTTTAATGTCAGAAATCCCGGTGTTGGGTCTAGCCTCAGCATTGATACATATATAACTGTATATGTCTGGGAACCTAGGTGCGAGCAGTGCTAACTTTCGCATCAAGCAAATGAAGCTATCTTTGATCTCAGATGTAGCTGAGTGCGGTATTTCAAAATGATCAAAATTAATTAGTCCAGTATGGCATTATCTCATTAACAAGTATGACACGCCATTCATATTGTGTAACCTGAGTTTCAACAGGCTGCGCACCAATATTAAAATCGCATACATCATTCGCGCTGCTGTTACCAGTTTGGTGTGTCATTAATTAGTCCAGTATGGCATTATCTCATTAACAAGTATGACACGCCATTCATATTGTGTAACCTGAGTTTCAACAGGCTGCGCACCAATATTAAAATCGCATATATCATTCGCGCTGCTGTTACCAGTTTGGTGTGTCATGTTACAGACAGTAAAATTATGTGTCTACAGGGGGTATTATTTTCCGACTAGTATGTTTCTTATTCTCAATGAGAATATTAACTCTAAAGATATTATCTTTTCAATTGATATAAATTCTTCCATTTTCAATCTTCAATCAGAATTGTCCCTTTAATGCCAAACAAGGAGAGACTGATTGTTTCTTTTTATGGAATTTCTCCTTATTTCCTCTCTCGTCTAAATACGAGCAACAGAGTTTCTAGAGAAAAATAACCATCATGTGTCAATTTTGAACCTTGATTCTTGTGGCCCCGGTATGGTATTTGGTACTACCGGTAGTCAGATGAGATGTTGGCATTTATCCATCCTTTCTTGAATTATATCACTATAATTTTGGAATGTAATTTCATAGGTGCGTAATCCGGAAGCTTTCTTGTCGGTAATCTTGAATCTCCTGTGCACTTCTTTGAGAACAAATCTCAATCAAACTAACTTAGAATAAATGATGAGATTGGGCTTGAATGGGACTAAGAGTTTGTACCAAGACAATGTTTAGTCCGGGAGCTAATAGGGGTACCCTTGCACCCCCCCTGGGACTTAACTTCACCCCACTCATTTTGTTCCTTATTATGTCCTTCAACTTTTAAGCAATGTTAACAAGAAAAAAAAGTGGCCTTTTAGACTCCAGACAAGAGGGCGTCCATCATGGCCGCAGTTTTTCAGACCAGACCCTAAGTCAGTTTTATGCAAATTATAGCGGGAAAATCTAGTAAAATGTATACAAATGTATATATTTTCGTGAAGCTAAGACATAATGACACTTTTTTGGGCCAAAATTGAAACTCACCATCCAAGATGGCTGCCAAAATGGCCACCGGAAGTTGAAAATATGACTTTTTTTCACAAATATCTTCTAGATCAATTCATGCTGTTTGGAACTGGTTGAGTAATGCAACTTTATTTTGAGTTTTGTATATTAACTGATCATTGGAGCAATTAAATATGCAATTATTGGGGTCCTAACCCCTTCCAATCCATAAAAAATTCGATTTTACAGAATGCGGTATAAAATTTCACCAAAAAATCACAATTGGGAATCTAGTCATAATTCAACAAGAAATGAACAGAACTTTGTAATGTAAGTGAGGCATATCATTACCTATGAATATTCCAAATCACTGCATGGAACCAAAATTCTTACTTTGGCTCAAAATGGCTGCCAATATGGCCGCCAAAATATGGAAAATGGTAAATATTACACCAGCGTGTCCTGCAATCGCTTACAAGTTGTGGTTGATGTATAAAATTGGCTATTCTGCATTCTATACATTGAATACTAACATGTCTGATGCACCATGGTTAATTGCTACTATTGTCACCACTGACATTGTCAAAAATATTATATAAAATATATATAAAAGGTGTTTATTGTTTTTGGTCTATCTTAACTGTGTCACACTACGGTGTTTATAGACCAAATTGCTCAATATGGCTTCCAAAATGGCAACCAAATTTGTAAAATGTTAATTTTGTACATATATCCCGAACATTCTCTGCATTATCCGAAAAGGTAGCAAATTATGACTCACTTGGTTATTATACGTGTTAGTGAATTAACTGACAACTACATGTTCTATTCTGGTTGTCCCAGTTCCGTATGGGGCATGACATATTCATTATAAAGTATGTAATTTTGCCGAGAACCTCTTTTGTGATTTTGGCCATATTTATTGAAAGGAAATGGGCAGAACTGAGATGGACCATAAAGTTTGGCTATTCTGGTCCATTATGATAAAAAAAAATGTCAACAGGATACAGTGTGGATGCCAAGATCGTAGCCAGGGAGTTACTCTATGATCATTGATGAGGTGAATAGGTATACAGGGAGTTATTGTTTGTCAAGACTGATGTGAGTAGGTATACAATGAGTGACTATATGGTTATGAGTGGGTTGTCCATGGTAAGATGTATCTAGGTATACAGGGAGAGGTCATGTGTGAGGTGTGAGGTGAATCGGTATACATGGAGTGACTATGGTGTATTATTGTGTATATCCAGTACGGCTGCACCCGTTGTGCATGCATGGTCATTGGTGTGGTGTATGGATATAGCTACATGGTCATCTATGTGTTGATTATGTATATATGGAGTGACTGTAAGGTCATGGGTGGGATGTACATGTGTTGTCTGTATGATCATGGATGGGGTGTGTGGATAAATAGGGAGTTATTTTATGGTTACGGGTAATGTGTATAGGTATAAATGGAATGACTGTACGGTCATGATTGAATATGAATTCCTGGAGTAAGCTGGGTGGACATTATCGAGCGTGTGGGTATATAGGGAGTGTCCTTGTGGTAACGGGTGTGATGTATATGTATATATCTCGTGGATGTATTATCATTGGTTGATGTATAGGGCTTGATGTATTCTCATGGATGGCGTGTATGATTATACAGTGAATTGCTGAATTGTCATGTGTGAGGTGTATATGAAAGTATGGATTGTTTTAGTGGTCGTGTGTGCGGGTTTTTTTTGTATATCTAGAAGGGCTGAATGGCCATTAGTCAGGTTACATGTATACCTGGAGTGAAGCTATGGTCTAGGGTGGGCTGCATATGTATATCGAGTGGTTATATGACTATGTGTGTCGAATAGGTATACATGTGTGACTGTATGGTTAATGGTGAGATGAGTACATGTAGGTATACAAGTAGTGAAAGTATGATCATAAATGCAATGAACATCTATACAGGGGGTGATTAAATGGTCATGTGTCAGGCGTATGCGTATACCTGGTGTTCCTGTTTCGTGACTCGTGGCGGTATGGCCATGTGTAGGTTATACCAGTATACACACATGTTGCTTTATTGTCATGTGCGAGGGATATGTGTATATAACGAGTGGCTATATGGCCATGGATGAGGTGCATATATGCATACATGGAGTGACAATACTGACAAGGCTGGTGAGTATTAGTATATCTTGATTGGCTATTCTGCTATGGTGTGACAAATACGGATACAGGGAGTGACATGGCCAATGTTGAGGTGAATATGTATACAAGGATTGACCATGATCATGTATGAATGTTTTGAATAGGTACACACGGGGTGACTATATGGCCATAGGTCAGGCAAAGGAGTATACCAGGTGACATGTGTGAGGGTATGTGTATGAAGCGAGTGGTTATATGGCCATTGGTGAGGTGCATATGTTTACCGGAGTGACTTTATGGTCATTGTTGTGGTGTTGATGTATATATTGATTGTCTATTTGACCATGCGGGTTGGAGAATAGGTATACATGGGATGACCTTATGGCCAATGGTGAGATGAATGGGTATACAAGGAGTGACCATATGGTTATGGGTCATGTTTAGGAGTATACCCGGTGTGCCTGCATTGTGACACGTGGCTGTATGGTCATCCGTGGTCATGGGTCAGGTGTACATGTATACAGTGGGTCACTATATTGTTATGTCTGTGATGTTTATGTATATATGTAATGGCTGTGTGATAATGGGTGGCTATCGCTTTCCACGCTTAACGTCCCCCATGTACATAAACACCATCAAGATGGAGAACTCTCTGACATGACCTCTCTATTGATTAACATATCATTGAGTTATTGTGGAAAGCGATAGCCACCCAAGGTACACATGTACAACCCACCCATTACCGCAGTCACTCCATACGTACATAAACACCACACAAATTACAACATAGTCACCCAATTTATACACGTACACCTGATCATACAGCCATACTTGGTTATACCAGTACATACCACAAATGACGATACAGCCACGAGTCACCATGCATGAACACCATGGACCATACAGCCACTACATGTATACCTATTTGCCATACCCATGACCATAGAGTCAATCCAGATATACATATTCACATCACCAATGATGAACCCTTCCAGATATACCAATACCCGCACATACGACCACTCATTAGTTCCATACTTGCCATACTCATACACGCCATCCATGATCATACATCTACTCCCCATACACCACCAATGATAACACATCCACAACATATATAAATATACGTCCCATCGTTAGCAACAGGACACTCCCTATATACCCACACATCATTCATGACCATACAATAACTCCCTGTATAGGCCTACCTATTATCCTCATCTATGATCATAGAGTAACTCCCTGGCTGCCATCTTGGCTTCCACCCTGTATCCAGTTGATAAATTTGTTATCATAATGGGCCAGAATACCCACATATCATGGTTCATCGCAGTTCCGTCTCAAAGTTCTGCCCATTTCCTTTCAATAATATGGCCAGAATCACAAAAGAGGTTCTCCACAAAATTCCATACTGCAACTTTAAAATTAATTTGTCATGCCCCATACGGAACTGGGACAAACATTATAGAAAGTAATTGTCCGTTAATTAACTAACACGTACAATAACCAAGTGAGTCACAATTTGCTAACTTTTTCGGATAACGCAGAGAATAATGTTCGGGATATGTTAACTTTTAACTTTTTACAAATTTGGTTGCCATTTTGGAAGCCATCTTGAAGAATTTAGTCTATAAACACTGTAGTGTGACACATTTAAGATAGACCAAAACAACAAACACCTTTGATACCAAAGATAGTTGCATTTTACTTGAACAAATGGTCGAACCCTGAAAAGTGAATTTTTGCCGATATTTATGTGAAGTTTGTGAGAGAAAAATCCAATATTTCTTGTGCAGTCATACATTTTACGAGATTTTCCCGCTATAATTTATATAAAACTGACTTAGGGTCTGGTCTGAAAAACGGCGGCCATGATGGACGCCATCTTGTCTGGAGTCTAAAAGGCCACTTTTTTTTCTTGTTAACATTGCTTAAAAGTTGAAGGACATAATAAGGAACAAAATGAGTGGGGTGAAGTTAAGTCCCAGGGGGGGGGGGGGGTGCAAGGGTACCCCTATTAGCTCCCGGACTTAGTTGATGCTATTCTTGAAGCCTGGTTAAATGAGAAAGATAGATGAATCATGTCATAATTTCAGTTTCGCCAAATCTCAAAACTTTGTGTATAATCCACTCAATGAAAAAGTTTGCATATACACCCACTATCGTTTATCCATGGTTATTACCATTATATAAAATAGATCCACTGATCCAGGTTACATGAATTTTGTCAAAAATTATTTCACTGAAAAATTAACGGCAGAAGACTATCTTGTATACACAAGTTCTGGTATTGTTGGAGGAAACTATGATATGATATTTTAACCATTCTCAAAAAACTCATAGTTTGCATGTTACCTCTTGGTGTCTCTTCAAGTTCATTTGGTTCTTCAATATTTCAATACACCAGCTCAGGTGTGTGATCCAAGTTATATTTTGTTTGTTGTAAATTGTGGTATTGGTGAATAAATGATTATACATAATTTAAATATTACAATTCTATTGTGTAACTATATAAGCCAAGGTAATATTTATAAATAGTTTGGTTCCTAATCTCCAACCCACATTTTTCAGGGTAGGTAGAACATTTATTTCATTTCAAGGACAAATTAACTAAATTTGGTCATGACCTTTAGTTATCAGATCGCTGAGCATGCATACAATAAATCACAAACAATTAAGAACTTGCTATCTAAAATATGACTCAATTTACCAACCTGAATAGCACAACATAGCTTCAGAACGCCCCAGATTCAGTCTCAGAGCATTGGATTTTCAAAAATTTCATGGGGGAGAACCCCAGGACCCCCTCTATTGCGACTCCCAAGCTCACCCCCATCTCTGGCCCGCGGCCATCGAGATATGCTTATGGCATATTTTGCTGTGACCATAAAACTTAAAACATGGATCAGTACCTGGGTAGCCTGTTAGAGATAGATGAAGCATATATATGCCATGCATGATAATGCTTCAAATGGAGATACCAAGTATTATGAAAAACCATTTGATGGTACAGTTAAACTTTGTTAAGTCGAACGTCGGTAATTCGAATACCCCACTTAAGTCGAAGCCATCGCCTGGTCCCGGCTGAGCTTGTGAGCAAAGCCATTAGAATAATTACAGTTAAGTCGAAGGTGGATAAGTCGAAATTCCGCTTAAGTCGAAACAAAATTTAGTCCCACCAGCCAGATTATAACACTAATTACTATGGTTAAGTCGAAGCGCCGTTGGCGACGCATCGCCATGTGATTATAACTCGGTGTGCTTCTATTCATTACCCTAAAAAGCTGTGAAGTTACATGGAGTCTTTATTTATCCTAATGAATTGTTTATTTAACATATTAACGAGGTGTGGGGGTCAATTTCCCCTGTGAGGATTAGTAGTGTTGACAGGCGAAATGAAAACCATATTTAAACGGCCTGATACAGAGAATAATTTCACAATGCGTTCCGACCATCCTACCCGGCCTGCGGCTGGAAACTACACAACAACAATAATTTCATTTAGTTATGTCTTCCCAAAACGAAAACAATGTTCCAAACGAAGAAATGCTATTGACAAGAAGGCTGAACTCAATTTGAATGTTCTCGATGCCATGACACTGATGCAGCAATCGTGGGTCATATTGGATCGATATGAAATCAACTGGTTGGAATTTGTGGTCACCAAATGGTCAAAACAGTTAAGTCGAACACTCGGATAACTCGAAGTAATCCAACGGTCCCTTGCAATTCGACTTAACGAAGTTTAACTGTACATGTAGTATTCTTATTCATTCTAAATTTTATTTTCTAATTTTGCTTTTGAGTGTTTCTCTTCTTTTCACAGATTTCCAAGGAAGACTTTGATTATAAAGCTCGAGATTTGCTGGAATCTGACACAGGTCATAGCTGAGTATTGTCGAATATAGTGTTTTCTGTTCACAAGACTTTAAGCAATATAGTACATGGGCCGGTAGGACTCCTCGTGTACCCCACCCCACTACTTAACTTCTTTGGTGTTTTTGTTTTTGTTTTAATTGTTATTCAGAACTAAGAATGACAAAGGAGGAAAAGACAAACTGCATGCATACATTCATTCTCTCAATCCAAGGCTTGGATGAGCCAACTTTTTTACATGTGACATATAATTGGAAAATATTTAAAGGCAAACAATGTGTTTGGATAATTTTAAATAAGAGTGTTCAAGCTAAAGGAAATTGAGGTAACATCGCTGATAAAAACAATAAATTTGTGTTTTTCTTCCAAAGAATTTCAGATTTCACTTTAATACAGCTACAGTATTTGGTAATATTTAATGTTTGCAGAATCAATGTTCCAAACACTATTTGCAGTTTTAATTATTTTACGGTCTGAATTTTCCATAAACAGTATAATTGGTCAATTTAACCATAT
The DNA here is from genome assembly GCA_032622095.1 of Siphonodentalium dalli. Taxonomy (NCBI): domain Eukaryota; kingdom Metazoa; phylum Mollusca; class Scaphopoda; order Gadilida; family Siphonodentaliidae; genus Siphonodentalium; species Siphonodentalium dalli. The sequence continues at coordinate 102,694,670 of CP136069.1, read as the reverse complement.
TGCAGCTGTATTGTAAATATTGTAATTATTGGTTTGACAGGACTTGAGAAAATACACAATGCTCTCTTTATTGATTCTTCGGACTGTGACTGAAAATAAAATTGTGATATTGTTAAGCAAACCAGTAATGGTATGCCTCACTTACATTGCATAGTTCTGCTCATTTCTTGTTGAAATATGACAAGAATCCCAAATAGAATTTTTGGTGAAATTTATACCGCGTTCTGCATAATCAAATTTTGGAGGGATTGGAAAGGGGCTGGGACCCACAGAATGGCATATTTCATTGCTCTAATGATCAGTTAACATGAAAAATACAAAATAAAGTTGCAATTCTCAACCAGTTCCAAACAGCAGAAACTAATTTAGAAGATATTAGTGAAAAATAGTTATATTTTCCACTTCCGGTGGCCATTTTTATGGCCATCTTGGATGTGGAGTTCCAAGTTTGTCCTAGAATTGTAGAATTTTGTCTTAGCTTTACAATAATATATACATTTGTCTAGATTTTCTAACCGTGTAAGTACAATAGGACAATACTGTAGGTACAATAGGATCCAAAATATTTGCTGTTAACATCATCTTTCCTTACTAGTACATATATTAGGGTACATGAAAATACCAAAGAAGTTAATTTTTTAACGAGGGATCATACCAGCTCATGGACTATTGTGGCTTGCATAGTTTGGGTAATGAGCCATTGTTAACCCTTTAAACCTGATTGGCTGCAAAAGCAGCCAGCCAGAAAATGTTTATATACCTGATTGGCCGCTTTTGTGGCCAGTAACATTCAGTGATGCCATAAACCTATGTAGCATGTTTATATTTGTCATAACCATCTGTATATCCACTTATATATATGTAAATGATCCCCAGAAACTTCAGCAGTGCCATGGGTGCATGTATATGGGTTTGCTGCCAACTAGTTGGGGTAGGAATATAAGCGCATGTGCACAATTCAACAAACTTACATTATTTGAAGCGAATTGCGTGACGCAAAATATTATTGCGTTTTTTGCAGGATTGTAGAAAGACACCATTTCGATCAATCTTTGGGGTTTAAATTATGCTTGTATACATAATTTTCTGGCCTATGTGAGGAAGGCACAGTCACTTATTTGAGTCAATTTGTTTGCGCATGCACATAGGATACAATGACATTTTGCGTAATGATACATCTTATCAAGGATCCCCTTAGTATATATCAATTTGCACTATACAGTTGAACGTTTCGACAATGCATGCCTCTGAGTAGTCCCGTGGAAAGGGGTCACATGGTAACAATACCATCTAGTCTGATCTACTTGCATGTCAAATTGTGCATTATTGAGCAAATCTGTAATTTTTCAGACAGTGGTGCCATTTTAATGTAACCATTACCATGCACATAGGCAATGTCTAAAATGGGGCATCATGCAATTAAATGCATAGGGAAGTGGCGTCATTCGATCAATTGGAGTATAGGCTTAGCAACCATTGCTACCCTTAAATAAAAGTTGGGTTCACCCAAGATCTATCTCAAATTACACAATAGGGTCTGACTGCATCGAAAACGCAAAAGCGCGGAATTATAATTCTGTAAGCTATAATTGCATTTTACTTTCAATTTTGAGTAATTGCAAAGAAACCTTTATGAGGGAATGATCGTGTGGCAAAGTATCCCGATTTGAAAATACTCAGTGGTCCACGGGGAACATACCTGTAAAGTCTCAGATCTGTGGCACCATTTGGACATAACCATCACCATGTTCCTAGGAAATGTCTAAGGTTCACTCTTCTGGCCAGATATAGCTTAAATTTCACAATATAGTATTGACCGTATCAAAAACACCATTTCCTAAGGCTGAATTACGATGATAAAATCTATAATTGCATTTTACAGTTGTCCAGCAACCGTTACCAGGGAGTGGTAATGTAACCATATCTTTAAATACTCAGTGGTTAATGGGGAACATACCTCTAAAGTGTCAGACCTGTGACACCACTTGAACATAACAAACACCATATACCTAAACACTGTCTACAATCAGTCGCAATACCACTGGGAGCCCAGAGTCAGGGTGTCGAAGGGGTGACTTTGAAAATAGGCCCAATATAAATATTTGGCTGCCACTTTTTCCTGTGCGACAAACAGATTCGGAATCAGTGATAATTTTAAGAAAACACTTGTCCCATTAATTCCTTTAAAACACTTGTCCCATTAATTCCTTTTTATCTCAACTTTACAAGTTATTGCCATGGCATGGTATCCGTCGTCCATGTGTGTGTATGAGGGTGTGTGTGTGTGAGGGTGTGTGTGTGCTAGTGATGCGGACCGGACCGGACCACCTTGGGTGGTCTGGTCCACTGCCAAGGCGGTCCAGTCCGGTCTGGTCCAAGCCATTCCGGTCCGGTACACATTCCTGGACGGTCCGGTCCACCTATAATAGGCTATATTTAATGAATTATCTGTTTTCTCAAAGTTTTTACTCTGTATAGTACGAACTATAAGGTTACTGAGTTCAGTGCATTGCAATGAGTTCGTATATGTTAAAACTTACATTGTTTGCCGATTGTATGCATCATTGTCTGTCTCTGGTGGGATATACTGGGAACGATGCACGATAATAGTATTTCTAGTAATGCGAACATGCACTAATTAAATGTATTGGACAGATATATAGCTTGGGCCAGAATGTGTTATAACCAATCTAACATGGCACTCAACTGATCGTATGCATGATTCGTATCATACTTATTTTCATTAAATTGAAATTTAAACGAAATAACTATACTGATGACTATACAAATGTGTACTAGTATGACCACTACATTAATATTGGAGTCTTGGAGATTGTGATGGCTGATTGTAGTCCTGACAATTACAGTTATATACCTAAGTACAACTACTATTGGATTAATGTGACTGTCTTGTGTATGTACTATGTAATGTGGTTTGCATGTTTCTTCGATAATTATAACTGTGAAAAACAATAGAATACTCGATTCGATATCCATCCAAATTGATTAGTTGATGCTATGTTACACTGTTTATGACAAATAGTTCCATACTCATTCAGTTGCATGTTTGTCGCATGATAGGGTGCTACATAGTGTTAGCCAGTGTTACACTAATACATTTTAAGGAAAGTGACATGTATAAAGTACATCTATACATTGTTTTCGTGGCATCAAATGTTTAATAGATATTAACCACTTGAATGTGTCAATACATCGTTGCTAATTGATATGACGGCAAATACGCAATAATATTCGCGATAGTTTATTATAACAGAAGTAAAATAGTGGACCGGACCGGAGAGTACCGGACCGGCTGCAAAAAGCGGTCCGGTCCGGTTCAGTGACACCCGGTCCGGACCGGACCACGGTCCACCCCTGGACCACGGACCGGACCAGTCCAAAGCTGTCCGGTCCACATCATGTGTGCGTGCATGATTCATCAACAATTTCCTTTACCATGGGCTACAGGTCGTACCTTTGGTCGGATTATTATGAAATTTGTCATGGGCTTTGACAATGACATGTAGATGGGAACGAGTCATTTTGGGGTAATTCGGCATAAAAACATCCATTAGCACGGGCTACAGGCTGGAGTGTTCATCTGATCATCATGAAATTTTCGTGGATGTTAATATTGACATGTAGATGGGAACGAGTCATTTTGGGATCAATCGGCCATAAAACACGGATGCTGATTTTATAATATAATACTTTTTGTATGACTAAATCCTTTGACAAAGGCTGCAGGTCGTATCTTTGGTCAGATCATCCTGAAATTTGTCATGGATGTTAACATTAACATGTAGATGGGAACGAATCATTTTTGGGTCATTCGGCAATAAAACATGGACGCTGGCAACCATCTTGGATTTTACACTTTGCATGACTAAATCCTTTGTACCATTGGTCAGATCATCATGAAATTTGTCATGGCTGTTAACATTGACATGTAGATGAGAACGAGTCATTTTGGGGTCATTCGGCTATAAAACATGGCCACTGGCAGCCATCTTGGAGTTTACTCTTTGCATGACTAAATCCATGCAAAGAGTAATGTGAAGCCATATTGGATTTTACTCATTGCATGACTAAATACTTTGGCATGGGCTACAAGTCATAGCTTTGGTCCGATCATTATGAAATTTGTCATGGCTGTTGACATGTAGATGGGAACAAGTCATTTTGGGGTCATTCGGCTTTAAAACATGTCTGCTGGCAGTCATCATGGATTTTATTCTTTGCATGACAAAATTCTTTGGCACATCCTACAGTCCCCATCTACATGTCATGGCTGTTAACATTGACATGTAGATGGGAACGAGTCATTTTGGGGTCATTCGGCCATAAAACATGGCCACTGGCAGCCATCTTGGAGTTTACTCTTTGCATGACTAAATCCTTTGTAGCACGGGCTACAAGTCGTACCTTTGGTTGGATCATTATGAAATTTGTCACGGCTCTTGACATTGACATGTAGATGGGAAACAAGTTATTTTGGCGTCATTCGGCAAAAAAACATGGCCGCCAGCAGCCATCTTGAATTTCAAAATTCAATCCATTAGCACGGGCTACAGGCCGAAGTTTTCGTCTGATCATCATGAATTTTGTCGTGGATGTTAATATTGACATGCAGATGGGAAAGAGTCATTTTGGGGGTCATTCGGCCATAAAACATGGCCGTCAGCACCCATCTTGGATTTTACTCTTTGCATGAATAAATCCTTTGGCACGGGCTGCAGGTCGTACCTTTGGTCGGATCATTATGAAATTTGTCATGGCTGTTGACATTGACATGTAAATGGGAAACGAGTCATTTTGGGGTCATTCGGCAACAAAAACAAGGCCGCCGGTGGCCATTCAATCCATTTGCACGGGCTACAGGCTGAACTGTTTGCCTGATCATCATGAATTTTGTCGTGGATGTTAATATTGACATGCAGATGGGAAAGAGTCATTTTGGGGTCATTCGACCATAAAACATGGCCACTGGCAGCCATCTTGGATTTTACTCATTGCATGACTAAATACTTTGGCATGGGCTGCAAGTCATAGCTTTGGTCCAATCATTATGAAATTTGTCATGGCTGTTAGCATTGACATGTAGATGGGAACAAGTCATTTTTGGGTCATTCGGCTTTAAAACATGTCCGCTGGCAGTCATCTTGGATTTTATTCTTTGCATGACAAAATTCTTTGGCACACTCTACAGTCCACTTCCCTCAGCCGATCATCACCAAACTTCATATTAATCTTGATATTGATCTACCAAATGGAAGCTATCAAATGTTTTTGAATTTCATTTTAAAACATAGCTGCCAGCAACCATCTTGGATTTTACTTATATATATCTCCACATGTTGATAATCTAGTATTACTTAGACCTTTCAACTTTCCGCGTTCCTATTAAATCGCTCCATTGACTGTAACACATGAAATTATTCCCGTTCCAAGTTGAGCTACAGTGTCATTGACACTTTCACTTAGGTGAAACCTCACGTCCATCCAAACCTAGACTATTAAAAGGACATGATCTGAACTAGTAAAAGGCTCAAATGGCAATTTAATTAAGATCAATACGGCTTCAAGAATCTCAACATTATGTGTTAGGTGTGTGCTGGAAAATCTTGATGTTCTATTTCCGGTTTTGCTGCCATCTGTAAAATATTTGTATTCCCGTCGATCAGACTCAATCCCGTCATACTCAGTACAGGGAAAGTTCTATGCTGTTGAATTGAAGTTTGTTACTGGTATAATAATATATAGATTCCTAAAGATTTCTAAGCTGGTGGTGGAGGTGGCGGGAAGGCGAGGACAATATTAGGGGCAATGGGGAGGTATTGTAGAGGTATAAAGATACCAAAACTTTTTTAATACATTTTCTGCATAAAGACATTTTACATATGTTATGCGAGATATAATTTTTTATGGAAATCTATATATATAAAAGAGTAGGATTTGTCTGTTTGTATGTCTGTCTGATTTTTCTCCCAAACCCCTGGACCAATTTTCAATCAAATTTGATGTGGTGACTCGGGATACCCTGATTGCTGTTATATATGAGGCCAGACTGATCACCGGAACATACACCTTACAGACTAACAGTGCAGCTTTCAACCAGAGAGTAGACAATACGTGAAAACTATGTGAATCATTTGAAGAAGGTCGACAACACTTCATTGCAGAATGCCAGCCCTAGAAGCCCAGAGAGAGAAGATGAAGAAAACTTGCAGACTTTGACAGCATCCAGGCAGAATCGCAACTTCACACAGCTCACCTTAATCTCATCCCACTATTGCTGCATTATCACCCCTCGTGGAAGAGGATGTCATCCAACTGGAGCACTACAGTCGGGAATTTCTACATGGCATACACGTCAAAATGAGCCAGCTCGTTGCGGCAATCTCAAACTGAGCCCCTTGCCACTGATGCCAATCTAGTTTTTATTTATTTAATTGACTTTAAGCATTTTAGTTCTGTTGAAATCAACCAAGCAACCTGTGAGTTAGCCACAGTGATTGATGGTACTTCACAAAACAACATTTAATCATACTGAAGGATTAGGATTCCACACAGCAAGTGGTGCCATGACAAATCAAGGTGGGATCTTCTAACAAGACAAGACAACGGCATTTAAAAAAAATTGGATTCAAACAAATTTAATTAAAAACAAAACAAAATGTTTTTTGAATTTAGCAATTTAATTTTTTTTAAATAATTTTTTTTTAAATCAAAATTTTGAAAGGATCAAAATGAGCAAACCGCACAAAGAGACTGCTGCTGAATAAAGTCTCTGTCTAAGATCAAAATTTGCATGTAGTGCACACATAGGCCTGTAACCTCTAGGCCCTAACCACAAAGGGGCCCACAGGCCCCTCAGACATTGAATAAAGGCTCCAAAAGGTAGCCTGTTTCGGCTTGTACATAATAATATTAGTTACCCCTTGTCTGTTCACATAGTGCAGGTTTTTTCCTACCCAAAGCCAGTTGTATCCCATAAGGCCAAATGGGATATGGCTGGTAGAGGGCAGGTAAAAACCTGTACTATGTGAAAAGATACGGCGTGATGATTTTATCTATTGACCTTAACAGTAGAATCAAATTAACATATCACCACTACTCCCCCATAGAAATGAATAGGGAAATTTGAACCTAATATTTCAGTATTTGTTTATTTTGAGCTACATAAAGAACAAACTCAAACTCATGTACTGTTTGATATTTTTACCATAACAACAGAATGAATAACAAATTTAATTAATATACAAGTACTAGTATTAACAAATACTGATATGACACTCATTACTCAGTTGAAACTGATATTATTCTCTACATTGTTTGACAAATACACAATACGGAAAAATTTCTGTGTGGTTCCCAGAAATATCATGGGGTTTACTTCTGTGTTGTGATGTATAAAGTGACATAAGTGACAATATGTTATTCTGGAATCTGGGCAGCTACATGGTACGGACAAATTTATGTGTGGTTCCCAGAAATATCATGGGGGTCGATGTTGACCACACAATACAGGTTTATCTTGTCAATAGTCAATAGATAAATTCATATACCTTTGTAAGATTAGGTGTATTTCTGTGTGTTATCTGATCACCATTGCTGACAGCCACATCAGTAGAATGTGTAATAATTTATGAATAATTTGTTTTACAGTTCATCTACACAATGAATTCCTGTTGGCGATCATTGGTAAATGCCAAACCCTTAGTTCATCATTGGGTATGTACGATTTAGACAAAACTGTTCTACCAGATATTATTTTTTTCTGTTTCATCTTTAAAGTTTTCCCATTTTGGTTTATTTTACTTAATGTTTTCTAATATTTGGTAAATAAATATCGTTAATAAAATTTAATTAAAGCTGTCACATTCTTTAAACTTTGATTTGAAATACTAAAATATTTGTAAAACCAAATGTTTATTTTGGTGTTTTTTAAAAATAATAATGCAAATGTGTTTCATAAAGTTTTTATTGCCATTGGAGTATTGCTGGGAAGAGATAGAGCATCTGTATGTATTGTATTGTTGTCTCCCGAAAAATAATTTTCAGAGGATGTACTATAGGAATGAGGCTCAATGAGCGGTGTCCGTCTTTCTGTCTGTACAAAACATTTGTTGTCCGGATGATATCTTTAATAATAACAGAATTTAATGAAACTTGGTATATGTTCTTCATGTGAGATTATTTTGCTGTCTAGATGATAACTCAAGTTATAGTTATCCGATAAATTTACATGTAACATGTGGATTAATCACATGAAAATACAGTTAAAAGATGACAGGAATTGAATGATAACACCTTTATAGACCCATTAGTGTACAATGCAACAAGCTTTCGGCCTCCTGTGAAGCCTGTATCAAGTGAAATCATTTCTTTATGAAATTACAGGTAGAGTTCAAATTTGGGACCGGTCCAATCATTTCTGACAGAGTTGCACACCTTTTCCACTTAGAATTTTCTGATAATTTTGTTGTCTGGATGATAACTTGAATAATATATGACAGAATTTCATGAAACATTGTATGTGGTCTTTATATGAGAAATTTCTGGTAAATTCTAATTTGGGTCTAGTCTGACCTTTTCTAATGGAGTTATCCCCGTTTTGCAAATTATTTTGATGTCCGGTTTTCAAATCTAGTATGTGGAAATACAGTTTGAGTTTTGGTTTGATCCAATCAAGATATACCGGCACCCATTTTAGACTTCGAAGTTACTGATTATTCTGGTATCCAATCAAATATAACTAGGCATGTTAATAACATAGACAGTTGGAAATATGTTTGATCCAATGATTGTTGCTGGAATTAAATTTTTATTTAAAAAAGAAGCCACCTTTTTCAGGGGATGTGTGGCCAAGCGGCATTTAATATTCATATAGAATATTCTCTGCAGATGTGAAACAATGAGCCTTGTTTATTTTTCAGTTCTCAAGGACTCCTTGAGGCTAAGTTCCTCCAAAACACAGAGAAAGTTAAAACCAAAGAGAAAATCACTAAGTGGCAGATTCCTATCTCAGGTAGTTTGATTGATTCTACTGGCATATATACTTTCAGCAAATCATCTGAGGCACACCCAACAACCCTCATTTCCAGTAAATATTTCTCTAAATTTTATATACTTCATCAGATTCTGTTTCCATCTCAGAATATCCAACTAAATATCCCCAGTGCCAGTCAAATTTATAATTTGTAATCCATTTCACTCGGTTACTCGAATATGGCCATGAGCATCTCATCCATGTCACATCCAATGTAACAATGCCTAATGATTCTCTCGCCATGGTTATTGCAGAGGATAACTCACATAAAGGCACCAAAAAGATCATGCACAAAGCTGGAACAAGTAACAATTTCCACAGCATCTAACATGCATACTATCAACTATAAAACACGCATTCTTGTTCGGAATGCAGCAAACTTAATGTTGGGGAAACCACAAGGATAGCCTACACATGCCTGTCTCAACATAAGGCACTAAACAATACCCCAAAATAAAATAAAATATCCAACTGCGCTTTTGATTTTAACACCTCATGTTGCAAACAGTGAGATGTCGGGTTGATTCCTCGTGTATACTCTCCGTACCCTACAATCAGTAAGGATGAACAAGAAAGACTTTTTCCCAGAAGTGTTTCAATTCATTAAAATGTCACATATAGGAAAAAAGAAATCCATCTGGAAATTACAAAAATCCTTAATTGATATGGAATGTATTTATCGCCCTTTGACTGCTGTGTTGACCACTGCAAAGCATTGCGAATTTGGACACTTCATGACGATGAGCCAATAAATAGGGGATGCGCAAATGCACAGTGACACGCCTGTGTCAGCGGTGAGCGCGGCAAAACCAAGGCACCCAAAGGATCCCAAGAAGGTCGCGGCGGGGGCGAGTTGGCGCCACAGCTCGTCGGACAAAATCCTCCAGGAGTTTCGGGAAGCCAAGGCCTCTATTCAGACCACGGAACCAGCCCCATTAGTAGCATCAGCTACTGCTATTCCTGCGGAATCAGAGTCATGAGAACAACACCCGTCTGGCCATGGCAAATGCGTAACAGGACTGTTGGTCATAGCAGTGACTCTGCGAGCCCCGATTCCTACCTTGCTGTACCTTCCGAACTGTGGCTAGTCGGGGGGCCTTGGGTTGGTCAGTGGTGTTGCTGTTCCATAGGAACTGTCCGAATGCGGCCCAACGCAGGCAAGCACTGCCTGCACCTGTGACGCGGGAGCAACTGTCGTCATGAAGTGACACCGCAAGAAACAAAACATGAATTAAAGACAGACCCATTCTATATGGAATAATATATACATATATGGATATGTCTTCCCAAAGTACTGACGGAAAGATGCTTGTCAACGCATTGTACCATGGCGCCGTTATATCTGGTCTTGCCATCGGCTCCTCCTGCCTGGGCAAAATGGTTATTGGTGGTCGTTCCCCTAAGCTGGACTTCACGCCCCGCAATATGGGTATGGTCGTTGTTGATGTTGCGCTCGCCGTGGCCATGACAGATTTGCTAATTAAACAGGGGATCATACCATCTGATATTATGAAGTAATATTTACGAATAATGGCAACAGTCGCAATGCTGCTCTGTGGTGCACTCGCCAACACATTAGCATTCAGCAGGTCAAGCTATCTCATTTCGATGCTGAGAAACTCGGGTGTTGACGAAGAATGCAAGCGTCATGATTTAGCTATGGAACAGCTCCAGACTGCACAGACAGAATGGTCCCGAAAACGGACTGAGCGCCTTCCTTGACTGGATCAATGAAGAACACCGTTGCCAAGGCCACACTGTCCAAACTTTCCGTGACGTCGTCGCTGCAATCCACGTTTACACACAGGTCACGGGCAAAAATGCAGCTGAGCTGCAACTGGGGCCTGAGCCTGAGCCCCAGCTTTCCGACTTCTACATGCCGTCAGATGACCAAAAAAAAGAAGCGAGATAACCTTTATCATCCTTGGAATAGCCGCCATGGGTGTGGTGGCTGACATATACTATTACTCATGAATGCACCGATTGCATATGAATGTCGGAAATGACATATACTTTACTCATGAATGCACCGATTGCATATGAATGTCGTGGTTAATGGTGTATGCCTTGTCTATAGATGCCTGGATCCAAGACGAATATATGGGGGCTTATATGTAGCGGCCTGGTTCATGGACTATACATATCTTATATCCATATTCTATGTGTATGGACATGGGTACTATGACTACTTATAGGTGCTTGGGTCCTAACCTAACTATATATTGTGGGCTAGCCATGACAGGCTGGCCCCCATGCCCTTCATATATAGTAGAGTGGGTCTGTGACTTACATTCTACATCTAGCTGTGTGGGTTTATGGCTTATATCACTATTATGGTCATGCCTCATATTAAACAAAAGCAACAACTTTTCAACTCTGACTTATAATTCCCGATAACTGAACTGATAATGGAGCATAATGGATAATTGTACCCATATGAAAACTAAATTTTTAGCACATTCATGTTAGGCTCACTCTAACGACATTAATAATTGTTTTCACCATAAAAAACGTGTTTAGTTAAAACTACCATAATATATGAGCTTTTTGTATATCGGGTATGACCCTGGCAAAAGTTACCACTCATATAAGTAAGAATTATATGGTATTTTTTCTATTATAATTGTTTTCAATATAAAAGTGCTACTTGGTGTAGTTTAGTTTGTTTTATTACACTCCTATGCACGATTTCCATTAAAAATGGTAATGTCACTTGTGAATTATGTCATTTCTCGTGACGTCATTGACGTTACCCGCTAACTGATCTAGACTGAATGTTCGATGTTTGATCTTTCTCCACATCGGGACTTTCAATCATTAATTCTGGGTCTTATAATCATATTTGGCGAACATGTGCGTCAAGTTCCATGCTTGTATCACCTTTTTCACAATTGTGGTGTTTTCTGCACCAAGCGCTTGGACAAGCGGAAGAGCAAAATGTGACAAGGTCGACGAGAGCCAGTTTAGAGGGTAGGGTTCTGTTTTTACAAGTATTGACCGCTTATAATAGTTAAAGTCGCTATTTCCGCATATTATAGTGAAGGAGTGATGTCTGTGCAGTTATTAAAACAAATTTCTCGCATCTGCGTAAAGAGAAGCCTGAGAAATTTGACATCGAATACAACAGTTTGCCTGAAAAAATTGTCATTTTTTTTAGGTCATTATGTTATTTGTTATCCATATCTGCGAAATACATTCAAATCCCCCCTTTGAATTGGTATATATGGTTCGAGAATTGTGTATTGAACAATATTGAGTATATGTTGTATACGTTTCGGCTGAAAAATGTTACAGCATCGCATTATTCCCATGATTGTGAAAAATATAAAAGTTTTTTTTTATATGGAAAAAATTGTGTAACTCAGAAAGCTCAACTAGGATTTTAGGGGACTTTTCGTGACGCGTCTGCGATGTTATGGCCTAAATAATATTTAAAAAATCAGCTTCCCCGATTTATTTCCTTACTTTTCCCCTTTCACATCTAATGTGGCTGGACTGTTAATTCTTATTTGTGTTTCTTATTTTCAGGAAAGGGCAAATCTAAATTTTGTAACTTGTGTCCCAATCCGTTTCTAATATTATTTACGATAAAATATGTTTAAAACCAACAATTAATAATTGAATGTTATATTCTTTAATTGTGTGTAATGAGCAAGTAGTAAAAGATCAATTTGATATTGTGAAATACTAGTAACCAATAATATGTGTTTAACATGTGGACACTATACGAACATCCCCACAAACAAAGTGAAGGGTTTGTATACTGGTTTGCATGTGTCCGGTCCTCCGTCCATTCATCCATCCATATGTCTGTCCAGTTATCTCGGCGATAGGTTATCAGATCTCAATGGAAGTTAGTAAATATATTTCACTGAAGTATCCAATGATGTTGATCACAATTTCCATTCTAGAATTATTTCTCTTTGTTCATCTGGAAATAACATACAAGATGGTATGCCACCTGAGGGTGTTCAATGGGCAACAGAACAGCTTGTGTTTTGACATTAAGGTAAAGTTATAGGTTGCATTAATATGAAGAAAATGGTTGGCTCATTGGAATAAGATTTCTTCCTATTCAATTATTTAAAAAAAAAAAAATATGTCTTTGTTCCCATTTAGTTTTGCAATGGTATATGGTTGTTCATTTGATTTCAATTTTTTACAGAGATTTGTTCCTGTAAATCCATTGAACTATGCACCTGCTGTTACACCACGTTCAACCGAAGATGATGTTTCAACATGTGAGCTATTTCCACTCATTATATATACCATTGGAATATGCAATTCAGTTTATCAGATTAAAATCAGATAAAGTTCTGTATCAGAAATCATGGGAGAAAATGGAGGCACTCTTTTGCTAGTCAAAGCGTGATAGTTCTATTAGAAGATGTTTATTAGATCAACTTTACTTTGTATAGTTTGAGCTATTGCCATGGGTTGGTATCGGTCGTCTGTGTGTGTGTGCGTCCGTCAGCAAATTCCTTTAGCACGGGCTGCAGGTCGTACCTTTGGCCGGATCACTATCAAATTTGTCATGGCTGTTGACATTGACATATAGATAGGAACGAGTCATTTTGGTGTCATTTGGCAAAAAAAACATGGATGCCATCAGCCATCTTGGATGTCAAAATTCAATCCATTAGCACTGGCTACAGGTTGTACTGTTGGTCTGATTATCATGAAATTTGTCATGGATGTTAATATTGACATGTAGATGGGAACGAGTCATTTTAGGGTCATTCAGCCACAAAACATGGCCACCGGATTATACTCTTTGCATGATTAAATCATTTGGCAATGGCTACAGGTCGTACCTTTGATCGGATCGTCATGAAATTTGTCACGGATAATTGACATTGACATGTAGATGGGAACTAGTAATTTTGGTGTCAATAGGCCATAAAACGTGGGCACCAGTGGCCGTCTGATCATCATGAAATTTGTATTGGATGTTAATATTGACATATTGATGGGAACGTAACATTTTAGGGTCATTGTCTGCCGGCAGCCATCTTGGACTTCACTCTTTGCATGACTAAATCCTTTGACACTGGCTACAGGTCATAACTTTGGTCTGATCATTATGAAATAATTTGTCATGGCTGTTGACATTGACATGTAGATGGGAACGAGCCACTTTGGGGTCCTTTGGCAAAAAAACATGGATGCCGGCAGCCATCTTGGATTTTAATCTTTGCATGACTAAATCCTTGGGCACAACCGACAGACCACATCCCTCATCCAATCATCACCATCCAATTATCATGGAACTTCGGGCTGACCTCTAGATGGGAGCTGTTTCATTAATTTGTGATCAAACATGGCCACTGGCAGCCATCTTGGATTTCAAATTTGAATCTACCGGCACATCATGCAGCCCACATTTATTGGAGAATTGTTTTGAACATTTACAGGCATGTTTAGGATCACCTCTAGATGGGAGCTATCAAAATTGAATTTTTTTTTTTATGAAAACCATGGCTGGATATCTTGGATCTTGGATATTACTCTTTGCATGACTAAATCCTTTGACACACCGTACAGACCACATCCCTGGTACGATCATCACCAAACTTCATATGGATATATTGGGTGACCACTAGATGGGAGCCATAATTCTTTTTCTCCAAATTTCGTGGCCATCTTGGATTTTACTCTTTGGTACACCCTACTGATGACATCCCTTGTCTGGTCGTCATTAAACTTCACATGATCGTCGGGATGACCACCAGATGGGAGTAATCTAATTTTGCCAAATTTCATTAAAAAACATGGTCACCAGCAGCCATTTTTATATGTACCCATACCATGGTACACATAATGCCGACGTCCGGATCAACCATCCATCGTCCGTCTGTCTGTCCGTCTGTCCATCTGTCCATCCGTCCGTCCGTAGACACTTGCTATCCGATTCAATTACTCGAATATTTTCTATCGGATCGTGTTAAAATTTTATGTGCTTGTTTATGATAACACACTCCTCTCCTCTATAGTTTTTGGTATCGATCGGTTGATCGGTTTAGAAATTATTAACACTTTGCATCCGCACATAGGCATGAGCTATCCGATGCTGTAACCAAAGTATTTTTTGTCCGATTGTTTTCATATCTGATATGTAGGTTTATGATGACACACCCCTCACGTGTATAGTTTTTGGTATCGATTAGTTGATCAGTTTAGAAAATAATTAACCCTTCACACACATGCTATCCAATCCAATAAGTTGAACATATTTCTTCTGATCTGCCAGCTGGATCTGCCTCATATTTCTTACCTAAGTCTTTCTTAGCACGTTCTTCATCTGTATGGATTTTGGTATTGTTTAGTTAACCCTTTCCACTCTTGTTTTTAAATAGAATTCATCCAAGACAGGATGACTCAAACATTTTTCTACTGATCGACACCAATTTTGGTATATGAATTTCTTACCCCTAAATACAGATCAAGTGCGAATATGGGTTTGATCCAGTATATTTTAACAGAGTTATGGCCCTTTATAATTCATACCTCTTTTCCATGCACTATTAAATTTGAATAGAACAAGACACAACACACACCTGTGTTATTGGAAGGAGATAATTTATTGCTTTGGACACAGTGACCTGATAGCACCACTGGTGGCTGCAGACTTATAAACAACTGTCAAACTGTGATTGATGTCAGACTCTTTATTCCAGTTCTGTTCTCCGTATTGAATCCATGCAGTTCATGGCATTATTGTTTACAGAGACACTGTTGTAATAACTTAGAAAATAATTAATACACCCATTCCTTAGTTCCATCATATGATGTCATTCAAAATGATTAACCCTCTGCACACATCATATGGTCTTCTGATGTTTTTTATTTGATCATTCTCCTATTCTATGTCCATGTTGATGGTGATCCACTTTTAACTTGCATGGATTTGGGATTAAAATTAACCCATTCGATAGACTCATATTATCTGATAGACATATATTAAATTATCACTTTAACTTTGAGCCAGGTTCATCATTAGAGGATATGTCTTATTTTGAAATTCCCTCAGTTGCATTTGGGCTACAGGATAATATTAACAGTGCTGGGATTCTTGAGACTGACTTATTGTATGGGTTTCTAAATGCCATGCTTTTTGTTGACTACTCTGTGTTTATCAGTTCATTAGTTTGGGTAAGATTAATTCCTTACTATCCGATTTGATAACTCAAATATTTCCATTAATTATGTTTATAGTTCTGGCACAGTTTATGATAACACACCTCTTACCTGCATAGTGATGGTCATTTGGTTTATTTGCTTAAATATATTAACATCCTTCACCAATCCTGTTGACACAATGTGATAGCTAATATTTTTTGCATGATCACTCTATAAATAATCACATCTGTGATAATCATGACACATTCTTCACATGTATAGATTTTGGTATCTATCGAATCGTTTTGAAAATATTAACCTTAACTTTAATTATATTTAAACTGTTCACAAACATATCTTTCCAATGATCAACTTAGAAGAAAATTATTATTATTATTATTATTATTATTATATATTCATTTAAGAAACGCATTCTACAGCAATTGTTTCAATGTGCAATTACATACACATATATACACATCGCGCACCGCGCATATTTACACATAAAAAAGCAATACAAGCTTCACCGATATATATGGCAGATAACATTTATATCCAATCATTAGCAATCATATTTTATATCCTGGTCTATACATCCCTCACTTCTATAGTTGATCAGTTATTGATTGTTTTTTTAGTGGTGAAATATTAATAGGTTGCTATGAATTTTTAATATGCAGCTGACACAAAATATAATAAACAAAAAAATAGCAATGATGCTAAAAAGAAACACACAATATGTTATGTCTCATGTTCCAATGTACCGTACTGACCCGCGTTTAGGCCCAGGGGGCCTTTGTTTTATTTGAGCTCAAAAATCCAAGTGGGCTTAAACTCGGATATGGCCCTTTGCAAACCAAAAATCCTAAGAAATCGGGACAGTAAAACTGATGAAAGCCGATCTAACGCCGATTATTTTGGAATTTTTTCAATTAAATATGAATATTAAAATGTTATAATAACACTTTAAGTCTTGTAGTTTTATTGGCCAACATTCCCATGTTAAAATGACACTATTATGTAAGTAGTCTTGACTGACAGCCGTCTTGTTCCCAAAGTGTATGCTTGGAGTCAGGAATGCCCTGGTTATTATGTAAGCGGCAGTGTGGGTTATCTATAGTCTATAGTTTATATCAATGTTCAGATTTAATCCGATTAGGAAAACAATAAGCCCGGCGCTTTATTCGTGATCCATCATCCATTGTCTACACATAGAGGATGTTACAATGGCGACTAATTGCATGTTTAACAAAAGCCAGTGAGTGTAATTATTTAACAGCACTGACAAGGCAGTTGTATTTCTACTAAAACGGCATTCTGAACTCCTCGACCTGTGACCTCTGGGGGCAAACGGTGACGGAATCTGACGAGGTTTGCCGAATGCTAAAACGTATATAAAAGCACGTGTTTGAATATTTTGGTTTCGAGTGAATAAAGTTGACGTAGTTTGGAAGACATTGCTCCATTATGATACCCACTGTGTGTTTACATAACCAAGAGGCCAGTTCTTTGTGTTTGGCCACATGTAGGAACATACAGGTCTACGTTGTCACTGAACACGAAAAATATGTTTTTACAGTACTGTAGTTGGAACAGGTGCGCTTTGATTAAACTTAAAAGTATTGCACGCGCATAACCGCACATGGCTTTTAAATCAAGTGGGTTCTATTGTATTTTATGTCTGTTAACGTTTGGGAAGTATAATTGAATAAACAAATGATAATTTAAGATTCACTTTATTTTATTTCATTTAATATTATCACTTACCTACGAATTATAACTTTCCATTTTTCGTGGCATTCTCGCCGTCACCGATCGTTTGTGAATATACTTCTTGGAATTATTTATTTGGGGAGTATCATTAGCAAATACTTACTTACCACTGCTGAAATTGAACAACATTTGGGGTGGGCTTAAACACGAATATACCCCTGTGCATGGAATTTGGCCAAAATATATGGGTGGGCTTAAACACGGGCATGGGCTTTGAACCGGGTCAGTACGGTAATAAATAGATAAATTGAGTTTCTATGATGTTTGTCTACCTAATTTCGTAACTATTTGATATTTAACAGCTATGGTGCTTCTCTCCGACTTTGGAGCTTCTCTCCGACTATGGATTGAGCTTAATTAGCTTTATAACTCTATAAGACATACATGTATCTGTGTTGGAGTCACTAATAGGTTGAAATCAAAGCCACGTCTGTGTTAACATTGTGTTAATGTGAGCAAGGTGCCCGATAAGTGTGATTTCACTTGTGAATTAATAGTAAGGTGTGAATTGTTTACAGTTTTGCACTCATGAAAAGGATGGGGTAAGGATATATGAAAATAACTCATCGCTGTCGCCAAGCTATGGGTTAAACATCTGCCGATCGTGATCGGCCTCTCGTTGATTTTACTCTTTGCATGACTAATCCTTTAGCACACCTACAGACCACATCCTTCATCTGGTCGTCACCAAACTTCCTTTTGATCTTGGGTGTGACCACTAGATGGGAGCTATCAAAAGTTTTGAATTTCATTGGAAAACATGGCCACCAGAGGCCATCTTGGATTTAACTGTCTACAGATCTCTTCATGTTGATATCTAGTATACTTAAACATTTCAACTTTCTGCATTTCTAGTCACTCCATTGACGGTAACGCATAAAATTATCACCTATCCAAGTTAAGCTACAGTGTCAATGACATTTTCATGTCATAGTTTTCGAGTCTATAACACACACACACAGAAAGACAGACAGAAGTTCCAAAATATATAATAGATAACAAAGGTTCAAACACTCTTTCAAAAGGTTTGAGACAATTCTGAGTCTTGTTTTTTGGTATACACATATCTATTTATATGCCTGCAATTCTACAAATAAATTATTTTTAATTTTGTTTCATAGCTTTTGCTTCTCGGGAATTGAGCCTTCCAGATATATCGATGGTACATGGTCGAATGATAATCTCAGCATGGGAATATGGTTTAGAAGAAGTCCAAGATAAAACTGTTAAACTAGTCATGGCTGCTATGGAGGTACAACAACTTTTATAAATCTTTATTAAAGGATACCTTAATAGTAAAAGATATGTCATTGTGAGATTTTGGATTTAATTGCACACTCATTAATGCAAACAGAATTGGTATAATTAGCATATTAGCATCTGCAACATGCTAAATACAAGCTGGAATTAATTCATGTTGACATTGTGACAAGGGATGATGAAGAAAATAACATTATTAACTGTCTGTTTGGATTGATGTCTGAATAATTCACAATGATGAAGTTATCCCATCCTAAACATGCCTGTAAATTCACAATGATGAAGTTATTCATGTATATCAATGAATCTCATGTTCAAGGACAGGGGTTGCCTATTACATGAGCGTGGAATAAATACCGAACACAATATATATTATAATCTCATATCTTTTATTGAACTTGTTAATGTGGTGTATGGTCACATTTCATTCAAGCCTCTCATGAATTATATCCTTTCATCATCCGGTACTCATTTGATTTATAACTTTTATTCCTCCATTCTGGAGAGTGTCAATATGTTACACAAACTGTACATATATCTTGATATATGTTAGACAAACTATACATATATCTTGATATACAAAATCCAAGTATTAAAGTGAATATGTGCAATAACACACATGAGATGATTGTCCAAGCGACTTGCTAATTTGTCAATAGCTCACATGTAACTATTCACATTGAAAGTAGAGAGAAACAAAAAGACAGCTTACATGTAGTTAAATTGAATATCTAATATTCGATGAATCAGTTTGACAGGTATTATTTATCTTGATGTAGCCCAAAACAATTATATATTTGCAGGTTGTATGTAAAGTTTGTAGGTATATTGACAACAGGTATGCAAACAGGAACAGAGTGTGGCGTCACACTACTTTATCACTGATTAAAGCTTGTACATTTTGTGATCGACACAAGGGTGTGATCCAATTATTGTTGGCTGATATGTGGAAAGGAAATATTGCAAAGTCAATCAGAATAGAGTCCCAGATCAAGACAATGAATGAAAGATGAAATCTAAAGGAGCCAGTATATCCAAGAAATTATAAACATGAAATCCATATACTTTGGTTATTCTTTCCCAAAAGACATTACGGAAATGCACCAAAATATTCGCTTTGCACAGAAACATCACATGTGTTAACTCATCACTGTAGACTATCCCACATAGAAAACAACATAGTCTATTATCATTGTCGTTTCATTAACGATGAGTGCTAGGTGTCTGATTACCTTCAAGTGGCGACAGTTGTTGGATAATATTGTCGATATCGGCCATGGTCAGAAGAACTGTAGTGTACTGTCTCTGGAAACAGCACCATTCCTTTCAGATATGTTGGTATCGAGCACCTTCGATTTTGCAATGTTTTTCCAGGTATCTTAATAGTGGGAAAGTACCCTGTGTCCAGATAGTCCACCAAGAAGTACATCAAAGCATAGGTCTCTAAGAGTAGGATCAACTCTTTCACATAACCAGTACATTGTCTATTAAAAAGAATGGTCTGGTATGCCTTCATGAGAAGCAATTCTAACGCCGTTTGATGTTCGATCGGAAGGTGAATTAGTTTCGACAGGTACATGAGTTTTTGTCTGTGGACTTCTTTCTCCAAGGGCATGAGGCCCAGATGACTGAGGGCTACATGTTTTCGTGTCCATGTAGGAATCGACTGCGACTGCTTGATGCATGACCAAAAACTTTTCTCTATGATAGCTGTAGCATTATCTAATGGGAATAGTTCACATCAACATAGAGCTATTGGGAGTTCAATTGATTTCACGAGTTTAGACATGGTGATAGGCATACATTCCTGCACTGCATTTAAGGAATAGTCTCTGTTTTGAATCTAATCACAGTTTAAAGTTGGTCTATCTCTCCCTAAACCAAGTATTATATTCACAGTAACAGTGACAGTAAATGGGTGATAGTGAATCAGTCCTCAAATTTGGTAGGTCAACATGACCGCTTTTGCCAATGCTGCTTTCAGCAATGAACTACAAATTTTATTGCTTATATTTTCCTTACGTCTTCTTAGAATTCATTGGTCCCATGGCTTTGGTCGATCCATTAATTTTTGTTTTCAAGGTAACCCCGTACAGGCACGCCGACAGCATGCTATCATTTGCGGGTACCCGTTTCAAGGTCAAGGTCATGTTGGGTGGACAAAATAACCCGACAAAAATATTCCCCGTTCCGAGTTGACCATACATAACAAATTCACATCTCGGTCACTGCTGACGACCGAGATATCGCCCAAGGTCATTTGTGGGTACCCGTTTCATACAAGAGGTACAATTTAGTGCAAGTACGTTATTAACGCGATGCATCGAAAATGGAAACATAAGGCGATCGATGGAATCAACTCAAAAGTATTGTTCCCGGGCAATACAAAATATCTTATGACTTCCAATAAATCTCTCCTCATAGTCCACACCCTGGGGCATAACTGGGAAGTGAAGTCATAATTTTAGAAGGCCTCACAAGGGATGAATTGATGCCGAATCGAGTGATTTCGAGTGACAAAAATGACGATGTCGGAAAGAATAAAATATCTCGAACCCGGTGGTTCAAGAATACGATATATCATGGGAAAGTGGACAGACTCCACACTTTAATTGTATTAGGCAATTATCGAAGAGACATAAACGCATTTATTAACAATTTCGCCACCCTTGGGAAGATTCGTAGAAGCGAGTTCTATGCAATGGAAATGCATGCATATTTCCGATGTAACGCTCTTTAACAACGACACCGCAGATACGAACGCTCTTTAATCATTAACTCATTAACCCATCAATCCCCATTGCGGTGGCAGTTGAAGGGTGAAGGAGAGTTCGCACGGGCTCGCGAATGGTCCGATGACCATTCCCGTGGCTTTTTACCCTTAGATAGGAAGTTTGGGCTCTATTGGTGGAGCCGTTTTCGAGTCTATAAAGGACACACACACACATATATATATATATATGTATGGAAGTCTCAAAATATATAGTAGACTAGCAGGTTAGCCCGCTACTGGCGGCATTCGTCCCATGGCTTTGTTTCAGAAACATGACATTTTTGAATATGAATTTAATGTTTTTTAAATTTAATATATTTTGTTTCTGAATTGTTTTTTTATTGTTAATTTTTTTAATTTTTTTGTTTCTGGCGGAAAAATTTACCCGTAGAAATCCCCCCTTCCTAGGAACGACAGACAACGCATTCTTTGTTTCGTGAAATCTCTCTACGATAACATTGCATTGAATTTAAAACAAACGCTTCCCGTCGGGAAATCTGTCTGCATAATATTTTGAGTCTGCCGTACCCGTCGTAATGTCGTGAAATCTCTCTGCATAATAGATAACATTGCATTGAATCTGTTGTTGGCATTCAGGGCTTCGGGTCGTTGTTGTTGGCATCACGGCTCCCCGAAAACTCTCACATTGCCGAAAACGTGTATTTAGTAATATCGTTGTTGTTGATATTTACGGCTTGGGGGCTATTTTCTTATTTAGCAAGTTTCAGCTCAATCGGTTCGAGTCTATAAAGGACACACTCATATATATGACACTTCCCGTGGGTAGCAAGTTTGAGCTCAATCGGCATTCCCTGGAATTTCCCGTAGATTGGCAGATTCCAGTAGCTTTATAACGGTATATCTGGGGAGAAATCCGATGCTATATTCGTGATTATCTGGGATGATTTCGGTATATAACTATATACTGTAAAAACAAAGCGCGCCATCCGTGCTCGCAGCGTTGGTCAGAAACAAATGTTTTTAAAATTTAATGTATGTTCCGTATATCTCTCTGCAGATGCAAATAACGTTGAATGGCAAACAGACGCTCTTTATAGAGATGCGTCAAAAACAAACGCTCATTAAATAATCACTTGATTAACCCATGCCGTGCCTTTGCGGTGATTTGAGATTGGAGAACGGGTGCTCTGAGCTTCTCTAAACCGCAACCACGGTCGTGTCGGTGGGATTTGACACTTACATAGGAAGTTTGAGCTCAATCTGTACACGCGTTTTGGATTCTATGAAGTACACACACACACACACACACACATATATACGAAGTCTCAAAATATATAGTATAGAAGACTAGCAGGTTAGCCGGCCACTGGCATGGTTGGTCAGAAACATGACATTTTTTAAATTATTTTTATTCAATGAGTTAATTCTGCCTTTTTAATCAAGAGAAATGATGGTACCCGTCCCTAGGGTGGAAAAACTGACCCGATGAAATCCCCCCCCCCCCACTCCCTAAGAACGACAGACATAAGAATCACACAACACGCATTTTTAGCTCAACTTACTTTTGTAAGTTTGAGCTATTGCCATGGTTTGGCGTCCGTCGTCCGTGTGCGCGTGTGTCCGTGTGTCCGTGTGTCCGTCAACAATTTCCTTTGGCGTGGGCTACAGGTCGTACCTTTGGTCTGATCTTCATGAAATTTGTCATGAATGTTGACATTGACATGTAGATGGGAACGAGTCATTTTGGGGTCATTCGGTCAAAAAACATGGCCGCTGGTGGCCATCTTGGATTTCAAAATTCAATCCATTGGCGCGGGCTACAGGTCGTGCTGTTCGTCTGATCATCATGAAATTTGTCATGGATGTTAATATTGACATGTAGATGGGAACGAGTGATTTTGGGGTCGTTCGGTCAAAAAACATGGCCGCCAGCAGCCATCTTGGATTTTACTCTTTGCATGACTAAATCCTTTGGCGCGGGTTACAGGTGGTACCTTTGGTCTGACCTTTATGAAATTTGTCATGAATATTGATATTGACATGTATATGGGAACGAGTCATTTTGGGGTCATACGGCCAAAAAACATGGCCGCTGGCAGCCATCTTGGATTTTACTCTTTGCATGACTAAATCCTTTGGCGCAGGCTACAGGTCTTAGTTTTAATCAGAACTTCATGAAATTTGTCATGGATGTTAACAATGACATGTAGATGGGAACGAGTGATTTTGGGGTCGTTCGGCCAAAAAACATGGCCGCCAGCAGCCATCTTGGATTTTACTCTTTGCATGACTAAATCCTTTGGCACGGGTTACAGGTCGTACCTTTGGTCTGACCTTTATGAAATTTGTCATGAATATTGATATTGACATGTATATGGGAACGAGTCATTTTGGGGTCATTCGGCCCAAAAACATGGCCGCTGGTTGCCATTTTGGATTTCAAAATTCAATCCATTGGCGCGGGCTACAGGTCGTACTGTTCGTCTGATCATTATGAAATTTGTCATGGATGTTAATATTGACATGTAGATGGGAACGAGTCATTTTGGGGTCGTTCGG
This sequence comes from Siphonodentalium dalli, assembly GCA_032622095.1. Taxonomy (NCBI): domain Eukaryota; kingdom Metazoa; phylum Mollusca; class Scaphopoda; order Gadilida; family Siphonodentaliidae; genus Siphonodentalium; species Siphonodentalium dalli. The sequence goes on along the minus strand of CP136069.1, from coordinate 102,670,173 downwards.
CCAAAAAACATGGCCGCTGACAGCCATCTTGGATTTTACTCTTTGCATGACTAAATCCTTTGGCGCAGGCTACAGGTCGTAGTTTTGATCAGAACTTCATGAAATTTGTCATGGATGTTAACAATGACATGTAGATGGGAACGAGTGAATTTGGGGTTGTTCGGCCAAAAAACATGGCCGCCAGCAGCCATCATGGATTTTACTCTTTGCATGACTAAATCCTTTGGCGCGGGCTACAGGTCATGCCTATGGTCTGATCTTTATGAATTTTGTCATGAATGTTGACATTGACATGTAGATGGGAACGAGTCATTTTGGGGTCATTCGGCCAAAAAACATGGCCGCTGGTGGCCATTTTGGATTTCAAAATTCAATCCATTGGCGCGGGCTACAGGTTGTGCTGTTCGTCCGATCATCATGAAATTTGTCATGGATGTTAATATTGACATGTAGATGGGAACGAGTGATTTTGGGTTCGTTCAGCCAAAAAACATGGCCGCCAGCAGCCATCTTGGATTTTACTCTTTGCATGACTAAATTCTTTGGCGCGGGCTACAGGTTGTAGCTTTGGTCAGAACTTCATGAAATTTGTCATGGTTGTTAACAATGACATGTAGATGGGAACGAGTGATTTTGGGGTCGTTCGGTCAAAAAACATGGCCGCCAGCAGCCATCTTGGATTTTACTCTTTGCATGACTAAATCCTTTGGCACGAGTTACAGGTCGTACCTTTGGTCTGACCTTTATGAAATTTGTCATGAATATTCATATTGACATGTATATGGGAACGAGTCATTTTGGGGTCATACGGCCAAAAAACATGGCCGCTGGCAGCCATCTTGGATTTTACTCTTTGCATGACTAAATCCTTTGGCGCAGGCTACAGGTCTTAGTTTTAATCAGAACTTCATGAAATTTGTCATGGATGTTAACAATGACATGTAGATGGGAACGAGTGATTTTGGGGTCGTTCGGCCAAAAAACATGGCCGCCAGCAGCCATCTTGGATTTTACTCTTTGCATGACTAAATCCTTTGGCACGGGTTACAGGTCGTACCTTGGGTCTGACCTTTATGAAATTTGTCATGAATATTGATATTGACATGTATATGGGAACGAGTCATTTTGGGGTCATACGGCCAAAAAACATGGCCGCCAGCAGCCATCATGGATTTTACTCTTTGCATGACTAAATCCTTTGGCGCGGGCTACAGGTCGTACCTATGGTCTGATCTTTATGAATTTAGTCATGAATGTTGACATTGACATGTAGATGGGAACGAGTCATTTTGGGGTCATTCGGCCAAAAAACATGGCCGCTGGTGGCCATTTTGGATTTCAAAATTCAATCCATTGGCGCGGGCTACATGTCGTGCTGTTCGTCTGATCATCATGAAATTTGTCATGGATGTTAATATTAACATGTAGATGGGAACGAGTCATTTTGGGGTCGTTTGGCTAAAAAACATGTCCGCCAGCAGCCATATTGGATTTTACTCTTTGCATGAATAAATCCTTTGGTGCGGGCTACAGGTCGTAGCTTTGGTCAGAACTTCAAGAAATTTGTCATGTATGTTAACAATGACATGTAGATGGGAAACGAGTCATTTTGGGGTCGTTCAGCCGAAAAACATGGCCGCCAGCAGCCATCTTGGATTTTACTCTTTGCATGACTAAATCCATTGGCACAGGCTACAGGTCATACCTTTGATCAGATCATTATGAGATTTGTAAAGGCTGTAGATGGGAACAAGTCATTTTGGGGTAATTCGGAAAAAAACATGGCTGCCGGTGGCCATTTTAGAATTTACTCTTTGCATCAATAAATCCTTTGGCACACCATAATCACCACATCCCTGATCCGATCATTATGAAACCTGTTATGAATGTTGATATTGACATGTACATCTAGTCTTACTTAGATATTTCAATTAGCACTTTTCCTATTCCTCCATTTACTGTCAACCATTAAATTATTCCCCTACCTAAGTTGAGCTACAGTGTCATTGACACTTTCATTTGTTTTTCAATGAGTTAATTCTGCCTTTTTATGTTTACCCATACCATAGTAATAAGATAATTCATTTGTTGATTGCAGCAACATATGAAGGATGTTGTATCTACAGTGTTGTCCAGAAAAAATGGTTACAAAGTGAGAGATAAAAGATTCCGTTATGCTGCTGGTTCAGAGATCCCAAACCCGTATTTACGACAAACATGTCAAATCATGGATAAATCAGTGTTCAGGTAGGGATCCAAATGAGAACTAGTGTTGAAACAACTAGGGAATTTCATATTGAGCTTCCGTTAGTCTATTTATATTAGACAACACCAATCATACATATAGACATAATGGGAAAATCTAGCCCATGATCACCCAAATACAAATACCTGCTCATTTCACAATGTTTGACAAATCTCGAGTTTCACCACTGTTTTGTAATTCCATACATTCATATATTAAACTGCACATTTAGCAATATTCATAAAAAAGTATCATGTTTTCTGTTCTAGTGTCATCACTGCATTGTTAAAACAATGAAGACATTTCAATTGTGATGTCAGACGAAGATAAAAGACACTGCATTATTTGTCCTGAGTTATGGACCTTAGATTTTTTTCTCATGATTTTGGTCCGTTATCCCAATATTTTTTGCCTCAGTTACGGTCAATTTTCTTAGATTTTTTTCCGTCCAGCTTGATCACTCCCAACAAATATAAACCAATTTCAATCATTTTTGGTATACAAGTTACTTGCTCCACTTTCTTAATTAAATTATTGAAAAAATCAGGTTTATCCCAATTTTTTGGCCTGAGTTTAATATGGTCCTTAGTTTGTCAATTTTTGCGATTTTTTGTTGTTTTCGTTTTTCTCTTCTGAGACCCACCAGGACTGTTTTAATGATGTGACATGTTAGCAATGCTCATGGTAGGACAACATGCAAATACTGGAAAATGTCTGATGTCTCGTTGTTCTATAAATAGAATAATTTCGCTAGATTGAACGGTGCTATTGGTCAGTATAAATTAACCCCCTCCTGTGCAGCCCCGTGACTGTGTATTGTTCTGTTTTTCCGATTGTGTTCATATTTTATATTCAGGTTTATGATGATATACATCTCACCTGTATATATCTTGGTATTGATCAGTTTTGACATGTGCTATCCACTATGTTTCAACTGGGCAGAACATTAGAAAAATTAAACCTTCTACTTTGAACCACTTACCTTACATGCATGTGCTTTGATGTCAACACATTAATGAGAGAGAATCACATGTGGGTATTTTAGCAGCTTTATGTAAACACAAGCAATGGTGGCCTATTTATTTGAACTTGGCATGAGCCTATGATTAAGTAGCTGTTACATGGGTTGGAGTATTAATTACAATTCTGGCATTACCAGATTCTTTGACATATAGGTAATTGAATTACTGCATGGATTTCTAACATGTTTTTATAGGAACAAAGTTCTTTGTGTCAATTTGTGTTCATCCCCTTGGAATAACACTCCACCACACTCATTTGCTATCTGATTTGATAACTAAAACTTTTTTTTATTTTTTATCCAATTGAGTTTATATTTCATGTCATGGTTTAGGGTGACATATCACTGACTTCTGTGGTTTTTTTTATATTATTTGGTTTATAACTGGCTTAGAAAATATTAACCCCACCCACTCATTCCATAAACACATGCTATCCAATTTTCATCCAATCATTTTCATAATTGTCAACTATAGTTATCATGACATGCTCTTTACCTGTATATATGTTGGTTTCATTCATTTGATCGGTTTTGGAAATTTTAACTTTCTATACATGCCATAGACACATGCTGTCTGACAAAATAATTATATACTTGTTCGTGTTCCCAAAACTGATAAGCTAGTATTCAGTTGCTTTGCCAACTGGAAAAATGTAGCATTCTACTAATATCACCGAAGGCACTTTTGCCAATATTGGGGATCAAACTCATGACCTATTCACCTGGACATAAATTGTGATGATGGTGTCCATGACCTGGCCACCATGTTTATGGACATCCTTAAAATAGGAAGCCCTTTCACCGATTGTTGAGCTGAACATAATTTTAAAGGTTGACACAGAATTTATCTTTTCATCAGAACAGTACAGTGCATTTTTCCGCCAAGGAGAAGCCCTCAACTGAACTATATGGATTATTATCCTCGGCCTTGTGTTATCAGGAGGGTTAAAATTTATTGTCCGTTTATTGCTTACTCCGGTCAATCAGTGCTCGGGATTAGCTACGCATGAATGCGTCTCGTGTAACTCTCGCGTGAATCTCGCGTTCTAACAATCCATCTAGTCAGTTTTTAGCTCACCTGAGACGAAGTCTCCGGTGGAGCTATAGTCATCACTCCTCGTCCGTCGTCCGTCCGTCCGTCTGGCCGTCCGTCCGTCCATCCGTCAACAATCATCTTCTTCTCCAGTATCATAAGGCCAAATGAGTTCATATTTGGTGTGGATGTTCCCTGCTTGACTCAGACTCAGATTTGTTAAAATAAGGTCACTGAGTCAAATAGTTGCGAAGCTAGGGCCATAACTCTTTCCTGCCATAGTAATTCTTAAAACAACTTCTTTTCAAGAACAATCAGGCCTATTTAGCTTATATTTGGTATGGAAGGTCCTTGAGTGACTGGGGGTCAGATTTGTTCAAATGGGGTCACTGGGTCAAATAGGGGCAGAACCAGGGACATAACTCTATTCTCCCTAGTAATTATTAGAATGACTTCTTCTCCAGAATCATCAGGCCGATTTAGCTAATATTTTGTATGGTGGGTCCTTGTGTGACTGGGGTTCAGATTTGTTCAAATGGGGTCAGTGTGTCAAATAGGGGCCGTGTCAGGAACATAACTTAAAAAAAAAAATAATAATAATTTAAAAAAAAATATTGTTAAATTTAAATCCTTGCTCAATTCAAAAAACAAATCACAATTCAAAATGAACCAATAAAAAAATATTTTGTTCATTTTAACCCCTGATTTTTTGAATTTTTTTAGACACAAAACACCCCATTCCACCCCTTTCCCTCCTCACCCCTCTACACCCCTGTCCCCACTACCACCCCCCCCCAATCTGCGACGCCCTGCACCCACTGCAGTCAAGAAAAGGTGTAAACAGTCATGCTCTGTGTGTATCATTAACATATCATATCAAAACAAAATGCTGTATGTCTGACATTTGCAGAATGAGGTCCCCAGAGGGTGAATTTAGTGATGCTACTCTGCTAGCATCACCAAATACACTCTCCAGGGACCTCATTCTGCTTAGGCCTCATCTTCAGGGAAGTATACAGGTCTTAAATTGACATTTCTACTTACTTTTTCCCTTCTGTTCAGTTTCTATATTCCCTAATTTGCTGTCAGAAGATAAAATTGATAATTGAAGTGCCCAATGGGTGCACATCACCAATTAACTGGACAACTTCAATCTGTTCCTATGTCTCCCATGGCAGTTGAGGCCTAAGCATAATGAGGTCCACAGAGGGTGAATTTGGTGATGCTAGCCCACCTTACAGGATTGCAGCACTAAATTCACCCTTTAGTGACCTCATTCTGCAAAAGTCAGACACTATATTCAGGCTTGGCTGTTCCACTATTATATTCTTAACCACCACCTATCCAGTTGTACTCATTATACCCTGATTTGCAAAGAAAACCTGGGGGGGGGGGGGGGGTATATTGGATTGAATTTGTCTGTCAGTATGTCCTCCCGTTCATCCCTCTGTTGGGATGTTTCCATCCGTCCATCAATTTTGTTCTTCTCCACATACATATTAAAGACCGAAATGGTTTATATATTTTGACTCACATTCAGATTTGTGATCAGGTCATATAGGTGAGAAGCCAGGGCCATAACTCTTTCCCTCCATAGTGATTCTTCAGAAACCATCAGGCCTATTTAGCTTTTGGTATGGAGGGTCCTTTGGTGAGTGGGGTTCAGATTTGTACACGTGAGGTCATTTTTTGGAAACTTTTGAGGAAAATAAGTTTTCTTCAACTCTTAAAATCTACCGTTTGAAATTTCTAGATGAATAGATCTCATAGATGGGGATTCACATTTGTTCAAATAAGGGCAGAGATAAGAGATTTAACTCTCAACCACCCACCCTACCTGTATGTATGCTGTTTGATACTGGTATAATAATATATAGATTCCTATTGATTTCTAAGCTGCCTGGGTGGAGGCAATGAGGCTGTAGATTTGATTTTTCAACCAGTAACAGTCCACATTGTCCTACTTCGGGTTAAACTGTTCGACCGAAATCGCCACAAATGTTAACAGGTCTATTTTGCTGATATTTAGTATGAAGGGTTCGTTGGTGTCTGGTATTGAAATTTATTCAGATGTGGTCACCAGGTTAAATAGGGTGGGACCAGGGACATAACTGTATGTCTCTATAGTCATTCTTAAATTGTCTTCTCAAGAGAGGTTGGACTATTTAGCTTACATATAGTATGGATGATCCTTTAGTGACTGATATTCAGATTTGTTAACATCAGGTCAACCTGTTAAGAAATGACGGGGGCTATGGGGAGTTAACAATTTTTGTGTTTAAAAAATCATTGATATACCAAATTCATTAAAACATCTTCCTTGGAACTACCTGATTAATCTGACATACATGTATGGTGTTTTGGGTCCATGGATAAATGGGCTTCAAACATGTCTAAATGGTTTTATAAAAAGGTGCTTGTGAGATTGGAAATTTCCAAAAATTGAGAAAGTTTGAGATGTCTGTTGTGAAATTCCAACCCAAGACTTGGGAGTCTGGAGCCCGGTCGGGAGGGGACTTGTTGAGCTGGAGGAGGGGGGTGATCAGTAGTGAACAGTGGGCAATTTCATGGTGGATATTCACCTTGAAATTACCCACTGTACACTACTGAAGCCTCTCTAGCCACATATCGTGTTTAGATCTACTTTTTTCAAAGTGCTTATGAAAAGTTCTGACTATTGTGGTCTCCAGAGTCCCAGTCTCATCAGTCTTTGCAGTCTGGTGAGCGACCCCACAGTTTTTGACTGTCTTGTTAATTCCTCCTCCAGCTATCGGACGTGGTTAATTTTAAGGAAGTGTTATTCTGTATTGCGCATTATCAACTCAATATTTATTGTTGATAACAACTTGCAATTTATCCGTTGCTTACCCAGTATTTTAATAAAAAATTTACGAAATCGCAGAAACTCTTCGTTTCATTGTATGCGCGAATTGCGTGTTTTTTATCGACACATTTCGTCTACGAATTTGTGATTGAATTTGACAAAAACACCGTTGGAATCACGTTGGCATATTCGCCATTGATGGCCATTCTGACTCAGATGCATATCGTTTACTTATGGCCAACCTATATTGCATTATTGTGCAACATATACGGTGGCATGACTTGTCGAATTTCGGAATCCACGTGGTGCGGTATGCGGAGTAGCCTAATTTCGCGCTACACATTCTATTTCCTGACGTCGTATCTTCGCCACGTTCAGGTTATGTATACTGCCATATCATATATGCAACAGCTATGTTAGTGCGCAGAACGTTGTCCAGGACAGAAATATCTCCTTTGGCAATAATTTACATGAATAAATAACAAAGATAGAAACTTGTTACCTGATGTAATTTCTTTTGCCTCAACTAATTGTATTTTGTAAGTTGACGTTGAGCGACTGGAACTTCATCGACGTTTGGGAAATGATTATCGAAGAACATCATTGTACATATACATTATCATTAATTGTGCTTAAGCGATTAATATTTGCAAATCTTAGCTAGCCCGAATGTCTTAACATGAGGGCTTGTATTTGGATACTTGGAACGTTGGCACGGATGTTAGTGACTTCACAATATTTACATGACAATCCTGACTCTGTTCTTGCGATTCCATTCACTTTCCCGTATCAATGGAATAATAGGCGATTCTGTTCGTTATACATCTAGTATTATATGACCTGTGTCAAATAATGCTGTAATACTATAATAGTCTCTTTCTTTACGTACATGTATAGTATGAATTGACAGTGTCCGGTTGCTACGACTCGTGCAACTGGTTTGATTGGGGAATAGGATTATCAGACACACGATTTGACAACAAGGATTTTCGTTTCTAGTTTACATTATCGAATGGCGATCTCCATCAAATCATAATCTGACTTTCTCTCGGCGACAATTGTGTCCGTTTCTTTGCAATTACTTACTGTATTTTGCTGAATGGGTTCCCCTGTTCCAAGACTGCACAGCCATGCAAGCGCAGTAGCCTGAACCTTCAGCTATAGCTTGCTTACCTATACAATGTTAATTCTGTCCGTGGTCAGAACTCTTTGGTGACATTTTGGATGAGATCCTTGTTGCGAGCCTACTGGCCTACTTGTGGCAAGTCGCCTTTTCCGATGTGACCTGGCATGAACTGTTATCCTCAGACATTAGTGTTTATCGATACATTCAACATTCATTGGTCCATTAATCAGGACCAATATGGTATCAGTGCCTCATCGCCACAAAACCGGTCAAATGGTGAGCATGACACATGTATGGCCAGCCGTAATAGTTCCATACCAATGGTATCAGTGCCTTAAATGCTCAATGACATAAGAACTGACAATTTTTTTCACCGATACCGACATACATCTGCGCTTTCAATCCGTGAATAGTAACGGCGAACTACTATGCATATATATTGTCACGTGCTCCAGATGCATTGCCAATAGCCTTTCCCACTGAGCCCATCACTTGGCTCTCAACCTTCTATTTCCACATATCGAAAAGATCAAATGTGAAATAGCCTTCACTCACGTATAAAGCACAGTTACATAACATGCAGTTATATTGCGCAGGGCCGCTGCCACTATAATTTTCAACAGAGACCAACACATGGCTCTTTTCTTTCTATTGCCTCATATCCAATTGATTATCGGGCAATTAACAAAAAGGACAGCATTTGTATTGTCACACATATTAAGTGCGTTTACATGAACAGCATTTAGATTTATATTGCGCACGACCACGGCAGGCCTGCGTATTGGAGGCACACGACGGTTCGGTTCACATGACGGTTGCGAAATCTAGGTTGCGCCAAGGTTGTGTGAGGCTCTCGCGATACTGATTATAACTGTTTGTGTAACTTATGGGTACCTAAGGACAACCAGACAGCCGACACATACTAGTATGTTACGGCTTGCGCATATTTTGCATTCCGCAGACCTGACAGTGCCAATTTCAGAAGAGTCCAAAACATATCTCTTCTCCTTCTATTACTAAATATCCATATGATTATCTGGTGAATAGAATACCTAAATGACTAACACAAATGACAGCTTTTGTATCATCACACATATACAGCGCCGTTCCGCAAGAAGCCTCTATATCGTGTATGACCACTGCCCAGTACCAGTGACTGGCGCGGTGCTACTATCGTTGATTCGGAAAACCAATCTTCATGGGCGCACGCCTCAGCACCTGAGCCTTAGGGTGGGGAAGACTCGTCATGTGCCGCTGACAGCGCACCAGCCAACCAGCCTTCAGTTCTTCCCAGATGAAAATGCAGCTCAAGCTCTCATTTTCTCTCACAATTCAGAAGACGGATGTAATTGCATCCGTAATAAAATCGTTCGTTGTGTTTCTCTCAAATTAAATGTCTTTGTGGGATAGACCTCGATACATGCATGTTTAGTTGCACTTTAGTCACATTCCCATACTTTAACTGCGATGGGACCGGTGTAACACGTCATCTTCCCCCCCCCCCAGGATATCTTCCCCCCACCCTGGATATCTTCCCCCCCCATGTACGACTAAAAAATAATTTCACTCATATGATATCGTTTGGTTCTGAAATGGCCAGAAAAATGTTTTTGGAGATTAAAAAAAAAAAAAAAAGTGGCAAAATTAGTTTTTTCACGAATTTGTTTGTCTGTTCATGAAATGACCAGAATTTTTTTTTTTTTTAATTCAAATTTTTTCTTTTCTTTCAAACGTCCAGGCTTGGATATTCCACCCCCCCCCCCCCCCACCCCGCACCTACATGACAATAAAATCATCTTATGGTTTTATCGCTTATTTTGCTTTATATAGTAATGAAACAGCGAGAAATTAGCTTCTCCAAGAGAAAGTTGTTTTAGTCAGGGTTTGGGGTGGGGGGAGATGTCCAGGTCAGGATATCCCCCCCCCCCCACCCAGCACCTACATGACAAATAAATCATTGTATGGATTTATTGCTTGTTTTGCTTTATATATTCATGAAACAGCGAGAAATTAACTTCTTCTGAGAACAACTTTTTTGAGTCAGGGTTTGGGGTGGGGGGGGGGGGGGAGATGTCCAGGTCAGGATATCTTCCCCCCCCACCCAGCACCTACATGACAAAAAAATAATCTTATGGTTTTATCGCTTGTTTTGCTTTATATAGTCATGAAACAGCGAGAAATTAACTTCTTCTGAGAACAACTTTTTTGAGTCAGGGTTTGGGGTGGGGGGGGGGGGGGGGGGGGGGAGATGTCCAGGTCAGGATATCTTCCCCCCCACCCAGCACCTACATGACAAAAAAATAATCTTATGGTTTTATCGCTTGTTTTGCTTTATATAGTCATGAAACAGCGAGAAATTAACTTCTTCTGAGAAAAAGTTTTTTGAGTCAGGGTTTGGGGTGGGGGGTGGGGATGTCCAGGTCAGGATATCCCCCCCCCCCACCCAGCACCTACATGACAAATAAATCATTGTATGGATTTATTGCTTGTTTTGCTTTATATATTCATGAAACAACGAGAAATTAACTTCTTCTGAGAAAAAGTTTTTTGAGTCAGGGTTTGGGGGGGGGGGGGGAAATGTCCAGGTCAGGATATCTTCCCCCCACCCAGCACCTACATGACAAAAAAATAATCTTATGGTTTTATCGCTCGTTTTGCTTTATATAGTCATGAAACAGGGAGAAATTAACTTCTTCTGAGAACAACTTTTTTGAGTCAGGGTTTGGGGTGGGGGGGGGGGGGGGGGGGGGAAATGTCCAGGTCAGGATATCTTCCCCCCACCCAGCACCTACATGACTGACAAAAAAATAATCTTATGGTTTTATCGCTTGTTTTGCTTTATATAGTCATGAAACAGCGAGAAATTAACTTCTTCTGAGAAAAAGTTTTTTGAGTCAGGGTTTGGGGTGGGGGGGGGGGATGTCCAGGTCAGGATATCTCCCCCCCCCCCACCCACCTAGCACCTACATGAAAAAAAATAATCTTATGGTTTTATCGCTTGTTTTGCTTTATATAGTCATGAAACAGCGAGAAATTAACTTCTTCTGAGAACAAGTTTTTTTGAGTCAGGGTTTGGGGTGGGGGGGGAGATGTCCAGGTCAGGATATCTTCCCCCCCCCCCCCCCACCCAGCACCTACATGACAAAAAAATAATCTTATGGTGTTATCGCTTGTTTTGCTTTATATAGTCATGAAACAGCGAGAAATTAACTTCTTCTGAGAACAAGTTTTTTTGAGTCAGGGTTTGGGGTGGGGGGGAGATGTCCAGGTCAGGATATTTCCCCCCCCCCCCCACCCAGCACCTACATGACAAAAAATTATCTTATGGTTTTATCGCTTGTTTTGCTTTATATAGTCATGAAACAGCGAGAAATTAACTTCTTCTGAGAAGTTTTTAGCTCAACTTACTTTTGTAAGTTTGAGCTATTGCCATGGCTTGGCGTCCGTGTGTCCGTGTGTGCGTATGTCCGTCAACAATTTCCTTTGGCGCGGGCTACAGGTCGTACCTTTGGTCTGATCTTTATGAAATTTTGCATGAATGTTGACATTGACATGTAGATAGGAACGAGTCATTTTGGGGTCATTCGGCCAAAACACATGGCCGCTGGTGGCCATCTTGGATTTCAAAATTCAATCCATTGGCGCGGGCTACAGGTCGTACTGTTCGTTTGATCATCATGAAATTTGTCATGGATGTTAATATTGACTTGCGCATATTTTATCAATATTCATGACCTTTATGAAATTTGTCATGAATATTGATATTGACATGTATATGGGAACGAGTCATTTTGGGGTCATACGGCCAAAAAACATGGCCGCTGGCAGCCATCTTGGATTTCAAAATTCAATCCATTGGCACGGGCTACAGGTCGTACTGTTTGTCTGATCATCATGATATTTATCATGGATGTTAATATTAACATGTAGATGGGAACGAGTCATTTTGTGGTCGTTTGGCTAAAAAACATGTCTGCCATCAGCCATATTGGATTTTACTCTTTGCATGAATAAATCCTTTGGTGCGGGCTACAGGTCGTAGCTTTGGTCGGAACTTCATGAAATTTGTCATGTATGTTAACAATGACATGTAGATGGGAAACGAGTCATTTTGGGGTCGTTCAGCCGAAAAACATGGCCGCCAGCAGCCACCTTGGATTTTACTCTTTGCATGACTAAATCCATTGGCACAGGCTACAGGTCATACCTTTGATCAGATCATTATGAGATTTGTAAAGGCTGTAGATGGGAACAAGTCATTTTGGGGTAATTCGGAAAATTCGGCCATTTTAGAATTTACTCTTTGCATCAATAAATCCTTTGGCACACCATAATCACCACATCCCTGATCCGATCATTATGAAACCTGTTATGAATGTTGATATTGACATGTACATCTGGTCTTACTTAGACATTTCAATTAGCACTTTTCCTATTCCTCCATTTACTGTCGACCATTAAATTATTCCCCTACCTAAGTTGAGCTACAGTGTCATTGACACTTTCATTAAATATACATGTACCTCCAATAGTTTAATATTGAATCAACGGTTACTGTAACCATGCACAGGGAAGAGGGCAAAGTTTAATGCTCGTGAATTAGAGAATTACAAGTGCATACGGGTGCGAGTACAATTGCTCCTGTCATCTGGGAAGGACTGAGACTTCTGACTCTTCCCCACGGTCCATGGCCCACTCCATTACGAGAGTGGGTCTTGTATCCCCCTGGAATCATTCTCCCTCGGGATATGTCCAGGCCTGCTCCACCTTCGGAGGACTTTCCGTACGCGTATAAAACATTCTCCTCACCGTAAGCAAGGGCACCGCGAAAACTGTTCTTGCACAGGAGAAATCGGTTCTCATCGTCCTCTTCGCCGAGAAGTGACTATCTTACCTGCAGTTTAATTTCTAGCAGGTAAGATCACGTGGCCACATAATGAACGGAATTTACCTTATTAACATTATTTTGCATTAACTAACAAAATGTTTTGTGTATTACGCTTGCTAATAACTAACAGAATGTCTTGTCTTGCTTATAGTCGACGAGATTCGACTTTGATGGCCACACACTGTGCGGGTTGCTCAAGAAATAAACGCGGCAATATGCGGTATTGTCATTGTTGGATGAGGGCCCGTTGGTCCATGGTTAAACAATTTGAGCAAACGTACCAGTCTTACCTCGGGCAGGACCAGTTCGGCCCCCCTGGTCATGCATCAGCAGACTTTGGGTGGCAGCGTGCAGTTCTCGGAGATTCGGGCAACCAATCCTCCAGAACACCCGCACACTCGCCTTTGGAGGCTGTTCTGGGTGGGGAAGTCTCGATGTCCGGTGCCGCTCAATGCGCTCCAGCCAAAAGACCTTCTGAAGCTTCCCCACAGCGCTGTGGCCCACCCCATTACGAGGGTCGGTCTTGTCCCCCTGGAAACGTCATCCCACGTGATACGTCCAGGCCTGCTCCTCTGGCGTCATGGGATCCTAGTGGTATGTCATCGACGTTTATGCCAGCTTGTCTGGACCACCTGCATTCGGGAGATTCGATGGGGGGGGTTTTCTCTGGTCAAATGGATCCTTCTAATTTTATCTTTTTGCTGACCTTATGGCATTGGGGTGGGCCAAAGCACCTTAACTTCAACTGTGAGAGCATTTATTCCTCGTTCGAGCCATTCCCCGAGTGGGCTTCCCTATAGTACCTTATCTCAACCTGATGCAGGGTGTTCTGTTGCTGGCGTCGATACTGACATGCTTCCTATACTTCTCATGGCGTCTGATGGATTTGACGACGATGGGCAAGAATCACCGGCCGATGGTGGTTCCCACTGTCGGTTGAGGATTCTGTCGTTCCTAAGGAACTCGCTTTGCGTATGGAAACGACATGGGTCGATCTCTTGTACAAAACTTCATCACAGGATATGTGTCAACTGACTTACACAAACTTTGCACAACTGTACCAGTCTTTACCTCGGGATGAACCAGTTCGAGCCCCATGGTCCTGCACCAGCAGTCCGTGGCAGGCGGGGTGCCGTTCTCGGAGATTCGGGCAACCAATCCTCCAGGACAATCGCACCCGAGCCTTTGGAGGCTGTTCTGTGTGGGGATGACTCGATGTCGCGTACTGTCAATAGCGCTTTCTATTTTGGAAGATATCTACAGAAATCACTCTCATCACATGAAAACGAGAAGAAGATGCAGTGAAGTCAGCAGCAGAAGAAGAAGTCTCTACTTGCTCGGTTTCTAGCTGGCGCGTATGGTGTGGCACTGCCTGGGACGTTTCTTCCTAAAACCAGGGGGGGGCAGGTACAAGCTTGAGCTATACTGGAATCTGAATTTATGGGCTCTTTCACATAACATATCAAGGCTGATTCATGACTAAATCACATTTACATGAAATCTGTTTTCGGAAGAGTACATTCCCGTCAAACTGGGATATTAAATTTATTGCTCTTGCCTCCTCCTGCGCTTGCATTCTAATCCATATAGTTCAGTTGAGGGCTTCTCCTTGGCGGAAAAATATAATTTTTAAAAGTAAAATTACTTTTTCCTTAAGGGAAGCCCGAAACTGAACTATCAGAGATCCCTCCCATGGCGGTGCCGTTCCCAACCCCGCGACTCGCAAATCCTATGATTCGGTCGGAAAATTAAAAACTGACTAGATGGATTGTTAGAACGCGAGATTCACGCAAGAGTTACACGAGACGCATTCATGCGTAGCTAATCCCGAGCACTGATTGACTGGAATAAGCAATAAACGGACAATAAATTTTAAACCTCCTGATAACACAAGGCCGAGGATAATAATCCATATAGTTCAGTTTCGGGCTTCCCTTAAGGAAAAAGTAATTTTACTTTTAAAAATTATATTTCAGTGGGCAACAAAATTTTAACTGCATGGTAATCAAGATTTTAGTTTTCCTTAACACTTATACAGTTTGAATTAATGCTTATTTAATAGATCTTCCTTGTTCTTCAGCTTTTTTTTGATCCACTTATTATATTATGTTCTCTACAGTTTGGCTACATCTCTAAGTGAATCTGGATGGCAGATGCCCTGTTTGAAACCAACACCTGAGCTAGGAGATAAAATGGCTTGTCACCAGCTTATGACATCCACATCTGATTATCCATCCAGGAGAAACATTTGTACCCGAGATCTACTCGAGACATTACAGGTATGTTGTCTTTCTACTCATTGGATCAGATGTTATTCTTTTATACCTACATTCAAAGATTGGATTACCTGCGACCATGCATCTGTCCGAGAAGACATCTCAGTAGTGTTGAAATGATTAGTCGACATCGATGAATTGTTCACCAAAAGTCGACTCCAGAATCCCAAGTCAATTATTTATATATTAAATTGAGAATGCACTATATTTTAAGGGAACAATGGTACAATACAATATAGCAACAACGGCAAGGACATGCAGTGTTAACAGTTAAAACAAAAGCTGAGCTATTTAGTAGAATTACTTACACAAATACCAGTTATAAAATTGACAATGTCGCTAATAAATAAACATTGTTGTGTGATGGCCAATCAAAGATAACTGTATCCACAGCCGCACTTTGAATCCTTTGATGTTCTTTCAATTTGTGTCATGTCACGTCAGTTTAATTGAATACAATAATTATACCAATACGTTTATTACATATTCTCTGTCACTATGTGTGTAATTAATTCAGTATGAGCATGGACTAATGTGTCCGGGGATATGGTATGATGAATGTGCCATAATACAATGTTAAACGAGAAACCTATACACAATGAAACCCATTGAAGCCAACTTAGCAAAGACACCCGGTATTAATTAGCTGGATGGATACAAATTTAGTGGCACTGGCCACCGGTTTGTAACACCGGCCACTGGTTTCCGTCTAACGATCCTAATACCCACAAAAAATGGGAACAGCAGTTATCTCCCAGTGATTTTATAGTACTCAATAAGCACGTAGTAAATTGAAAGTTTTCCATGTGAATGGTGGTTGTCGATTAGTCGACTCCACCTCTATTTTTCACTGTCGACTACGAAAAACTCAAGTCGGTTCAACACTATATCTCAGTCACTGGTTATCGGACTGATGTTCACCACTAAAGGAGCATTGAAATGAATGTTAAATTGGTTGTTAACATTTTCCATTCTACGGGTAATGTTTTTAGCTCACCTGAGACGAAGTCTCCAGTGGAACTATGGTCATCACTCCTCGTCCGTCCATCCGTCTGTCCGTCCGTCAAGAATCGGCTTCTTCTCCAGAACTATTAGACTGACTGTGTTCATATTTGATGTGGATGTTCCCTAGGTGACTCACATTCAGACTTGTTCAAATGTCAATTAGTTGCAAAACCAGGGCCATAACTATATTCCTCCATGGTAATTCTTATTACGACTTCTTGTCTAGAACCATTGGGCCGGTTTAGTTTATATTTGGTATGCAGGGTCCTTGAATGACTGGGGTTCAGATTTGTTCAAATGGGGTCACATGGGGGTGGAGGTTTTTTTTTTAAACATGTTAAAAAATTAGAAAAACTAACACCGTTGTAACATTCGCAGAGTTATGAAAATCTTAATGAAATCATGGAAACTTCCCCTTTCTATCACCCTCCCCCACATGACCCAGACCACCACCCTGCCCCCAACCAACAGCACCCCCAACCCATCTCATAACTCACCTCTCCCACCAGCAGACTCAGTCAACTGTATTAGCTACATACAGAGAGAGTTAATAATACAGTCATCAATTGAGATGTTATCAGGCTGACAGGTGTAAACAACTGCTTAGCCAGCACTCATGCCAGTGCATAAATGCATAATTGAGGTGCCCAATGGTGAACATCACCAACTTTAACTGGAGAACTTCAATCTGATGCTATGTCTCCCATAGCAGTTGAGGCCTAAACAGAATGAGGTCCCCAGAGAGTGAATTGGTGATGCTAGTCTGCCTTGCAGGATTGCGTGACTAAATTCACCCTTTGGGGACCTCATTCTGCAAATGTCAGACACTATATTCAGGCTTGGCTGTTTGAATATTATTTTCTTAACCACCAGTATCCGGTTGAACTCAATATACCCTGATTTTGCAAAGAAAACTTGGGGGGCATATTAGATTGAATTTGTCTGTCTCTCTGTCAGACTGTTCTCCTATCCATCCGTCTGTCAGGATGTCTTTCCACCATCCATCATTTGTTTTCTTCTCCAGATACATATTAAAGACCAAATGGGTTGATATATTTTGGTGTGGATATCCCCTAGGTGACTCACATTCAGATTTGTTCAAATGAGTTCATCAGGTCAAATAGGTGATAAGCCAGGGCCATAACTCTTTCCTTCCATAGTAATTCTTAAAACAATATCTTCTCAAGAACCATTTTTCAACCAGTAACAGTCCATATTTTCCTACTTTGGGTTAAACTGTAGGACCGAAATGGCCACAAATTTTAACTTTATGGGGGATGTCAGGTTGGAAATTTCCAAGTTTTAGAGCTTGAAGTACTGATAACAGTTGTAAAATTTTATTCTAAGAGGGATGTGCAAAAGGAATTATGTGAACTTAGGACTGGTTGTCTTGTTTAAAATGGGTAAGGGGTTTGATATTTGTCAGTGGAGTGCAATTAAAAATTTCAAGGTGAAGAGCCTTGCTCATCTGAGAACCATCAGCTATGTCCCTCTTTAGAATTACTTGTCTTAAGTGATTTTGACAATTACTGACTGTTGTAGTCTTCAGAGTCCCATTCTTCTCAGTCTTTACAGTCAGGTGACAGACCCCCACAGTCATTGACTGTCTTGTTATCTGGAAATGTCCATTTTTTGCTCAACCTGTGGGTTGGAGCTTTTGTGAACATCCAGAATTTGCCGTGTGTAGAAAGATTCTCTTTGGAGTTTGAAAAGTGATATTAAGAAGTTTCATGGTGAATTACGGACCAGGGTTTTTTGTTTCCTGAGGAGTTTGATGCGGACGATCATATTATGCTGTTAGTGTGATAAATTCTTTCAAATTTGGCCATTAAATGCATTAAAAGTTAGTACATATAGATTTTTTATACTGGATTTATCCATCCATTAGTCTTAAAGATCGTACGTCCATTCATCCGGGCAGATATCTCAAACACTGGTTGTCAGATCTTAATGAAATTTCTGATTTTCCATTCTAGAGTTAGTCATCTTTGTTTATCTGAAAATGTTGGATTTTTTGTCGGTCCAAGCAGATATCTGCACCATTGGTTGACGAATCGCAATGAAATATGGTATAGATGCTCAATACTATAATGGCAATCAATTGAGTGTTCAATCATTTTTTTACGTTCTAGAGTTATTCATATTTTTTTAATTTGAAGTGTTGGTTTTTTTGACACAACTCTTAAATTTTTTTATTTTATTTTTTAGATTGAACTCCTTGCTCAATTTAACAAAAATAAAAACAAAACAAAACAAAACAAATTGATTTTTATTTAAAATATTTTATTTAAATCAGTCTAAAATCAAGAACATGCAAACAGCAGATACTCAGAGCTCTATGAGATATGAGGAAGGTGCCTGCGATCACAGAATGTTTACTTAACACCACATATATGTCATATTGATTATAATGTAATAAATGAAATGGCAGTGTTAACAAAATCTGATTGGAGTGACAGTTCCTTTGATTAATACCCTAAAATGTTTAATAGAGAGTTTGTATATAAATGACATATGGCTTATGAAAACAAACTCCCAAGGCCAAGTGTGAATGATGAATCTGACAGTTTGGCAGTAAGACTAAATACCTGTTTTCTCAGGCAATTACATATGGGAAACTGGATGAGAAAGAAGGAGGCATTTTTATTAGCTTACCTGAGATGAAGAATTGAGACATATTTTGTGTGGATGGTCCCTAGGTGGCTGGGATTCAGTTCTGTTCAAATGGGGGTCACCTAACTCTTTCCATCCATATTAATACTTAAAACATCGTCTCAAGAATCATCGGGGCTATTTAGCTTATAATTGGTATGGAAGGTCCTTGGGTGACAGGGATACAGATGTGTTAAAATGAGGTCACCGGGTCAAATAATGGTGGAGCCAGGGACATAACTTGTCCATCCATTGTAATTCTTAAAATGTCTTCATATTAAGAACCATCAGGCCTATTCAGCTTATATTTGGTATGGGTGACTAGGATTCAGAATTGATTCAGAATTGGATCACTGGGTCAAATAGGGTCAGAGCCACGGACATAATTCTGTCCCTCATTATTTATTCTTAAAACATCTTCTCAAGAACCATTTGGCATATTTAGTATACATTTTGGTATAGAGAGTCCTTAGGTGACTAGGATTCAGATTTGTTCAAATGGGTTCACCAGGTCAAATAGGGTGCGACCAGGGACATAACTCTTCCCCATAGTAATTCTTAAAATGGCTCCTCCTCAAGAGCCATCAGGCATATTATGGCTTATATGTAGTAACTAGTATGGAGGGTCCTTGTGTTACTTGGGACTGGGTTACAGATTTGTTAAAATGGGTTCGACCAATCAAGAAATGGCATTTGGTGTATATGGCCTATGGAGAGTTGGGATCAAAATTTGTTTGAATGGGGTCCACCATTAAACAAGACAGTCAATGACTGTGGAGTCGCTCACCTGACTGTAAAGACTGATAAGACTGGGATTCTGAAGACTACATGAGTCAGTACTTGTCAAATTTACTTCAAAATTTGTAGTTAGAGCAAATACATTCAGCTTAGAAAGTGTTCACACTGACATACATACACATTCTTAATTCAATTAATTTGAGAGCCGAGTATTAAATCTGCAATGTCTGCCCCTTCTGAATAACCAATCCCATTTGAGCAAACCTGATACCGGTACAAGATTCAGATGTTAACATTATGCTGCATTATGTGCACCATATGTGCACATGTGTTGGAAGACAAAACATTGTATTATAAATAATAACAAATATTAGAAGATTTTTTAAAATATGAAAAGTGTATGTTATCAGAAACTGATTCTACAGGTCAAATTTAAAGGCTGACTTAATTTTCGAGTCGCCGATGAATTGTTTTTATAGTGCCTTGGTATACAGTTTTAATAACAATCTATGCCATAAAATATGATTAAAATACTATAATTCATCACTATTTGAAACATCTGTGTCTCAGAAGATGCCCACAGAGTAATAGAAAACTACTGAAATTATAGAATGACCCCCCCCCTTTTGGATCCCAGAATGCAACAGAATTCAAACTTTTTTAATCGAAGGGGAAGAACTCCATCTTTAATATAGAGTTATTCCCCCTGCATTGAAAATAATACTGCTTTTTAGTGCAATCTAGATGACAAAACTCTTTGGCAACTCAACAAAAACAACATGTCCACAGTTTATTATACCGGATAAGTTGATAATACAATGTTTTGGAGCTTCCTCTTTCAAATGGTATATAATATGGCATATATTTTATATAATGTAATCTGGGTGTTCAAAAATTAAGTAGGCCTTTAAATGTTAAAACAGAAGATATAACAGACAAAGGGTCTGAATGGTTTTAAATAACCACACCCGCAATCACGTATATTGAGGAAAGTTTATCATCATCAGAAGCCAGGACCCACCCCATGATATCTTGTTATAAAATAATAAATATTGGCTAAATATTGAAACTAGGAAGTCCCTTCTCTTGATCAATAGTTTATTATTGTCCCCCGAAAAAAATATTTTTGGGGGACTTTAGAAATGGGCTCTGTCCGTCTGTCCATCCGTCCGTCACACTTTTGAGTACCTTCATGGTGTAATCATCTCCTCCTACAGATTTCATCCCAGAGATTTGAAACTTCAGAATATTGTTGCCCATATATTGATGATGTGCAACATGTATATAGATGATGGAAAAATTATTTTTTGACAGAGTTATTAACCCTTTTCGACTTAGAAAATTTCAACATTTTTTATAATTTTCAGTATGAGGGTACCTTCATGGTGTAATCAACTCCTCCTACAGTTTTCATCCTAGAGATTTGAAACTTCAGAATATTGTTGCCCACATATTTAAGATGTGCAACATGTATATAGATGATGGAAAAATTATTTTTTGACGGAGTTATTAACACATTCGGTTCCATGGGGACTGCTACTACGAGTTAACTCGTAGTGATCTCCATACCACATAAATAACAACAGAAACCAGAAGCAACGTCGGTTTACGCGCAAATACATAACCAACGATCCCATTGGTCGATTGTATATGTATAATTAGAATGGCTTCAGATACAACGCTTTCTTCATCCCAATAAAGGGGTGGGGTGCCGTTTTAAATCTTGCAAGGACACTCCAATTCACCAGGATCTCTTCCGTACATCACTCACCCATGGTAGACATGTGCAAATAGACCGTTGCCAGACATTATAGAGGGTTTTTTCGTTGC
Source organism: Siphonodentalium dalli (assembly GCA_032622095.1). Classification (NCBI taxonomy): domain Eukaryota; kingdom Metazoa; phylum Mollusca; class Scaphopoda; order Gadilida; family Siphonodentaliidae; genus Siphonodentalium; species Siphonodentalium dalli. Next base: position 102,648,535 of record CP136069.1, on the reverse strand, counting down.
ATAGATCAGTAACCAGTTAGCTCTAGAGTTTTCCGGTCTCACTTGAAGTTATATAAACATATACTGCAAGGTTCGCCAATTATCCAATTTTGGCTATATACTATATAATGGAACAACACTTACATGTATCTTGAGATTAGTTAGAAATCAGTACCATGCTTGAGTTCGCTAATTTCTAAATTCTAACTAATCTGATTATCAGCTCTGGTTCTATGTTTATTACACATCTCGAACTTACTCAACTGGTTTTATAACTGCATGGTTACATTCTGAGAGTGGACAAAGGCGAATATAGTGCTAGAGGCTGTTGCAATCTCGAGCCAGCCCTACATCAAGTATAGGCACAAGCGAATACCTGTGGCTTGTTTACCATGCATGCACGTTCAGTTCTCTGGTAATGAGTCTACAAGTTTGTATATATAAATCCATGTATCGTGACTTATACAAATGTTTAGTCGACCAAAATTGGGTTATATGATGCTGAAACGTGTTGTAGAGCTACTACTAGATAACTCGTAGTCGGCACCTGGGACGGAATTTACCAGTGTTCATCGCTGGTGCCAGCTACGAGTTATCTCGTAGGTAAATCAGTATTACATTTGCGACGTCTTAGATGACGTAGAGTGTACCAATGTTTGTACATAAATTAATTTACCGTGTCTTATACACGATATGGTTGCACCTGAATAGCACTCTTCGTCATCTATGTCGTAGAAAACGTAATTTTATTTATATACGAGATAACTCGTAGCTGGCACCAGTGATGAAACACTGGTAAATTCCATCCCAGATGCCGACTACGAGTTATCTCGTAGTAACCTTGTGACATGTTTCAGCATCATATAACCCGATATTGGTGGAACTATCACTCATACATACGTCAAATAGTAACTACTATCGGAAAAACATGCAATCCCATGTTGGCATACGGGATGGAATTACCAATTGGTTTTCGGCAGTGAACATGTATCTTGAGATTAGTTAGAAATCAGTACCATGCTTGAGTTCGCTAATTTCTAAATTCTAACTAATCTGATTATCAGCCCTTTTCGACTTAGAAAATTTCAACATTTTTTATAATTTTAAGTATGAGGGTACCTTCATGGTGTAATCAACTCCTCCAACAGTTTTCATCCTAGAGATTTGAAACTTTAGAATATTGTTGCCCATATATTGAAGATATGCAACATGTATATAGATGACGGAAAAATTATTTTTTGACGGAGTTATTAACCCTTTTCGACTTAGAAAATTTCAACATTCTTTATAATTTTCTGTATGAGGGTACCTTCATGGTGTAATCAACTCCTCATACAGTTTTGATCGTAGATATTTGAAACTTCAGAGTATTGTTACCCACATATTGGAGATGTGCAACATGTATAAAGATAACGGAAAAATTATTTTTTTATGGAGTTATTGACCCTTTTCGACTTAGAAAATTTCAACATTTTTTAAAATTTCTTTAACAAAGCGGCATCGACTGCTGACCTTTATATTCATTTTAGTCTATATAATTAATTTTGAGAAAACAAATTACATCTCATTGAACAAATCTGCTAATTCCATTCTACTTTATAATGACTGGACAAACAGCTGTGAGAAGTAAGGCCAGTTCATGGGAATGCCGGCTGATACAGACCCTGGCTCTTACGGACCCTGGCTCATACGGACCCTGGCTCATACGAACCTCCGGTTCATACAGACCCTGGCTTATACGGACCCTCGGCTTATACGGACCCTGGCTCATACGGACCTCAATTTTATTTTTTATGTTTATTTAAATAAATTAAAATACTGACGACAACATATATACTGAGATAACAAAAAATGATGACAACAAAAATGGAACAACGTTACATCAGACGAACATTGTCTAAACTGGGGCGTACAGCTTGACGGCTTCTTTCAGTAGTTTGCTGGCAGTTATCCTCATCGACGAGTAGTCTATCCACAAGGACATCAACTTTCCGGTCGTCTCACTCGTTTTCCTAACATTTTTTTTATAACTCACCTACAGGTGTCACAAACCCGACTGGATGTGTCAAACGGGAACATTCAGGTTCAATGCAGCCAATAACCTCCTGACGAAGCCGAATGGTGCACAGTTAGACATTGTGGAATTATGCCAGTCATCGCAGGGAGTATTGGGGGGGGGCTAACCCCGGGATTGTCGAAAGGGCCAATAGGCCCTTTCCTTCACCCCTCATATTTTAGCTTTTATTATGAAGAAAGCAAAAGAAAAAAAACACATTTTTGACATAATTTTCTTGGGTTCTTTATTTAAGTGGTAGTGAATTGGTTGTAAGTGCACACTTAGACGAAAAATTCCTACACTTATTTGACACTTATAACACACTTAGGAAATGTAAGGGTGGGTATCTTGAGTATACAATCTTGCCCTGGTCGTCGATCCAGGCTTTTCCTGTTGATGGTTCTGCCAGTCAAGAATACATCAGTTGAATATATACCAGTTGTGTTTTTATGTTTACCCATACCATGTATGGTAAACATAGTGTCGTTGTCCGGATTGACCACTCGTCGTTCGTCCGTCCGTCTGTCCGTCCGTCCGTTCAAACTTTTGATGTTTATGAGCTAAAAAGTGTGTCTAGCCCATAGTTATGAGCTAACAAATATTGTGAGCTAAGCTCCTAATAATTTGAAAAATGTTCATACAAACAATATTTATGAGGTTTGCTCTCAGAAAAACATTATTTATAATTAACCTCCTAAAATTTGGACTTTGAACCAGTCCATCCGATGGACTAATTTTGCAGTTACCCCCCTTATCACACGAGCACTTTTGTAGCTCCCAATAATCGGACATGCTGATTTATACATGTAGCTCCCAATAATTGGACAGGCAGATCTATATATACACAAAACAGCTCTTTGTATTTGGACTTTTGTAACTCCCAATAATCGGACACGCTGATACAGTGATTTATGTAGCATATCACGATAGTGACTATACGCAAAAACCATGTTCTGTGAAGATTATCTACCCAAATTTATAGAACAAAACACTAAATATGGGTAATTTTTCTATTTGATGACAAAAATAGGGCATACATGTGGTCCCAACTGCTATTTATATTATGAAATCCCCAATACACCATTCACACAATTAAAATACTGAAAGTGTGTATTGTATGGCGACTGACAATGGTGAACTCGTACTTTGATCTTTCAACCTAATTTGCATATGCAAACGAATCAGAAGACACTCAGGTTTCTCCGTTAAAGTCCGTGATTGAATGTTTACAAAACATATAGCATTTAATACCTATTGCCGAAAAACATTAATTTTCTCAGTTAATTTATGGTCCACAACTTTGATTATGGTTTCAAATTAATGATCGTTTTAATTGATTCAGTTTGGCGGGGTTACAAAGAAATTATTGAACCCTTAATATTTGGATTTTGTAGCTCCCAATAATCGGACACGCTGATTTTTCATGTGGCTCCCAAAAATTGGACAGGCAGATCTATATATACACAAAAACAGCGATATTTTTTTAAACATTAGTCTACGATTGAGCTCTTAGTATTTGGACTTTTGTAACTCCCAATAATCGGACACGCTGATACAGTGATTTATGTAGCTCCCAATAATTGGACAGGCAGATATATATATACACACACGAACAGCAACAATTTTATGAATATTGGCATATGATTGAACCCTTAATATTTGGACTGTTGTAGCTCCCAATAATCGGACACGCTGATTTATACATGTAGCTCCCAATAATTGGACAGGCAGATCTATATATACACAAAACAGCTCTTAGTATTTGGACTTTTGTAACTCCCAATAATCGGACACGCTGATACAGTGATTTATGTAGCATATCACGATAGTGACTATACGCAAAAACCATGTTCTGTGAAGATTATCTACCCAAATTTATAGAACAAAACACTAAATATGGGTAATTTTTCTATTTGACGACAAAAATAGGTGATATTTTTGTATTGCGAATTCGCAATACTCTTCACAAGATACGATACACGTATCATGAGAAATCGTATTGCGATACATGTGTTTCGCAATTAATCGTTGCAGCCCTATTATTTCCAATCAACCAGCTGTGATTCACTTTCAGCCCAATTGCTGATATTAAAATAAATTTTGATAAATCATCTGAACCGAATTATTTGGTCTCATCATTCGCTGCAAACTTGAAATAAACTTCCACGACTTGTCACCTTGTGTGGGCGCATACATGTGGTCCCAACTGCTGTTTATATTATGAAATCCCCAATACACCATTCACACAATTAAAATACTGAAAGTGTATATTGTATGGCGACTGACAATGGTGAACTCGTACTTTGATCTTTCAACCTAATTTGCATATGCAAACGAATCAGAAGACACTCAGGTTTCTCCGTTAAAGTCCATGATTGAATGTTTACAAAACATATAGCATTACCTATTGCTGAAAAACATAAATTTTCTCAGTTAGTTTATGGCCCACAACTTTGATTATGGTTTCAAATTAATGATCGTTTTAATTGATTCAGTTTGGCGGGGTTTACGAAGAAATTATTGAACCCTTAATATTTGGACTTTTGTAGCTCCCAATAATCGGACACACTGATTTATACATGTAGCTCCCAATAATTGGACAGGCAGATCTATATATACACAAAAGCAGCGATATTTTTGTAAACATTAGTCTACGATTGAGCTCTTAGTATTTGGACTTTTGTAACTCCCAATAATCGGACACGCTGATACAGTGATTTATGTAGCGTATCACGATAGTGACTATACGCAAAAACCATGTTCTGTGAAGATTATCTACTTAAATTTCTATAACAAAACACTAAATATGGGTAATTTTTCTATTTGACGACAAAATGGGTGACATTTTTGTATCGCGAAATCGCGATACACTTCACAAGATACGATACATGTATCATGAGAAATCGTATTGCGATACATGTGTATCGCAATTAATCATTGCAGCCCTATTATTTCCGATTAACGAGCTGTGATTCACTTTCAGCCCATTTGCTGATGTTAAAATAAATTTTGATAAATCATCTGAACTGAATTATTTTGTCTCATTATTCGCTGCAAACTTGAAATAAACTTCCACGACTTGTCACCTTGTGTGGGCGCATATACATGTGGTCCCAGCTGCTAGTTATATTATGAAATCCCCAATACACCATTCACACAATTAAAATATTCATGCACAGTCATGACAGTGAAACTGAAAGTGTGTATTGTATGGCGACTGCCAATGGTGAACTCGTACTTTGATCTTTCAACCTAATTTGCATATGCAAACGAATCCGAAGACACTCAGGTTTCTCGGTTAAAGTCTCTGATTGAATGTTTACAAAACATATAGCATTATCTATTGCCGAAAAACATTAATTTTCTCAGTTAATTTATGGCCCACAACTTTGATTAGGTTTTCAAATAAATGATCGTTTTAATTGATTCAGTTTGGCGGGGTTACAAAGAAATTATTGAACCCTTAATATTTGGACTTTTGTAGCTCCCAATAATTGGACACGCTGATTTTTCATGTAGCTCCCAAAAATTGGACAGGCAGATCTATATATACACAAAAACAGCGATATATTTGTAAACATTAGTCTACGATTGAGCTCTTAGTATTTGGACTTTTGTAACTCCCAATAATCGGACACGCTGATACAATGATTTATGTAGCTCCCAATAATTGGACAGGCAGATATATACACACACGAACAGCAACAATTTTATGAATATTGGCATATGATTGAACCCTTAATATTTGGACTGTTGTAGCTCCTAATAATCGGACACGCTGATTTATGTAGCTCCCAATAATTGGACTGGCAGATCTATATATACACAAAAACAGCGATATTTTTGTAAACATTAGTCGACGATTGAGCTCTTAGTATTTGAACTTTTGTAACTCCCAATAATCGGACACGCTGATACAGTGATTTATGTAGCTCCCAATAATTGGACAGGCAGATATATATGTACACACAAGAACAGCAACAATTTTATGAACATTTGGCAAATGATTGAACCCTTAATATTTGGACTTTCGTAGCTCGCAATAATCGGACAGGCTGAAATAACACCACAGTCGCCATGTTGCCTAATAATAGATGGTGTATATATATAGTCATACCTACAGCAATTGTTCACACCGACATAGATTTCATATGTTTACATGGTAGGTTGTGCGTTCCAATTTTATTTACGTATATATGTTGATCAGTATTATAGCGTATTACATCACATAATTATACTGGAAATATATATATTTTATACTGGAAATATACTGGAATTTCACTGGGACAAAGGTGTACGAACCCTGGGCTCATATTCCCCTCATGGATCGCGTTCGATTGGATATGGACTCCATGAAGGGAATATGAGCCCATGTATCCCGTCTGCCAAATTAATAACGTATATGTATATCGATGGTCTTGTCTCAAGATTTTCGAATTTAATATTCCGTTTTTTCCCGGACAGATTGTCCCGAAAAACTTGTTTGGTATTTGTAAAACCAGTACGCATACAATTGGTGGTCGCTCACACGAAGCCCTTCACCTGAGTGAACATCAATCGCCTATACCAATTATCTGTATCATGGTGCATCATATGTGATAATATTTGTTTAGTCCCCATTGTGTTAAGAAAAAAGTAACAATTTTCCACTTCGTCCCATGGCCTAACGCTGTACATGGGCATATAAGCCATTTTAACCAGGCAACCGTGGTACAGAAGGTCATGTAGTTTCAAGATAGACTCTGTTAAACCCTAATCAATCAATCGATCAATCCATCTGTTTGTCTGAGACCAGTGAATATCAACAAGTCTTCTTCTGGCAGCTATTTAAAAAGTGAGATTTTGAATATTGCCAGTACATCATGATATTAAATTCAAATCAATAAGTGGACTATTGGTGCAGCAGTCACCCAAGAATCACATAAAGACACTTCACCTCGGGCACCTATGTTTGGTTTATGAATTTATGGGAAATTTCTAAGAACTTGTAACACGGGACTGAAATAATCTCATATTTGGATTTCACATAACCTCCTTGATATTGGACACCGAAAGCTCCTTGATATTGGACGCCGAAAGCTCCTTGATATTGGACACAAAAAAGCTCCTTGATATTGGACACATAAAGGCTCATAAACATCAAATGTTGGAACCACTATTGCAAACTCGTAAAAATTGGATAAAAATAGCTCATAATTTATTTAGCTCATAAAGGGTAGATGTTGGTAGTACCGTACGTCTGTCCGTCTGTCCGTCCGTAGACACTTCACGTGTAATGCGATAACTCAAACATTTTCTATCCAATCAGAAGCAAATTTTGTATATGGGTATATCAACCCAAAATACAGATCGAGTTCGAATTTGGGTTTGATCCGAGTTTTTGTTACAGAGTTATGGCCCTTTTTCTACTTAAAATTCACACATTCTGCCATAACTCAAACATTTTTTATCTGATTAGAACCAAATTTGGTATGTGAGTTTCACAGCCCAAAATACAGATCTAGTTCGAATATGGGTTTGATCCGATTTATTTTAAAGGAGTTATGACCCTTTTTCGAAAAAAAAATTGAAAAAAAATAAATTATTTTTAACTTTTATAATAATAATAAAAAAAATGTCATTGACATTGTCATTTGTTTTCATTTAGATATTGATGATTATGATACAAGTTGATAAAAAGATTTCCAATGTGTCCCTGTAATTTTTTTAAATAATTAAAAACAATTATAACCATTATAACTCTGCCAAGGGTACCCCGAATCACCACTCCAAATTTGATTAAATCGGTCATTTGGACTACTTACTAGTAGCTATTGATAAAGCTATATTATTTTCTGATGTCTCTTATGCCAATGTGCAAATAATCTGATAAAGAAGCCTGTGGTATCTAATTTAAAATAAAGATTCAACAATAAACATCACATGATATTAACAGTAGACTTGGACATCTGTGCTGCAGAGTTATATCTTCAGATGGTATGATATCATTATAATTGTTATTGGTTTAATAGAGGTCAGTGTTCAACATAAACAATTCCTGTGATTTTTTGACAGCTGTGCTATATAATTGATATTAATGGGTCAGTGGTGAGGTTGCTTATCTGTATATATACTAGGACACATTATTATTGTAAACTTAAATTGGACTCTCTTAACCCAAGTATTCCATGTCCAGGGCACACCTACACATTTAACCCACAGACTTGCTGGCTGTGGCGGTTTAGCATTACAGATCCTGTACCAGTGCATTCTCTTATATAAATGCCAGTGACCCATAAATTCCAATAATTTGTGTTACCGGTATGTACATTTGTCTATAATAGTACATAACAGTATAGTCTATAATTCAACACCAAAACTCTCATTTATCCGATCATATTAAATTTTTATCGCCAAGGGATGGGTTAACATCTGCCGATCGTGATCGGCCTCTTGTTACTAACATGTTTTCATAACAAATCAAACTCAGTGGATTCATCCCGATCACCATTCACTGACCATTTATCACCGCGTGTCTGTTTATAAAACAATATAAAGGGATCACACACGAGTGTTTATACAACGGACCATAAATCAGTTGAAACAAGTTGTGTTTTTACTAACATGTTTTCGTAACAAATCAAACTCAGTGGATTCATCCTGATCACCATTCACTGACCATTTATCACTGTGTGTCTGTTTATACAACGACATAAAGGGATCACACACGCGTGTTTATACAACAGTGAAAAGATGAATTAACACAATTCAATAAATGATTTTTCAAGCCAGAACATCACCGAAATTCTCAATTAATACAGATATATGTGTGAAAAGACAATATTAATTATATATTAAATTCAGAAATATAAGTTTGAAAATCACCGAAAAAATCGGTTAAATTCATAAGTTTGAAAATCACCAAAAAAATCACCGAAATTCTCAATTTATACAGATATATGTGTGAAAAGACAATCATAATTATATATTAAATTCATAAATATAAGTTTGAAAATTGCTAATTTTAATTGAGGTCCGTATAAGCCGGGGTCCGTATCAGCCAGGGTCCGTATCAGCCGGTGGTCCGTAAAAGCCAGGGTCCGTAAGAGCCAGGGTCCGTAAGAGCCAGGGTCCGTATAAGCCACATACCGTTCATGGCATGCCAGATAGCTACAGTACAGCTTTAGAAGGCTTTAATGGGGTGTGGGGTGGCAGGAACAGGTTGTGGGGGTTGGTGGGGGTGGGTAAGGGTGTTGTGTGTCTAAAAAAATTGAATTAATCAAGATTAAATTGAAAAAATCTTTACTTTTATTATTTTTTCTCCATTCTTCAATTTGAAATTAAATATTTTTTAGTTTAAATTTGTTTTTTTAAATTGAGCAAGGATTTAAATTAAATTTTTTTTTTGTCGTACGGTTCTGGAGGAGAAGATAATTCTTGACGGACGGACGGATGACGGATGAGGAGTGATGACTATAGCTCCACCGGAGACTTCGTCTGAGGTGAGCTAAAAAGGGGGCATGTCAGGTTGTAATTTTGCAACAGTTAGGAAAGCTAAAATTCCAACATGTGCAAAGGAATTTTACGAACTTGGGAGTGTGTTTGCTTCAGTTGGGAGGGAGCAGACTATGGACTATGTGGGGTGGGGGGATGAGGAAAAAATTTCAAGGTGGAAACTAGGGACCTGCAAATATTCGAGATTCGATTCAATGTCGATATCGGGCACCTGATTCGAGATTGACACTGAATCGGTCTGCTGATTCGGATATTTTCGAATCGGTCTTTAATATTTGGTGTAGTCTCGTTTTTTCCGTCTATATAGCACATGCCAAATGACCTGAGCTCACACAAATTGAAGTGCAAGGTTGCCAAGTTAGCCAACGTAGGTAACTTTGAATGTATGCCGTTCAGAATAGACGTGCTTATGCAAATTATGTGCTTCGATCGCAACACATGATTATCAATGGTGATCAATCGCCGCATAGATTTGTAATCTGTATCGACACTATATACATTGTCTACACTGTACGTGATCGCTAGATGCGGAACTCAATTGATTACCTTATGTTTAGAACTTCATATATCCAATTCAGATTATATGAATAAAATTCAATGTCAGCTGCTGTTATGAGGGACAAAATATTGGAATGAACAGAAACGGTGAGAAACTTTAGAACAAACGGTCCATTACGTTCTTAAATGGGCATTATCATGTGCGACCAGTTATCTGCGACACTGCCGGCCGAAGTCCTATAATTTTCCTACTTACATTTTCTCGAGAAATCGAGCGCGTTGCACCAAGTTTCGATCCTTGGCATCTTGTTGATCACATATTTTAACACTTGTAACTTGTGTCTGTATTCTGGGACCCCCTCTGTTAAGACAACTACTGTGAATATGTGATGTAGGTGTTTGATCTATTGTGGGGTGAACATTTTAACAGATAACTACCATTCGTATCGGACTACAACAATCAATCATATAACTGAACGGTGTACCCATGTCCACCTGTGTCAAATCTTTATTATCTTTATTAAATAATGTAGACAAATGACTTCCATTCCATGGGGTTTGTGATACGTTGATTGAACTGTCTTCAAGTGTCTTACTGTCACTTCTCGCCATGACTCATCTTCATTGACCTTGAATATTTCCCCGAGTATTTCATGGGCTTCATCTGAATCCTGGTCCGATCCCTCAGGGTTAGCGCTTATATTGAGAGGTGTGATAAAGTCTGGCTGAATTATCTCGCATTTAGCTACTTGGGTATGCTGGTATAGTTTCTTTGAGCATTGATCCAAGTTTATGAGCCGGATAGGCACATACTCTCTGGATGGATCGAAAACGCTCGTGGCCAACAACAACCCTGCCTGTTTCACACAATCTCCACTAGCAGACACTATGGCGTTCTTCGAAAAGTGTTCTTTGCCATTTATCCTAGCCGGTAAAATATAGCCGCCCTCAATGGAATGACTTTCTCGCCATCAGCCATCTTGAGTTTTCCACATTTACTTTGTAGTTGTGGCCTCAAATTTTCTGGAATCCTCTCGTAGATTTTTGAATGGAGTACGCACACTGTGGCCCCTGTGTCAATAAGACAATTAACCACCTGGCCATGCAGTTTTACTTCCAAAAACATACCATCATGCCTCTGTCCTTTTAATTCATATATTAATTCGGGTCTTACATCATAAAATTTCTCATATTCTGCTGTCTCGCGACCCCCGGAAACAGCATCTAACAGTTTTCCGGAGTTGTTGTCTTGTCAATTGTCTCTTGTCGATAGGTTTCTGATCTGGTTTGCTTGTATTGCCTATCATTTTGATATCTCTGATTGTCAATTGTCTCTTGTCGATAGGTTTCTGGTCTGGTTTGCCTGTATTGCCTATCATTTTGATATATCTGATCTCGTTGTTTCTTGAAACATTTGTCTTCAGTATGGTTTGTTTTCTTGTATTATTCAATACAACACATCCCAAACCCTCGGAGACTGAGAGTGACTTGCCGATGTCATGATTTTTCCTAAAATAAAAACAAAAGTTCCAATGGATGTTTAAGGAGATTAGCATTGCTATATAGTATCTCGTGAATTTTGCAGTTTTTTGTCATGAGACACAGAAAGACACAATGGTAGACAATGTCAATTAACTAGCTGATTCGATTCGAGATTCGATTCGAAGTTGATATCAGGAAGGAGATTCGATATCGAGATTCGATGCAAAATCCCTGATTCGCAGATCCCTAGTTGACACCCCACTGCTCAACAGAGACCCTCTAGGCTACGTCCCTCTTTAGGACTACTTGTTTTTAAGTGAATTTGACAAGTACTAACTCTAATGGTCTTCTGAGTCCCAGTCTTCTCAGTCTTTACAGTCTGGTAAACCTCTCCACAGTCATTGACTGTCTTGTTATATATAATAATGAAATATTCCTTGGTTGGGTTCGACGATTTTGCAACAGGTCCCTGTTTGCGAGGTCGCCGAATTCATGGAGATCTTTTAGAATGGGCGAAAGATACAACTTTAAAGGTCGAATGGGTGTGTATAGATCATTATTATTAGGGTATTATGTGGAACAACGTTACCACTAGTCTTAAATATGCAGATTGTTGGGTATACATTTACATTAAAATCTGGTATTTGTTGGTGAGTCACGCTGTGAATAACCTGTGCAAACGGGGTATCCAGTCTTCTAAGACTATGTAATGATGTTCTAGGCATGCGTGGATAGTCATTATATTACATAAACAAACAATGCTCATTAATTGTTATACACATATCTCCATCAAGGATATTTGACCTACTAAAATATATGGTGTAATCCTTTCCAAGTAAAACCCACCGTTCTCCCGAATCTGTTTTATCGAAAATGGTACGATAATTATACCGTGCGTTTATTCCTGGGAATTCCAACATATGAAGTAATGAGTCTCTCATTAGTAATTAGCCTGAACATGTGACATTCATTTTGAATAAAAACCATGTTAGCCAGGTGAGTGTGAGCAGATAGCTTATTTATGGATTGCATAAGTGTGCAACTTTAATATACTGTGTGATAACTGTTGTAAAAAATTGATTGTTGGTAATCTTTCATGGTCAAACATCTATTGATTTAGATACATCAAAGTTGTTGTTGGGATATCTTCAAACCAGTGGAAAAGGTCACGTACCAAGTTACCCACTAAAACACAACCCGTATTTATCCCGCAGGGTCGTAACACAACAAAGACAGGTCTGCCTGATTGACTACCTTTATTTAATGAATTATTAATCAAAAAGGTAGTCGTGAAATTATTGGTAGGATGTTCACTGTCCAGTTATCCATTTCTTGCTTCGCGTCTTCCTTTTTTGGCCCACAATGCACCATGGCCACAAGCAAACAAGCGGAGTCCGTGGGAACCCGGAGCTGAAACGAGACACTAGACCCCCTGGTTAGTGATGTCTGCTGATCACAAAACAAACAAACAAAAAAGGGGGAGGGTGGGGGGGTTAATTTCAAACAAAAACATACTTCCCCAATTTTCGAATCTTGCGAAAAGACCTTGGCCCTCTCACGACTTGATCACGTGCCTCCGGCGATATAGTTCCGCTCTCCCGATTTACTGAGAACGATCAGCGCCCTGGTTATATATTACCCTGATGCTGCTGAGAGTTTTTGGTAACATTGTGAATAAATTACCAGGCAGATGTTGACTTATTAAATCTTATTAATGATCATATAGTACTGCATGTTAATCCCACCAATGGAATTTGTGTATCAATCCGCATGATCCATCAAATTTTTATTTAGCAACTGACCCAATCGGGCACGTGATCTTGTTTTGGTTCTATTCTTAGTTTTGGTAAACAACTGCAAACGTGTCTCTCTAACTGTCATATTTTAGCGACCCGACGGGATAAATGCGGTCGCTGTGCGACGCTCATTCTATATTAATAATAAAATTGACTAAAAGTCCTTCTTGTTCATCCCCAGTGGTTGGAGGGTTCGTAGAGTGAAAATCCACTCGATTTCAGTGTCTATTCTGGTTGGGGTAGCTTGGTGGGAGTCAGGGTAGGATTTTAGGACGTGATTTACACGGTATTTTATTCAATGGCCAAACGTGAATTACACGGTATTTTATTCAATGGCCAAACTCGGTCCTGAAGTTAAACACTAACGAAAGCGCTAGACCTGTACTGCAGGTTATCTGAGTTTTAAAGCTCTTCTCTGGAGTTTTTTCTCGATTTTTTGCCGTATCTATATTATTTGTTGTATTTAATACTTAGACATTCAACTTTCCGAGCTCCTAATCGCTCCATTGACTCTTAACACATGAAATTATTCCTCACCAGTTGAACTACAGTGTCATTGACACTTTAATTTTTAATTCTATATTTACAGATACATAGGAGTATTATACCATCTCATTCTCTGTATGCTCAATGTATAGAGAGGTGTATAAATAAACTATGGCACCCAGGAGATGAAGAACTTGATCAAGAAAGAATCCACCATCAAGAACAGGTTCTCAAAGCACAACTCTCCCCTCACCAGCTGACCAATAGGTAGTACTGGGAGGCTAGTTTTCATCAAAAGATTGGATATTGTCAGAATTTTATGATCCAAAGTGCTGTGGCTACAGTTCTCATAAAAAAATAACCCTAACCTTACCAGCTGACAAAAGTCAATGAAATATTTTTCCCAGGATATTGTCCTCATCAATGATAAATGCCTCTTATTGCGAAAATCAAGGGTCAATTTGTAAAGAAACCCCTCAAATAAGTGGTTATCATATAGTGTATTACCCCGTCTCCAATTTAAATCGATCAATCCGAGGTCGAAACTACTGACCTCGTATGAGGCTATACCATGTCACTAAACCGGAAGTCTATCCCATAACATGCATGTATTAATGCCGTCTTGAATTAGCGCTGTATTCTGTTCGCTTTGAGTTGAAAATGCGTATTTCACCCCTGTGTAGGCACACCTACAAAAAATGATTGCTATAGAAATTAGAAAAGCTCAAGGTTGATCAACTTGCAATTTATCTCAATAATGACATGCACATCTATAAAGTGTGCATGACTATAAACCGCACGCTCTTCTCATTGAAACACAGTGCCTAATATTACTTTCGATAATTTCCAGTTCAAGGATAAGGATACAATATTGATATCATCCTTGTTTCAACCGAAAATGACATGGCATCAGCAAATGTTGGGAGAAACATGCAATGATGAAATTAACAAGCCTGCATGTGTGTCCTATATCAAAAACTATTTTATCGGGAAGATGTTTTGATAATTCGCATGACAATGCAATTGTTCATAATTTAGTTTAACATTTTGTCAGTACATAATGTTTGCATATAGATTGGGCAGTGATTGTCATTTTAGCAGTATATACCAAAATACCTTTGGTATATACAGCTATGCTCTAATTAATCAACCCTCCTTAACGAGGTTGATATGTGGTATTAACTCACGGTACTGAAACCACGGAATACTGCAGACCACCGGATGGTCGCGGCTGAGTTTTGGGTACCGCGGCAACATGCGATAGCACACCTCATGACCGCAGTGACCTGTGGTAGCAACCGCGGTGACATGTGGTAGTGCACTTCACAACCGCAGTTGTCTTAAGCGGTAACAAATTTCATGACTGGACGAGCCGCCGATGGAAAACTGCAATTTTATGCGCACCTAATTGAGATTTAATCATAATAAGACATACCACAAAATTATCCGCGGCAAGTGATGTGGTGATCAACTTTTGTTACAATTGCCGTGGTAGTTATACTGCGGCTGTGAACAGGTGTATTTGTAAGTAGTGTACAGTAATGGTGTAACTATCGGGATATGGTAATTTCCATACCAGTTAAGCAGCCCTCAAATGGTGACTTCATTAGTGATATACATTGCAGAAATGTATATATATATATACATGTATATACGGTCGGAAACTCGATCGGCATTTTCAAAAACACAAATGATTTTGTGATAATTAAATTGTCTATTATTTTACATAATTATTTATACAGATCACAAATAGTGTGACACTATTATTAAGATTCATAAAAGCATCAGATTTGATAAAATATATAGATGTCATGCAATAAACAACCGAAAACTCACGTAGGGTACACAGTGTTTACAAATGGAAACCCCACAGACACAACTGATCCATTGGGGTTCCCCAGGAATTCCCTCAAGTAGCGACCTCTTTAAACATATCGATCATATTGCAAATGAAAATGAGGTATCATAGTCAGACAAACTAAGTCAGTTGTACCTGTACCGGTAGCCGTGCATTGCAGGGTTACTTTCATAACTATAATAGACGTTTACTTTTGATGTCAAGTTTATCAATTTCAAATTTGAAGGAAAATTATACTAGAAAGCACAATGTCATTAGAATATATTCATGTATATTATTACACTAATATTTTCTCATTAAATATGTCAGAGTTTGTATAATGCTCATTTCCAGGCTTTCGTGAAAAAACATCATTCCGATGTGACGTCATTCAGTAGAAATTGCAAGTTGCAGACATGTGCAGTAAACTATGTCGCAACAATAGATACATCAAGGGGATTATACCGCTGTCATTGAATGGGGGTCTGTCATGCACATGCCCATGGAGTGAGTCAGGTCAAGGACGCGCACTGTTTACAGTACTTTGTGACCTACTATCGTTCTTATATATGTCGAGTTCTCAGATACTAATATTTTCTGATAAATATTTTTTCAAACATGTGGGACAGAGAATAAAATAAAGACACACTGTGAGGGGGTATGTTTAGTTCTTTATAGCGGATTTTATTATCGCGTTGGAGTTGCATGTAGTTTGGGTTTACCTGTGGTCTCTGCAAAATTCCAGAAAACTCGCTATCCAAATATTCTAGCTGGTTTCATACATACGTACGAGCAGACTTGAAGTATGTCTGAATATAGATCCAAGCATATTATCACCTATTTGCATGCGCCGAATGTCGGTAAGCAGCGACTTCAAAGGTATTACGCAGGGAATTCAACCATTGAAGATGGTAAATTTTGTTTCATGCGAGGAATGAATGTAAGGTCAGTTTCTTAATATATTAATGCAATTTGTAGGCCAACTTGAACAAGACAGATTGAAAATCGCCTTTATATCTTTATACACAGCCTTGAGTCTTCAAAAACAACAGGGAAAATTATTCTTATCTGCAGATTTTTCTATCGCGGTTGACACGGGAAAAGACTGCAGTGTAAGGCAGTTGCTGGGAAATACTACCGTGGTGTATGCCGGTAATGGACTAGATTACGGCGGTGGACTTCAAACACAATCGCGGTCAGATACCGCTTGAGCGCGGTCTAGTGGTGGTATGATCGCAGTCATTACCGGCCCATAACCTTATTAAAGGGGTCGTTAAATTAGAGCATAGCTGTACATGTACCTATTCTCACATCGATAGATCCTAAGATAATGTCAGATTTCATGTGCAACCATTCTTTCAAAATGTATTTTTCATCACTTTTGCATTTGGCACGCAAACTTGTGTGCAAAGCAATAATTCCAATCGATTACAATTGTCAACATGGTAAACTTAAACTCTTTCAACACCCCAGCCGATTTAGCGGGACATAATTGACGTTCAATAACGCAGCCCGCTTTAGCGTGCAGAGAATAATTTTCGGGAATAACAGGCAATGATATCACGTTTGCGGGGATATACTAATGATATCATTTAGATATCATTTGGGTGATATTCTGTATCAATACTAATTTACTGTTGAACACGTAGACCTGACAAATACGGCCACAGTGAGATGTTCCCAGCCTAAATATATACAGCAGATGTATGACATCACAAATACTATTGTGGGGTTTCCCTGGGTTTTCCTGAAAAATGCTGACGAAACAATGGCGACAGGTGTGGATTTTTAAATAAGATACACATATTCCGATTGATTAAGTTTGTTATTGTTTATTACAAACACATTGCGATAACACATGCTTATGCAAATTGATGGGCAGTTGTCACTGGTCATGACAATATATGGGTGTCCATACCTACCCCATCTATAAATACTAGTATGAATGCCCCACATGTGAGACAATTAATTTCCTTATAAACTGCTGCAAACCCGGTGTCCTGGACAATTTGACCTTTGTAAACTTGGTGGCGAAAGAGTTAAAGAGTCTCCAGTTGTGTAGTATACTGTGATACAAGGCTTGGCATGACCAATACCCACCTCCCTCTGCAAGTCGAGTGGTATTGATCCTCGCCTTGTATCATGCTATACACACACCTGGAGACACTGTAACTTATAATGTATCTTGATCTACAACCAACTTTCAACTTAACTGAACATAATGGTTGCATGTTCTTCTGATTTGATAAGCTTGAAGATAGGAGGTAGTATTAGATATACTGCCTATATCGGTAAAGCAAAAACTGTTGCCAATGACTTTGTTTCTTATCTGAATTAAAATATTTCAAGGATATTATCCTGGTGTTAAAGTCAAAGTCACAAAGATCATATTTTACACATTTCCCTGCTTATTAGAACCACACAGTCACTCTGAGAATGAAAAGAATCACCCGAAGTTTATCCGATATAGATTAACATACCAGGAATCCCCCATGGTGCGTGCACAGCTGTAAATGAAAACAACGAATTGGGTGTATTTGATATTGTTTTTTTCACAATCGTTTTCATTGGAAATCGTGAATTCGGAATGGGTTTATGTGTGCAATAAATTATTGAAAAATAGGACAGGAATTTATAAACGTGGCCAAAAGTTCGGAAGTAAATGCGTACATATTTGGACGAGGTTCGTGTGTGTCAGAATAGGTCAACAAGTAACTTTGAAAAATATTACCTTTCAACCTATTGATGTGAAATACATGGGATACATGACCGCTTTCACAGATTTCTGCTTTCAAGTTCCACAAGAAGAGTACGAATTACGTTTGAACTAGTGTCAAAAGGGCTTCTTGGATGGCTGTGCTATCAACTTATCTGCATGTACCATCTTTATGAAACTAATTTTAATAATATGATCAAATAGTGAAATAAAGATCTATACACTAAATGGCTTCTTCCATTCACTGAGTTGAAAAAATAAACACGGGAATGTTATTATGCTAAATAATATAATACCTGTGTTTAGGGTAACACACCCGCCCCTCCCAAAATGGGCCAATTTTCCTATGACTAATTCTTTTTAGGTCAACTTTACTTTGTAAAGTTTGAGCTATTGCCATGGCTTGGTATCCGTTGTGCGTGATTCTTCAACAATTTCCTTTAGCACGGGCTACAGGTCGTACCTTTGGTCGATTCATCATGAAATTTGTCGTGGAAGTTAATATTGACATGTAGATGGGAACGAGTAATTTTGGGGTCGTTCGGCAAAAAAACATGGCCACTGGCAGCCATCTTGTATTTTACTCTTTGCATGACTACATCCTTTGGAACGGGCTACAGTTCGTACCTTTGGTAGGATCATCATGAAATTTGTCATGGATGTTAACAATGATATGTAGATGGGAAACGAGTCATTTTGGGGTCATTCAGCAAAAAAACATGGCTGCCGGTAGCCATCTAGGATTTTACTCTTTGTATGACTAAATCCTTTGACACAGGCTACAGGTCATATCATTGGTCGGTTCATCATGAAATTTGTCATGGATGTTAACATTGACATGTAAATGGGAACAAGTCATTTTGGGCTCACTCGACAAAAAAACATGGCTGCCAGTGGCCATCTTGGATTTCAAAATTCAATCCATTAGCATGGTCTACAGGCCGTACTGTTTGTCTGATCATGAAATTTGTCATTTATGTTAATATTGACATACAGATGGGCACGAGTAATTTTGGGGTCATTCGGCCAAAAGACATGGCCGCCAGCAGCCATCTTGGTTTTTACTCTTTACATGACCAAATCCTTTGGCACGGGCTACAGGTCGTACCTTTGGTCGGATCATCATGAAATTTGTAATGGATGTTAATATTGACATGTAGATGGGAACGAGTCATTTTGGTGTCATTCGGCCATATAACATGGCCGCTGGCAGCCATCTTGGATTTTAATCTTTGCATGACTAAATCCTTTGGCATTGGCTTCAAGTTGTAGCTTTGGTCGGATCACTATGAAATTTATCATGGCTGTTGACATTGACATGTTGATGGGAACGAGTCATTTTGGCATCATTCGGCAACAAGAAATTCAATTAATTGAGGAAAATCACCCACTGTCCTGAGTGGTATTGATAAGCTATTGGAGGGTCTACCACTTCGCATGCAAAATAGCAAAATAACATTGAATGTCTCAATGACATCAACAGCTTGAAGATGGGAATAACCCATCATATATGGTAGATATTCAACCAGGCTCTGCTTAAGTTTGTTAATTGATGACTGATGTACATGTACAGTACACACAAATAGTAATAAAAATTAACGTTATGATTTTGAAACTAACCATGATAGAATATTGACAGTAAGGTGGTATTAACTACTATGAGTACTATTAGTAATAATAGTACTATTCTATCATAATATATGTGAACATGATGTATGGGACAAAACAATAGTTACAATACAATTATAACAATTTTTTTTAATTAAACGCATGAGCTAATTGCGCTTAAGCACAATAAGGAAATATTCAATTGCGCTAATATAATAAAGCCCAATAAGGAATATAATATATATAGTACATAAACTCCCTATAATTCAGGTGGTGTAGTGCATCTCCATGGTACAATGGGTGGAACAAATATAGGATTATTCTACTATTTGCAGAAGGGTGATCTAATGAGAGAGATATTAATTGCGCTTAAGTGCAATAGGGATGTAATTGCGCTTAAGTGCAATAAGAATATTCCTTATTGCACAGGAATATCATATTGTGCTTAAGCGCAATAAGGTATATCTAATTGCGCTTAAGCACAATAACTTAAGGAATATTCTTATTGCACTTGAGCTCCATGAGAAATATTCTCATTGGGCTTGAGCTCAATTAGAGATTCCTTAAGTTATTGCAGTTAATCGAAATTGTCTATTAAATGTCAATTTGGTTTCCCATAGAGATCATCAATGATGTCTATGTGCAAGGGAGCCAGCGCAATCTTCTCTGTTGGGATTCCAATTGTTGGCTTTATATTAAGTATGCACATATGCTTAAGATACAGTCGCGCGCTCCCGTAGGTCGGGTTTTGGCCCCCAATGAATTAAAATGTCATTGAAATAATCGGTTTCTCCCCATAAACACACATATATTCAAAATGCATGTTTTTGGAGCAGAATTAGGTAGTCCATATTGGACGCCATCGTGGAATTTAATTTTTTTTGTTTAATTTTCAGACATATTTATTAGTTATGTGGATGGAGTTATCATTAAACCTCACATCCTTATATTGGTTTTGTGGATGGAGTTATCATTAAACCTCACATCCTTATATTGTTATGTAGATGGAGTTATCATTAAACCTCACATCCTTATATTGGTTATGTAGATGGAGTTATCATGAAACCTCACATCAGTGTGTTGGGGATTTTGGACCTTGACTTGGGACCTTTGGTTTAGGTGAGTTTGAAGCCTGTTTACATTTCGAAATGTTGTCAGTTTTGTCTCGTCTGCAGCGGCATGTTGAAGCAAAGGTTACTAGGCATTGCACCGGTATGATTTCGGCATTGTTGAACAGAAGAGAAATACAGAATACAAATTAGTATCAAATGATAAAATGTGTATGTAACGAGACTATAATACAAATGAAAAAATTGGGGAGGGGTGGGCGATACGGGGAAATATGGGTTGATACGATGAACCGATATAAATAACTCTACTGTTGCGACAAGGCTATAAAATAGAGGGGGGGGGGGGGGGGGGGGGGGTGTCAGAATCTCTATATAGTGCCAGAATAGTCATTTATGGACTTCTATAGTGGTACAATGCAAATTAGCATCAAATGATAAAAATATGTATGTAACACAACTATACCGATGAAAAGAAAAATAATAATTTGGGCCGGGATTAGATGTTGGGTTGGTTATATGGAAAATAAAAGTGTCAATGACACTGTAGCTCAACTTAGGTAGGGGAATAATTTAATGGTCGACAGTAAATGGAGGAATAGGAAAAGTGCTAATTGAAATGTCTAAGTAAGACTAGATGTTCATGTCAATATCAACAGGTTTCATAATGATCGGATCAGGGATGTGGTGATTATGGTGTGACAAAGGATTTATTGATGCAAAGAGTAAATTCTAAAATGGCCACCGGCAGCCATGTTTTTTTCCGAATTACCCCAAAATGACTTGTTCCCATCTACAGCCTTTACAAATCTCATAATGATCTCATCAAAGGTATGACCTGTAGCCTGTGCCAATGGATTTAGTCATGCAAAGAGTAAAATCCAAGATGGCTGCTGGCGGCCATGTTTTTCGGCTGAACGACCCCAAAATGACTCGTTTCCCATCTACATGTCATTGTTGACATACATGACAAATATCTTGAAGTTCCGACCAAAGCTACGACCTGTAGCCCGCACCAAAGGATTTATTCATGCAGGCGGACATGTTTTTTAGCCAAACGACCCCAAAATGACTCGTTCCCATCTACATGTTAATATTAACATCCATGATAAATATCATGATGATCAGACAAACAGTACGACCTGTAGTCCGTGCCAATGGATTGAATTTTGAAATCCAAGATGGCTGCCAGCGGCCATGTTTTTTGGCCGTATGACCCCAAAATGACTCGTTCCCATATACATGTCAATATCAATATTCATGACAAATTTCATAAAGGTCAGACCAAAGGTACGACCTGTAACCCGCGCCAAAGGATTTAGTCATGCAAAGAGTAAAATCCAAGATGGCTGCTGGCGGCCATGTTTTTTGGCCGAACGACCCCAAAATCACTCGTTCCCATCTACATGTCAATATTAACATCCATGACAAATTTGATAATGATCAGACGAACAGCACGACCTGTAGCCCGCGCCAATGGATTGAATTTTGAAATCCAAAATGGCCACAAGCGGCCATGTTTTTTGGCCGAATGACCCCAAAATGACTCGTTCCCATCTACATGTCAATGTCAACATTCATGATAAAGATCAGACAATAGGTACGACCTGTAGCCCGCGCCAAAGGATTTAGTCATGCAAAGAGTAAAATCCATGCTGGCGGCCATGTTTTTTGGCCGTTCAACTCCAAAATCACTCGTTCCCATCTACATGACAGTGTTAACATCCATGACAAATTTCATAAACTTCCGACCAAAACAACGACCTGTATCCCGCGCCAAAGGATTTAGTCATGCAAAGAGTAAAATCCAAGATGGCTGCTGGCAGCCATGTTTTTTGGCCGAACGACCCCAAAATCACTTGTTCCCATCTACATGTCATTATTAACATCAATGACAAATTTCATGATGATCAGATGAACAGTACGACCTATAGGCCGCGCCAGTGGTTTTAATCTTGAAATCCAAGATGGCTGCCAGCGGCCATGTTTTTTGGCCGAATGACCCCAAAATGACTCGTTCCCATCTACATGTCAATGTCAACATTCATTACAAATTTCATGAAGATCAGACCAAAGGTACAACCTGTAGCCCGCGCCAAAGGAAATTGTTGACGGACACACGGACGCCAAACCATGGCAATAGCTCAAACTTACAAAAGTAAGTTGAGCTAAAAAGGGGTTCATACCGATGAACTGACATAAATTAGTAGAGCGATAGCGATCAATGTTGCCATGTAATGGATCGCGACTGTACTGTAGCGGCAATTATATAAAATTGGGGGGGGGGGGTCTGAAATTATCTCTTTCTCTATAGATGGCACCAGAATTATATAGAAAGGAATGGCAATTGATATACGTATACGCTATAGTAATACCATAGACATAAGTATCAGATGATAAAATCTGTACGTAACGGGACTATACCGATGAAAAAAATTAATAATTTGGACAGGGATGAGAGGTTGGGTTGGTTATATGTGGATAATTGGATATGGGGTTCATACCGATGAAACGATATAAATTAGTAGAGCGATAAAGACCAATGTTGACACTTTAATAGTCAGGCTATGCGGGGCAAATAGGGGTTGATACGATAGACTGAAATAAATTTGTCGAGTGATAATGACCAATGTTGACGTATAAAGTAACGCGACTGTACTGTCTCACAATTATCAGGTAGAACCGGTCAAATATGGACACTGGTGCCCAATATGGAGCAGCTCAGAAAACACTCGCAGGGCCCTAAAATTTACAAATCGATTTATGTCGATAAAACTGTTATTTTTCAAAACTTTAAGCTGAGACTTGGTGTGTCTGCATGTCATACTTATATATTCTTAAAAAGTCCAGCACGTAATTATGTTTTAGATGGAAGAAATAAAAAAAATTTCGATGCTAAATTTTAACATAGGATTTCCCATTAAAATCGATTTATGTCGTGTGCCTATCTAGAATACTTACATAATCTTAATTTAACTAATTTTAACAAGTAATAGTCTTTTAGACTTGAGAAATAAATTTTTATTAACTCATTACCACTCTGACCGCAGCTGACTACAACCCCCAGGTTACTTTGACGTTGTGACATTAAAAACTCAGCGCACCTTGCCACGGCGACGTAATTTACGTCCCATTTCCTCAGAGATTTTGAAGTTTTAGTCGGCTTTAGCATGTTTTTACCTTAGTTCTGTGATCACTGTCATTCTAATATAATGTTCTGATTGGATAGAATATACTTCAACCGCATACTTCATGTAAAATCGAAACAATCATGATTAATGGAGAAAGCCACAAAAATTTGGTTTTTACTTTTATTAAATAAAAAGGTGTCGAAAGGTGCTTCTGAGGAAATGACGTAAGGTGACAAAAGGTGCCTCTGAGGAAATGACGTAAGGTGACAAAATGTGCTTGTGAGGAAATGTCGTAAGGTGTCAAAAGGCGCTTCTGAGTGGTAATGAGACATCAATTTTTTTTTTAAAGTTAGGTCTAACTAAACAATTGTTAATAAAACAACATGGGATTTCCCATTTAAATCGGTTTATGTCGATGAAACTTATTTTTCAAAATTTTAAGCTGAGACTTCGTGTGTAATACTTATATATTCTTAAAATGATAGAGCCCAGCATGTAATTATGTTTTAGATGGAAGAAATTGATTTTTTTTTATCATAAATTTACAGCGTGTACGGGTCATCGAGATTCGAGTGCGCTCATTTTGTAAAACAAACTCTTGTAAATAGCCGTTTTTGTCAAACTAAACCTTTTTCGACCGGGACAGCAGATCCGAATAATAGCTAAGATGTATTTAGATAGAATTATCAAAAGAATTTGACCGATTAGGGTGCATTTTAAGTGCCACCGCAGACGCTACGATTAAAATCGTAAGTGGGGAAAATCGTAGGTGGAGAAATCGTAGCTTACCCGCAGACGCTACGGTGCTGCGATGTTTGCAGCTACGATTTTATCAACGTGATCGCTCACATGATAGCAAAATGTTATACCACATTCTCCGCATTATGCAACTAAATACATATGGCATGTATCTCAATGTTCTAAACTACTAGTAACAAGTTGATGTTGAAAGTTCAAGTAAAATTGAATATTTTTTTAATTTTGACATTTTGTACCTGTCAACTCAACAGGCTCAGCTGCCCCAATTGAATTTCAACAATTGCGGCAGCCCTCTACTCCTTGTCTGATGTGTGGTATAGGCCTGCACTGCCTGCCGTGCCACATCTCCACCAATGTGGCCTCGTTTATGTAAGTGCAAGAAGTTTGTAAACTTTGCGCCATTTTTGAATGTTTTCTTTTCGTGGTATTTACAACATGACAAGTGCGACATTGGTCATGTGACAGCTACGATCGCGCGCGTTGCCAAGGTCACGCCACGATTTTCTTGGTAAAATCAAACAGTGCTTGATTGCTACGATTTGGCTACGATATTCTCGTGGGCATGCGCATTGGATGCTTCCTCCTGCGATTTTCCCCACTTACGATTTTAATCGCAGCGTGTGCAGTGGCACTAAGAGAATCGAGTGGAGAAATCTTTGTAAATTTTGCATCAAACACGCTAATTCGGCCATCACTGTACTTGCAGACAAGCGCTGTCAGATTAATATTCATCAATTTCTTGACAACAGATGCAGGCCTCAAACTCACCTTTTTGGAAGGTGAATCCAATATATATATATCAAAACAATCCTTCCTAAACACCTTCCAAGATATCCCACTAAGTTTTAATAGATTAGGACGCAAAAACAGTCGAAATGAATGAATTAAAATCCACATTGCCTTCGCTTCAATTATCAGTGTGGTGACCGTACGAGGCGCCTTGTTTACGATGACGTCATTTCGCGCGTTGCTCCCCAACCTTAACCCTTTCCACTTTCAACGGCATTTCAATTGGTTGAAATTAAAAATTTCTCAAGTTCCAGCTCAACCTGAATTTAGTTACCCAATTGGCAGAAATACTTTAGCAGTACCTTTTAGTTTTATCAGTTATAACTATAATTTTATTGACGATATATTAAGCTCAATATCATAATATGAAACTGTTTATGGCGGTGTTATCCAAACGTGTGCTTTGATAATGATTATAATTTTATTTTGCGATCAAACGTCAGTGCAGTTCAGCAGAAACGCATTGGGCACTAGTTCAGTTCAGCAGAAACGCATGAGTCCTACGATATTTGTACACCCACTGGACGCGGCGTATGAAAAAACATGGTCACCAGCGGCAAACTTGGGTTTCAAAATTCAATCCATTAGCAAGGGCTACAGGCCCGAGTGTTCGTCTGATCATCGTGAAATTTATCGTGGAAGTTAATATTGACGTGTAGATGGGAACGAGTCATTTTGGGGGTCATTCAGCAAAGGTGACACTCCACAGTTTCTGCAGGGATTGGTTCAAAAATAAGGGAGGCATCAATTCAATGAAAAATAACTGAAATGTGATCCCACAACACATATACCTGGGTTGAGCACATAATAGGCTTAAAGATACAGAATTGTCATTTTAATGGGGTAGTAAGAGCTATGCCCCTTGATTGTGTGCCTGAAAAATGAAATTTTGATGCAAAAATGGCCAAAATAAGCGATTTTCAGGCCCGTGGGACACAACCAGATAAACTATAGTATAGCCGCCTATGTTGTCTGGAAGAACACTGTTTCCTCACAATAATATCAAAAAATTTCAAACTTCTCACCACTGTAATTTCTAAAAAAATATTTTTCATGCAGATGACAAATTTTAGGTGCTAAAAAGTCACGCTGGTGTCTGGAGCCACTGTTTCGCAGAAATCGCTACTACTCGATACTGGTGGGGTCAAGGTCACCTGAAACAATATTTTTCAAAACTCAAAGACATCCTCTAAAAATCCACAAATTCATAACTAACCTTCTCTCAATAAACATGCCACACCCATGGTGACAGAAAACACTATTCTAAGAAATTTACCCCTACTGATCATTCGAAACTGTGGAGTGTCACCAGAAAAACATGGCAGCCAGTGGCCATATTGGATTTCAAAATCTATTAGCACGGGCTAGAGGCCGTACTCTTTGTCTGATCATCATGAAATTTGTCAGTTATGTTAATATTGACATGGATTGGAACAATTCATTTTGGCAAAAAACATGGCCATCAGCGGCCATCTTAGATTTTAAAATTCAATCCATTAGCACGGGCTACAGACCGGAGTTTTCGTCTGTTCATCATGAAATTGTCGTGGATGTTAATATTGACATGCAGATGTGAACTTTTCATTTTGGGGTCATTCGGCCATAAAACATGGCTGCCAGTGGCCATATTGGATTTCAAAATCTATTAGCACGGGCTAGAGGTCGTATTCTTTGTCTGATCATAATGAAATTTGTCAGTTATGTTAATATTGACATTGATGGGAACAAGTCATTTTGGCAAAAAACATGGCCATCAGCGGCCATCTTAGATTTAAAAATTCAATCCATTAGCATGGACTACAGACCGGAGTTTTCGTCTGTTCATCACGAAATTTGTCGTGGAGGTTAATATTGACATGCAGATGTGAACGTTTCATTTTGGGGTCATTTGGCCATAAAACTTGGCTCCCGCCAGCCATCTTGGATTTTACACTTTGCATGACTAAATCCTTTAGCACAGGCTACAGGTCATACATTTGGTTGGATCATCATGAAATTTGTCATGGCTGTTAACATTGACATGTAGATGGGAACGAGTTATTTTGGGGTCATTCGGCCATAAAACATGTCCGCTGGCAGCCATCTTGGATTTTACAGTCCACTTCCCTTATCCGATCATCACCAAACTTCAAATTAATCTTGATATTGATCAACTAGATGGAAGCTATCAAATGTTTTTGAATTTCATTGGGAAACAGCCTCCAGCAACCATCTTGGATTTTACTCTATATATATATCTTCATGTTGATAATCTAGTATTACTAAGACATTTCAACTTTCCGCATTCCTAATCGCTTCATTGACTGTAACACATGAAATTATTCCCTTTCCAAGTTGAGCTACAGTGTCATTGACACTTTCATTTAGCTCAACTTTACTGGGGACCACCGGCAGCCATCTTGGATTTTACTCTTTGCATGACTAAAATATCAGGAATGAGAAGGGTTCATTTTAACTACAAAAATCAATTCAAGTGAAGGGGATTTAATAGAATGATTACATGAAAAATATACAAAAGCATAAAATTGATGACCAGGGTTAACAGTTTTAACTCTATACAATTAGGGGAATGTACCAGGTATGTCACTTGAATACTGCATTGATAGGCTAAACCAGAGAGCTATGTGGGAGTTGATAAACCCTGGGCCAACACTGTCTACACACTATGGAAATGCAATAAACAACAGATGGCTATTAAAGTCATTTTATATGTGCAGCAGTGAGCATCAGATATCATTATAGGACTGTGTAACTTTATAAAAATAGTGCTACTAAATGCAGTTCTCTATGTCTGCTCAAATTCTGAGAACATCCCTACAAATGAACAGTAGGCTATTCCAATTTATACTTTTAGAACTGAATGGGAGAATCCATTGATACATTCCAAGGTAGATGTTTTAATGAATTTGGTATTCCAATGATTTTATTAGACACAAAAGTGTTAACTCCCCATAGCCCCGCCATTTATTGACAGGTTGACCTCATTTTAACAAATCTGAATCTCAGTCACTAAAGGATCATCCATACTATATGTAAGCTAAATAGTCCAACCTCTCTTGAGAAGACATTTTAAGAATAATAAAAGGCCGTCCGGCCACAGTGTCCCCCGAAAAAGTGGCTTCATTGGGGGCATCAGCTTTTCTGAAAAAAATAACAAGGACCCTAAATCCAAAGCAACCAGACAAAAATGGGTGGATCGTACCCATATTCGAACTTGATCTGTATTTCAAGCTGATAAACTCATATACCAAATTTGATTCAGATATGATCACACAAACTAAAGCTATCATCCGGAACCAGAAATTGACAGGATTCTAGGATTCTAAGTCGAAAAAGGGCCATAATTCTCGCAAAAATGGGCGGAGCAAACCCATATTCGAACTTGACCTGTATATTGGGCTGATAAACTAACATACCAAATTTGGTTCAGATATGATCACACAGACTGAAGATATCATCCGGAAACCAGAACATTACAAGATTCTAAGTAAAAAAGGGCCATAACTCTCGCAAAAATGGGCGGAGCAAACCCATATTCGAACTTGACCTGTATTTTGGTCTGATAAACTCAACTATGAAATTTTGCTTTTGATCTAATAACCGAAACTAAAGTTTTCATCCGGAAACCATTTCCGCACGGACGCACGGACACCGGCTATTTTAATAGTCCCCTGAATTTTTTTTCTTTCGGGGGGGACAACTATAGAGACATATAGTTGTGTCCCTGGTCCCACCCTATTTGACCTGGTGACCCCATCTGAATAAATTTGAATCCCAGACACCAAAGAGCCCTTCATACTAAATATCAGTAAAATAGACCTGATGGTCCTTGTGAAGGAAGCATATTAAGAGGGAAACTGTCCTTCACTTGGCCCCTATTTGACCAGGTGATACCATTTAAAAAATATCTGAATTGCAGTCAAACGAACATTCCAAGCTAAATAAGCCAACTAATTCTTGCAAACCTATTTTAAGAATTATTACCAAATATAAGCAAAATAGGCCATTTGGTTCCTTCATAGAAAGACATATGAATTACTATGGAGAGAAAGAGTAATGTAGCTGACCTTGCACCTACTTGACCTGGTGACACTGAACAAATCTGAATCCCAATCACCAAAGGAGCCTCAATATTAAATATGAGCTAATAGAGCTGGTGGTTCTTTCAAAGGACACTTTTCAAGTTTGCCAAATATGTTCTAGTGAGGTGGTGGATGTGGGAGTGTTAAATGTCCTGTTGAAAGATTTGAACAATACATATGATAGATTGTTGTTGTAATTGGGAATTAATGACCTCCAGCAGATCTCCAGTGAATGTTTATAAAAATGTCAGATTTCACTTGACATGTGTAGGCATACCCCGCATATGCTTCTTATAAATGAATCTCTGTCAAGAATTTGAGTAAATATTATTTTTGGGACCAGAGTGGCAGAAGCAGTGTGAAGAGTTAAATAAAAAAATATTTTTTTGGAGTTATGTCCCTGGCCCCGCCCACATTTGACCCAGTGACCTGATATGAACAAATCTGAACCCCAGTCACCCAAGGATCTTTCATACCAAATATGAACCCATATGGCCTGATGGTATTTAAGAAGAAGTCATTTTAAGAATTACTATGGAGGGAAAGAGTTATGGCCCTGGCTTTGCAACTATTTCACCAAGTGAACTCATTTGAACAAATCTGAATGTGAGTCACCTAGGGAACATCCACACCAAATATGAAACCATTCTGTCTTATCGTTCTGAAGATGTTTAAAAGAATTACTATGGTGGGAAAGAGTTATGGCCCTGGCTTCGCAACTATTTGACCCAGTGACCTCATTTGAACAAATCTGAATGAGAGTCACCTAGGGAACATCCACACCAAATAT
Organism: Siphonodentalium dalli; assembly: GCA_032622095.1. Taxonomy (NCBI): domain Eukaryota; kingdom Metazoa; phylum Mollusca; class Scaphopoda; order Gadilida; family Siphonodentaliidae; genus Siphonodentalium; species Siphonodentalium dalli. The sequence goes on along the minus strand of CP136069.1, from coordinate 102,617,965 downwards.
GAACCCATTCGGTCATATGGTTCCAAGGAGAAGATGTTTAAAGAATTGTTGACGGATGAGGAGTGATGACTATAGCTCCACCGGAGACTTCGTCTCAGGTGAGCTAAAAACTTAGATCAAATCCATATTCGAACTCGATCTGTATTTTGGGCTGAGAAACTCACATACCAAATTTGGTTCTGATCAGATAGAAAATGTTTCAGTTATCGCATTATGCGTAAAGTGTCTACAGACAGACGGACGGACAAATGACGAGTGGTCAATCCGGACGTCGACACTATGTGTACCATACTATGGTATGGGTACACATAAAAATGTGACCAGAAGAAGCTGTTGCTTTAAAGATAGTGAACAACAGGCATTATTTTGTCATTTTTTGCGGCTGAATTCCATAAATTGCCTATTAAAGGGAGTGACCCAACCCATCTTCCAGTCATTGTACCCAAGCTTGGACACCCAGAACAACAAGACAGTCAATGACTGTGGGTCGCCCACCAGACTTTAAAGACTGAGAAGACTGGGACTCTGAAGACTAAAAGAGTCAGTACTTGTCAAATTTACCTCACAATAAGTAGCTACAACTATAAACTCAGCTTTGAAATTGAAGTGTTCACATTGACATACATACACATTCTTAATTCAATTAGTTCATATGTGTGTGTTGGAAGACAACATTGTGTTGCAATAATATACATCAGAAGATTTTTTTAAATATGAAAAGTGTATTATCAGGAACTGATTCTACAGGTAGTTCATACTCAAATTTAAAAGTTAAACAGTAGGATAAAACAGACAAAAAAGGTATGAAAGGTTTTAAATAACCATACCAATCATGTCAGTTTAAAGAAATTTTTCAAACAAGTTTTTTTTTTCAGTGGAATTTTTTCCTCATCAGACCCACCCCATATCTTGTTATAAAATAATAAGTATCTGGTAAATTTTAAAACTAGGAGCCCCCTTCTCTTAATCAATGGTCTATTATTTTTAATTCAATTTAGTTTGTGTAATTAGTTTTGGGGAAAAAATCACATCTCATTGAACAATTCTGCAACCAACATCCCCCAACCCTAGGCCTGATCGTCTATGGGCACATTCCTGCGAGAATAGGACATGTGTGATTTATTTGGATACCTGACTCATTAGGCAATAAAACCACCCCATGTTCAACTGAGGAAAAACATCTTTGCAAATAAAACAAAGATATGTCGGTTAACCCTTCTATGACTGGAACTTCCCGAAATTTTGAGAAAACCCTGTGCCAATGCATTCTCTTATTTATACACTGAGCTTCACATATATAAGAGAATGCATTGTCCTGACATTATTTCCTTGACCTTGAAAGCCAGTGCATTCTCGTATATACGTGAAGCTCCCAATGGGTGACTAACATATATAAGATAATGCACTGATACAGGGTATTTAATGCTGCACCAGCACAGCTCCCATCATGAAAGGGTTAATACCAATAATAATATAAAACTGTCAGAAAGGGTTAATACCAATAATAATATAAAACTGTTAAAAACAGCAGCCAAAACATTGGATTCATATAATGGTTCCAACCAGTCTGCTGGGAATTGAGATAACTATAATTAGTTTATAATATCTCAGCTGTGCAAGGTAAAGTGATATCTAAACATTGAATGTCAAATAGCCTGTACTGTAGTCAAAAGAGGATATTTTATGTGCAGGGAAGGGATCTGGCTATAGTGTGGGTGGGAGGGACAGATATTGGGGTGGGGGAGGATGTGATGTGGTATGTCTAAATGAAAGTGTCAATGACACTGTAGCTCAACTTAGGTAGGGGAATAATTTAATGGTTGACAATAAATGTAGGAATAGGAAAGGTGCTAATTGAAATGTCTAAGTAAGACTAGATGTACATGTCAATATCAACATTCATGACAGGTTTCATAATGATCGGATCAGGGATGTGGTGATTATGGTGTGCCAAAGGATTTATTGATGCAAAGAGTAAATTCTAAAATGGCCACCGGCAGCTAGGGCTGCACGGTAATGAAAAAAACATCAAATAACTAATATTTTAACTAACCGCGGTATGACTAAATACCGAATAAGTAATCCAAGTCAGATTATCTGAGCATTTTCTCAACGTAGAGTTATCCTTCGTAGCTTCGCCGGGACATAGTTTCGTATTTTGAAAGAATTAGCAACGCATATTGATATGTACTCTATACTTATATTTACTTAATATGGACATCAACTTCATAATTATATAACTCTCGTCATCACGTTTTCTCTTTTTGGGTGTCTGTAGTTTCATAAATTCGCTAGGATGGCGATACTTCAGGTGAACCATCAAGTTGGATGTATTGCCACATTTCGATTTAATAGTCTTTTCACACAAATGACAAACAGCTTGAGTTTCGTCGTTCGGTTTAGAATTCTCACCCTTTTCAAACCTGAAATGCGTCCAAACCAATGACTTAGTGTTAACTTTGGCCACAAGATCCATTTTCAATTGAATTATGAGACAGCCTTCAGGTAGATATATACCAATGTTAATTATGTTTTCACAAAGTATTATAGCGAACCCATTAGCTTGACTCAATTTTGTTTCACTGTCACTCCCATGTAGCTACCATTCTCAAAGTCGCCTTTGTATTGTATTTAAGCTTTACTCCGGCGTGAGAAGCTTATATGCACATGATGTGCGACGTATGTAATTTCAAACCAGTCATAGTCAGTTAACACTGAATGCAGACTAAGGGCGCCCTTTGTTTTATTCCCGGGATCATACGCAATAGCGACGCCGCGACTGAATGTTGCAAGCTGTGAATGAAACCCGATAGCATACTCCTTTAATTAGGTACACAAATACGAAACTAAATATCCCATTATATAGCTCTACACGGATTATATCACATAACATGTTATTTCCTTTTGCGAGTTTCGTCACAAGGCACATTGATTACCCATGGTAGATACGACAATTTTACTTTTTAAAAATCTTTATTCGATACCTTGAAATGGAAACCGACGTACTCGATATATCGAATAGTCCAAAAATCTATTCGGTTTGTATCGGTATTCAAAACGATATCGAATAAATGGTATATTATCAAAATACCGTGCAGCCCTACCGGCAGCCATGTTTTTTTCCGAATTACCCCAAAATGACCTGTTCCCATATACAGCCTTTACAAATCTCATAATGATCTGATCAAAGGTACAACCTGTAGCCTGTGCCAATGGATTTAGTCATGCAAAGAGTAAAATCCAAGATGGCTGCTGCAGCCATGTTTTTTGGCTGAACGACCCCAAATGACTCGTTTCCCATCTACATGTCATTGTTAACATCCATGACAAATTTCATGAAGTTCTGACCAAAGCTACGACCTGTAGCCCGCACCAAAGGATTTAGTCATGCAAAGAGTAAAATCCAATATGGCTGCTAGAGGACATGTTGTTTAGCCAAACGACCCCAAAGTCACTCGTTCCCATCTACATGTTAATATTAACATCCATGATAAATATCATGATGATCAGACGAACAGTACAACCTGTAGCCCGTGCCAATGGATTGAATTTTGAAATCCAAGATGGCCACTAGCAGGCCTTCGATTATGAGGCGTGCGATCGCGCTCGCGCACCATAGCACGCCTGAAATTAAATCTTGGCGAGTAATTAATCACACTCCTCGGCGATATTCGGCGCACGATTGAAAAAGGGTTTATAATAACGATCAACCTTGTTTGCTGGAGAAGACTGACAGACATGCCGTATACGACGGAAGTAATTGTTTTAAGTTTTGCGCATGCGCTAGAACATTATTATAGTCAGGTGCGTTTAGCGATGTCGTCGCATTCGTATGCAGGTCTGAGTAATTCTCGGCTAGATATTGTTACCAACATGACATATTTAAATTAATCCCACCGTGCACCCCAATACCAATGCAACGTAATTTTGGTACCATGATTGTGTTGCGTTCTAAATGAAGCCGCCCTGATGGGCGGTGAAGATGAATAGAAATTGAAACTTGAGTTCGGGGCAATCAAACATTATTTTTAAAAATATCGATAGAGTTCACACAACAGGAAACTCTCACGTGGTTACATGGTCTCTGACCGCATTTCATAACAACTTACATCCAACGGAAGCATTACGACGCAATTCGAGAATGGAGTTTTAATTACTTCAATGTGGAGAATACATGTGTACAAGATGAATCACAATGGTGATAAAATTGATTTAATTTTGAGTCTTCGTTTGTCATTTTATACCCCCGAAATATCCACCAAAATCACACGCCTGGGTTTCAGGTTAGGCGAGTGACCAACCACACTCCTGCATTTTACAGAATCGAAGGCCTGCCACTAGTGGCCATGTTTTTTGGCCGTATAACCCCAAAATGACTCGTTCCCATCTACATGTCAATATCAACATTCATGACAAATTTCATAAAGATCAGACCAAAGGTACGACCTGTAGCCCGCGCCAAAGGATTTAGTCATGCAAAGAGTAAAATCCAAGATGGCTGCTGGCGGCCATGTTTTTTGGCCGAACGACCCCAAAATCACTCGTTCCCATCTACATGTCATTGTTAACATCCATGACAAATTTCATGAAGTTCTGACCAAAGCTACAACCTGTAGCCCGCGCCAAAGAATTTAGTCATGCAAAGAGTAAAATCCAAGATGGCTGCTGGCGGCCATGTTTTTTGGCTGAACGACCCCAAAATCACTCGTTCCCATCTACATGTCTATATTAACATCCATGACAAATTTCATGATGATCAGACGAACAGCACGACCTGTAGCCCGTGCCAATGGATTGAATTTTGAAATCCAAGATGGCCACCAGCGGCCATGTTTTTTGGCCAGATGACCCCAAAATGACTCGTTCCCATCTGCATGTCAATATCAACATTCATGACAAATTTCATAAAGATCAGACCAAAGGTACGACCTGTAGCCCGCGCCAAAGGATTTAGTCATGCAAAGAGTAAAATCCAAGATGGCTGCTGGTGGCCATGTTTTTAAGCTGAACGACCCCAAAATCACTCGTTCCCATCTACATGTCAATATTAACATCCATGACAAATTTCATGATGATCAGACGAACAGCACGACCTGTAGCCCGTGCCAATGTATTGAATTTTGAAATCCAAGATGGCCGCCAGTGGCCATGTTTTTTGGACAGATGACCCCAAAATGACTCGTTCCCATCTACATGTCAATGTCAACATTCATGACAAATTTCATAAAGATCAGATCAAAGGTATGACCTGTATCCCGCGCCAAAGGATTTAGTCATGCTAAGAGTAAAATCCAAGATGGCTGCTGGCGGCCATGTTTTTTAGACGAATGACCCCAAAATCACTCGTTCCCACATGTCAATATTAACATCCATGACAAATTTCATGAAGTTCTGACCAAAGCTACGACCTGTAGCCCGCACCAAAGGATTTAGTCATGCAAAGAGTAAAATCCAATATGGCTGCTAGCGGACATGTTGTTTAGCCAAACGACCCCAAAGTCACTCGTTCCCATCTACATGTTAATATTAACATCCATGATAAATATCATGATGATCAGACGAACAGTACGACCTGTAGCCCGTGCCAATGGATTGAATTTTGAAATCCAAGATGGCCACTAGCAGGCCTTCGATTATGAGGCGTGCGATCGCGCTCGCGCACCATAGCACGCCTGAAATTAAATCTTGGCGAGTAATTAATCACACTCCTCGGCGATATTCGGCGCACGATTGAAAAAGGGTTTATAATAACGATCAACCTTGTTTGCTGGAGAAGACTGACAGACATGCCGTATACGACGGAAGTAATTGTTTTAAGTTTTGCGCATGCGCTAGAACATTATTATAGTCAGGTGCGTTTAGCGATGTCGTCGCATTCGTATGCAGGTCTGAGTAATTCTCGGCTAGATATTGTTACCAACATGACATATTTAAATTAATCCCACCGTGCACCCCAATACCAATGCAACGTAATTTTGGTACCATGATTGTGTTGCGTTCTAAATGAAGCCGCCCCGATGGGCGGTGAAGATGAATAGAAATTGAAACTTGAGTTCGGGGCAATCAAACATTATTTTTTAAAATATCGATAGAGTTCACACAACAGGAAACTCTCACGTGGTTACATGGTCTCTGACCGCATTTCATAACAACTTACATCCAACGGAAGCATTACGACGCAATTCGAGAATGGAGTTTTAATTACTTCAATGTGGAGAATACATGTGTACAAGATGAATCACAATGGTGATAAAATTGATTTAATTTTGAGTCTTCGTTTGTCATTTTATACCCCCGAAATATCCACCAAAATCACACGCCTGGGTTTCAGGTTAGGCGAGTGACCAACCACACTCCTGCATTTTACAGAATCGAAGGCCTGCCACTAGTGGCCATGTTTTTTGGCCGTATAACCCCAAAATGACTCGTTCCCATCTACATGTCAATATCAACATTCATGACAAATTTCATAAAGATCAGACCAAAGGTACGACCTGTAGCCCGCGCCAAAGGATTTAGTCATGCAAAGAGTAAAATCCAAGATGGCTGCTGGCGGCCATGTTTTTTGGCCGAACGACCCCAAAATCACTCGTTCCCATCTACATGTCATTGTTAACATCCATGACAAATTTCATGAAGTTCTGACCAAAGCTACAACCTGTAGCCCGCGCCAAAGAATTTAGTCATGCAAAGAGTAAAATCCAAGATGGCTGCTGGCGGCCATGTTTTTTGGCTGAACGACCCCAAAATCACTCGTTCCCATCTACATGTCTATATTAACATCCATGACAAATTTCATGATGATCAGACGAACAGCACGACCTGTAGCCCGTGCCAATGGATTGAATTTTGAAATCCAAGATGGCCACCAGCGGCCATGTTTTTTGGCCAGATGACCCCAAAATGACTCGTTCCCATCTGCATGTCAATATCAACATTCATGACAAATTTCATAAAGATCAGACCAAAGGTACGACCTGTAGCCCGCGCCAAAGGATTTAGTCATGCAAAGAGTAAAATCCAAGATGGCTGCTGGTGGCCATGTTTTTAAGCTGAACGACCCCAAAATCACTCGTTCCCATCTACATGTCAATATTAACATCCATGACAAATTTCATGATGATCAGACGAACAGCACGACCTGTAGCCCGTGCCAATGTATTGAATTTTGAAATCCAAGATGGCCGCCAGTGGCCATGTTTTTTGGACAGATGACCCCAAAATGACTCGTTCCCATCTACATGTCAATGTCAACATTCATGACAAATTTCATAAAGATCAGATCAAAGGTATGACCTGTATCCCGCGCCAAAGGATTTAGTCATGCTAAGAGTAAAATCCAAGATGGCTGCTGGCGGCCATGTTTTTTAGACGAATGACCCCAAAATCACTCGTTCCCACATGTCAATATTAACATCCATGACAAATTTCATGAAGTTCTGACCAAAGCTACGACCTGTAGCCCGCACCAAAGGATTTATTCATGCAAAGAGTAAAATCCAATATGGCTGCTAGCGGACATGTTGTTTAGCCAAACGACCCCAAAGTCACTCGTTCCCATCTACATGTTAATATTAACATCCATGATAAATATCATGATGATCAGACGAACAGTACGACCTGTAGCCCGTGCCAATGGATTGAATTTTGAAATCCAAGATGGCCACTAGCAGGCCTTCGATTATGAGGCGTGCGATCGCGCTCGCGCACCATAGCACGCCTGAAATTAAATCTTGGCGAGTAATTAATCACACTCCTCGGCGATATTCGGCGCACGATTGAAAAAGGGTTTATAATAACGATCAACCTTGTTTGCTGGAGAAGACTGACAGACATGCCGTATACGACGGAAGTAATTGTTTTAAGTTTTGCGCATGCGCTAGAACATTATTATAGTCAGGTGCGTTTAGCGATGTCGTCGCATTCGTATGCAGGTCTGAGTAATTCTCGGCTAGATATTGTTACCAACATGACATATTTAAATTAATCCCACCGTGCACCCCAATACCAATGCAACGTAATTTTGGTACCATGATTGTGTTGCGTTCTAAATGAAGCCGCCCTGATGGGCGGTGAAGATGAATAGAAATTGAAACTTGAGTTCGGGGCAATCAAACATTATTTTTAAAAATATCGATAGAGTTCACACAACAGGAAACTCTCACGTGGTTACATGGTCTCTGACCGCATTTCATAACAACTTACATCCAACGGAAGCATTACGACGCAATTCGATAATGGAGTTTTAATTACTTCAATGTGGAGAATACATGTGTACAAGATGAATCACAATGGTGATAAAATTGATTTAATTTTGAGTCTTCGTTTGTCATTTTATACCCCCGAAATATCCACCAAAATCACACGCCTGGGTTTCAGGTTAGGCGAGTGACCAACCACACTCCTGCATTTTACAGAATCGAAGGCCTGCCACTAGTGGCCATGTTTTTTGGCCGTATAACCCCAAAATGACTCGTTCCCATCTACATGTCAATATCAACATTCATGACAAATTTCATAAAGATCAGACCAAAGGTACGACCTGTAGCCCGCGCCAAAGGATTTAGTCATGCAAAGAGTAAAATCCAAGATGGCTGCTGGCGGCCATGTTTTTTGGCCGAACGACCCCAAAATCACTCGTTCCCATCTACATGTCATTGTTAACATCCATGACAAATTTCATGAAGTTCTGACCAAAGCTACAACCTGTAGCCCGCGCCAAAGAATTTAGTCATGCAAAGAGTAAAATCCAAGATGGCTGCTGGCGGCCATGTTTTTTGGCTGAACGACCCCAAAATCACTCGTTCCCATCTACATGTCTATATTAACATCCATGACAAATTTCATGATGATCAGACGAACAGCACGACCTGTAGCCCGTGCCAATGGATTGAATTTTGAAATCCAAGATGGCCACCAGCGGCCATGTTTTTTGGCCAGATGACCCCAAAATGACTCGTTCCCATCTGCATGTCAATATCAACATTCATGACAAATTTCATAAAGATCAGACCAAAGGTACGACCTGTAGCCCGCGCCAAAGGATTTAGTCATGCAAAGAGTAAAATCCAAGATGGCTGCTGGTGGCCATGTTTTTAAGCTGAACGACCCCAAAATCACTCGTTCCCATCTACATGTCAATATTAACATCCATGACAAATTTCATGATGATCAGACGAACAGCACGACCTGTAGCCCGTGCCAATGTATTGAATTTTGAAATCCAAGATGGCCGCCAGTGGCCATGTTTTTTGGACAGATGACCCCAAAATGACTCGTTCCCATCTACATGTCAATGTCAACATTCATGACAAATTTCATAAAGATCAGATCAAAGGTATGACCTGTATCCCGCGCCAAAGGATTTAGTCATGCTAAGAGTAAAATCCAAGATGGCTGCTGGCGGCCATGTTTTTTAGACGAATGACCCCAAAATCACTCGTTCCCACATGTCAATATTAACATCCATGACAAATTTCATGAAGTTCCGAACAAAACTACAACCTGTAGCCCGCGCCAAAGGATTTAGTCATGCAAAGAGTAAAATCCAAGATGGCTGCTGGCGGCCATGTTTTTTAGACGAATGACCCCAAAATCACTCGTTCCCACATGTCAATATTAACATCCATGACAAATTTCATGAAGTTCCGAACAAAACTACAACCTGTAGCCCGCGCCAAAGGATTTAGTCATGCAAAGAGTAAAATCCAAGATGGCTGCTGGTGGCCATGTTTTTTGGCCGAAAGACCCCAAAATCACTCGTTCCCACATGTCAATATTAACATCCATGACAAATTTCGTGATGATCAGAAGAACAGTACGACCTGTAGCCCGCGCCAATAGATTGAAGTTTGAAATCCAAGATGGCTGCTGGCGGCCATGTTTTCTGGCCGAATGACACCAAAATGACTCGTTCCCATCTACATGTCAATGTCAACATTCATGACAAAGGAAATTGTTGACGGACACACGGACGACGGACGCCAAACCATGGCAATAGCTCAAACTTATAGCTAAAAATGACTACAATAGTCAGTACTTGTCAAATCACTTTAAAGTAGTTATCACTTTATAACAAGTAGTTATAAGAAGGGACATAGCTAGAGGGTCTTCTTTGACTGGCAGGGGGGGGGGGGGGCAGAGGGATTTTCAACTTGAAATTTCCAACAGCAAACCCCTGACATATTTTCCAGTAAAGTTGGTAGTCAAAACCAGAACCCCCCCCCCCCCCCAAATTAAGTGGTTAGCTTATAAATAATGTTAATAATCCATATATATGGGGTAAATTCATTGATCTTGTAATTTCAATATATCATATCATTAGCATAGGTGGAGGCCCCACCCCCCTTTTTCGTACGCCGTATTCCATGCCCTGTTATGAGGTACGCCGTATTCCAGCCCCTCTGTTGGGAGGTATTCGGTATTCCAAAAATACCGGTATTCGTACGCCGACCTTCCAAAAAATGAAGTTTTCATATCTTTTTTATGTATTCCATATGGCTGTTAACTGGTATTCCGTATTCCACCCTCTGTGTTAAGTGGTATTCCGTATTCCATGGGGGCTGGGGGGTGGGGGCCTCATAGGTGAAAATGAGTTAATGGTCTATAAAAATAATATTGTAACATCTGTTCAGTATACAACTGCAAAGAACAAAGACATGGCTCAATTTCGCCCAACTTCTGAATATTCATACCCATCGGCATAGGGCGAGGAGTCGTCTGCATCACGAGGAGTCGTCTGCATCACGTGTGTGTCCGGTTCCTTGGACGGTCGGGCGACGACGGGGTCAAAAGAACACTAGAGCAGTTCTGTCCTGATTTAGTAGTGTTGCAAGTGGGGGCAAATGACCTTTGTTCAATCGGCCCGGAGGTGGTCACCTGTGAAATCGACGAGTACATGACCCAACTTCATCAGCAGTATGGAGTCTCAGCCATTTTTGACAACCCAGGTGCCCAACCTCATGACTTTCGGCGCATGGCTTTCAAACTACAAGGGCTTGACCCATCCCGAAAAAATCATTTTGAATATTGGAATTAATGACCGTAGTGAACGTCACGTAATGTAAGTAACATGTAGAGCGCAATCAAAAAAGCATTTCCCAAATCACAAATTTATTTCATGGGGCTCAACTATTCTAAGGAACTTTGGCCAGACCACAAGCGCACAATAGACGAAATCAATCGAGTAGTTGCGGTCAGATAAAGTGGCCAAATACTTCCAAAAGCACCTCCCATCTTTTCAAAACATGCGTTTCCTAAATCTGAGGAGGTTCACTGGAATGAAGCATCTGCTGTGACATGCATGGGGGACGGGTCAGCATCTTGATCCCTCAGGCCAGACAACAAATACAAGTCACCTGAATGAGTGTTCTTTTTTTTTTTCCCAACAGTTTAACGACAAACGGTATACTTCGTTCCGGCTCAGATTCCGGCATGACATATTTTTAATCAATACAACGTACAAATATATTTGACAATCTAAACATCCAAACAGTGATAATATCGGGTAACTACGGAAGCCTATTAGGGCCATTTAATTTTTGTTATATATTCATTAAAATATTTCCTTTTTTATTTAATTTTGTATATATATTCATTAAAATATTTCCTTTTTACTTTCTTTTTTTACTTTCCACCTGGGAGATAACTTTTCTCCCGGAAATTAACTTATCTCCCAGGGAGAAAACTTTTCTCCCGGGAATTAACTTTTCTCCCAGGGAGATAACTTATCTCCCAGGGAGATAACTTATCTCCCAGGGAGATAACTTTTCTCCCGGGAATTAATATTTCTCCCAGGGAGATAACTTATCTCGGGAATTAACTTTTCTCCCAGGGAGATAACTTATCTCCCAGGGAGAAAACTTATCTCCCAGGGAGAAAACTTTTCTCCCGGGAATTAACTTATCTCCCTGGGAGAAAACTTATCTCCCTGGGAGAACACTTTTCTCCCGGGAATTAACTTTTCTCCCAGGGAGATAACTTTTCTCCCGGGAATTAACTTATCTCCCAGGGAGAAAACTTTTCTCCACCGGTGGAAAATCACGTGATTTTACATGCAGCACGTGACATGTGTAGTGTAGATTACACTCGACATTCCAGCTGTTTTCATTGTTATTATCATCGCAAGTCTTTCGTATCATGGATGTATGTGTCGGTACTCTAAAAATATGACCAGTGTTAAAGGCACGGGATGCCTTAATAATTGTCGAAAATTTTTATATTTGTTCAAAACACTGTAAACTGAAAAACATTAAAACGCATACAGTTTCGTTCATATATACCATGACCATCGCGTAAACAGCATGTTATCATAAAGACCTACTATAGTTTACCTAAGCTAGAGCCTGATTGTGTTACAGAAGACAGCATCACTAATCACACACAAATGACATAAACGCTCTTTATTAGTTCCATATCAGGAATTCACCAACAAATAACGCTCTTTATGTTTACCATCATAATATAAACAAACACCAGAAAAGTAACTTTTTATGCTTTTGTTTACATAACAATGGTCAAATATATGACAATAACATACTGTTTATGCGATATTTCTTATTTGTATACGGACAAAGTCTGTCTACATTTTGATGTTCTTTCTGTTTGTGGCGGTTTTTGACGGGTGGAAATATTTTCACAGGATACCGACCGCCAAGGCCAACCGTACCTTTAAAGTTCTCCTGATGTTATTTATAGTGATATGTGAAGCACACCCACCACAATACATACATTTGGACACAGTGAACCATAGTAGAGAATGGATAATAGAAAGACATTTTAGCCTTGGATTTGAATACATCGAAATATTATGTTTTCTTCATTTGTACCATGGCATAACAATGAGTTTGCGACATTTGAAGAGAATTCTGAAATCGATGGGCCTGACACTGAGAAAATTCAAGGATGACATTATGGATGTGCTATCGGCTATAGAATCTGAGTTAAATAACACAGGCAGTGATCTCGGGTATAGGGCAATGCACGCTAGATTATTATTTTACCACCTCGATGTTATCTGGGGGTCCGCCTATTTATTTCAATTTAATGTTGCGTCACGTCATAAAGAGTGTTTAAGGATGCCGTGGATACTTTATGCATTCAATATAATCGTTTCGCCATGTCATTATAAAGAGCGTTTAATGATATGTACCCATTGTTTCGCCACAAACAATGCTATAGGTCGAATTTAGAGCGATTTGGTGCATTTCACGACCACCGGTAGTCCAAAATGGACCCACCACTATACCAGCGATGGTCAGTATATTTTAGACTAGAGTCCAGGGTCCGCGACAGCCATGGCACAATATTCACAAAAAATATATAATAATCAATCGGAATAGGCAGTATTTGATACGAAGGTAACTTTATAGTTAATGGCGAAATATCATGATTTCATAACAACATAACATGGTCCAATACTATAAACAGTCAAACACTCCGGCTCTTCCCAATTCCAGCCATATCCTCAGTTCCTGAATGTATTCTACGACCAGGCACAGGTCTGGTGTCTACTTCGACTACAGAATGCTACACCAGGCACAGGTCCCCTGGTGTGACAACACTACCATGAGTATATACCTTAATACAAGGTTTATATCTATCCGACCTATATTGAGCATAGATTCTCTTGCGATAAAAATTCATCAATATCCCCTGTGTATAATATAATGCCGCATACCAAGTTCTTTTTAGACCATATTCGCACCTTTAATTTGGTGTATCTCCCACATCGATACGTGCAAGATCGCCAAAGATATATATGAATATGTGCACACTTTCAAAACCAGACAAACCCCTGAACAGATTCCCATCAAATATAGCACAGTAGCACTGCAGAATTTACTCTGCTGAGGTCACACAGACAGGACCATCCATGGTGAATCATTGTGACAAGTGGAATTCTGCAGTAGTACTATGCTATATTTGATGGGAATCTGTTCAAGGGTTTGTCTGGATTTGAAAGTGTGCACACATTCAGATATATCTTTGGTGATCGTACACGTATCGATGCAAGAGATACACCAAATTAAAGGTGTGAATATGGTCTAAAGAACTGGGGATGTGACATTATCTTATGTACAGAGGATATTGATGAATTTAGATTGCAAGTGAGTCTATGCTCAATATAGGTCTGATAGATATAAACCTTGTATTAAGGTATATACTTATGGTAGTGTTGTCGCACCAGGGGACCTGTGACACCAGGCGCTAAACATTGGCGCGTTATATATTGACTGTCAAAATGTTTTTTCGCGCCAGGACATCAGACAATGACACGTGACAGGTGTATTTTAACCGTAGGGGGATATGTTTGAAGGTTATCGGTTACGTGAAACCTATCACATCACGTGATTTTCCACCACGGGAGAAAAGTTAATTCCCGGGAGATAAGTTATCTCCCTGGGAGAAAAGTTAATTCCCGGGAGAAAAGTTTTCTCCCTGGGAGATAAGTATCTCCCTAGGAGAAAAGTTAATTCCCGGGAGATAAGTTTTCTCCGTGGGAGATAAGTTCTCCTTGGGAGAAAAGTTAATTCCCGGGAGAAAAGTTTTCTCCCTGGGAGATAAGTTTTCTCCCTGGGAGATAAGTTAATTCCCGGGAGAAAAGTTTTCTCCCTGGGAGATAAGTTATCTCCCTGGGAGAAAAGTTAATTCCCGGGAGAAAAGTTTTCTCCCAGGGAGATAAGTTAATTCCCGGGAGAAAAGTTATTTCCCTGGGAGATAAGTTATTTCCCTGGGAGAAAAGTTAATTCTCGGGAGATAAGTTATCTCCCTGGGAGAAAAGTTAATTCCCGGGAGAAAAGTTTTCTCCCTGGGAGATAAGTTTTCTCCCTGGGAGATAAGTTATCTCCCTGGGAGAAAAGTTAATTCCCGGGAGAAAAGTTTTCTCCCTGGGAGATAAGTTTTCTCCCTGGGAGATAAGTTAATTCCCGGGAGAAAAGTTTTCTCCCTGGGAGATAAGTTAATTCCCGGGAGAAAAGTTTTCTCCCAGGGAGATATTAATTCCCGGGAGAAAAGTTATTTCCCTGGGAGATAAGTTATCTCCCTGGGAGAAAAGTTAATTCCCGGGAGAAAAGTTTTCTCCCAGGGAGATAAGTTAATTCCCGGGAGATAAGTTATTTCCAGGGAGAAAAGTTATCTCCCAGGTGGAAAGTAAAAAAAGAAAGTAATAAGGAAATATTTTAATGAATATATATAAAAAATTAAATAAACAAGACAGTCAAAGACTGTGGGGTCGCTCACCAGACTGCAAAGACTGATGAGACTGGGACTCTGGAGACCACAATAGTCAGAACTTTTCATAAGCACTTTGAAAAAAGTAGATCTAAACACGATATGTGGATAGAGAGGCTTCAGTAGTGTACATTGGATAATTTCAAGGTGAATATCCACCATGAAATTGCCCACTGTTCACTACTGATCACCCCCCTCCTCCAGCTCAACAAGTCCCCTCCCGACCGGGCTCCAGACTCCCAAGTCTTGGGTTGGAATTTCACAACCGACATCTCAAACTTTCTCAATTTTTGGAAATTTCCAATCTCACAAGCACCTTTTTATAAAACCATTTAGACATGTTTGAAGCCCATTTATCCATGGACCCAAAACACCATACATGTATGTCAGATTAATCAGTTAGGTAGTTCCAAGGAAGATGTTTTAATGAATTTGGTATTTCAATGATTTTTTAAACACAAAATTGTTAACTCCCCATAGCCCCCCGTCATTTCTTAACAGGTTGACCTGATGTTAACAAATCTGAATATCAGTCACTAAAGGATCATCCATACTATATGTAAGCTAAATTGTCCAACCTCTCTTGAGAAGACAATTTAAGAATGACTATAGAGACATACAGTTATGTCCCTGGTCCCACCCTATTTAACCTGGTGACCACATCTGAATAAATTTCAATACCAGACACCAAAGAACCCTTCATACTAAATATCAGCAAAATAGACCTGTTAACATTTGTGGCGATTTCGGTCGAACAGTTTAACCCGAAGTAGGAAAATGTGGACTGTTAATGGTTGAAAAATCAAATCTACAGCCTCATTGCCTCCACCCAGGCAGCTTAGAAATCAATAGGAATCTATATATTATTATACCAGTATCAAACAGCATACATACAGGTAGGGTGGGTGGTTGAGAGTTAAATCTCTTAATATCTGCCCGTATTTGAACAAATGTGAATCCCCATCTATGAGATCTATTCATCTAGAAATTTCAAACGGTAGATTTTAAGAGTTGAAGAAAACTGATTTTCCTCAAAAGTTTCCTAAAAATGACCTCACGTGTACAAATCTGAACCCCACTCACCAAAGGACCCTCCATACCAAAAGCTAAATAGGCCTGATGGTTTCTGAAGAATTACTATGGAGGGAAAGAGTTATGGCCCTGGCTTCTCACCTATATGACCTGATGAACTCATTTGAACAAATCTGAATGTGAGTCAAAATATATAAACCATTTCGGTCTTTAATATGTATGTGGAGAAGAACAAAATTGATGGACGGATGGAAACATCCCAACAGAGGGATGGACGGGAGGACATACTGACAGACAAATTCAATCTAATATACCCCCCCCCCAAGTTTTCTTTGCAAATCAGGGTATAATGAGTACAACTGGATAGGTGGTGGTTAAGAATATAATAGTGGAACAGCCAAGCCTGAATATAGTGTCTGACTTTTGCAGAATGAGGTCACTAAAGGGTGAATTTAGTGCTGCAATCCTGTAAGGTGGGCTAGCATCACCAAATTCACCCTCTGTGGACCTCATTATGCTTAGGCCTCAACTGCCATGGGAGACATAGGAACAGATTGAAGTTGTCCAGTTAATTGGTGATGTGCACCCATTGGGCACTTCAATTATCAATTTTATCTTCTGACAGCAAATTAGGGAATATAGAAACTGAACAGAAGGGAAAAAGTAAGTAGAAATGTCAATTTAAGACCTGTATACTTCCCTGAAGATGAGGCCTAATCAGAATGAGGTCCCTGGAGAGTGTATTTGGTGATGCTAGCCTACTGTGCAGAGTAGCATCACTAAATTCACCCTCTGGGGACCTCATTCTGCAAATGTCAGACATACAGCATTTTGTTTTGATATGATATGTTAATGATACACACAGAGCATGACTGTTTACACCTAGCTGTCAGCCAGCTAGATAACATCTGAATTGATGACTGTTATTAACTCTTTCTGTCTGGGGCTAATACCATACTTTATGGATGTTACAAGGTGTCAGTTTTTCTAATTAATTTTTTCTTGACTGCAGTGGGTGCAGGGCTGCGCAGATTGGGGGGGGGGGGGGTGGTGGTAGTGGGGACAGGGGTGTAGAGGGGTGAGGAGGGAAAGGGGTGGAATGGGGTGTTTTGTGTCTAAAAAAATCAGGGGTTAAAATGAAACAAATATTTTTGTATTGGTTCATTTTGAATTGTGATTTGTTTTTTGAATTGAGCAAGGATTTAAATTTAACAATATTGTTTTTTTAAATTAAATTTTTTTTTTTAAGTTATGTTCCTGACACGGCCCCTATTGACACACTGACCCCATTTGAACAAATCTGAACCCCAGTCACACAAGGACCCACCATACTAAATCGGCCTGATGATTCTGGAGAAGAAGTCATTCTAATAATTACTAGGGAGAATAGAGTTATGTCCCTGATTCTGCCCCTATTTGACCCAGTGACCCCATTTGAACAAATCTGACCCCCAGTCACTCAAGGACCTTCCATACCAAATATAAGCTAAATAGGCCTGATTGTTCTTGAAAAGAAGTTGTTTTAAGAATTACTATGGCGGGAAAGAGTTATGGCCCTAGCTTCGCAACTATTTGACTCAGTGACCTTATTTTAACAAATCTGAGTCTGAGTCAAGCAGGGAACATCCACACCAAATATGAACTCATTTGGCCTTATGATACTGGAGAAGAAGATGATTGTTGACGGACGGACGGACGACGGACGAGGAGTGATGACTATAGCTCCACCGGAGACTTCGTCTCAGGTGAGCTAAAAAGGAAATATTTTAATGAATATATAACAAAAATTAAATGGCCCTAATAGGCTTCCGTAGGTAACAATCATTGATACCTATTGATGTACGTTGTATCCTTGTTATCAAATTCACCTTTCAGAATATTTGTACGGCCTTTAGCGTATTAAAAGAACATGAGAAATAAACCGACTTGTGTTGATTTTATAAATACTGTGAAAATAGGTGTCCACAGAAGCAACGTGATTAAATCATTGCGGGATTTCACCATGGGAAATAAGCTATCAAACCGTGCCCAAATAACCTTACCAGGGGCAATTCCAAACCTTCGGGCTTATTTCACCCATCTATGCATGTCAGCAGTACACATTCCTCCTATTTTCAATACAGACAACTTCTAAAATACGTACACGGAAGTACACTAAAACAGAAATCATTCTGACAAGCGCCGGCCCACGAAAGAAATTCTTGAGTTCAAAATTTCTCTTGAAGGCAATGACTTTGAGTTCAACAGAGAAATATACCAGCAAATAAAGGGGGTTAGTATGGGAAAACATTGGGCGCCATATTCATGGCACAGTGGGAAGATGAGGTGCTAGCAAATTGCCCAAAACAGCCCCTTAATTATCTACGATACCTCAATTTTCTTGGTATGGCCTCATTACATAGCAGATTTGGATAAAAAAAAAATAATATTTTGAATGATAACTCTCTCCACATCGAGCTCACATGCACGCAGTCAGATACATCCATCGATTTCCTCGACCTCACCATTTTTAAGGGGTAACAATCTAAAGCTAATAAAATTCTCGACGCCAAGGTATATTTCAAACCGAGTGATTCACATCAAATCCTTCCATCCACCTCATACATTAAGGGGATAATCAAATCACAAGTCACTCAGGTTCCACAGAAACAACAGCAATCTGACATCTTTCAATCAAGCTACTAATATACTGTTCCAGGCTTTGTGCTTGCGGGGATACTCTAGGAGATTCCTCAGCATCATAAAGTCCGAAACTATTTTCCAAATTGAAAACCCAACATTCTCTAATGATAGTGAACATATACCTAAGAAAATAAGCATTCAACGTCCCGTATTGGGTTCGGGATCTTCTAAATTCTGCTCAAAAACGGTCTGTAGTCTGAACAAAATAAGCTACATTAACACAGACTTGTCTTTCTTCAGTCAACAGACCAAAAATGTTTATCAAATGTGCAAAAATTTGGATTGTGACTCTGAAAATCTTATTTACCTAATCAGATGCAAAATGCAACGTTGGAGAAACACAAAATTCAGTAAAAAAGAGAATTCAAAGACATCTCAGTGACATTTATTATGGTAGGGACACATATGTTGCACAGCACTTTAATATAGATTGTCAGTGTCAGACTCCACTTTAGTTTCCAACCTATTGAACAAACCACTGTGACGGAATCTGTGGAAGAAACGGTTATCCACCACAAAGAAAGGGAGGGATATTGGATAGGGGAACTTCAGATCCTATGGCCAACCGATATTAATAATAGTTTTTTGTGTTTCGCAGTTTAGAGAAAAACATTTAATGTCTTGGCGACACGGGTTAACATATATATATAATTAAATAGCGCGGGAAACGGTGGGTTTCGTGAATGAGTGTAATTATGTTTGTTTATGAACACGTGACGAGGTATTAAACAGCCAATGGGGCTTAGTGGTGACAAAGAGGGGTCACATGTTCAGGAATCATATTCACTTCTAGCATGATGTTGGTCCCGTCAACTTGACTTTCGAAAATAGAAATCGACACAAAGCCCAAATCGCAGATTTGTCACAATTAAGATTGAAAGGAGCAGCTGAATATGAGACTATAGGCCACACAAGGCCGAACATCGATCTCAGCTTTAAACAAGACAAGAGGAGACAAAAGAAAAATCACCTCTTCAATCTGCTCGGGAGGAAATCAGATGTTCGCAATTCGGCGGTGAATCGTACGGGATCCTACATGTATACCCACTCTGTAAATGAAGTCCTCCCTGAACATCGGAAGGATTGACAAGACAAGAGGCACACATGAACAAGAGCTATGGCAGCAATTAAGATAAGTACCGTAACCAATAATTTGGTTTTGATGAGAGGTATCTCTATAGTAGTTCCGCGATTGATTTGGTCGCAGTGAACAGAAACTGCGTGCGAAACGTGTATCTGCAGACGCATTACCTATTAAAAGTCGGTGTTTTGGTTTCTGTGCATGGCCTACCCGATTAAATCGGTCACGGTAGTTGGTCTTGATTGATCAATAGAACCAACATTCGAAGTGTCTCTATTTTAGCGAATACAATACAATATTCGTGAAAGTTGCACACACAGTAAAGGACAACTAGTACAGCGGCCAAATCGAAAAAGAGCTCTAGTTTTCGAGATACCCCTACCCACGGTAGAACAAGTTAAAACTAACTTTTTTTAAAGGAGAAATATATACTCTTTACGAAAATGGTAGTGAAAAATAACGGAATTGGTGGTGGCTATTCTCAAATCGACGATGAACGATACCCACCAGTGACTTTTCCCAGAAATTAACGATTTTGGTAAAGTGAGCCCTGCGGCTATGTCCTAAGTTATTTGCCCACATTGTTGGTGTTAAAATGACTACAGCATACCATATCTGTATTTGATATGCAATAAGTGTCGGTTAATTTGGATTTTCGTGCCATTTGGAGCCGAAACATTTATTTTTTGTTGAAAAATCGCTCTTTTTCAAAATAAATTTATTTTTCGAACATTATCATTCAAACGGATATTGCAATAATATTGAAATATTTAGTCCATATGGTGTATTGGTTATCTGACAAGCATATGAAGAAAGAAGTTTACAGAATTTTTAAACGGTTTGCGAGATATTGGATTTTAGCTACCCCTCCCCCAAACACATTTTTGGTCGAAAAAAATACATATTTTTGATAATGACATTACAAACATTTTCGAATTGATCTGAATGGGACCCAATATGAATCTTGTACTGAAAGTGTTGTCCAGAGATGCCGTTTAATCGATTACAGATGTGTTCAGACCCCCAGTTACAACAATAACAATTATTTTTATTGATAACAGGTAATTTTGCATGCATTAACATCGATGTTAAGTACTAAAATCTTTGTTATAAACAACACGTGACCAACTATATAATTCATATGGCTCAGTAGTTATCTGGACATCACAAGTAGATAGAATTTGACAGAAATTGCTTGAATGTTCTCGACACATTCGCAAATATGTCAGGATTGAAAGCCAACCTGGAAAAATGTCAGATTATTTGGTTAGGCGCAAGCAAAGCTAATCACGGTGCACCCATTGTAAATTGCGATATTCGTGTAACAAAACAATTCAAATTGTTGGGAATAACATATAGCACAGATTTGTCGCAACTGAATAACCTCAATTTTGAAAACAAACTTATCGAACTGAAAACCGGAATTGAAAAATGGAAACACAGGTCCTTGACTCCACTAGGTCGCATTGTAATCATCAAATCTGTCATAATTCCAAAATTAGTCCATCTATTTCAATCTTTGCCAAACCCCGCCCAAAATTTTATTGACGAACTAACTACCATGTTATTCAGGTTAATCTGGAACGGCAAACGAGACCGAATTAAACGTTCACAAATGTGTAAAGATTACCAACAAGGCGGCCTAAAGATGACAAAAATTAAAGAATTTATCGAAGCCCTAAAAATAACCTGGCTCAGGAGATTAACCACAAAACGCGCCAAGTGGATAAGTATTGCACCCGACATATTGTCTGATCCACTATTCCTCACATACTGTCCAAAATACATCGAATCGATCAAGGGTACATTCATAAACCCATTTTGGCGTGACGTCATAACGGCTTGGACAAATTTACTCAAAAAGCTGCCCAGTAAATACTCATACCTAAACTCAAATACTATATGGAATAACGATAATATTAAAGTAAACCAGCGTTCAATTGATATACAGGAATGGAAGCAAAAAGGGGTGATATTTGTGAATGATCTTATTTCAGACAACAACGAACTCCCAACTGTAGCTATGATGAAACAATTTTATGATATATCGACAAATTTCATTACAATCCATAGTATCAACAAACAGTTGATCAAGCTGTCACAAATGCTCGACCAAACGCTATAAAAAAAAACAAGCCCCCTGATTCCAGGGCAGTTGTCATTGCTTCTAACAAGACAGTCAATGACTGTGGGGTCGCTCACCAGACTGCAAAGACTGATAAGACTGGGACTCTGGAGACCACAACAGTCAGAACTTTTCATAATCACTTTAAAAGAAGTAGATCTAAACAGGATATGTGGCCAAATTACCAAATGTACACTACTGATCACCCCCCCCCCCCCCCCCCCCCCCAACAAGTCCCCTCCCGACTGGGCTCCAGACTCCCAAGTCTTAGGTTGGAATTACACAATTGATATCTCAAACTTTCCCAATTGTTGGAAATTTCCAATCTCACAAGCGCCTTTTTGTAACATAGACCTGATGGTCCTTGTGAAGGAAGCATATTAAGAAGGAAACTGTCCTATTTTTCCAGGTTACCCCATTAAAAATATCTGTATCGCAGTCAAACAAGAACATTTCATGCTAAATAAGCCAACTAGTTCTTGGCTCTGCCATACATATTTTAAGAATTACTATGTTGTGAAATAGTTATGTCTCTGGCAATGCCCTTATTCGACTTTGTAATGCCAGTTTCACAAATCTGTCACCCAAGGTAATTTCCTACTAAATATAAGCAAAATAGGCCATTTCATTCTTGCATAGGAGACGTATGATGAATTACTATGGAGAGAAAGAGTAATGTAGCTGGCCTTGCACCTACTTGACCCGGTGATCCTGATTAAACAAATCTGAATCACACATCACCAAAGGAGCCTCAATATTAAATGTGAACTAAATAGAGCTGGTGGTTCTTTCAAAGAACACTTTTCAAGTTTGCCAAATATGTTCTGGTGAAGTGGTGGGTGTGGGAGAGTTAAATGTCCTGTTGAAAGATTTGAACAATACATATGATAGATTGATGTTGTAATTGGGAATTAATGACCTCTAGCAGAACTCCAGGAAATGTTTATAAAAATGTCAGACTTCACTTGCAATTTTTAATATTTTGTGGAGTTATGTCCCTGCCCACATTTGACCCAGTGACCTCATTTGAACAAATCTGAATGTGAGTCACCTAGGCAATATCCACACCAACTATGAACCCATTCGGTCTTATGGTTCCAGAGGAGAAGTTTAAAGAATTGTCGACGGACGGACGAGGAGTGATGACTATAGCTCCACCAGAGACTTTGTCTCAGGTGAGCCAAAAACTATTGAAATTATAGAATGACTCCCCCCCCCCCCCCCCCCGACTTTGGATCCCAAAATGCAACAGAATTCAAACTTTTTTAATGGAAGGGGAAGAACTCCATCTTTAATATATATAGTTATTCCCCCTGCATTGAAAATAATTTAGCTTTTTGCTGCAATCTAGATGACAAAACTCTTTGGCAACTCAATAAAAACATGTCCACAGTTTATTATACTGGATAAGTTGATAATACAATGTTTTGGAGCTTGCTCTTTCAAATGGTATATAATATGCCATATATTTTATATAATGTAATCTGGGGGTTAAAAAATTAAGTAGTTTACTATTTTATATTCATTTTAGTCTATATAATTAATTTTGAGAAAACAAATTACATCTCATTGAACAAATCTGCTAATTCCACCCCCTCAACCCATGGGGACATCCCTGCAAGAATAGGACATCTGTGATTTATTGGATGCTTGTCTACATTTGCCTAACAATATTTCCTTAACCTTGAAAGCCAGTGCATTCTCTTAGGTGAGGCTACATATGGGACACTCACATATATAAGACAATGCACTGGCATGATACTAGTACTTTGTTATAAAATAATAAATATTGGACAAATATTAAAACTAGGAGCTCATTTCTCTTGATCAATGGTCTATTATTTTATATTCATTTTATTTTAGTATATGTAATTGGTTTTGGAAAAACAATTACATCTCAATGAACAAATCTGAGAAATTTGCCCCCTCCCCAAACATATGTGGGGACATCCCTGCGAGAATAGGACATGTGTGATTTATTTGGATGTCTGACTATATTGGCCTAACAATATTTCCTTGATCTTGAACCCCAGTGTATTCTCTTATATATAGGGGAATACACTGGTGCAGGGTCGTTATTGCTGTACCAGCATAGCTCTGGTAATGAAATGGTTAATACTAATACTATTATAAAATGTGTACAATGTCAAATAGTTAAAGTTGTATTTGAGATTGCTGTAAACACATAGGATTAAATTACATTCACACACATCTTTCTCTCTTTAAATAGCCTGATAAATGTGGATATTGAGATAAAGTTAATTACTTTATAATGACTGGACACACAGCTGTGAGCACTGTGAGAATTAAGGCTGGTCAGTTCCTGGCATGTCATATAACTAAAGTGTAAGGCTTTTAATGGGGTGAACCTTGCAGGGATCTCTGGTGTGGGGTGGCAGGTACATGCAGTGGTGGGGGAGGTGGGGGGGGGTGCAAGGGTTTAAAACAAGGATTTGAATTAACTTTTTTTTAAGAGTTATGTCCCTGGGCCCTGGCTCTGCCCCTATTTGGCCCAGTGACCCCATTTGAACAAATCTGAACCCCAGTCACACAAGGACTCTCCATACCAAATGTAAGCTAAATCGGTCAAATGGTTCAAAAGAAGAAGTTATTCTAAGAATTACTATGGAGGAATAGAGTTATGGCCCTGCTTTCTCAACTAATCAACCCAGTGACCTCATTTTAACAAATCTGAATGTGAGTCAACTAGGGAACATCCACACCAAATATGAACACGTTAAGTCTTACGGTTCGGGACGAGAAGATGATTGTTGATGGACAACGGACGAGGAGTGATATAGCTCCACCGGAGACTTCGTCTCAGGTGAGCTAAAAAGTATTCGGGTCTTCAAGGATTTTTATGACATTCTCATATCTGATAAAACGACAAAACCTTCCTCAATACAGAAATGGGGATTAGAACTTGGATACACCAATATTCAAGTACCATGGACACATATATTCACTGTTCTGTTTAAATCACTTTCTGACACCAGGTTGCGATGGTTCCAGTTCCGCATAAATACCAGAATTTTAGCAACAAAACAATTACTCCAGAAGATGACGATAGTGACTGTAATAGATGTCAAATGATAGAATCAATATCCCATATCTTCTTTGTCTGTCCTATAGTATCACGCTTCTTAAAAACAGTCCAACACTGGATGAACACCAACATACCAGATATTCAACTTACAAAATGTAACATATTATTCGGCGTTTCGTCGGAAAAGAACGCCAATATAAAAAACATGATTTTAATTATATTAAAGTACTATATTTATAAAACAAAATTCGACCCCATTTAATTATCTATGAAAGCGTTCTTGAACGAATTAGTAAGCCGATCTCATATAGAAAAGATCAATGCTTTGAGAGGCGATAGGCTGTTGAAATTTCAAGAGGAATGGGGAACTTTGACAAAAGTGTTAAACCCATACTAAATAAGGCAATCAAAACAATTATGATACAAAACCCAGATACCCTCAAAACAAGAAACTGGAACCAGCTACCAATCCAACACATGTTTTGTTTTAATTATATATGTGTACAAAGACCGAAATGTTACTATATATGATTTTGACAATCGAAGATATTTGTTTTTCTTTTTGTATATTATGTTATTTAAAAATACTGATAGGATAGGATAGGATAGGATATTTTTATTTACAATACACATATGAATAGAACAATAAATTAACATATAACTAGAATAATTCAGTATATTGCTGGGGGGAACATAGCCCTGCCGGGCTGTCTTCCTGTCTTCCTGATCGATATACTGTATGGTGTGCAAGGAGAGTGAATGGTGAGTGTACAACAACCCCCACCCGCCCCACCTGTGGTGTCACTATAATTATTAATATTATGTGTTTGATTGCATAAATATTTGTATGACATCATTGTATATAGTGTAAATAACTTCTATAAATAAAAAAAAAATTTAAAAAAAAAAAAAAAAAATTCTCCAGGTTTCTCCTCAGTTTCTCCTCATTCACTTGCATGGATTTCTGTAGTTAAAAAATAACACTTTTCAACATTCCTGATACTTTCATCTGATATGTCTCATTTTATATTGGTTTATTTACTCGTCGTCCGTCTGGTAGACACTTTACGCATGGTGCAATAACTAAAAAAAAAAATTATTCGATCAGAACCAAATTTTGTATATCTGTTTCTCAGCCCAAAATACAGATCGAGTTAAAATATGGGTTTGATCCAAGTTTTTATTTTATGGAGTTATGGCCCTTCTTCGACTTAGAATTCACGCATGCTGCAATAACTTAAAAAAAAATATCTGAAATCAAATTTGGTATGCGAGTTTCTCAGCCCAAAATACAGATAGAATTCGAATATACTCTAGTAGCTCATGGTGGTTTTGTATGCACTTGTATGTCCAGAGCAAAATTCTTCATGAATCCACTAATTGAAGGTACACAAACAATATTTGGTTGGTGACACATTTCCCATTGAGGGCGAAATGGGTGACTATATCTCCAGAACCGTTGGACATAGGGGGTCGTGTTACCACTCAAAATGTGCGGAATGGCCATATTATGGGGGGGTCAGTAATACATTTTCATATCCAAAAGTCAATGGTTTTTAAGATAATTGCCAAAAACAAAACAAAATCCATTTTTAAGGGCCTGAACCCCAATTTATCTCAAAGTTGAGCCCCCAATTTTATTGACCTATATCCATTGGTGCCACATACAGGTATCATTTCTGATATTTTCTGTACCATTATCGGATGGGATTGACCTTCAAGGAGCTCTTGACCCTGAAAATAAGGTTTTTGGTCGTAGAATGAAAAACAGACATTTTCCCAATAACAAAGATGTTGAGGAAATAATCTATTATAGGGTATTTGATCAGTAACCTAAAAAGGTTACCTGGTGATATAATTTGAATGTAGTTCATCTTTTGTTATCTAGATTTCATGGCCTTTGATGTAAGATGGCTGCCAAAATGGTTATAAATGCAATGACATATATCACATTAGCAATTTACTTGTAAATGAGTTCAATGTGTTATTTTCTTTAAACTTATGGGAGAACAGGGTGTTTTTATGGTATTCTAATGTTGAATTGAATTATACACAGCCCACAAGTAGGTTTAGTAAATGTTGAGTTACTACAATTTGATCAATCAGTATGATTCGGTAGTCGAGCAGGTTGTGTCTTTATCAGTCCCACATCAATTTTGATTGGCTGCATCACCATTTTGTATAAAGGTTCTACAATTTCCCTAACACATACATTATTTTAGAACAAATAATGGCTAGCCTGGCATGATTGCCTATATGTATATCCTGATATATGTATATGTACACGTAGATGTATATTTGCCCTAAATTTTTTCTGGTTCAAATTTGGGAGTTTGTAAGAAAATAAGTCATACGAAAGATGCAGTTGCAGTAATATTAAAATATTGTCCTGTTCAAAACTAACAAATACATGTCTATTGATTATTGGTGTGATATCCAGTAATAAAGACTAAAATAATCCTTCAGATTATTTTATAAGGGCTTTAGTCCAGTTATAATATATCCACACATTAAAAATATAGGGCTTCCATACATACAGAATATTTTCCAACTTGACAATCGTTCCTTGTGTTCAACTGAGTGAGTTCACGTGAGGTTCATAGAAATTTATTTGGCAAGCTTGATTCTAAAGTGTCTAGCTTTATGGGCTTGAAATTCTGAATGCAATTCTGTTGCGTTGTGAGCTCAGAGTGAGTTAGAAGAAAAATACAAGCATCAGTTGATATGCAGATATAAATACATACAAATCTACATTCTGCAGGTAGCCATGCTATGCAATCCTCCCTCATGTTTCAACTTATCAAGGAAAAATGATCACATTACCAATGACTGATAGTCCAATGTTTTTGTAGATTTGTGGATGTTGTAGATTTGTGGATGTTGTAATGCAATATAGATCTCCATTATAGTTGCAGATTTTATTTTTCATTTCGTCCCTTTAAAGATGGATTATCTCTTTAAATAACAAATTTTAAATAGTTGCGTGGGTATAAAATAATAGATATGAACTGAAGTCCCCTGTCCGGAAAAGCTTCTATCAATTAATATTGATTTTATTTCGAATATTAAATCGGGACCGTTTATGTGTCTATTTTTAGAACAGACCATTCGGATGTTACCATATTGCGATATAGAGCACTGGGCTGTTCCTATGGCTAAGCAACGAACGTCAAATGTCCCAGATTGATTGTATGGTTTTGTTCCACATATATAAGCGATAATGGGTATAATTAACGTTTATTTGTGACAAAATTGTACAATAAAATTTCTGGTCTCTGTTAACAGTAACCACTATTGTTCGTTAGCTGAACAAACACACCTTTTTAGACCAGAAAAAATATTCGAAATAAAATTAATATTAATCGATAGAAGTATTTCCGGACATGAGTCTTGGATTCAAATCTAATATTGTATACCCCGTTAACTATATAATACATGTTTACAAAGAGATAATCTACCTTTAAATTGACTTTTATTTTTTATGTATGTATATGTGCCACTCCAAAAATGTCAGTATAAGTACTGTAAACCATTTGGTTTGATGTTACAGGCACAGGAAATATATATATATACTTTACATGTCAAATATTGTGAACCCTGCAGGTACGTGTATGTGTGTCAGTCGCCTTATGTGTGTGATGTACATGCAGTAACTACATGTATATTCTAGTGAAATTTATTGTCTGCACTCTGCAGTATTTCAAAAACATACTATGGCCATGCCTACATATACATATGAACACTGATTCTAACACAATGATTGTCAGGTTATAATCTATGTTTGAGGAAAGGTACTATGTATTTTTCATTTGTGTTGCATTTGTCAATATAAATGGGTCCCAGGAGCCCAGATGTTACTAGTGCAGAGCCCATTTATTTTCATGAGACTGGTGGACTTCATGTCTATACTCCTAAATAAACATGACTCTTATCAGACCAAGACGGTATTGTGTAGGTTTTACTAGAATTATATTTAGAAAAGACTCAACCATTATTTTTCCACTGCCCTCTATATCACAATATATTTATTTGGCAGTATTCATCCCAAGTTTAGTGGTGATGCTAATAAATTTGGTATGAGTCAGGTAGAGCAAAGCGATCTGTACAAATCGAGGATAAGCCACTATGTGTAGAAAACATTAAAAAACATGTATATTGTGAAATATTTTAATAATGGGTGCTGGTTTTTACAAACTGGTCATAATTGAGATTCCTGTTGTTTACCAAACATCAGCGTACGCATTAAATATTTTGAAGTATATATGTTCTTGAATGTTTCATACAGACACTGACTTTTGCACAAATTGCTCGGATTAGCCAAACAATGCAAAAATAACCAACTTTAGGTAAAATTATGGTACTATTTCTTAACAGAATCGCTTTGACCTACAAACATCATAGCAATCCAGCAGTACCCATCAGCATAATATAAAATTAGCAGGACCACTCAATAACCTGGGGTGGTATTGAAAATGAAAATATCTTTAAAATGGTAAGTTATGAGGGCTATTAGCTATTATGAAGAATTATGTTAGTGAAATTATAGACCCTCATCTTCTCCAACCTGCAAGTGCATGCTGCAACTATCATGGCCAATCGAACCTAATGTGGGACTTTTTGTGAAATGAGGTGTCCTTTTGGAAGAATTGATTACTTCTGAAATACATGTATATACTGGTATATATGGTCATCTCTCATCTGATTACATGTTTTTACTATGCCCAGATGCAATACCCATTTTAAGATCGCAACATGTGGCTGTTGCATGAAGCAAACAGCTGGTCATTCCATTTAGAAAAGTGTTTAGCATGTTTCATAGCTTGGTCACTTAAATCAGATCAGCTGTTAAATGTTGATAACAAATTTGGAAAAACTGTTTTGTTCAATCTGTACATTTCTGTTGATTTAGAGCACAATTGTTACCTGATTTTTGGTAAAGCACACCAGTTTCCAAGGCATGTTCAGTCGGGAAGAGCTCATGTTGTGTGTCGGGGTCAACACGTCCTCAGCAGCAATTTCCAGCTAATCCCATTGTGTGTGATCAATTGTGCTCTTAAGTCGATCAGAGAATGCGGATAGTTCTTTAAAAAGTGTCATACATATGCTGTGGCCTTTTGGTATTGTATACTTGTGGTGCGTAACATGCTGAAATAGGTTTTTGGCAATTATCTTAAAAACCATTGACTTTTGGATATGAAAATGTATTACTGACCCCCCATAATGCGGATTTTCAGGGTCAAGAGCTCATTGAAGGTCAATCCCATCCGATAATGGTACAGACATTATACCTATATGCGGCACCGATGGATATAGATAAATAAAATTCTAATTGGGGGCTCTGCTTTGAGATAAAAGTGCTGAACCCCAAAATTGGGGTTCAGGCCCTTAAAATGGATTTTTTTTGGTCTTTGGTAATTATCTTAAAAACCATTGACTTTTGGATATGAAAATGTATTACTGACGCCCCATAATGTGGCCATTCCGCACATTTTGAGTGGTCACACGACCCCCTATGTCCAACGGTTCTGGAGATATAGTCACGGCGGGTGGTAGTATTTCGCACGAAAAGGGGTGTGGCCATTTGACCCATTTCGCCCTCAATGGGAAATGTGTCACCAACCAAATATTGTTCGTGTACCTTCAAATAGTGGATTCATGAAGAGTTTTGCTCTGGACATACAAGTGCATACAAAACCACCATGAGCTACTAGAGTAATATGGGTTTGATCCGATTTTTTTAACAGAGTTATGGGCGTATTTAAAAAAAAAATAATTCTAATCTTTGAAGATTAACATTGAATGTTATGGATTTTAGATTCCTAGCTGAAATTAGCTAATGATCACTATCACCAAGGTATGGGTTAAACAAACATCTGCCGATTGTGATCGGCCTCTCGTTCAATTTGTTTAACATGTTAAAAAAAAAAAAAAAAAAATTATTGACCATGGAGTTAAAACTGATTTTAAATTAATTTAGTTTTTTAAATATTTATCTGAACTTTGGCATAAGAGACATTAGAAAATGATATAGCCATATTAATAGCTAAGTAGTCCAAAGGCATGGGATTAAATTGGTGCAATGGGTTTTATAGTATTGCTCCAAACAAATTTACCAGTACATAACACAAGATTTTTGACCGATTTAAACCAAATTTGGTGTGGTGACTCGGGTACCCTGACGGAGTTACAAATGGTGTTAGTTTTTCAAATTTTGTTAACTTAAAAAAAAAATGAAAAATGAAATTTTTTTGTTTTTGTTTAATTATTTTAAAAAAAAACAAAACAATTTTGTTATTTTATTTTTCTATTTATTTATTTTTTGCTTTTGCTTAAATTGATCAAGGAATCCAATCTAAACAAATTTTTTTTTAATTAAGAATCATTATTTTTAAAACTACAAAAAAACTCGGATGCGTAGAGTAATTGGAGATTTATATCGAATCGAACTTTCCGATGCCTGAAACACGTATTGTTTACATTATCAGCGATGTCACATTCAAATAACGCTGAACCTGAGATGGATAGTCGGTGGATAACGCTAGCAGTTGCTCAGTCTCATAGTTATAATTTACGTGCGTCGTCGGTCCAACGGCGATCTCAAAGCTTTTGGCAACCATGTTCAAAGCTAGAATTCAGACATATTTAGTGGTCCTAATCTAGTGGCTAATTACTGGCCATACTTATATTTAATAGCATGCGTACACTCGTGATGTACAACAAGAATTATAAAGCGCATATATTCATAATTTTAGGGAGTTATTAACTTAAATGGCACAGCAACAGCTAAGATCTACGTGTGTACGTGTTTGTAAGCATCCTATAATTGCATCCATATATATTCGAAATTTCGACTCGAATTCGAATCGAATTTGACTTTCGAATCGAATCTCGAATCGAATATCCGCAGGACCCTATGTAGAGTGTCTATGGACGGACAGATGGACAGACTATGGTATGGGTATACACATAAAAAAGCAATTTGCAATATAAAAGACATTCTGTGTTATTGGTGGTGTGAAACAAAGAACACAGTCAGTGAGCATCCCCCACCTGTCGGGAAGTACCTCTTTGAAAATTTCAACCGCACCCACCACCCTTGAATAGGGCCAATGTTCCCAAAATTCCATTAGCACCCGCCACCTTCTGTTGCAATTTTATAACTCAAGCTTTCCAAATGTTAGAAATACCCAACCATATCCCATATAAATTTGGAAACTTCTAAACTGATGGCCATTTCAGTCCAAATTGTGAACCACAACGCCTGTGTACCACCTATTTAGCTATCCATGGCTTGAAAATCATCTAATTAGGATAAAATTGATAGAATTAATAAGCAATAAACAGTTATCAGCTGATAGCGAACAGGGCATGTTAAATTAAACTGAAAGTTTTCTGAAAGTCATCTCTAAATTGCAGAAGGATCAATTAGTTTTGAGATAAATGTTACCAGAACATATTTACATTCCCACATGCAAACGCGCTGTTGAACATGAATACAGGATGTTGGTTGGGCGAAATTACATCGCACACTGACTCCTACTTGCATCCATTTTTGAGTAGACGCTACTTGCAACGAGTTATGAGAATAAGGTTGGAAATCGCCACTTAATGCACTTTTAATCTGCCAGTTGACTTGGTTGAGTATAAATATAAGTAATGGATGTTGATTCTGTTGCGTTCCATAGAGTATGGATGCCAGTTGGTCTGACATTTTTATGTGTGGAATGCTTTCGCATTCCACACAAATTGTCAGACCAATTTGCATCCATACGCTGTGGAACACAAGCAAATCAACATCCATTTCTTAATGACGTAATCATGCTGAATATTTACAACTGTTAACACACTATGATAAATTAAGATATGAATTTCTTCATTATTTCATCTACACAAACTGGAATAAAACAACCTTGTGTCTCAAATGGCTATAATTTGGTAACAAGATTGCCTTTTGTGATCTCCCCCTACCCCTATACCATCGTTCAAATTTGGAGTCAGTTTCCTGAAAAAATTAGTGAAATCAATATGACATACGATGTCATAACAAATGTAATGTGAATATTCAAAAGTTATAAAAGTGTTATAGGAAGAAAGTTCGATAATTTTACACTAATATTAAACACCCATTGTTTTTTTCTATTTATGCCCAAAAATCTTTTGGAAATGAGTTAAGACTGAGGATTCATAGGGCCATAAGTTTTTCTTCAACATTTGATCAGATCATGTTTTTTGGCCGTATGACCCCAAAATGACTCGTTCCCATCTACATGTCAATGTCAACATTCATGACAAATTTCATAAAGATCAGATCAAAGGTATGACCTGTATCCCGCGCCAAAGGATTTAGTCATGCAAAGAGTAAAATCCAAGATGGCTGCTGGCGGCCATGTTTTTTAGATGAATGACCCCAAAATCAATCGTTCCCATCTACATGTCATTGTTAACATCCATGACAAATTTCATGAAGTTCGGACAAAAACTACGACCTGTAGCCCGCGACAAAGGATTTAGTCATGCAAAGAGTAAAATCCAAGATGGCTGCTGACGGCCATGTTTTTTGGCCGAACGACCCCAAAATGACTCGTTCCCATCTACATGTCAATATTAACATCCATGACAAATTTCATGATGATCAGACGAACAGTACGACCTGTAGCCCGCGCCAATGGATTGAATTTTGAAATCCAAGATGACCCCAAAATGACTCGTTCCCATCTACATGTCAATGTCAACATTCATGACAAATTTCATAAAGATCAGACCAAAGGTACGACCTGTAGCCCGCGCCAAAGGAAATTGTTGATGGACACACGCACACACGGACGCCAAACCATGGCAATAGCTCAAACTTACAAAGTTAGTTGAGCTAATACAGGCTAATAAGGAATTTGCTGATTCTGAGAAATTTGGACTCCGAAATCAGATAAACTCCCTTTTTTGAAGATTTGTTGCACCATCTTTTAAAGGCCTATCACTCAGTATTTAAGACAAGCTTATTTTACTACTTCACACTTTACTATTCAGCTGCTATCCCATGCTTAAAGAATGTAAGACTTAACTATTATTGCCGAAAACTTCAACTTCAGAAATCATGACAACTGATTTACGCGAAAATATAAATATTTAGTCCTTAAATCATCCAGAATTTATCACTGATAAACAATTGGAATTGATTCTGCCACCACCCTATTATATTTAAAAGTGCTTTAGCACATTCTCCAACAGAGATTTGGAAAATATAAAAAACTACAAACCATGATAAAACCTGGGATGAGATTTCGATAAATGGATATAAACAAAGAATGAGAATTGTTATGTGACAATTTATGTTGATGACTTAACACATTGATAGAGAACAAATGCATATTAGTTCGCTGGTCAGGTAAATGTGTGTTATAACATGAGTAAAATCATAAATATACAGATGACTAAAATGTGTGATTTGATAATGTGAGCTAGACTAGACGTCACTGCGCCATAACTTTATTGTCTTATCATTCTCTAATGCAGCGGATGCAATAATGTTCTCTGTAGGATGGCATGCACAGCAAAGTACAACATCTGAAAACAAAAATGAAAGTGTT
Source organism: Siphonodentalium dalli (assembly GCA_032622095.1). Lineage (NCBI taxonomy): Eukaryota > Metazoa > Mollusca > Scaphopoda > Gadilida > Siphonodentaliidae > Siphonodentalium > Siphonodentalium dalli. The sequence goes on along the minus strand of CP136069.1, from coordinate 102,583,184 downwards.
CATCTATTGAACATACATGACAGCCATGGACAAATCCAGGATTAATTTAGATAGACCATTAGCTTAGGTTTTGGCATCCAAACAGCTGAAAATAAACCTTTGTGCTGTTTAGTCATACCAGGCCAAGGTTACCTGTAGATCACCAGGAGCAGTGCCTGGAGAGGGTAAAAATCACATGTCTGGCCATGCAGATATATTTTGGTAAATCATTATCCAGCTTGATTTAAATGGGTATTGTACACTAAATCCGGCCATTTATGGGACCATCTCCTATTATACTCAACATAATATACACAACAAATGAATGAATTTGAGCCATCCATGAGTGAAAAATACACTCATGTGCTCTATGGATGATGTAAACATAATGGTAATTATAATGAAAATGAGTTAATGACTCAAGCCATAAACTCATTTTAATTATAATTTTATATACCATGTTGTTTTACATCGTTTATATAGTAAAATGAGTGTAATTTGCACTCATCCATGGCTCAAATTCATTCATTTGTTGCATATATTCTGTTGAGTATAATAGGAGATGGTCCCATAAATGGCTGGATTTAGTGCACAGTCCCCCTTTAAGGTATAATCTCAGTTTACTAATGTAATTACACAGCCAGTATAATGAATAACAAATTTATAATTCGCAAAGCGAACTGTGTAATTATATTATATTATTATCCATCCCTTAAAGGGGTACTGTACCCCAATTTCAATATATTCCCAGTGACAATAGCGATCTAATATCAATATTATATTTTAAAATAACTAATTTGAGTCGACGATGTTTACTGAAAACGTTCCAGTTAGGGAGCATGTCAAAACCTCTTTCGCATATGCGAAAATATTGTCGATAATATATGTCGAAAAAGTTTTGACGTAAATGTGCAAAAATGAAATGTCGGAAATGACGAAAAATAATGCGATAACGTCGAAAGCGACTGGCCATAGAAGTGCGATAACGTCGAAACCACAACAGACCAAACATTTCCGTAAAATGTCGAAACTTTCGACAACGTGAAAGTCGCGACGTCGAAACATTGATCGTTATTCGCAAACGACGAAAAGTTAAAACATCGATACGATGTTGTCGCACTTCATAAATTCGCGCATTTATTTTTGCCTTCTGCGTAATCAGATGACAGCTGAATTTTTATTGGCTGAATTGTGTGAAGGAAAATAAAGTTCAGCCAAAGGCCATACAAACAACTCTATGCGGTTAACACACAAGTACAATGACTTGACAGTTCGACTGTTTTGATAGCTATGAGTTCGCACAAGGCCTAATTAAACAATAGTCAACCCATTCCAAATGTGTGAAGGGGTGACATTTAGCAAAAGGCTATACAAACATATAGGCCTACTGACATATAATGAAGTTGTTGTTGTCGTGATGTCTTCTCAATTAGTGAACAATGGTTTAACTCGTTGGACAAAAACAACACATCTGATATATAAAAATCCAAAATGAAAATAATATCAGTTCGATCATGGGTAGAAACAGTGATGAAATCGAATAGATCTATCGTTTGCGGACATATACAGTAATGCCCTAATTAATCGACTCCTTTAACCACAGCAGAATTATGGGTAACTTTTCAGGATTTAGTCGGAAATATGGCTTGTTGCCATTCATCGGAAAGCTCTCCCTGAGAGCTTTCCTATGAATGGCAACAAGCCATATTTCCGACTAAATCCTGAAAAGTTACCCATAATTCTGCTGTGGTTTATAATAAAGGAGTCGATTAATTAGGGCATTACTGTACGCAGTTGGGAAAATATTAGACCAGCAGTTTACACAGGTACACAGGTCGACAGTACGAAGAAGTTAGGGTTTACACAACCCCAGGTATCAAACATCTAACAGAAAATTTGAAGCAATAGGCCCGATATAGAACAAGCCCTCATCACATTGTATCAACGCCAGACATATATGGAGCCATCCCCCTTTGTTTTATAATGGTATGTATATCATTATCCATGTTTTTATTATTCATTCAATAAAGAATCGAGAAAAACACTCAACTCCTCTGTCAGTCAATGCTACCCACAAACGAAACTAGGATTGGCCTGGTGCTAAAAATAGCGCAACATAACACGTGCAATTCGTGGAAATTCCAAACTATTATATAACTTTGTCGCATCTGATCGCTGATATATATTGAATAAAATGTGTCGATTTGAAATAAAAGTCGCCGACGAATTAATCATGATGACGCTGCGCTTCCGATATCTAACAATAATTTCATACTTATATTGCGAAAATGAAAGCATTGTTTACGACAAAACCACCACCGGGTTTACGGTACTTTCCGAATCCGACGATGCCGTAAACCCCCTGATTTGCGTACACATTAAAATATGTGTCTGGTCTAGAAAGACAGATTGAAACTGTAGAAATTAACTCTACATGGCATACAGAAAGTATACTATAAATCGGGGTTGTGGAATAATTTATTGTCAGCCTCGGCTGTATTCTTTTATTCAGAATAGTTCGCATAATTAAATGGTGACGGTTTACCCAAAATGAAGACAAGTTACATAATCACACACAAAAAACGTTTTTTCGAAATAAAAATTTGCATTGTTTACGGTACCACTCTGCAGTATTAATGCGACGGTGTAGCCCGAGATTTTGGGGGACTTCAACCTGTACTGTAATATTTACTGTAAACCAGTGATACAATATCACTGCTGTAAACCCACGGATTTGCGGACACCGTGTGACATCAAAACGTAGGAAATGATTGTGTTGGCCTATCCTATTATATAAATTGGGTCTGGGAATAATTTATTTGGGACTTTAAATAAATCGGAATTGTTTTCATATAGGAGAATACTCCGATTAAATCATTGGAATTCTTATGAGAAAAACTCCGATCTGAGAAATTTCAGCATGGACACCGACATCTTCCCGTTCGCGACACATCAGTATAAAACTGCGACTATGGAGTATTTATTGAACACAAACTGTCCTGCCAATCATATCGACACAACAGCAATATTGACGAAATAATACTGCGATCTTGACGAAAACAAACACTGCGAAAATATGGCGAAACAGAACAGCGAACATTTGAGCAAAACTGCGAAACAAAACTGCGATAATTGCGATAACATCGAATCAAGACAGCGAAAATGACGAAAAATTGACGAAAACGTACAACGTTACGGCGTGCGATAATGACGAAAAAACTCTGATAATGTCGGAAAAAACAACGTCAATGACGCCACATTTTTCGCAGTTTTATCGCATATGCGAAATAGGTTTTGACATGCTCCCTTAACAGGCTATCATAAAAGTAAAATTGAATTATTTAATATAAATTAATTTATGGCTGGAGTCATAAAATGGAGAATTCTGCCATTACGAGTTACCATTCTTGAAATCTTATCCGCTACGTGTCTTTTATCGACGGCCGTTCGCGAACATTATTGAGTTGCAAACAAAACATGTTACCTGCAAAATGAAGGCCCGCTATAAACGATTCGGAAAAAAAGGAGAAAGAAACAAGTCATAAAGCATAAAGTATTTTTATAGGGAGTGAGATTGTTCGACGGAAGAGATTGAAGGCATTGAAGCTGTGAACAATGAACTTCCGGTTCTTCCTGCGACCTGCGTCTTCTCCGGTGAAGGTCAAAAACATGGCGCGTAGTTTGAAATCGTAATATTTTTGTTTCCAAGATCAATATTTTCTTTGCTAAATTAGGTCTATACGAAACTCATATAACACGAACACTATCTAACTTGAACGTTATTTCAATGGGAGTAAATAAAAAAAATTGCCTATCTCTGTGTACAGTACCCCTTTAACTAATACTATTTCTGATTAGGCAAAAGCCGTCACATGATAATCCGGGAAAAAGTCATTAGACTCCCGAAATTCATATTGGACTCGAATCGTGTCCAATTTATGACTTTTATAAAAATGATCGGGACTCCAGGTGATGTCATTTGGATAAACATACAGATGGAAAATAACAAGATAGTCAATGACCCGACTGTAAAGACTGAGAAGACTGGGACTCTGATGACTACAACAGTCAGTACATTGACAAAATCACTTTAATAAGACAAATAGTTCTAAACATGGACATAGCTGAAGGTTCTCAGATGAGCAGGGGTCTTCATCTTGAAATTTATAAATGCACACCACTGACAAATCTCCAACCCCTTACCCTTTTTAAACAAGACAACCAGACCATAGTACTAAAGTTCACAAAATTTCTTTTACACATCCCTCTTTTACAACTGGTACCGGTGTAACAGGATATCTCCCCCGGGGTATGATTTTATGGTCAGAAATTAACTTTTGTCATATGTAGGCGCTGGGTGGGGGGGAAGATACTCAGGCCTGGGTATCTTCCCCCCCCCCTCACCCCAAATTCTTACTCGATCAAATTTTGCTCATATAAAGTTAATTTCTCGCCATTTCATGACTATATAAAGCAAATTAAGCAATAAAATCATATGTTTAATTTTTGTCATATGTAGGTGCTGGGTGGGGGGGGGGAAATACTCAGGCCTGGGTATCTCCCCCCCACCCCAAATTCTTACTCTAATCAAATTTTGCTCATATAAAGTTAATTTCTCGCCATTTCATGACTATATAAAGCAAATTAAGCAATAAAATCATACGTTTAATTTTTGTCATATGTAGGCGCTGGTGGGGGGGGGGGGGGGGGGGGGGGGGGGGGGGGGGGGGGGGGGGAAATACTCAGGCCTGGGTATCTCCCCCACCCCAAATTCTTACTCTATTAAATTTTGCTCAGATAAAGTTAATTTCTCGCCATTTCATAACTATATAAAGCAAATTAAGCAATAAAATCATACGTTTAATTTTTGTCATATGTAGCCGCTGGGTGGGGGGGGGGGGGGGGAAAGATACTCAGGCCTGGATATTTCCCCCCCCCCACCCCAAATTCTTACTCTATTAAATTGTTCTCATATAAAGTTAATTTCTCGCCATTTCATGACAATATAAAGCAAAATAAACGATAAAATCGTAAGGTAATATTTTGACATATTTATGCTATTGGGTTGTGTGAGGGGTTAAGTTAAACTTCAATTTTTTTTTTAATAGTTTTCTCGGCATTTCTTTAATACCATAATAATATAAAATAAGTGAAGAAAAAAAAATATATGAGTGGGGGGGAATATACCCAGGGCGGGAGGGGGGGGGGGGGGGTGGGAGAGAGATACCCCGGGGTATCTTCCCCCGAACATACTGGTTGGAAAATCAAACTATGAGAAAAATTCTAACCTATTTTTGTTGTGAAAATTAATCTACAACTAATGTTGTATCAGGCATGAAATTTCAACTGTTGAAAATTTTATCAAAAGTAGGGGGTCAAAACTCGACCCCCTCTACACTCCCTCCCCACTGCCTCAAACATTGCCCCCCCCCCCACCCATGAAGCTTAGAAATAATTAGGAATCTATATATTTTATTATACCAGTACCAAACAGCATAGATACAGGTAGGGTTGGTGGGGAGAGTTAAATCTCTTATCGCTACCCCTATTTGAACAAATGTGAATTCCCATCTACGAGATCCATTCAACTAGTAATTTCAAAGGGTTGATTTAAGAGTTGAAGTTAATTGATTTCCCTCTAAATTTTCCTAAAAAATTACCACATTTGAACAAATATGAACCCCTGTCACCCAAGGACCCTCCACACCAAAATATAAGCTAAATAGGCCCATGGTTCTTGAGAAGAAATTGTTTTAAGAATTACTATAGAGGGAAAGAGTTATAGCCCTGGTTTCACACCTATTTGATGAACTTATTTGAACAAATCTGATTGTGAGTCACCAAGGGAACATCCACTCCAAAATATATCAACCCATTCGGTCTTTAATATTGATCTGGAGAATAAAACAATTGTTGATGGATAAGCATCCCGACAGACAGACAGATGGAATGACAGCCCAACAGACAGACAAATTCAATTCAATATAACCCCAATTATTCTTTGAAAAATCAAGGTATGATTTCACCTGGATAAGTGGTGGTTAAGAAAATAATATGGGAACAGCCAAGCCTGGATTTGGTGTAATAAAAGAATCGACTAAAAGTCCTTCTTGTTCATCCCCAGTGGTTGGAAGGTTCGTGTGAAAATCCACTGTGGTTAAGCTGTGTCACTGGTGACATCGGAGAGTGAAAAACTCGAGGCCATATCTGAGTGTTAAAGTTGGCAAGGAAGGCAAAAAAAGAATTTAGTATGTCTGACATTTGCAGAATGAGGTCCCCAAAGGGTGAATTTAATATGCTATTCCGCAAGGTGGGCTAGCATCACCGAATTCACCCTCTGGGGACCTCATTCTGATTAGGCCTCAACTGCCATGGGAAACATTGAAACAGATTGAAGTTATCCAGTTGAAGTTGGTGATGTGCACCCATTGGGCACTTCAATTATGCATTGTATCTTCTGCAAAATAGGGGATATAGAAACTGAACAGAAGGGAAAAAGTAACTAAAAATGAAAGTGTCAATGACACTGTAGCTCAACTTAGGTAGGGGAATAATTTAATGGTTGACAGTAAATGGAGGAATAGGAAAGGTGCTAATTGAAATGTCTAACATGTGCCAAAGGATTTAGTCATGCAAAGAGTAAAATCCAAGATGGCTGCTGGTGGCCATGTTTTTTGGCCAATTGACCCCAAAAGGACTCGTTCCGATCTACATGTCATTGTTAACATCCATGACAAATTTCATGAAGTTCCGACCAAAGCTACGACCTGTAGCCCGTGCCAAAGGATTTAGTCATGCAAAGAGTTAAATCCAAGATGGCTGCTGGCGGCCATGTATGTTGGCCGAACGACCCCAAAATCACTTGTTCCCATCTAGATGTCAATACTAACATCTATGACATATTTCATGATGATCAGACGAACAGTACGACCTGTAGCCCGTGCCATTGGACTGAATTTTGAAATCCAAGATGGCTGCCAGCGGCCATGTTTTTCGGCCAAATGACCCCAAAATGACTTGTTTCCCATCTACATGTCGTTGTTAACATCCATGATAAATTTCATGAAGTTCCGACCAAAGCTACGACCTGTAGCCCGTGCCAAAGAATTTAGTAATGCAAAGAGTAAAATCCAGGATGGCTGCTGGCGGCCATGTTTTTTGGCCGAACGACCCCAAAATCACTCGTTCCCATCTACATGTCAATATTAACATCTATGACATATTTCATGATGATCAGACGAAAAGTACGACCTGTAGCCTGCGCCAATGGATTGAATTTTGAAATCCAAGATGGCTGCCAGCGGCCATGTTTTTTGGCCGAACGACCCCAAAATGACTAGTTCCCATCTACATGTCATTGTTAACATCCATGACAAATTTCATGAAGTTCCGACCAAAGCTACAACCTGTAGCCCGCGCCAAAGGATTTAGTCATGCAAAGAGTAAAATCCAAGATGGCTGCTGGCGGCCATGTTTTTTGGCCGAACGACCCCAAAATCAATCGTTCCCATCTACATGTCAATACTAACATCCATGCCAAATTTCATGATAATCAGACGAACAGTACGACCTCTAGCCCGCGCCAATGGATTGAATTTTGAAATCCAAGATGGCTGCCAGCAGCCATGTTTTTTTGCCGAATGACCCCAAGATGACTCGTTCCCATTTACATGTCAATGGCAACATTCATGACAAACTTCATAAACATCGGACTAAAGGTACGACCTGTAGCCCGCGCCAAAGGATTTAGTCATGCAAAGAGTAAAATCCAAGATGGCTGCTGGCGGCCATGTTTTTCAGCCGAACGACACCAAAATGACTCGTTCCCATCTACATGTCATTGTTAACATCCATGACAAATTTCATGAAGTTCCGACCAAAGCTACAACCTGTAGCCCGCGCCAAAGGATTTAGTCATGCAAAGAGTAAAATCCAAGATGGCTGCTGGCGGCCATGTTTTTTGGGCCGAACGACCCCAAAATCACTCGTTCCCATCTACATGTCAATATTAACATCCATGACAAATTTCGTGATGATCAGACAAACAGTACGACCTATAGCCCGCGCCAATGGATTGAATTTTGAAATCCAAGATGGCTGCCAGCGGCCATGTTTTTTGGACGAATGACACCAAAATGACTCGTTCCCATCTACATGTCAATGTCAACATTCATGACAAATCTCATAAAGATCAGATCGAAGGTATGACCTGTAGCCCGCGCCAAAGGAAATTGTTGACGGACACACGGACACACGCATACACGCACACACGGACGACGGACGCCAAACCATGGCAATAGCTCAAACTTACAAAGTAAGTTGAGCTAAAAATGTCAATTTGATACTCTAGATACTTCTCAGAAGATGAGGTCTAAGCAGAATAAGGTCCCTGGAGGGTGTATTTTGTGATGTTAGCCTGCTATACGGGGTAGCATCATTAAATTCACCCTCTGGTGAACTCATTCTGCAAATGTCAGACACACTACTTCTCAGAAGATGAGGTCTATTAAGCAGAATAAGGTCCATGGAGGTGTATTTTTTTATGTTAGCCTGCTATACAGGGTAGAATCACTAAATTCACCCTCTGGTGAACTCATTCTGCAAATGTCAGACACACTAAACTCAGGCTTGGGAACAGCAGTTTGTTTTAATTTGATAATGAAAACAAACACCTAGCAGCTAGCAGTTTACACCAGCCTGCCAGATGGCATCTATTATTCTATTCTCAATTAATAATGACCTGTGTCTCTCTGCAGAGATATAATATCTGCTTCTGGTGAGAGAGGTTGGAAGTTGGGTGATGATATGGTGTGGAATGGCTGTTGGTTGGGGCAGAGTGGGGGGGGTCAGGGCCATGTGGGAGGGGTTAAAGATTAAAGTTTCATAACTCTGCAGATGTTATAATGGTGTCACTTTTTCAAATTTTTATAACATGTTTAAAAAAAAAAAATTTAAATGAAGTTAAATGTTATGTTATATTGAGCAAGGTCGCCCTGAAAATAAAAAAAAAGCTGAATTTTTTTTTTAATTATGTCACTGGCTCCGCCCAAATTCGACCCAGGGACCTCATTTGAACAAATCTGAACCACAGTCACCCAAGGACCCATTATACCAAATATGATCCCCATTCGGCCCAATGGAACTTGAGAAGAAGTTGTTTAAAGAATTACTATGGTTAAAGAATTACTATGGTGGGAAAGAGTTATGGTCCTAGCTTCACAACTATTTGACCTGGTGACCTCATTTGAACAAATCTGAATGTTAGTCACCTAGCGAACATCCACACCAAATATGAACCCATTCGGTCTTATGGTTTCAGACGAGAAGATGATTCTTGACGGATGGAAATTGATAGCAAAATTCTAAAGCATATTAAGTATATATAACCACTCTTTCCTAATAACTGCGGCCGGAATGTTAATGTGCCAGCTGAACCACAAACAACTTACCTGAAAAAGTCAGCTCAGAGGAAGCTTTAATGGCAAATGTTCATAGTGACATTAGGATAGGATAGGATCGGATATTTTATTTCCAATACACATATGTATTACATCATAACGATTATGGAGAATTATGTCATATATTGTGAGGGATGGCATAATCTGGCAAGACTGTCTTCCTGCCATCCCCAGCATGGTAAATAGTAGGTAAATTATAGTAAGATGGCCTCAATTGAGCCGTGCACAGATTGTGTATGTAATTTATGAGCTTAGGGGCTAAGTAAGTTCAAGAGTGTGAAAAGGGATACCACCCGAAGGATGTTCAATATCACGTATATGCTTCCAATGCATTAACATATCCAGAATATTACAGCTCTCTGATAGGAGAGTGCATTTGACCCCAGGCATGGGTTAAAGTGATGTGAAACACTCTGGTAAGCTGATTACATAGAAATGGAGAAAAATCTTGCTCAAAGTAGTTATTTTTACTATATTAATCCAAATTGACAACACACCGTCATTCTGATATATTAATTAAATGCAATGACTCCCGATGTCTAAATCATTTGTGGATGTTTATCGTCGATGTGTTTATCGAATCGAGATATTTACAATTGTGCGTAGTTCAGATGATGTTTTCTATGGAGTGGTATGGTCAATTTCTTTGAAATTTTAGGCGATGTTCGTAGAATGCTACATTCCCCAGGTTGGCGTAATGCCTGAGTACTAACTTTATCAGTTTCACGCACCCGAACAAGTCCATAATATGTCTTTAAATTTAGTGGGGATAAATTGCTTCTTATACATGTATTGGAATCATTTGTGTTTAAGCCACTTTTAATGTGACCTTTGTCTTGAGAATAAAAGTTGGTACCTGTGTGTCCACTGAGTTTTTGAACAATTTCTTTCGTTTGTAGATTCCATATATACACCAAATTGTCCTCTGAACCTGACACGATCCACTGAAAAAAACCAAATGATTTTAAATTAAAATGATCGAAATATTCATAAACATAGTGCAATTTAACTCTCACATGTACCCATCTTACAAAGCATCATGGGGGAATAATTGTCTTTTTTACTCAGTCACTGAATGATCATGCAGAAGATGTCAGAGAAACAACGAAATATATATATATATGGATAGTGTACCGGTGGGTCAGAATAATCTAACAGACTGAAAGTACACTTTTACAAGATATGGGATAAAATTGAAATATGGACGCAGATATGTTGCATTAACAATTGCACTACTGGAACATGGCTTAATACCACCATTGGCATTGTTTGCTCATAATTATAAACTCCAATTGTTTGGGCATATTAAATAATTGACATAAACAATGAGAGGCCGATCATGATCGGCAGATGTTTAACTCATATCTTCAACCATACCGACTTGAAACATTTTTTGGTGGAGTTATTCCCCTTTTACAACTTAGAATTTTTTTCGCAACATACTTAATTTTGTCCAAGCTTTTATTTCTATATTTTTCGGTCAATAGGTTGAAGATTAGGGTTATGGTTGTACACCTGCAATGGGAACTGTTATTTTATTATTTTAACTAAATGTTTACTGAGATGTGAAACATCTTAGTATTTTAGTCCTGGTTTTTTCCCTCTGTTTGACAACTGTAACACAATTCTTGTTCCATCCTTCGTCCTAACTGAGCGATCACTGACTGGCTTTAAAATAACCTCCTTCAAGAATACTGGCTTTAAAATAACCTCCTTCAAGAATTTTTCATAATGTTTTTGGCAAACTTCAGCTTATTTCCTATACCACACTTCATGATGCACCTGATATTTCCTGAATTCATTTGTTAGTTGGTAATTCCCAAATTGGAATAAACCCCTCTCCAATTCGTCATACTCTCCTTTAACTATTTTGCAAATTGCATCCACGAGTTCTGTTAATTAATTGCTTGGCCTTCCAGTTTACCTCCTGGTGTGGTTGTTCTTCTCACGATATTTGGTGTTGTTCATTTGTTTGATATTCCTAGGTGCCAATGGAAAGTCGTCGTTGTCACTCTCCATTTGTCGGTAGGGAGTCCTTGGTTTATACTGATGTTTGGAAATTCTTTTATATTGTTGATGGCATATTCGATTTCGTTTTTGGTGCTGCGTCCATGTGGTACTAATCACTGAAACTTCCCTATATACCCGATGCAAATGGTCGTCAATGTCGCCTCTCGAATTCCACTGATGCGTCGCTGATAAAATCCTTGGCTATTTCAACTTTATAGAATATCTACGATTCAAAACTATAACACAGCTTGTATATTATAGAATAGAATTAATTTTACAAACAATATATATATGACTGTTATATATGTAAGTTTTAAAGATATGGATGGCCTTCACGGTGGGTATTGCTGTTAAAGGGTAACATTTCACCATAATTTCGCCATAAACAGAAAGAGTATTAAAATATAGACATACGTTGTTCAATCATAAATATCGAGTCAATAATATGTTATTGTCAAATTCCTATGCTGTGGTATGTAAATAAAAGCCAAAAACATTACAGAAATTTTGTATATAAACAAACACTCGGAACTTGCCGTAGCCCGACGAGGATTTTACACTTTCAAATTTGAAATTCAAGATGGCTGCTGGCGGCCATGTTTTTTAACAAATTTTGAAAAAATTATTATGGCTCCCATCTAGAGGTCACCCCGAAGATCCATATGAAGCTTGGTGACAATTGAATGAGGGATGTGGATTGTAGGGTGAGGAAAAGGATTTAGTCATGCAAATTAATGAGGTGGTCTAGAAACTACTGAAGAACTGAACAACCCCACAGTTCAGAAGAAATCTCCAGTGTCATTGATAGGATAAAATTAAATAAATCAAGTGGGGTTGATCGCGTCTCGAATGAGTACATCAAGACAACTAAAGACATTATGTTACCGTACCACACTCGTCTATTCAACTCGATACTTGGCACTGGTGTTTTCCCCGATGAATTGACAACAGGGTTAATTGTACCCCTATATAAAAATAAAGGCTCTCATAACAACCCAGATTCATATATGGGAATAACTCTGCTCAGTTGTGTTGGAAAGGTATTTACCGGAATTCTATAATACAAGCGATTATCAGAGTACATAGAACGCCCGGGAATTTTAAGCGATAATCAGTATGGTTTCAGGAAACAGTTCCACATTAATTAGACAATATTTATATATTATATGCACTTTTTGAAATTTATTTGCGAGGTGGGAAGAAACTCTTTTGTACTTTTGTAGACTTCAAAAAAGCATTTGATACCCTTTGGCGACAGGGTCTGTGGGCAAAACTCTTGAGAAGTGGAATAAAAGGAAAATTCCTCCAGGTAATCAGACGTATGTACCAGACCACAAAAGCTTGCATTATGAGAGGGGGTCGGAGATCTGAATATTTTTCATGCACAACAGTAGTGAAACAGGGGGATTATCTTTCGCCTCTTCTATTCTTGCTGTATCTGACTGACCTTGAGGATTTCTTAGAAGGCTGCTCTATAGACGGTTTGAAATACCTGTCATCTCATATGTATGAACAACTTAGCACATATTTGAATTTGTTTTGCATTCTTTATGCAGACAACACCATTATTTTTTCAGACAATACATGTGATATGCAATGCTCACTAGATGCCTTCAGCGGTCATTCGAGCTTCCTTTTTTGGGGTTGCTTCGGTGGCCGTGTGGTATTGACGTCGGACTTTGAGTCGCAAGGCGCGCTCGCCGTCGGGCCGGGGTTCGTATCGCACCCAATCTCAAAAAATTTGCATTGTCTTAAAAATCAACTTCTAAAAATAGGCGCCTGGTGTGTTGTATACTCCCAAGCATGTTCTAAGAGCTATGCTCGCCATGTTTCGGAGGCATAAAATATATAACATTGCTGCTGTCCCGTACCTCCTATATACATGATCTTAAAGGTATTAGTAAAAAACGTAAAATGTTCCACTTCCGGCCCCATTTTAGCGGCCATCTTGGACCGACAGTTTCAATTTAGGCACAGAAAGGTGGCGTTATGTCTTAGCTTCACAAAAATTTAAACATGTGTATACATATGACAATACTTTCTCACTATAATTGCATAAACCGACTTAACGGAAAATTGCAGCCATCTTGGACGCCATCTTGAATTACAAAAAATGCTCAGAGCGGATTTTAGCGGATTTTGGATATGTTATAGAGGATACATTCCTCTTCAAAATGGTATACAAACCAACTTAGTCCAAATTGTTTCTAGGTCAAACCTTTTATCGACCAGACTATTGGGTCATCTTCATATGGGGCCGAATTCACATGGGCCCCAACTTCACTTTTGACAGATGGTCACATGATTTTGTAAAACTTCCATTTGGCTGATTGATTCACTTTTAAAGATTTAGTATTGGTACCGATATTTAAATTCTGGAATATCCCTGAGGATGCGTGACTACTATTAATGCCCAAGACCAGTTGCCCCGGGGGTGATCTTGCATTTTCGGGCGACTACTATATTAAGTCAAAGGCAGGTGACCAAATAATTTTTGCTTTCACCTCATCCAATTTTTATTTTATTTAATATTACAAAAGATAGCCTTTACTAGTATAAAACAATTATTCCCTCTTACGTGGGAGTGGATACAATTAACTGCATGATTGGTTGTAATCAGGTATCTCTTAACAGGAATCTGAGTGGCACGGCTTCACTATCTAGAAGCTTAGAAGTTAGAGCAAACCCTGAGTGATTGCCGGTCAAATTGTCGTGAACAGCAGAACAAGTGGGATAAAGAAATAACAAATTCTAGCACCTAACCTATATAAATCAGCGTCCAGCAAGCAGATGCCCAACATAAACTTCATAAATTGCATAATCAGAACATTGTATGGGTGTCAACGAATTTTTAGTGTCTTATTTTTTATTTTTTTTTGCTGATTAACTCGTTTAGGACGGGAAACGGATATATCCGTTTCCCAAAACATTACCTACAGGACGGGAAACGGATATATCCGTTTCCCACTTCATGCACTTGTTATCATCGCATGAATCTTTTATAATTAAATGTTTTGAGCATAGTAGCATGTATTCAATATAGGCCGATCACTCAGTGAGGGGTCCAGGAAGATGTAACCTAATTTTGGCGTCACGTGGGGGTCGCGTGACGTGATTCGTGACGTCATTGTTCCAAAATGTCGGCGCCCAGTAGCCTAAGCCGTAGACGCGTAGACAAGTTTTCGGTTGGTAATCACCATGGCAGGTGAATCTTGACTCCTTCAGCGGAAGGAAATAGAAGCGGGAGCAATTTAAGTATATTCCTGGATCATATTTTTTGGAAATTAATTACATTTGATTCAAAATGTCGCATGCAGACATCTCGTATACGAAATTACAGCCCCCAAACGCATAATTTTCCGAAAAAACGGTTGCCATGTCAACCGGTCGCAAGTTGGTGGTACATGTATCTACCCAAAAATTTTGGAAGATTTATAGACCACGGATGATCACCCATATATTATGAGTTGTCACGTGGAGAATTATGTCATGACAAATAGTCTGGCCAGCATTAAATTAACGCATACATTGCTATAAAATGATATAAAAGTAAGCATTTTAACGTTAGAAAACGGGGGTTTGGTGGCCATTTTGAATGGCGCCCTCTGTCGGTGATGGGTGATTTTCGAGAAAGGTTAGTTCTAGATGTTGGCAAAATATTCCTGGATCATTTAACTTGGAAACCATTTATATTTGATTCAAAATATCGCAAACATATCGTCATATAGAGAAATTACAGCCCCCAAAATCATAGATTTCCGAAAATATGTTGCTATGGCAACCGGTCGCAATTTGGTGGTATCTACCCAAAATTCCCAGAAGATTTATAGACTACAGATGCACACCCATATATTATGAGTTGTCACGCGGAGAATTCTGCCATGGCAAATGGTCTGACCCAACATTGAATAAACGCATAAATTGCTATAAAATTATATAAAAGTAAGCATTTCTGTAAACAATCTCGTCTGTGAGTAATGTTTTCTCAAAAGAATCACGTCCCAAACGAGTTAAAATGAGTCTACAAAACAGACAACATAAAATACAAGACAGATAACTCAATATATCCCGTCTACGCTCATGCCGAAGTCCAGTGCTATGAAATTTCACTATAGTTAACCGGATATTGACTCATGGTAATATTGGGCCTGCAAAACGCGTTATTTTTCAAACTAGCTGGTGAATTTAAATTTTGATAGGGCGTAACACACATTATTGAATAAGTATAGGAAGGCAGTGTAATTCATCGAAATTGATGACAAGTGGTGCAAATTTCAAATTAATGCACATTTTGTTGTGTTTACATTTGGTTAATTTCACGACATTGTCAGTTTGAACCATCTGGCCAAATATTAGCCATAGTATTACCCGTATAGAACCGATTAAATGGGGAAAGAAAGAACCAACTCTATCAGAAGATAACCTAAACAAATATAAAAGTTCGCGATTTTCGTCATTGTTATGACTCGCACAATGGAATTTTCATTATTATTACGCTCGCTGGGGGCTACCGATTGTGAGGGGAATGGAAAAATTTATTGAATTATCAGCTAGATGGCTCCAAAATTGCATTTTAACTGTCAAACAAGAGGTGGCATCAGAGATGCTGTGTCTCGTTTTCGGTGGCTTACCGCCGGTGGCTACCGCCAATTGGTGTGCATCAGTATCGGTAGACTAATTAATAGGTTAAATCGAAAAATGACTACTTAAGGGCCATAACTCTATCAAATTTTATCGGACCGGGCCAGTTTTCTAACTCGTCCGAGGTATTCTTGGGAGACACCTATATATCAAAATTTCAATCAAATAGGATGATGTTTGTTAAATTATCGCGCTAACGAGCTGAAAATTTGTGAAAAAATGACTAATTAAGGGCCATAACTCTATCAAATTTTATCGGACCTGGCCGGTTTTTGAACTCGACCGAGATATTCTTAGGAGACACCTATAAACCAAATTTCAATCAAATCGGATAACGTTTGTTGAAGTGCGCTAACGAGCTGAAAATTCGTGAAAAATGACTAATTAAGGGCCATAACTCTATCAAATTTTATCGGACCAGGCCGGTTTTCGAACTCATCCGAGATATTCTTGGGAGACACCTATATAACAAATTTCAATCAAATCGGATAACGTTTGTTGAAGTTATCGCGCTAACGAGCTGAAAATTCGTGAAAAATGACTAATTAAGGGCCATAACTCTATCAAATTTTATCAGACGAAGCCGGTTTTCGAACTCATCCGAGATATTCTTGGGAGACACCTATATACCAAATTTCAATCAAATCGGATAACGTTTGTTGAAGTTATCGCGCTAACGAGCTGAAAATTCAAAGGGCCATAACTCTGTAATAAATGTGCGGACGAACCCGATTTATTTGTCTGCAGCTTACGTGCATGGATATGTACTCACACACCAATTTTTTTTTAAATCTGTCAATAAACGGTTGAGTTATAAGCAAAACACGCCGCCCGCCCCGCCCGTCCGCCGCCCACCGTCCCTCATCAAACTATAAGTCGAGTTTTGGAAAAAAACTCGACTAAAAATCGATAAAATGTCTAATTTCAATCATAAGGAACCATCACACCGTGATAGAACAACTTCCGATGTAACAGTTCCTACATAGTGGACAGATCTAGATATTCCGGTAGGCAGTGTTAATATGAGATGTTGTACGTTCTATTTTTAGCCCGATTCCAGGAATTGGGGTCATCCATGTTTATGTTTATGGGAACAACACATGTGTTGCAGAGTATAGGCCCATATATACATGCAGTCATGCATGAAGTCACTTGATTGTGCTTGTTTTTGGGTTCCGTCTTGAAAAAGACAAATCATTTTCAGATTTTACAGGGAATGAGTAAAAACAATTTCAAACATGGGTAAACTCCAGCTTAAAAAAATATCGGGCCTGTACATATATTCCAAATATACATAGGCTTTGTTGCAATTTGCAACAGAACACTTGATGCGATTTATAACGCAATTGTATTTTTGATTACCAGCACATCGCAAACAACAAAACTTGCAAGTAGAAAGAAAAATATTATAACTCCACAGTGGGTTTCAAACTTTAAGCCTGAAATTTGCTGTTATGACTAAATTCTGCATGGTCATGCTGAAAAGGGGGGGGGGGAGGTTCTAGATTGATCATGCCATGAATCTCTACTCTGTTCTCTATGCTTTAGTCAGAGTATGGAGATTCGTAACATGACATATGGGGGTCCCCGCTTTATATGTATACTTCAGCAATAACAATTTAGTAGTAATTCCGTATTTTTTTTCATGAATCCTAATATGGTAAATAAAGAGCGTCTATAGACCTGCGAAAATATGAATGGAAAATTCCATGCAAATCTCCAGTGCAAAAGATATAAATACGCGAAGCAGTCATAACATTTAACTGACAATTTAGTGTGTGCATGGGTTGCTTTTGTATATACTGTACATTAAATTTGTTTTCTGTAATTACTACTAATCATAGGCTCCATTAATTATTTTGATAAGTTGAACATAGCCTAATTATGTTCTAAAAGTGATCATTTTTCACGATTGCATCATCAAGGTCAAGGTAACGCCTGTGTCACGATGCGATTTATTTTTAGTATATTTCGTCATCTTTGTCAAAGTCAAAAAGATATCTCGCTAACATTTATTTAGTTTAATATCTCAAATGCATGATGAGAAAGTACTTTTATCGACATTAATAGCCATTCCATCTTTTTCAAATGATTTGACAATATTATGTAATATATGATGGGCATGATTGACGCATCGAAATGTGCAGAGATCTATCCATCATAACTGGGTCAAGTTTGAACATTAGGTGCATGAGGTTCTTGGAGGGGTGAACATTTTTGTCAGCGCTGATTATTTTGTACTTGTGTGATTACTAAAGTTCATATTCACTGCGCATTATCAATTTAGATAGACTCCAGCAAATGTGATGTGAACGAGAGGCCGATCACGATCGGCAGATGTTAACCCATCCCTTGGCGATAGTAAATTACTATGATCAGAATCATAAATGAGAGTTTTGATGTTGAATTATAGAGTATACTGTACTATTATAGACAAATGTACATAACACAAATTATTGGAATTTCTGAGTCACTCGCATTTATATAAGAGAATGCACTGGTACAGGATCTGTAATGCTGCACCACCACAGCCTTGGGTTAAATGTGAAAAGGTGACCTGGACATGGACTACTTGGGTTAAGAGAGTCCAATTTAATTTTACAATGGTAATGTATCAATTTCTACCAACAGCCATCAAGATAAGACACCTCACTGCTGACCCATTAATATCAATTATATAGCAGAGCTGTCAACAAATCACAGACATTGTTTATGTCTGGCATATCTATTAACCAATAGCATTTATAATGACCTCAGACCATCTGTAGAGTGATTGCAGCACAGTATTTGCTTCACTGTTTATAAACATATATGATGTCTTTGTCGTATAAGGCTAAATACTGATGTTGGCAGCTGCTTTGAAAGATACTTTAGCTATTACAAGTTTGTTCCAATAAGTGTCACCATCTAACACGTTCGATACTTTTGGCGCCATTTTGAAGGTCATGATTAATTATATTGACCATTTCAAGCATCAATGAGATTGAATTGTATAATAACCTGTGCTTAACTCCCTCAGTTGGTGTTTGTTTCAGGTCGCAATATGGATAGAAAAACTTAAGTTATACCAAGATAAATTTGTTTAGCGATTGATTGGACTGAGACCTAAGAAATAATGTAATGTCTCCAATGCAGATTAGTCAACTCCATGCATCAACCTAAATGAAGGACGAAATATAGAATTGTATATAAATTTGCCACCATTTTGACTGCCATCATAAACCAGAGTAACCATTTCAGACTCTAATGAGATTTTGTCGGCAATACTTCCACTGGCTTAACTCCTTCTGATCTGTTCATTTCCCATTAAAATATGCTAGAAACCGAAAGAGAATTTTCAACGAGATATCATACTACGTTCTTTAAAATATTTTTGTTAGGGATTGGAAGTAGCTGAACAAATTTCACTGCATAAATAATTGATGGACATGAATAATAGGAAAACAAGCCTCACTTTATCACCAGTTCCAAACAGTAAAAACGGATAAAGAAGATATGAGTGAAAATGTGTCTATTTTCCAATTCAGGTCACCATTTTGACAGCCATCTTGCTATTAGAGTACAGTTTTTCCTGTAAAATGTATTACAATGTAATAGCATTCCAATAATGTATATATTTGTAAACATTTTATAAGATATTATCTCAAATAAAACGAATTAAACTTACTTAGTTCATATTTTGTAACAAGTCGGCCATGTTGGACGCCATCTTGGATTCTAGGAAATGATCAAGTGTGTGAACTCCACACCCACCCAGAAATTGAAGCACATACCACCCAGAATCACAATCCGCAAAGGAAAAAACTTTACCAGAGAATTGGCCATTTTCTTCTGGACTATAACAATAAAATTTAATTTACAACAAAATTAAAATTAAATGAAAGTGTCAATGACACTGTAGCTCAACTTGGAAAGGGAATAATTTCATATGTTACAGTCAATGGAGCGATTAGGAATGCGGAAAGTTGAAAGGTCCAAGTAATACTAGATTATCAACATGAAGAGATATAGAATATAAAGTAAAATCCAAGATGGTTGCCGACGGCTATGTTTTTCAATAAAATTCAAAAACATTTGATAGCTTATTGCATCTAGTAGATCAATATCAAGATTATTAAATATAAAGTTTGGTGATGATCGGATGAGGGAAGTCGACTGTAGGGTGTGCCAAAGAATTTAGTTATGCAAAGAGTAAAATCCAAGATGGCTGCCAGTGGACATGTTTTATGGCAGAATGACCCCAAAATGATTCGTTACAAATTTCATGATGATCCGACCAAAGGTACGACCTGTAGCCCTTGCCAAAGGATTTAGTGATGCAAAGAGTAAAATCCAAGATGGCTGCTGGTGGCCATGTTTTTTGGAGGAATGACCCCAAAATGATTCATTAGTCTGGCCGCCAGGTCACTGATGCGTGTTTTGGCGTATAAAGTTTTTTTCTCTGCGGATTCTATAAATTCAGGTATCCGACATAAAGATTTTATTGGCTGGCCATCTGTCAGCCTTGAGCAATTTTTGTTATAGCGCCCTAAAAAGTATACCCCCCAAATATTTTCCCAGACGTGAAACCAGTTACTTGGAATTTGTTGCAAATTCACATGACTAATCTGGTAAAATGTATATGTTTTCATGAAGTTAAGGGAGCATGTCAAAACCTCTTTCGCATATGCGAAAATATTGTCGATAATGTCGAAAAAGTTTTGACGTAAATGTGCAAAAACGAAATGTCGGAAATGACGAAAAATAATGCGATAACGTCGAAAGCGACTGGCCATAAAAGTGCGATAACGTCGAAACCACAACAGACCAAACATTTCCGTAAAATGTCGAAACTTCGACAACGCGATAGTCGCGACGTCGAAACATTGATCGATATTCGCAAATGACGAAAAGTTGACGAAAAGTTAAAACATCGATACGATGTTGTCGCACTTCATAAATTCGCGCATTTATTTTTGCCTTCTGCGTAATCAGATGCCAGCTGAATTTTGATTGGCTGAATTGTGTGAAGGAAAATAAAGTTCAGCCAAAGGCCATACAAACAACTCTATGCGGTTAACACACAAGTACAACGACTTGACAGTTCGACTGTTTTGATAGCTATGAGTTCGCACGAGGCCTAATTAAACAATAGTCAACCCATTCCAAATGTGTGAAGGGGTGACATTTAGCAAAGGCTATACAAACATATAGGCCTACTGACATATAATGACGTATATACCGGTCCTCACAACTATGCGTGAACTGTGCGACAGTTTTGTTGTTGTTGTTGTGATGTCTTCTCAATTAGTGAACAATGGTTTACCTCGTTGGACAAAAACAACACAGCTGATATATAAAATTCAAAAATGAAGCGATTTGATGTCATAATATCAGTTCTATCATGGCTAGAAACAGTAATGAAATCGAATAGATCTATCGTTAGCGAACATATACGCAGTTGGGAAAATATTAGACCAGCAGTTTACACAGGTCGACAGTACGAAGAAGTTAGGGTCTTCACAACCCCAGGTGTCACACATCTAACAGAACAGAACAAAGATGAAATCACACAGAAATTTGAAACCAGCTGCATCCACCTACAACGGGAACGACAACAGTCCATTTGAAGCAATAGGCTCGATATATAGAACAATCCCTCATAACATTGTATCAATGCCAGACATATATATACATGTATATATAGAGCCATACCCCGTAAATTCATTGTTTTATAATGGTATGTATATCATTATCCATGTTTTTATTATTCATTCAATAAAGAATCGAGAAAAACATAACACTCAACTCCTCTCCCAGTCAATGCATATGCTATCCACAAACGAAACTAGGGTTGGCCTGGGAAATTACCGTGATAAAAATAGCACAACATAACACGTGCAATTCGTGGAAATTCCAAACTATTATATAATAATTATGTTTTGTATTATTAACTTAACTTTGTCTCATCTGATCGCTGATATATATTGAATAAAATGTGTAGATTTGAAATAAAAGTCGCCGATGAATTAATCATGATAACGATGCGCTTCCGATATTTATCTAACAATGATTTCATACTTTTATAATATTGCGAAAATGAAATCATTGTTTACGACAAAACTACCACCGGGTTTACGGTACTTTTCAGAATCCGACGATGCCGTAAACCCCATGATTTTCGTCCACATTAAAATATGTGTCCGGTCGAGAAAGACAGATTGAACCTGTAGAAATTAACTCTAAGTACCATACGGAAAGTATACTATATCTAAATCAGGGTTGTGCTATAACTTGATTTATTGTCGTCCTCGGCTGTATTCATTTATTCATAATAGTTCCCACAATTAAATGGTGACGGTTTACCCAAAAGGAAGACAAGTTACATAATCACACACAAAAACGTTTTTCGAAATCAAAATTTGCATTGTTTACAGTTAGTCCAGGAGATCGGGAGGTAGTGTTGCTCATATTGACGGACAAGCTGCGACCATGTTATTTTTAATGTTTTAGGTATGGTAATGAAGAAAAATCATGATAGCAAGAACAAATTTGTAGCCTTCTTTGTTTTTTTTCGATTTTTTGGGCATTTTTCGACATTTTAAGCCCAAAATTTTCATTTTTTTTTTAATGTGTAAAGATTTCATTTTAGTATGATTTTGGTGATTAAGTTGAATAGTAATTGTGTTAATAATGTTAAATAACTAATTGTGCTAAAAAAATTGAAGAATTTAAATGTTTTTTTTTCAATTTTTTACCATTTGTTTTAGTTTTTTATGCAAAATCGTCCAAATTTCAACCATTTCATCTTAGTATGATTTTAAGGTTAAATTCACCATAATTATTTTAATATTGTTAAATAATTAACAACTTGGCTTCTACAATGTTTTTAAATGGATTTAAGAAGGTTTCTACTTGTTTTCTAAGTTGAGGGGGGTCTAATTCAAATCCAAATAAACATTGTACTGTTCAAAATTAGATACATTGTACTATTCAAAATTAGATAAATTCCTTAAGGCGTATGAAAGATATAAGTAACTAGTTTTCAAAACGTATACATATGCCTTTCTATCCTGTGCGTTATGCACGCGAGTCGGATTTTACAAATTAAATTATGATGAAAAACCCTGAATTTTGGGTGTGGTCACAATATTCCGATTAGAGAGTGGATGGACATGGGGCATGCGACACTGTGCAGTATATATGTATATAACAAGCATGGCATGAGACATTAGTATCTTTCTACTAAACTGTGCTTCCAGAGTTATCAGGAATCGAGTATCGGTGTTATTTCTTACCCCCAAAAAATGGTCAATTTTAAAACGGGGTATGTGGGTCAAAGGACCACTGGGAGATAATAGGATGTCCAATGACTCCTATATTTCTATCGTATCACACTTTTTTTGTAAAATTGGCGCGGTTTACACGATCAAAGTTCGATTTTCTTTACAATTATATGTTACAAGCAACTAATTATATAGAGTTACGCTTCTTGAAACTCGAGTCAGCATAACAAAAAAATCTGGCTGCTGATTGGTCGATTATCATTGAGGGAAATATCCCTAATCGGGAACAGAAAATCATAGCCAACACGTAAATATGGCAATCGTGTATGTTTAGATGTCCAGGAAGAGTCTGGTGGTGTCCAGAAGTTACGGAAGGGGTCTGGATATGTTTATGCAGCTGATTTTTGTGCAGTAAATGGGGTAGTTGTGGAAATGCAAGATTATCGTTTGAAAAACATAACGAAAAGGGCGCATTTGTTGTAACACACTTGTGCAGCGATTGACGTTCTATGGGAAAATTGACCACTTGAAGTTCAAATAGGCTTAACCCATAGCCGGCGGGACATTTAGTTAACACTGTCGCCTATGGAAAATAATTAGGTGTTTGAAACCTATACATGTAGATACGAAGCTTCGATACATTAATTATTAATCATATATTACTATATTTAAATCATATTTATGCATACAGTCGGCGTCGAAACAAAAACAAGAATGTACCGATTATTCGTGACATTCAAGTTAAATGTTCAATAATAGAAAATTATACTGTGACTGGTTCATTCAATCAAGGTGTATCTTTATTAATAACAGTATACAGTACTATCAAAATCAGAAGAAACATGTGACCCTGGGTACTTATCTCCCAGAGCTGTGGCAAAAAAAATATAACAATGCATTCTTAAACCCAAACCTGTGGCGGTTTTTCATCCAATGCACCGAAGCTTCGTGCCATGTACCGAAGCTTCGTGACGTGTCAGAACTCCAGGAATATACCACCATAGGACACCATATATGGTACCAGTAATAAACGTTGAATGGTCACCAGAAACCCGGATATTAATAATTTCAGATCATAATTAGCATCGCATTATATATTAACCCATCGAGGAATATGTCATGACACACTATATTACACCTACTATATAACTGCTCCCTCCCTGACACAGGGCTACATATAAGAAGTTTTCGATGTCTACTTAATGAGAGTATACAGTTCCGTCAAAATCTGGCGAAAATGTGACCTCGCATCGTTAACCCCAATCTGTGGCGATTTTTCATCCAATTTACCGAAGCTTCGTGACACGTACCGTCAAATGGCATCAAACGTTGAATGGTCACCATAAACTTCGATATCAGTCATTTCAGATCGTAACTATCATGGAATTATATATTAACCCATGGTGTAATTATGTCAAAATGACACACTATATTACATCCACCCTATATAACTGCTTCCTCCCTGACACAGTGCTACATACAAGAAGTTTATCCATGTCTACTCAATGAGAGCATATAGTTCTGTCGAAATCTGGCAAAAAATGTGACCTTGCATCATTAACCCCAAATCTGTGCGGTTCTTCATCCTATGTACCGAAGCTTTGTGACATGTACCGAAGCTTGGTGACGTGTCAGAACTTCTAAAATATACACCATCGGGACATCAAATGGTATCAAACGTTGAATGGTCACCAGAAATCTCGATATTAGTCATTTCAAACCATAATTAGCATAGCATTATATTTTAACCCATCAAGAAATATGTCAAAATGACACACTACATTACACCCACCCCCATATAACTGGCTGCATATAAAAAGTTTATCCATGTCTACTTAATGAGAGTATACAGTTCTGTCAAAATCGGGCGAACAATTTGGTCTATAAATCCTGTAGTGTGACACATTTAATATAGACCAAAACAATAAACACCTTTCAACCCAAAGATAGTTACATTTTAATTGAAAAAATGGTCCAAACATGAAAAGTTAATTTTTGCCGACATTTAAGTCAAGTATTTGAGAGAAAAGTCCAATATTTTTGGTGATGTCAGTGGTGACAATAGTAACAATTAACCATGGTACATCAGACATGTTAGTATTCAATGTATAGAAGGCAGAATAGCCAATTTTGTACATCATCCACAACTTGTAATAGATTGCCGGACACGCTGGGGCAATATTTACCATTTTCCATATTTTGGCAGCCATTTTGAGCCAAAGTAAGAATTTTGGTTCCAGTGATTTGGAATATTTATAGGTATAATCATATGCATCCCTTACATTACAAAGTTCTGTTCATTTCTTGTTAAAATATGACTTTAATCCCAATTGTAATTTTTTTGGTGAAATTTTATACTGCGTTCTGTAAATTCGAATTTTTGAGAGAACGGAAGGGGCTATGACCCCAAAAAGTGCATATTTAATTGCCCCAATGATCAGTTAATATACAAAATACAAAATAAAGTCGCATACCTCAACCAGTTCCAAACAGCATGAATCGATCTAGAAGATATTTGTAAAAAAAAAGGTCATATTTTCAACTTCCGGCGGCCATTTTGGTGGCCATCTTGGATGGTGAGTTTCAATTTTGACCCAAAAAAGTGACATTATGTCTTAGCTTCACGAAAATATATACATTTGTATACATTTTACAAGATTTTCACCGCTATAATTTGCATAAAACTGACTTAGGGTCTGGCCTGAAAAACGGCGGCCATGATGGACGCCATTTTGTCTGGAGTCTATACGGCCACTTTTTTTCTTGTTAACATTGCTTAAAAGTTGAAGGACATAATAAGGAACAAAATTAGTTGGGAGAAGTTAAGTCCCAGGGGTGCAAGGGTATATTAGCTCCCGGACTAGTACTATGACGTCGCCGGAAAATTCTTTCATTTTCGGTCGTCGGGTAGGTCAATAAAACACGTTTTTCGCCAATTAAGCTACAAATTCACCACTGCTATCATGGATTTTCGTAATCTACATATATTTTACTACAAAATTAGACCGGATAGCACTTGTCCGTCAAAATGAGCAACATTTGTTATTTCTTGGGGTCGATCTCCTGGACTAAGTACCTCTACAGCAGTCTTAATTCAACAATGTAGCAATTATTTTGGGGGCTTCAACCTGTAACATTTACTGTAAACCAGAAACCCATGGATTTGTGACCACATTAAAACGTAGGAAATGATTGTGTAGGCCTATCCTATTGTATAAATCGGGTCTGGGAAGTATTTATTTGGGACTTCAATCTTATATTAATACTAGTTCATTATTACAGAAGTTTGAATTGTCCGATATTAACCAAATCGGAGATTTCAGTAGATCGGAGAAATTTAGGTCTACTAATACATAGAACTCCGATCAAATCGGAATTGTTTTCCTATCGGAGAAAACTCTGATTAATTCATTGGAATTCTTATGAGAAAAACTCCGATCTGAGAAATTTCAGCGACATCTTCCCGTTCGCGACACATCGGTATAAAACTGCGACCATGGAGTATTTATTGAACACAAATTGTCCTGCCAATCATATCGACAATATTGATTGAAATAATGCTGCGATCTTGACGAAAACAAACACTGCAAAAATATGTCGAAACAAAACAGCAAACATTTGAGCAAAACTGCGATAATTGCGAAAACATCGAACCAATACGGCGAAATTAACAAAAAATTGACGAAAACGTACAACGTTACGGCGGGCGATAACGACGAAAAAACTCCGATAATGTCGAAAAAACAACATCAATGACGTCACATTTTTCGCAGTTTTATCGCATTTTTTTTTCGCATATGCGAAAGAGGTTTTGAAAGCTCCCTAAGACATAATGACACTATTTTGGGCCAAAATTGAAACTCACCATCCAAGATGGCCACCAAAATGGCCGCTGGAAGTTGAAAATATGACTTTTTTCACAAATATCTTATAGATCAGTTCATGCTGTTTTGAACTGGTTGAGTAATATGACTTAAATTTGTATATTAACTGATCATCGGAGCAATTAAATGTGCAATTATTGCGGTCCTATCCACGTGTGATCCCTCAAAATATATAAAAGTATACCCCCCCACAAATTTGTTCCCAGACGTAAATTCACAGTTACTTAGAATTTGTTGCAAATTCACACGACTAACATGAAAATATTAATGAATATTATCATTAATACACCTATAGCATTCACTATTATACTCTAGATTCTAGAACTCGACATCATACCATCCTGAAATCTGACAATAAAGAGCGTTAATAGCTATTTTAGTCAGATTAAAAAGAACGCTCTTTATTAACTGCATGCTCCGAAGTGTCATTACAGTCAGTTCAGTGGCATTTGATCACTCAACAGGCGAGCACGTGCTTTTACTTGTAATCGATATTCAAAGTTTTTAATCAGTATTCTGGCGCCGAGTAACAGAGTATATTTGAAAACCACTTGTGTATTCACGTTTAGTTCTTGCCTTATTGTTGATTTAGTAACTTGTTTCGTGTTTTAAGATATTCGCTGAGTGAAGTTCTTCAGTTTTGTTCCTTGAGGCTTATCTGGAACTTTTCTGGTTATGTCGCAGAGGTGCTACTTTGCAGACATTTATGAGTGCTCTGATTCGAGCGGGTATCGCTTTGTTAAGGTTTTGGCCACAAGAATTCAAAAGGTCATTACCAGTAGCGAGATATATGGTGACGGACTTCACCTTGATTTGCGCCCAAAATTTGAGGCTGACAACAATACTTCACTTGATGCTCATAGGGAGTGTATAGATAAGTACATACACCCGAAAACAGTGGCAAAAGCCAAACAAAAGTGCGGTTCCAATGTGGGACAACCTGACGATGCAGAACCTAAGAAAATGACCAGGCGTTCAGACGTCGGTAGCATCATGAAAGATTGTGTGCTAGAATGTAAAGTGGAAAAAGATAAGTAAAATCCTTCTAGGTGGAGGCCTGCATACATCTTCCGAAAAACCCAACTTACACATGGTGGTATGACTCCAAAAGAGGATATTCTCAGTAAGTGCGACGAACATGCTGACAAATGGTCCGACGAAGTCCGGGTCCGAATAAGTCGAGCCGTAAGCGACTTACACGCATCAGA
The DNA here is from genome assembly GCA_032622095.1 of Siphonodentalium dalli. Lineage (NCBI taxonomy): Eukaryota > Metazoa > Mollusca > Scaphopoda > Gadilida > Siphonodentaliidae > Siphonodentalium > Siphonodentalium dalli. The sequence continues at coordinate 102,554,739 of CP136069.1, read as the reverse complement.
CGCTCGATATCACTCTGATTGCCGTCAGTCATTCATGGGAGAACGAGCGTTACAAGCAGCCACAAAATCTGCCACAATATCCATGGCACTACCTGATATCGAACCGCCTCTTCAAGCTGTGGTAGATTTCATGAGAAGCAATAGCTCTCTTAGTTGGAGCTCTGTTGAGTTATATGAGAAGTATGTTCAAAATGGCGGAAGATTTTTGTCATTGAGACTACTTGTCTCCAAATTACCAGAGCTATTTGGCGAAGAATTTCTGCTTCTTAGTTCACCATCAATCGCGACAATAGTTGCAATGCGATCTCGAGTAGGTTCTCTCGTGAGGATTGTCAGTGATATTGATGATGATGTCCCCACAGCCATGAAAACTCTGCGAACAGCAGTTTCTAAGGAGGTCGAAGACATTGAAATCGATGGAAACAATTATGAGTCCAGGTTAGATAAAAATAAACTTTTCGAGTATACAAGTCAAACTGTCTTAGACTTTCTTGGCCGCCTGTCGCCAAAACTTGACAATACTCTCCCGACGCTGATGATAGGTAACATGATTACTTCTGCAATCAAAGGGGTGCCTACACCGTTGCAAATAAGTTTAGCAGTAATGCTTCGCGATTCCAAGGAGTTGGTCAAATCAATGCATGACTTCGGTGTCACTTGCACATACGATGAGCTGTTGCGGTTTAAAAAATCGGCAGCTGTATTGGCCTCTAAGAGTAACAATCTAACTACAGTCACCAGTTCGGAAGATGGGTTGATACAGTTCGTAGTCGATAACTTTGATGCTGATATATCTTCCCAGAATGGCAAACTCAGTACACACTCATTGGCGGTCTTGATAACACAGCCTAACACGAAAGCGGAACCTATCTCCCCAATTATACCGAGAGTTAGTAAACATGATAAGTCTAAACCCATTGATTACAATGTTGAAGCATCTACGTTTGACAGATCTAAAAAGCCCGACATTCCCGCTCAATGTATTCGAAATGACGTACCTCAGCTCAAGGTCTTGGCACGCATGGCTATTGCAGAGCGAAGGGCATTGGAAAGTGATTTTGGGTTTCTCAAAGACGTCATAAAACATGCTGACTGTCCGGAGTTTAACAGTTACAATACCAGATTATCTCGCCAGAGTGGCCAGTCACCACAACCGGCGATGAAGGCAGTATATCTACCATTGATTGTTATGCCCCCGGCTGATCGGGAAACAATTTTCACCGCCATGTTAGAAGCACTACGTCTAATTAAGTTGACTGGGCAGAAGTTCACGCTATTCACAGCTGATCAACAGCTGTATAAAGTGGAAATTTAATGTTCTTTGGTCTGATCCGGATAAATTGAAAACCATCATACCCCGGTTAGGAGGCATGCATATGCTTATGAGCTTCGTCGGTGCTGTCGGCACATTGATGGACAATACAGGGTTATCAGAAATTCTTGAGTTAGTATTCGGTGGTGTGTCTAAGATGGTGACTGGCAAGAAGTTTCCCATGAACGTACGTGCATTCCGGTTGTTGACCGAAGAGTTGCTGAGAGACATCTTAGCTCGGGAGAACGTTGTCTGTCCTGAAGATTTGAATGAGATATTAGAGGACTTGTCTGAATGCAGCAAGACTTGCAAGGCATGGGTGGACTGCTTTATAAGGCCAGTTTTTATCATGATGATGTACATTAGAGCTGAGCATGAAGGCGACTGGCCATTACACTTGGTAGCGGTGAAACAAATGTTGCCATATTTCTTTGCATCGGGTCACGTGAACTATGCTGGGTACGGCTTATACTACTTGAGAGAGATGCAAAGAGTACCATCAGAAGTTCTACAGCACTTTTTGAAAGGGTCTCATGTAATGAGGCACGTTGATGGGGTTTGGCACGGCATATGGAGCGATATGTTTATTGAAACCACATTCATGTGTTAAGTCCATGGTAAGTCACGCATTATAGGCATTACATTGAAACCAGAAACCTTGAAAGTGTGGGCTTTAAGCCTCCATAGCTGCGGCCAACTTATCAATGGTGTCGCTCAGTTGAGAGAGTCCGATGTCACGGCGCAGGCATTGCTTGAACACAAAGAGGAGATGAAGGCGCGAATTGCTGCTGATCACGCAAATCGTGAGGGTATCAGGAACAAACTCGCAACGGTCATACACCCACTGGACCCCACACAACACCCTGATGCAATAGTAAACGTAGTCAGTGGTCAGAATGCTACCAAAAATGTAGATTTGGACATGACCATATCACTTGGCCGGCAATGATTTTGGGAACTCCCGAGTGGGTTTTATGATAAGATATCAATGCCTGTTGAAACAATGGCAGTTATGAAAAAGTCAGTCAAGTTGGGTGACAACAAAACCTTTGACAGCAATCTTATTTACTCACGGGTAATGTAGTCCAAGTCTTCTTGTACTAAAACCAGCTAAGATATTGGGATGGCGATTTGCTGTTTTTAGTCCAAGCCCGCTTGTATACCATTCCTATCACACGAGTTACGCCCACGATCTGTGGCGGGAATTTGTGGTGTATTTTACTCGATTTACCTAGCAAATCAATACATGATGCTATATACATTGGAAAGGCTTACATCTTATGGTCATAATGGTGTATAATAATCTAACTTTAATGTTAAATTACACATAGAATATTCTGGTTGATTGCCACAAACATCGATTTGTTTCTCTGTTTGTTTACGTTTTAACCGAAAGCCGAAGTGGTCCGAATAAGTTCGGCATTATCCGCTGTTTGTTCTGGGAATTCTACTTTCCGTTTCTATATATAGCGCGGGTTTTCCGAAAAAAAATGGCGAAAACCGATCGCCCGAAAGTCCAGTTTTCTATGTGCTTTCAGAACAATTCCCGCACTAAAAACTTAATGACATAATGGAGGATCAGAACGGTAGTTTTGTCTGACTTGCCATGCGTGTGATGTGCATTTTGACATCTGTGTTGATAAAATAATCGGAGAACCGAATCACACAGTTACAAAATATAGTTCTTCCGTTTTAGTGGGACTTTTCAAACTTAAGGTTAAAAATTTATACAAATTTGATTTGATTTTTTGTGTGCTTAACAAGAGCAGTATATTGCCCTGTTCGCTTAGTATATATCTTAATTTCGCGGAAGTCCACCAAATATGGGTGAAATGTAGCACCATATAAGGCATATTATATCTAATGCTCGTAATTTGTGTTTACACTGTTTTAAACGTTGAGAGGGTTCTAATTCCCGTAATTTATTTAGTGTATTACATTTATATCTCCAATGTTTAATTAATCTATTTATTATTTTATTTATTGACATACATAATTACGATTACAATGGAGAATTCATCGTAATTTGCGCTGTTGTCCAAAATCTACGGAATATTTTCAACGGAAAATGCCGAACACAGTTCGCGAGGTCAACCGAGTTCGCATACTTTTAAAAAATTGTAAACATTGAGGTAAATGTCTCTTTTCGCATTAAATTACTGTTTTAAATTCACAACTGATGTGGGTTTCAGATAAAATAGCATGTCTTCTGCGGAAAATATCCGTTTATTGTCGCAATTGTGATATTTTATTTCATATAATTGTGGTTTTATTTGAGCGGGTCACTAACGCTTAAGCTCTGTCATAAGAGAGCATATAGGACGGGCTTGGACTAAAAACAGCAAATCGCCATCCCAATATCTTAGCTGGTTTTAGTACAAGAAGACTTGGACTAGGGTAATGGGACTTCAAGCTAGCTCTAGAGACGTTAGTATAAATGACATACTATCATATGAATTGTCCCCAATTCCGACAGCTCTTTTCAATGAGAACGGTGATATGCGAATATCAAAATCTAAGTCCGATCTGAAATCACAAACTGCAGTTATGATTTCATCTGTGAAGACGTCAAAGAGAAATGTGTCATCTTGCACAATAATAGATGGTTGTGCGCTACTGTGGATACCACATTGGCCTGCTCCCAGCAAATTCTGTCCCCCAACAGTAAAAGATTATGTTAAGAAATCTCAGCAACAAGTGAAGCAGAGACTCATGTCTGGAGACACCTTCCTTGTATTTGACAGGTACAAAGACTTCAGTACTAAGTGTACCGCTAGAGCGAAGAGAAGTGACGAGGCTTGTTGCAGGAAATTTACGTTGACTGCAACGTCCCCACTACCATCTCAGAAATTGGTCCTGACTGTAACTGAAATTAAAAAACAGTTGATTGACATTATTGTGAATGAATTTAGATGTGACAAACAGTTCGCTGTTGACAACACCTGGCAACATGCGTTGTTTGTAACTGGCCAAAATGCTGCTCCAATTGAAATAAACAAGGGTGTCGTTATTGACAGGCATGCCATGGCAACTGAGCATGAAGAAGCTGATAACATTATTGTACAACAAGCTCTTCAGGCTGCATCTGGCAATGTCATAGTTGTTGCAGATGACACTGATTTATACGCGTTGCTTCTGCATCACTATCTGGACCAAAATGTGTCATGCAATATCTTCATGGAATCTCCCATAAAAGGAAAATCGGTTGTTGATATCGCAGCAACTGTTGATAAGCATAGAGGTATTATCCCAGACTTGCTTGCGGCTCATGGCATCTCTGGATGCGACACAGTTGGATGCTGTTTTGGAATTGACAAAGGTCGCACGTTAAAAGTATTAAAATGCAGTGAAAACTCACTAGCCTCCGTTGGTGACGTTAATGCCCCGTGGTCTGAGGTACTCAACCAAGCTACTCAATTCATGTGTTCATGTTACGGTTGCAAAGATACAAACACCATGTCTGAAGCGCGAATTAGTGTTTGGACATCGAAGATATGGAAGAAGGTGCATTAGGAAACACGCTTTAGACCTCGTCCCCCCACAATTGGATGCTACACATTTTGGTTTTTCAAAATGAAATTTCAAAATGTTTATCACCCGTGACTCTTCCAACTGGTGTACTGGTTGCCCCCGACACGGTTTTGCGCATGGTTCGGTGTTCCTGTTCGAGTACACAGCCTTGCAAAACTAACAGGTGCGGGTGTAGATCTTCTCGATTGGCATGTACAATATTTTGTGGTTGTAATGCAACAATTGAGTGTTGTAATGAACAGACGCATTCGGGGACAGATGGCAGAGCAGCTCAGTTGAACGAAGCAGATACAGACACAACACGTAGTTCAGTATACGGTTTCAGCAATTGGGCTACTTGTTCATGTACATTTCTTCTACACCTCTGCCTGCAATTTGTAGCAATACTGCAGTACTACTTCTCTTCGGAAAACGAAAGACATCAATCTAATGCTACATATTTCAGTCAAAAGTTAGCTCCTATTTCAGTGATGTGTTAAGTATGATCTCAAACGACTTTTTCCGCCCATTTTGTCGACATTTTGGCTGCCATTTTGGATTCAATTTTTTTCGTTGGTACTTGAAATTAAAGATTGTTAGTATTCAATGTATAGAAATCATAATAGCCAATTTTTGTTCACATCAACCGCAACTTGTGAGCGATTGCAAGACACCCTAGGGCAATGTTTACTATTTTCCATATTTTGGCGGCCAAGGCTGATTTTGAGCCAAAGTAAGAATTTGGGTTCCAGTGAGTTGGAATATTAATAGGTAATGGTATGCCTCACTTAATTGCAACCTTCTGTTCATTTCTTGTTGAAATATGACTAGAATCCGAGTTGTGATTTTTTGTGAAATTTTATACCGCGTTCTGTAAAATCGAATTTTTGAGGGATCACAAGCAGGTGGGACCCCAATAATTGAATATTTAATTGATCCAATGATCAGTTAATATATAGAATACAAAATAAAGTCATATTACTCAACCAGTTCCAAACAGCATGAACTGATCTAGAAGATATTTGTGAAAATATGTCATATTTTAACTTCCGGTGGCCATTTTGGTAGCCATCTTGGACAGTGAGTTTCAATTTTGGCCCGAAATAGTGTCATTATGTCTTAGCTTCATGAAAATATATACATTTGTATACATTTTACTAGATTAGTCATGTGAATTTGCAACAAATTCCAAGTAACTGTGGGAACAAATTGGGGAGGGTATACTTTTTAGGTCGCTATAAAAAAAATTGCTCAAGGCTGACAGATGGCCAGCCGATAAAATATTGATATCGGATGCCTGAATTAACAAAATCCGTGAATTTCGGGGGTTTGGCGACCGGACTTGATCAGACGAACACTCAGGCCTGTAGTCTGTGTTAATGGATTAAATTTTTAAATCCAAGATGGCCACTGGCGGCCATGTTTTTTTGCCGAATGACCACAAAATCACTCGTTCCCATCTACATGTTATTGTCAACAGCCATGACAAATGTCATAATGATCCGACCAAATGTACGACATGTAGCCCATGCCAAAGGATTTAGTCATGCAAAGAGTAAATCCAAGATGGCTGCTGGTGGCCATGTTTTTTGGACGAATGACCCCAAAATGACTCGTTCCCATCTACATCTCAATATTAACATAATTGACAAATTTCATGATGATCAGATAAACAGTATGGCCTGTAGCCTGTGCTAATGGATTGAATTTTGAAATCCAAGATGGCCACTGACAGCCATATTTTTTTGCCGAATGACCCCAAAATGACTCGTTCCCATCTACATGTCAATGTCAACAGCCATGACAAATTTCATAATGATCCGACAAAAGGTACGACCTGTAGCCCGTGCCAAGGGATTTAGTCATGCAAAGAGTAAAATCCAAGAAGGCTGCTGGCGGCAATGTTTTTTGGCAGCATGACCCGAAAATGACACGTTCCCATCTACATGTCATTGTTAACATCCGTGACAAATTTCATGATGATCTGACTAAAGGTAGGACCTGAAGCCCGTGTCAAAGGATTTAGTCATGCAAAGAGTAAAATCCAAGATGGCTGCTTGGTGGCCATGTTTTTTGGCCGAATGACCCCAAAATGACTGCTTCCCATCTACGACCAAAGGTACGATCTGTATAAAACTGTTGACAAATCACACACGCACATGCACACAAACACGGACGACGGATACCAAGCCATGGCAATAGCTCAAACTTTACAAAGTAAAGTTGAGCTAAAAAGCAAATGCCATTATAACATCCACCAGAGTCACCACAACAAATTTGGTTGAAATCGGTCTACAGGGGTCTGGGAGAAAAATCGCGAACAGACAGATTCTACTCTTTTATATACATAGCTACACCGGAGAACATACATTCTGTTCGCCTTTAATTGTGAAAATTATGATAAGTGTCATCCAAAATGAAAATATGTCTTATAACCATGGATAAATTTCCAACATCATGGCACAAATAGAAATTTCAGTACATTTGACAACAAAAATGTTATTTGAATATAGCCAATTTAACACTGAATGGATATCCAAATTAGGGTGAAGAAAGATGGCATCAGAATTTGTATGCAGCCAAAAACTGGCTCAGTTGCTGATTGGTCGAAAATATCTGCTAATAATTATTTGATTGACAGCTGTGGAAAGGTCCATTGTCTTAAATACCTGTTGGCTAACGTAATTTTAATAATACCTTCATACCTGGCGACATTGGCTATATGACGTTGTCTAACTACATGTGCTATTGGGAAAAGAGTTAATTGAGCAAGGAGTTAAAATCTAAATTATTTATTTATATAAATGTTTTAAACTGACACCGGCCATGACCGGGTAACCCAATTTGAACAAATTTGAATCCCAGTCACACAAGGAAACTCCATACCAAATATAACCTAAATTGGCCTGATGTATGTAATACAACAACCGTACACGTATGTAGGTGCAAGTGTGACAAACAATCAGAAAGCTCCTCTCCCACAACTGACTTCAGTGCCTATTAATGGTCACATATTCCACTCATGGTAAAGACAACTTATTCCTGCTGTTAGGACGTACCTTTCCACCTGTGACTGAAAAGTTTGCAAATATGCAATATTTTTCGTTCTTGTGTGATGAATATGTCTTCAAACACTGTAAGGAAAAATACCAAATACAATAAAACACAAATGTTTTTGCTGGTAAAAGATCATAGTTAGGGAGCCCGCATATGTTCCATTTACACTTTTGCGTACAAAAGGTTTGACCCCCTAAAGTTGGTACCAATTATGGAACATTCTGAAAAACCGATTTCTTAAGTTGCGCATTCCTGGGGTTTAGGGGCCGCTGAACCCCAAAAAGTGCCAAAAATCACTTCTATTTACACTTCCGCGTACATCGATGAATTTTGGTTTGATGATACTCCTATAAAGTGTACTGATAAAGAAAACACAACTTAAGAAAGGGATTTTCCTGGGGTTTTCACATAAGAAAGGGGGTCCCATGCTGAACCCCAAAACGTGATTTTTCACTTTTTTTTACTCTTTCGCGTACATCCATAATTTTTGGTCTCAAAGTACTTTCATATATACTAATTATAAAAACACAACTTAAGAAGCAACTTTTCCTGGGGTTTTAAGATAAGAAGGGGGTCATCGGGTCACCCCCAAAACGTAAAAAATCACTTTTATTTACATGAATGCATTCGTCCAACGTGTGTGTATGTGCGTACACCCCTGGAACGTTGCACTATTACAACAAATACATCCCTAAATCGATACGATCAACTTAAGAAATATATATTCATGTCGTTTTCTGATAAGAACGAGACCTGTTACCCACCCCCCCCAACCCGATCCATTTTCTAGAACTATAAGTGAGCCAGTTTTATGAAAATTATAGCGGAAAATCTAGTAAAATGTATACAAATGTATATATTTTCGTGAAGCTAAGACATAATGACACTTTTTTGGGCCAAAATTGAAACTCACCATCCAAGATGGCCACCAAAATGGCCGCCGGAAGTTGAAAATATGACATTTGTTCACAAATATCTTCTAGATCAATTCATGCTGTTTGGAACTGGTTGAGTAATGCAACTTTATTTTGTGTTTTGTATATTAACTGATCATTGGAGCAATTAAATATGCAATTATTGGGGTCCTAACCCCTTCCGATCCCTCAAATATTCGATTGTACAGAATGCGGTATAAAATTTCACAAAAAATTACAATTGGGATTCTATTCATATTTCAACATGAAATGAACAGAACTTTGTAATGTAAGTGAGGCATATCATTATCTATGAATATTCCAAATCACTGGAACCAAAAGTCTTACTTTGGCTCAAAATGGCTGCCAATATGGCCGCCAAATATGGAAAATGGTAAATATTACACCAGCATGTCTTGCAATCGCTTACAAGTTGTGTTGATGTATAAAATGGGCTATTCTGCATTCTATACATTGAATACTAACATGTCTGATGCACCATGGTTAATTGTTACTATCTTCACCACTGACATCGTCAAAAATATTGGACTTTTCTCTAAAAAGCTTGACATAAATATTGGCAAAAATTCAGTTTTCAGGTTTGGACCATTTTTTCTGGTAAAATATAACTATCTTTGGATTGAAAGGTGTTTATTGTTTTGGTCTATCTTAAATGTGTCACACTACAGTGTTTATAGATCAAGATGGCTTCCAAAATGTAAAATTCTAATTTTTTACATATATCCCGAACATTCTCTGCATTATCCGAAAATGTAGCAAATTGTGACTCAGTTGGTTATTATACATGTTAGTTAATTAACTGACAACTACATGTTCTATTCCCAGTTGTCCCATTTCCGTATGGGGCATGACAAATTCATTTTAAAGTTTGTAATTTTGCCGAGAACCTCTTTTGTGATTTTGGCCATATTTATTGAAAGGAAATGGGCAGAACTTTGAGACAGACCATAATCTTTGGCTATTATGTTCATTATGATAAAAAAAATGTCAACAGGATACAGTGTGGATGCCAAGATCATAGCCAGCGAGTTACTCTGTGATCATATGTGAGGTGAATAGGTATACAGGGAGTTATTGTATGTCATGACTGATGTGAGTAGGTATATACTGAGTGACTATATGGTTATGAGTGGGTTGTCCATGGTAAGATGCATCTAGGTATACAGGGAGAGGTCATGGTCAGGTGTGAGGTGAATCGGTATGCATGGAGTGACTGTATGGTGTATGATTGTGTATATCCAGTACGGGTGCACCCGGTGTGTCTGTATGGTCATTTGTGTGGTGTATGGATATAGCTACATGGTCATCTATGTGTTGATTATGTATATATGGAGTGACTGTAAGGTCATGGGTGGGATGTACATGCGTTGTATGTATGATCATGGATGGGGTGTGTGGATAAATAGGTAGTGATTTTATGGTTACGGGTAATGTGTATAGGTATACATGGAATGACTGTACGGTCATGATTGAATATGAATACCTGGAGTTTATCGAGTGGAGTGGACATTATCGAGCGTGTAGGTACATAGAGAGTGTCCTTGTGGTATCGGGTGGGATGTATATTTATATATCTCGTGGATGTATTATCATTGGTGGGTGTATACGGCGTAGCTGTATTATCATGGATGGCGTGTATGATTATACAGTGAATTGCTGAATCGTCATGTGTGAGGTGTATACGCAAGTATGGATTGTTTGAGTGGTCGTATGTGCGGGTTGTTTGTATATATGGAAGGGCTGAATGGCCATTAGTGAGGTTTACATGTATACCTGGAGTGAATTTATGGTCTAGGGTGGGCTGCATATGTATATCGAGTGGTTATATGACTATGAGTGTCGAATAGGTATACAGGTAGTGACCGTGTGGTTAATGGTGAAATGATTACATGTAGGTATACATGTAGTGACTGTATGATCATAAATGTAATGAACATATATACAGGGGGTGACAGGCGTATGAGTATACATGTACCTGGTGTTCCTGTTTGGTGACTCGTGTCGGTATCGTCATGTGTAGGTTATACCAGTACACACACGTGTTGCTTTATTGTCATGGGCGAGGGATATGTGTATATAGCGAGTGGCTATATGGCCATGGATGAGGTGCATATGCATACATGGAGTGACTATTAGTATATCTTGAGTGGCTATTCGGCTATGGTGTGACACATAGGGATACAGGGATTGACATGGCCAATGTTGAAGTGAATATGTATACAAGGATTGACCATGATCGTGTATGAATATTTTGAATAGATACACACGGGTGACTATATGGCCATAGGTCAGGTGAAGGAGTATACCAGGTAACATGGGTAAGGGTATGTGTATGGAGCGAGTGGCTATATGGCCATTGGTGATGTGCATATGTATACCGGAGTGACTTTATGGTCATTGTTGTGGTGTTGATGTATATATTGATTGTATATTTGACCATGCGTTTGGAGAATATGTATACAGGGATGATGACCTTATGGACAATGGTGAGATGAATGGGTATACAAGGAGTGACTATATGGTTATGGGTCATGTTTAGGAGTATAGCCGGTGTGCCTGCATTGTGACGCGTGACTGTATGGTCATCCGTGGTCATGGGTCAGGTGTACATGTATACAGTAGGTCACTATATTGTTATGTCTGTGGTGTTTATGTATATATGTAATGACTGTGTGATAATGGGTGGCTATCGCTTTCCACGATATGACATGACATCTCTATTGATTAACATATCCTTGAGTTATTGTGGAAAGCGATAGCCGCCCAAGGTACACATGTACAACCCACCCATTACCCAGTCACTACATATGTACATAAACACCACACAAATGACAACACAGTCACCCACTTTATACACGTACATGTACTAGTACACCTGAGCATACAGCCATACTTGGTTATACCCGTACGTACCACAAATGACGATACAGCCACGAGTCACCATGCATGAACACCAGGTATACACCTACACCCGACACATGACCATATAGTCACTCTATGTATACATATTCACGATCATACAGTCACTCATTGTATACATATTCACCTCACCATGGACCATACAGCCACTACATGCATACATATTCGCCATACACATGCCCATAGAGTCAATCCAGGTATACATATGCACATCACCAATGGTGATATCCCTTCCAGATATACCAATATCCGCACATACGACCACTCATAAGTTCCATACTTGACATACTCATACACGCCATCCATGATAATAAATCTACTCCCCATATACCACCAATGATAACACATCCACAACATATATAAATATACGTCCCACCGTTACCAACAGGGCACTCCCTTTATATCCACACATCATTCATGACCATACAATAACTCCGTGTATACCTATTATCCTCATCTATGATCATAGAGTATTAAACTCCCTGGCTGCCATCTTGGTTTCCACCCTGTATCCAGTTGATAATTTGTTATCATAATGGGCCAGAATACTCACATATCATGGTTCATCTCAGTTCCGTCTCAAAGTTCTGCCCATTCCCTTTCAATAATATGGCCAGAATCACAAAAGAGGTTCTCCGCAAAATTCGATGCTGCAAACTTTAAAATGAATTTGTCATGCCCCATACTGAACTGGGACAAACATAATAGATCGTAGTCGTCAGTTAATTACATTGTAACTAACACGTACAGTAACCAAGTGAGTCATAATTTGCCACCCTTTTCGGATAATGCAGAGAATAATGTTCGGGATATGTTAACTTTTAAGTTTTTACAAATTTGGTTGCCATTTTGGAAGCCATCTTGAGCAATTTAGTCTATAAACACCGTAGTGTGACACATTTAAGATAGACCAAAACAATAAACACCTTTCAATACATAGATAGTTACATTTTACTTGAACAAATGGTCGAACCCTGAAAAGTGAATTTTTGCCGATATTTATGTAAAGTTTGTGAGAGAAAAATCCAATATTTCTGGTGATGTCAGTGGTGACAATAGTAAAAATGATCCATGGTGCATCAGACATGTTAGTATGCAATGTATAGAAAACAGATTAGCAAATTGTGTACACCAACCACAACTTGTAAGCGATTGCAGGACACCCTGGGGCAATAGTTACCATTTTCCATATTTTGGCGGCCATTTTCGCAGCCATTTTGAGCCAAAGTAAGATTTATGGTTCCTGAGATTTGGAATATGCATAGGTAATGATATGCCTCACTTACATTACAATGTTCTTTTCATTTCTTGTTGAAATATGACTAGAATCCCAATTGTGATTTTTTTTTTATTTTGAACTGCGTTCTGTACAATCAAATTTTTGAGGGATCGGAAGGGGTTAGGACCCCAATAATTGCATATTTAATTGCTCCAATGATCATTTAATATACAAAACACAAAATAAAGTTGCATTACTCAACCAGTTCCAAACAGCATGAACTGATCTAGAAGATATTTGTGAACAAATGTCATTTTCTACTTCCGGCGGCCATTTTGGCAGCCATTTTGGATGGTGAGTTTCAATTTTGGCCCAAAAAAGTGTCATTATGTCTTAGCCTTACGAAAATATATACATTTGTATACATTTTACTAGATTTTCCCGCTATAATTTTCATAAAACTGGCTCACTTATAGTTCTAGAAAATGGATCGGGTTGTGGGGGGGGGGGGGGGGGGGGGGGGGGTAACAAGTCTCGTTCTTATCAGAAAATGACATGAATATATATTTCTTAAGTTGATCGTATCGATTTAGGGATGTATTGGTTGTAACAGTGCAACGTTCCAGGGGTGTACACACGTTGGACGAATGCATTCATGTAAATAAAAGTGATTTTTTACGTTTTGAGGGGTGACCCGATGACCCCCTTCTTATCTTAAAACCCCAGGAAAAGTTGCTTCTTAAGTTGTGTTTTTATAATTAGTATATATGAAAGTACTTTGAGACCAAAAATTATGGATGTACGCGAAAGTATAAAAAAAAGTGAAAAATCACGTTTTGGGGTTCAGCATGGGACCCCCTTTCTTATCTGAAAACCCCAGGAAAATCCCTTTCTTAAGTTGTGTTTTCTTAATCAGTACACTTAGGAGTATCATCAAACCAAAATTCATCGATGTACGCGGAAGTGTAAATAGAAGTGATTTTTGGCACTTTTTGGGGTTCAGCGGCCCAAACCCCAGGAATGCGCAACTTAAGAAATCGGTTTTTCAGAATGTTCCATTATTGGTACCAACTTTAGGGGGTCAAACCTTTTGTACGCAAAAGTGTAAATGGAACATATGCGGGCTCCCTAACTATCAGTGCATATATATGTAGCACTGCTATTCTATAATTTAATATATCCTATTTACTATCAGCATGAGAAAATAAAAGATTCTATTCCTCTCAAATGATTGTATTTTCTAAATGGCAAAACATACTGAACTTAAAACTTGATATCAAGGCTTTATATTTAATTACCCCCCCCCCCCCCCCCCCCCACCTTCCATGGATTTGGCAACTGATTAATATTAATACAAATACGAAAGGAGAGATTAAAGGCATACATTATATCCGAGCAAAAGAAGAAAATACGATTCCAATGTATATTATTAACTGAAAGGGATCTTTTTACTGAATGGGATTATCAAGATTGTGCATAAGAATACAACTATTATTAAAGCATTAACGGAAAGCCCTCCAAATTCTGAACACAATGACCAGTTTCCATAAATATCACGTAATAAATAAGCCGAAAAATAAATAAATTATACCTCCGATTCTGAGCTGGAGTTTATTGTGTCTGCCAATATTAAATAATCGAGGCTGGTGATGTTAAAAGCATGAGTGGGCAGCCCACATGCATAATAAAATTGTGGCGGCAAGTCAATAATCAACTTAAAGTATTTATTCGGTCTAGAAACTACAAAACGCAATCGGAAAGCCCTCCCTGTTGTGATTAAAATGATCCAAGTCCCATTCGGATCGCATAATAAATAACCCGTAAAATAAATAAATAATACCACCACCGGTATTTGGAGATTTCTGTGACTAAACTATGAGTGACGTACTTGTGGGGAGCAAATTAAAAACACAGATTCGGAGCCGAAGTTTATTATGCTGACTACGATGACGTAATCGTAAGTCAGCCGATACTAAAATGCGGAGTCGTATGTGCGCATGTGGTGTATAGATTACGTTACGCTTTGGCCTTTTATCTGGAATAGAAGACAATAACTATGTGAATAAAGTAATTAATAGCGCCTAGAATGGTTGTTGTTTTTGTAGCCATTAATAACATGCTGGCACGTGTCTGCTTTGGTGAATAGATGGCAGTAATTAGTGCTTTGATTGTCTCTCGTATTCACTCAGTGATTTGTAATCACTCAGCGACTATTCATCAGTGTCAGTCGCGAACTTGATTGCACTCTAAAATGCCACAAAGTGAATAGAAAGAACATTATCTCTCTGGTCATACATATATAAGAAGCTATCAAATTAATATAAACACTGGGCTGAATAATGTTAACTCTATTTAGGTGCTTTTGTTTTGTGTTTGTTTGTTGTTTTACTTTCGATATAAATATCCCGAGTATCTGTCATCCCCACATATTCCAAGATGCCTAGTAGATGTAGTGTGTTCAGTTGTGGGCGGGCTAGTGATCCATTATTTAGTACCTCCAAAAAGACAACACAGTGCGTAATTTAGAACGCTCTTTATTGTCTACCGCTTTTGGGAGACGGAAGCATGGACGCTCTTTATATTTTATTGTCACAATACCACATACAAAATCACCCATGACATATCGAAATAGAGCACGTTCATCATTGAGAACGCTCTTTATTGTCTACACCGTGACGAAAACATGGACGCTCTTTATTAGAGGCAATCATTGGATTTTTTCTATGCTAACAAATTCAAAAAAATCCTCTCTAGAAAGTCAATATGTGCCATCAAAACGTAAAATAAAACGAACAACAAACACAAACTGAAAAACAATGCCAGGCTAGCCTTCAATTAAAAAAAATGTCGTTATGCCAAACTGCAGCCTAACTAATAATTATTGTAGTTTCAAGTTTCAACAGTCTGTTGTGTATTCGAGTGAATTATTTTGTTTACTCACTTATCGATCCTGACTTGAAGGATTTTAGCAAGCTGTTCACAGTCGTGCACTTCTCCACACAAAATGTTTCGTGTGAAGAAACAGACAGGAACATTATTATGACGAATATAAGCCATCATGATACATGTACTAGTACAATAACCACCACCTTTTTAATCACACCCCATTTGTATTTAATTGTATGCATATAGCGCACAACGGGATGACACTAGTGTGTAAACCATACAACGAAGAATGAAGTACCGGTATATGGCGTAACTTGTATTCTTTCAGAAACAGTTAAATTAGTTTTGCACGAAATTCCGCTCGCTCATTGCATTTCTGCATAAATTAATCTCATTTCAAACAATTTTATCGCCTCAAAGTGCATTTTAGCCATCATTATTCGTTATATAATCCAACATTCTAGCAAATCCAGTTCATAATTCAGTACATTCAAACAGTTTTATTCCGTAATCGCTATTTATCGTAAAGGCTTAGGTAACCGTAATTAACCAGCGTAATTTATCAACTCGTTACGCGATTGGCGGAATTATTTCAAGCTCCACCCACCGCTGTCATCGGCAAGCGTCGATGCAGATGATCGGTCATGTGACCGCGTTGTGGTCATGTGATCGCACTCACGTGACTGACTTCGGATATTTCCGCGATTTTTTAAATATCATAATAATAAAAATACTATCTGCTCGATTTTGAATTTTCTTGGAGAAATGGGTCTGTTAGACATATATTATTAGTATTATGACAATAAAATTTTTTTTTGACAGACTAATTCCTTTAAGGTCATGTAAGTGATGTAAATTAGGCCTTGTTAAGGTTTGTAGATAGTATTAAATGTATACATTACCATTGTGAATAAAGTAATGAGTTTTCAATTGAAGCTTTTAAAAAATTTATATCTATATTTGTGAATGTCTGTGTTCTATAGAAATTGACAGGGGACCATCTAGATGTCTTCAATGGGGTCTAACAGGGGTAACTTTTTACAAGGAACATAATGGTCCAGGGTTAAAGTTTCTAAAGTGACACTGTTGAGTAATAGTGTGGTCGTTGAAGCAGAATTTGGGGATCAACCCCGGAATAAATTGGATACAAGCTGATTTTGGTGTTATTCGACGCGGAAAAGTCTCAGGAACAACATATCCAAAATCGGCAAAAATCCGCTGTGGGGAAACTTTGTTATCTAAGATGGCGTCCAACATGGTTGTCTATACTACATCAGTTCTCGAAACAAGTCATTATACGATAGCAAATTTGACTTTTGAGACAATGCAAATTTTTTGAGATTGGGTGGGATACGAACCCCGGCCCGACGGCGAGCACGCCTTGCGACTCAAAGTGCGGCATCAATACCACACGGCCACCAAAGCAACCCCAAAAAAGGAAGCTCGAATGGCCGCTGTATTCTGTCGTCGCACTTAGGACACTATATTCACATTTTAAGGTCTCTATATATATATATGTATATAGGAGGTACGGCACAGCAGCAATGTTATATATTTTATGCCTCCGAAACATGGCGAGCATTGCTCTTAGAACATGCTTGGGACTACACAACACACCAGGCGCCTATTTTTAGAAGCAAATTTGATTTTTGAGACAATGCAAATTTTTTGAGATTAGGTGGGATACGAACCCCGGCCCGATGGCGAGCGCGCCTTGCGACTCAAAGTCCGACGTCAATACCACACGGCCACCGAAGCAACCCCAAAAAAGGAAGCTCGAATGGCCGCTGTATTCGGATGTCGCACTTAGGACACTATATTCACATTTTAAGGTCTCTATATATGTATATAGGAGGTACGGCACAGCAGCAATGTTATATATTTTATGCCTCCGAAACATGGCGAGCATTGCTCTTAGAACATGCTTGGGACTACACAACACACCAGGCGCCTATTTTTAGAAGCAAATTTGATTTTTGAGACAATGCAATTTTTTTGAGATAGTCTCAAAAATCAAATTTGCTTCTAAAAATAGGCACCTGGTGTGTTGTGTAGTCCCAAGCATGTTCTAAGAGCAATGCTCGCCATGTTTCGGAGGCATAAAATATATAACATTGCTGCTGTGCCGTACCTCCTATATACATTATACAATATATTGTGGCATCGGAATTACGCCGCTATACCAGTTTGTGTTAAATTATAGTACGGAAGCGAATATATAGAGTGACACGCACAGAAAATCTTACAATCGTGGCCATGAAATGGCTGTCAAAATGGCCACAACTGCAAGCAATACAACAAAGAAAGCAACATATTGGATAACCACATAGGAGTGAAAATATGTATTGATAATATACAAGTCGGTTGTTGAATATCTTTAAAGGTACACACATCATTAAACAGATCCATCTGAAGGATTTATCGGCCACTGCACCGCAAGGCAAACCCCAATGATTTGCGTCTTTAAAGTTTGGGTGTTCTGCTTATCCAACATCCAAGTGTCGGGCCAAAAATAATAATATCGGACATGCAACACACGAACTAATGTTTCGCCTCACAGTTCATGGTAGTTTAAGGGACCGTAGCGAAATACAAAAACCGATACCGACCGATAACCGATGTACATCGGTTAAATCATCGGTCGACCGATGCGACCGACGTGAAAAACGACCGATGGTTCGACCGATGGTGTACATCATTTGACCGATGGCGTACATCGGTCGACCGATGGCGACGTTCAAAATAACCGATGGTTGACCGATGGACTTAAATTACGACGCCATAACGTCATGTTTGTAAGCCAGTGCTATGACTATCGCATCCAGATAAACGTACAGGTAATAATCCGTCACCAGCTACCAGCATTCGAATGCATGTGTCCACGAAGGAAACGGAGCAACTAGACGGGAGATAACTCGCCCCGACAGTGATTTTGTGTTTGGGACGACTTGTCTCATGTGGACGGTCATATAATAATTCTTGGTTGGGATTTGTATGGGTTATTTTATTCGTATTTATAAAAAAAATCATATTGAATTCTATCTTGACTTTCATTATCACTTCAATTAATCCTTGTGTGGGGGAATACAAGGACTTCCTTGATGAGATGGCGCACGTGCATGGAAAAATGTATTGTAAACACAATCATATACTGTCCGCTAAATACAGTGTTCTTATGACAAAACATTGTATAAACACAATTAATTGTCCTCTAAATTAGTCTTAAAGTGATTTGAAACACTCCTATAGGGTGATAAAAATAGAAATGAGAATAATCTAGCTCAAAGTAGTAATTTTTACAAATGTATCCAAATTGACAACAAAAGCCGTCATTCTTATCTATTAATTAAATAGTGACACTCGATAGTGAAATAAATTTATCTCAGATAGAATTAAACTGTTGTCTCCCGAACGTCAAGTACACTGCGGCCGAACGGCATGTACACCGGGGATAGATTTCTGGTTTGTATCGTCTTTTTTTCAAGTTTAAAACAAGTATTTTATAGTAGAAATATACGAAGGTTAGTATTTTTAATTAAAGGAAATTTAAATTCGTACATAACATCGGCTTTGTGGTCATTATGACGAATCACATTTATATTTAACCCCACTGTTTCAACGATCTAACAATTTTAATGGGACTTTGTTGTTAAACATAAAAATACCGATGCATCGTTCCCGCGCGCATGCCATCACGTCGACATAAACCTGTCAATAATCCCGGATTATTTAGTGAGATTTTATTCTCTGCTTTAATTGGTTGGCTGTGGGAGGAGCTTACCGATATTTTGTTCTAATGTGGTATACTTTGACACCATAGCCGAGAATTAGTAAATTAAATTATTCCCATGTTTTATTCGAGTGGCTATTATATGGACAAATGAGCATATTAAATACAACTGTAATATTCTCAATCCATATGTGGCATATCCATTGCCCAGTGAAAATTAACTACGAGCGCCCGAAACTGGAAATGTGCGATATTTTACGACGTCAGCAATTTATATGATCTTCGATTTTGAAGACCCCACTTCCCCCCCTCCCCCCATGCATACCGAAAGATATTCGGCATTACTCGGTTTGACGTCTGGGTGTATGATTTAAACATATTTTATTATCCCTCAATCAATAAAGAAAATACAAATAAAGAAAATACAGTTGGTGAATAAGGATGAGAGGCGATAAAGGGATCGGAGCACAAGTTACAGAACTTAAAGAAGCTCCTATCCCTTATATGAACGGAGAATACTGATTCATCACATTTTGGGCTCAAGATGAGTTGTGTAGACATAATGGTCAAAAAGCTGAAGAAATTTCATTATCATTATTATGTTTTTTTTTTTATATGTATGTAGCACAATTCTAATCATCCATATCCGATCTATTGCAAATCCACATAAACAAACCATGTGGACGCTTTATTCAATTGTTGTATAAACCATGCATCATTTTATTTTGTTATATATATCCATAAAGTATTGTTTACGTATATTGCCACAAAAAGTGAGTAAAACCCTTGAATGGGAATTGTTAATCTCCGTTATTTTTGCGCACGTCTGTATATCTCAAACGCCAGGTGCACCAGGCTGAATACACCCAGACGTCGACTGTGTTGCAATCGACATTATTTGCTACATCTTAACTCTTGTTTGAGTGAACATGATTACATGTCACTTTCTCCTTGATTTTCCCTTTGAAGTTTCATCAAAGGTCCACTTGCATGCTGCCGCGGCTTTGTCTTACGGTAACTATACGGCATTGAACGTATTTGAAATATTTAGGTTCATAAAATCTTTCGCGGCCGAAAAATACCTCATCACGCAGAAACGCTCTTTATTTTTCATTCAATGACAGTGAATCGTCAGCAAAGATCAATGCAATCGTTTTCAATACACTAGGCCCTACTACAGTGTGTCATTTGACAACTGTCCAAAAGTTTTCATAAAACTTCACAATTGAGTCTATTAAGTTGCCGTGATTGCGCGAAAATCTATATAGGTTAATATTCTTCCGTAAGAAATATTACACTTCGCAAACGGGAAGTCATGAGGCGATCAAGTATGACGCATTCATTTATAAACACAATTCTTCGATTATTTTATGGTATATATGGGTAAATATCTAATTACTGATCGAGACCTATAGTGCGCGGGCCCAGGGATTTTTGCCTATTTTGGGAATGGGTCAGGGTCTGTTCTTTACAGACCAAAATTGCACTTAAACACAGGTAGGCTAACCCAAAGATGGAGTAAAATTCCAGCCCATTGAGGTCTATTTCTCAGCCTCAGGTAAGTTGAAAATTCACAGACACAACGGAAGGATTCAAGCCGTCCACCAAACTTCGAAGGAAAAACGGTAATGAAACACCCAAGGATGGATACACTAAGGATGGATAGGTATCTAGTTGTAATTCAATAAATCAAATAAAATAGTTAATACCAAATCAATGTTTCCGTGTTATCATTCCAATATTGAGGTACCGGTACGATACTACTCTCCGGCTCCAAATAAACGTGCTGACCAGCTGGCAGAGCCAAATGCAGGGGAGAATTCCCAGCAAATGTTTATAAAATAACAGTGAGGACGTGAAGTTTTTATATTTTATACATAACTCGGCAAGCTTTTTCTTCTCCGCAAGATTATATATATTTATTTTTTTTGACAAAAAGTGTCTGCCATGTTCTCGCAGCGAAACAACATTTTTTCTTACAGAAATTCCCTAAAGACAGTGCGTAATGAGGCCCCGATGTTTGAGTTTTTACATATTAAAAACATATCAAATTAAATGCTCCTTATTGAAATTTGAGCACATATTAAATATTGGATAATTAACTAAGAACGCTCTTTATATCTGTTTCTCAGAAAATTGAGACTTACCTCGTCATCAGTGGTGACACACCCCTTGCATGTGAGAGCTCGTCACTGCGAACACTCCCATCTGATTGACGATTTGTTTACTTTCTTTTTGGTATAAGCATGACCTTCGAAACATAATTTGTCACCACCATGATTGTTCTTAATCAGTTCCATGATTGAAGATATGATTCCATGATAACTTTGCTAAGGTTATATAGCTGTCTATAATATAGAGTTCACTCACTAGAATTCATACTGTGATCATAATTGTCACAACATTGTTTCAACTGCGTTGATGTCCCAAACTATCGTCAAAACACTCTTTCATGTTTGTCAGAACACGCTTTCGTGTCTGTCAAAACATTACATCGGCTGAGTTGACATCGCTTGAGATGGCGTCACTGACCAGGCTTCACTGATCAGTCAAAACATTCTTTGATGTCTGCATTTTATTAGCAGGGTGGGGAAATTTCCGGTGGGTAAATGTCCAGGTGGGGCGCTTCCCAACTATAAAGTAACATTTTATTACACTTTCAATGATCCATATATTTTATAAAACCTCTAAAATAAAATTGTCGGATTATGGCATTATTGAGTGTTTGATTGAGATAATTAAAACGAAAATATCTTGTGCCTAAAAGGAACCCCACACTTGCACAGTAAAAGATGTGTATTCCGGTAAGCACGCGAACATGACTGATTCGTCGGCAAAGATCAATGCAATCGTTTTCAATGCAGTAGGCCCTATTATGCAAAGCTGGTCATTTGACAACTGTCCGAAAGTTTTCATAAAACTTCACAATTGAGTCTATTAAGTTGCCGTCATTTGAATGCGGGGAAATTTATATAGGTCAATAATTTTCCGTAAAGAAATATTACCCTTCACGAACGGGAAGTCAGGTAGCGATTATACAAATAAACTGATAAAGTATGACGCATTCATTTATAAACACAATTAAATTCTTTCTCGGTATGGGTAAATACATGTCTAATTACGGATTGAGACCTAGGCCTATCGGACTAGGCTATGATAGTAAAGTGATTTCTCTCAAACAATATTTTGCGTGTATAACTATAGATAAACTACAGTGCATGGATAAATATGTATATTATGCACAGCGCGATAGTCATTCGAATTGACTTTATAAGCATAGATTTCAAGGTTATATGCACGAGTATCGCTTCCATCGGTCATTCTATCGGTTCCATCGGTTATTCATCTGTTCCATCGGTTATTCATCGGCGACTGATACGACGACGTTACAGCGACGTCGCCAAAACACGACTGACACCTGTGTTTTTGCGACGTTGCTGTAACGTCACTGTAACGTCGTCGTATCAGTCGCCGATGAATAACCGATGGAACCGACCGATGGAAGCGATAGAATGATCGATGGAACAGATAGAATGACCGATGGAACCGATAGAATGACCGATGAATTTATTACCATCGGTCATCGGTCGGTATCGGTTATCGGTCGGTATCGTTTTTGCATTTCGCGACGGTCCCTAATTCGGCATGATGATTAATTATTGAATGTAACACCGAAATTTAAGTGCACACTCTAGCGGTCTAAATGTTAGTTATATTTCCGGAATTGTCAGCACTCCCGGTGATATTAAACAATACATATTTGTAGCAATGCTTATTATACTGTAAAGAAACACTCATATCTTCAATAGATTAGTACCGCGTCTCACCAAATCAAAGAGACGATACAACACACATTGTATGTAAGACTAATTTTCATGCTGCTAACAAACCGTGTTCTTAGTAGACAATTTTGTTCAAATTACTTCAATCACAACTTTACAACTGGAATATGCAGATACGCAATGCACACTATTAGTTTTCAGTATATTTTTGTTTGAAAATATCTTATAATTACCACCCTCATAATCATGCTAAATATCGAGTGATCACCGTTTAAGATGTTATTTCAACGTTGAACATTCATGCAATAGTATTCATTGTGGTTCTGTGTGCAGCAGCTATGTGTAACATTCGGGAGAAGGAGTAAACGTGGTGATGCGGTTGAAGAAAACGTAGTAAGTTTTGCGTAGATGTGGCCTTGGTGAATTCAACCAAATATAATTTCCAGGTATAAACACAGTCTTTGTCACAGAGTATATATGTAGGCAATTTTGGTCAAGTTTAGAATTTATTGAAGATAGTCTATATATGTTACTCCTTCGTGTTTTATTAAATTTAGTTCATGGTATATACCACCATGCATTCTTGTGATAAAAGCGAAATATTCGTGTTCTATCACTTGATCTGAGGCTATATGAACTATGACTACTATTTTGAGAACGGACAATAGAATATACGCATTTTACCCAGTACTATATGAATATCTTTCATACCGTTTTATATCAGTTAATTTTTAAAGGTTTCATGCTGTAGATATCAAAATAAATGATGATCGGTCACATTCGTGAGACTGCTCGGAGTACACATTTTTCTGCTTCTAGAAAAAGGTCACATAGCCAATACATCTCTACTAAATCCCATTTAGCTGTTTAATTACACATATATCACACGATTCAAGATAAGCAGTACAGAAAAAACTGCGTTATGTTTCCGTTTCTGAGCGTACAAAAGTCAAGATTTAATTAACCGTTTCATAAGACCCTGGTTTCGCTTGCTCTCTCGTGAGATACATTAGAGATAATTTGTACATCTCTAATCAAAAGTTTCTCTTATACTCTGCAATCATTCTTCCTCGCATAATTCGGGAGTTTGTTCACTCGTATAGGACTAGCTCTTCAATTTTGTCCATTTTGGCGGCCATTTACATTCTACAGATATGGTATTGAAGTTTTTATCACCAAAATTACAAAACACTCGATAGAGCACCAGGATCAACAAAATCAGCCGAGCACCATTTCTCAAGGATATACGACAAAGCATTGTTTGTATATATTTCAATTTATTACGAATTTGGCATTAATTGGAGCACCTACCGCAGAAATTCAGTATTTTGCGATAACAACAGACATTATGGACGCCATCTTGGATCCTGAATTTTCCCATGAGCGGATTTTTGCTGATTTTGGATATGTTGTTCCTGGTGTTTTTCCGCGTCGAAACACAAAAATCAGCTTGTATCCAATTTCTTCCGGGTTCAACTCTCCAACGACCACACTATAATGGGGTAAGGGGCAGAAATAGCGGGAGGGGATATAACAATCTATCACATCTTTTTTGACAGCGATTTCCACCAAACTAATACAAAATCATAAAATGATATGGGGAATCTAATTCATGATGGGAGCTGCGCTGGTGCAACATTAAAGATCATGTGCCATCATTCTCTTATATATGAGTCTACCATAGGGGGCCTCGCATATATAACAGAATGCACTGGTTTACAATGTCAAGGTAAATATTGTTAGGCCAATGTATTCTCTTTATATATGCGAGGCTCACATATATCAGAGACTGTATTGGCACAGGGTTTGTGCAAAATTTCAGGAAGCTGCAGTCATGGAAGGGTTAAAGATGCCAAAGGTGGCTCGCTCACATTAACGATGGGGGAGGTACCAAAAATTTATAAAAATTTCCACCAAATTAGTGCTGTTTGGGTCAGAGAAGGGGAAGGGCATTAAATTTGATAATAATGTGTTTAGTCGCCGATATCCACCAAACTTATATATTGTCATCTCCATGGTGTGATTCTAATTGTTGGGTTTAAAGATGTGAAAAATGGCACAGTTTGAGTCAGGGATGTGGAGGGGAGGAGCACCAAAATCGATAAAAAAAAAAAATTGCAGCCGATTTCTACCAAATTGATACATATTCTTCTCCATGATACGCGGAATCTAATCATGTGATTTAAAGATGCCACATTGGTGCCATTTGGGAATGGGGAGAGGAGGGGCACTAACATCGATAAGAGTGTTTTAGTTGCCAATTTCCACCAAAGATGATATGAGGAAATTCCAATGAGGAATCTCATGTTGCCAATAGTCATAATCTATATATGGAATATAATGGTGTGGACTTATTAATAAAAGGTGGTGTCGTAGGGGACAGGAGGGCACCTAGCTGGATAAAACATTTTATCACCAATTGTTACCAAAATTAGATATACATTTAGGCATCCCCAGGGTGGTGCCAGGGTTATGGAATTTCCTCTAAATTTATATAAGAGGAATCTACTGCTGTGGTAAGAAGATGCCAAAGTGGCACCTTCTGAGTTAGGATGGTGTCGCGGTCCCAAAATTGATACAAGGGCTGCGCATCAAAGATGGCTCTGGTCAAATTTTTTCCCATAAGAGTGAATCTGTTCGACAGAGAATCACTAAATATGGACGAACTAAAGAACAATAACTCAGAACTAAGGGCCATAACTCAGGTAAAAACAAGGGGTGAGCATCGGAAAATGGTGCTCGTCGAGTTTTTTTGCCTGAAAGAGTGGATCTTTCACAATAGAATTACTGAAACAGTCGCCAACTGATTTTAGTTATCGGCCTAAAAGTCTCAAAATTGTTAACAAGAAAATAAAAATGTGGCCTCCACATCACCCCTTTCAAACAAGATTATTCACCTATGTTAGGCAAAATTAATTGATGCAAAGAGTAAAATCCAAGTTGGCTGCCAGCAGCCAGGTTTTTCATCAACAAGACAGTCAATGACTGTGGATACACACACCAGACTGTAAAGACTGAGATGACTGGGACTCGGAAGACCATAAGAGTTAGTATTTTAGTGTGGGGGCAACTGTTCAAAAACTGGTTCCTTGTATACTTTTTTAGTAGAAGCATGGCATTGTATATTTTCAACATCGGGATGGGTTGTGCTGAATAATTGGACTCTATTCCAATTTTTTAATGTCACGTGACCTCCAAATCCAAGATGGCTGCCATCATAAGCATAAATCAGGATATTTTCGAGGATTTTTGCCCATGTTTTTGACCAAATCTACCCCAAATAGCCGCGATATGTCCCCAAATCACCCGACCCACTTGCCTTTATGGTTTACTGGTTCAGTCGAAACAGCAGATGTGCTCAGGAAGGTGAGAATTAATTATGGGTTGTTTAGCGATTTTCGTTTTGAAGGCTAGGGGTGATTTACATGCCGTTTTTCACCATACCGGTACCCTCTCATCTTGTTCTACTTCCGGCTCGATAAAAAATTGGAATAGAATCTTAAAAATCCCTCCAAACTGAATAGGTTAAGAAAATAATGGTGGCTTGCTTCTACTAAAAAAGTATACAAGATCTACATTTGCCCCCACACTATTTGTCAAATTCACTTAAAAACAAGTAGTCCTAAACAGGGACGTAGCCTAGATGGTCTCTGTTGAGCAGTGGGGTGTCCACCTTGAAATATGGTCCAGATCCCCCTACCCCACATAGTCCATAGTCTGCTCCCTCCCAACTAAAGCAAACACACTCCCAAGTTCGTAAAATTCCTTTACACATGTTGGAATTTTACAACTGATACCTCAAGCTTTCCTAACTGTGGCAAAGTTGCAATCTGACATGCCCCCCTTTTTTAATGGTGGACCCCATTCAAACACATTTTGATCCCAAATCTCTATAGGTCATATACACCAAATGCCATTTCTTGATTGGTCAAACCAATTTTAACAAATCTGTAACCCAGTCCCAAGTAACACAAGGACCCTCCAAACTAGTTACTACATATAAGCTAAATAGGACTGATGACTCTTGAGGAGGAGCCATTTTAAGAATTACTATGGGGAAGAGTTATGTCCCTGATCGCACCCCTATTTGACCTGGTGAACCCATTTCAACAAATCTGAATCCCGGTCACCCAAGGACTCTCTGTACCAAAATGTATGCTAAATATGCCAAATCTAAATCCTAGTCACCCACACCAAATATACAGCTGAATAGACATTTTAAGAATTACAATGGATGGACAAGTTATGTCCCTGGCTCTGCTCTTATTTGACCAGGTGACCTCATTTTAACACATTTGTATCCCCGTCACCCAAGGACCTTCCATACCATTTATAAGCTAAATAGCCCGGGTGATTCTTGAGAAGATGCTTTAAGAATTACTGTGGATGGAAAGAGTTAGGTCCCTAGTTATGCCACTTTGTGAACCCCATTTGAACAGAACTGAATCCCAGCCACCTAGGGACCATCCACACAAAATATGTCTCAATTCTTCACCTCAGGTAAGCTAAGATAAATGCATCCTTCTTTCTCATCCAGTTTCCATATGTAATTGCCTGAGAAAACAGGTATTTAGTTTTACTGGCCTTACTGTCAGATTCATCATTCACACTTGGCCTTGGGAGTTTGTTATCATAAGGCATAGGTCATTTATATACAAACTCTCTATTAAACATTTTAGGGTATTAATCAAAGGAACTGTCATTCCAATCAGATTTTGTTAACACTGCCATTTCATTTATTACTTTATAATCAATGTGACTTCTATATGGTGTTAAGCAAACATTCTGTGATTGCAGGCACCTTCCTCATATCTCATAGAGCTCCGAGTATCTGATGTTTGCATGTTCTTGATTTTAAACTGCTTTAAACCAAATTTGGTTGAGTCACCCTGGTGGATGTTATAATGGTGTTATTTTTTTTTTAAATTGAGCAAGAAATTAATCGCAATTAAAATATAAAAAAAATAATTTGAAAAAAATATAAAATATTTTAAATAATTTGTTTGTTTGTTAAATTGAACAAGGAGTTGAAGTGCTACATCCATGTGATGTAGGATGTAGCACTTCCTTTTGACTATGCATAATAAACAAGACAGTCAAAGACTGTGGGGTTGCTCACCAGACTGCAAAGACTGATAAGACTGGGACTCTGGAGACCACAACAGTCAGAACTTTTCATAATCATTTTAAAAGAAGTAGATCTAAACAGGATATGTGGCTAGAGAGGCTTCATGTACATGTATGTAGATCGGTGAATATCTACCTTGAAATTACCAACTGTACACTACTGATCACCCCACACCCCCCTCCTCCAGCTCAACAAGTCCCCTCCCGACCGGGCTCCAGACTCCCAAGTCTTAGGTTGGAATTTCACAACCGACATCTCAAACTTTCTCAATTGTTGGAAATTTCCAATCTCACAAGCACCTTTTTATAAAACCATTTAGACATGTTTGAAGCCCAATTATCCATGGACCCAAAACACCATACATGTATGTCAGATTAATCAGTCAGGTAGTTCCAAGGTAGATGTTTTAATGAATTTTGTCCCCATAGCCCCGTCATTTCTTAACAGGTTGACCTCATGTTAACAAATCTGAATCTCAGACACTAAAGGATCCTCCATGCTATATGTAAGCTAAATAGTCCAACCTCTCATGAGAAGACATTTTAAGTATTACTATAGAGACATACAGTTATGTCCCTGGTCCCACCCCATTTAACCTGGTGACCCCATCTGAATAAATTTGAATCCCATACACCAAAGAACCCTTCATACTAAATATCAGTAAAATAGACCTGATGGTCCTTGTGAAGGAAGCATATTAAGAGGAAAACTGTCCTTCGCTTGGCCCCTATTTGACCAGGTGACCCCATTTGAAAATTACCAACCTGACACCCCCATAAAGTTAAAATTTGTGGCCAATTCTGTCCAACAGTTTAACCTGAAGTAGGAACATATATGGACTGGTGATTTAAAAACATACATGTTGGAAAATTAAACCAAACTATGAAACAGTTCCAACCGATTTTTGGTGTGAACATCTAATCTACAACTAATGTTGTATCAGGCATGAAATTTTCAACTGTTTTTATTTTGATCAAGGTAGGGGGTCAAAACTCCACCCCCTCTACACTCCCTCCCCATTGCCAAATGTGAATCCCCAACTATGAGATCCATTCATCTAGTAATATCAATATCAATATACCCCCCCCCCATTTTTCTTTGAAAAATCAGGGTATGATTTCACCTGGATAAGTGGTGGTTAAGAAAATAATTTTGGAACAGCCAAGCCTGTATTTAGTGTGTCTGATCTTTGCAGAATGAGGTCCCCAAACGGCGGATTTAATGACACTATTCCGCAAGGTGGACTAGCATCACTAAATTCACCTCACCCTCTGGGGGCCTCTTTTCCTAATGAAAGTGTCAATGACACTGTAGCTCAACTTAGGTAGGGGAATAATTTAATGGTTGACAGTAAATGGAGGAATAGGAAAGGTGCTAATTGAAATGTCTAACCTGCGCCAAAGGATTTAGTGATGCAAAGAGTAAAATACAAGATGGCTGCTGGTGGCCATGTTTTTTGGCCAATTGAACCCAAAAGGACTCGTCCCCATCTACGTGTCATTATTAACATCCATGACAAATTTTATGAAGATCTGACCAAAGCTACGACCTACAAACTTCATGATGATCAGACGAACAGTACGACCTGTAGACAGCGCCAATGGATTGAATTTTGAAATCCAAAATGGCCCGCGCGAAAGGATTTAGTCATGCAAAGAGTAAAATCCAAGATGGCTGCTGGCGGCCATGTTTTTGGACAGAATGACCCCAAAACGACTCGTTCCCATCTACATGTCATTGTTATCATCCATGACAAATTTTATGACCATCTGACCAAAGCTACGACCTGTAGCCCACACCAAAGGATTTAGTCATGAAGAGTAAAATCCAAGATAGCTGCTGGCGGCCATGTTTTTTGGCCGAACGACCCCAAAATCACTCGTTCCCATCTACATTATTAACATCCATGACAAATTTCATGATGATCAGATGAACAGTACGACCTGTAGCCCGCGCCAATGGATTGAATCTTGAAATCCAAGATGGCTGCCAGCGGCCATGTTTTTTGGCCGAATTTTGACCCCAAAATGACTCATTCCCATCTACATGTCAATGTCAACATTCATGACAAATTTCATAAAGATTAGACCAAGATACAACCTGTAGCCCGCGCAAAAGGATTTAGTCATGCAAAGAGTAAAATCCAAGATGGCTGCTGGCAGCCATGTTTTTTGGCCGAACGACCCCAAAATCACTCGTTCCCATCTACATGTCATTATTAACATCCATGACAAATTTCATGATGATCAGACGAACAGTACGACCTGTAGCCCGCGCCAATGGATTGAAACTTGAAATCCAAGATGGCTGCCAGCGGCCATGTTTTTTGGCCGAATGACCCCACAATGACTCGTTCCCATTTAGATGTCAATGTCAACATTCATGACAAATTTCATAAAGATTAGACCAAGGTACGACCTGTAGCCCGCGCCAAAGGATTTAGTCATGCAAAGAGTAAAATCCAAGATGGCTGCTGGCGGCCATGTTTTTCGGCCGAACAACCCCAAAATGACTCGTTCCCATCTACATGTCATTGTTAACATCCATGACAAATTTCATGATCTTCCGATCAAAGCTACGACCTGTAGCCCGCGCCAAAGGATTTAGTCATGCAAAGAGTAAAATCCAAGATGGCTGCTGGTGGACATGTTTTTGGCCGAAAGACCCCAAAATGACTCGTTCCCATCTACATGTCAATATTAACATCCATGACAAATTTCATGATGATCAGACGAACAGTACGACCTGTAGCCCGCGCCAATGGATTGAATTTTGAAATCTAAGATGGCCGCCAGCAGCCATGTTTTTTGGCCGAATGACCCCACAATGATTCGTTCCCATCTACATGTCAATGTCAACATTCATGACAAATTTCATAAAGATTAGACCAAAGGTACAACCTGTAGCCCGCGCCAAAGGATTTAGTCATGCAAAGAGTAAAATCCAAGATGGCTGCTGGCGGCCATGTTTTTTGGCCGAACGACTCCAAAATCACTCGTTCCCATCTACATGTCAGTGTTAACATCATTGACAAATTTCATAAACTTCCGACCAACGCAACGACCTGTAGCCCGCGCCAAAGGATTTAGTCATGCAAAGAGTAAAATCCAAGATGGCTGCTGGCAGCCATGTTTTTTGGCCGAACAACCCCAAAATCACTCGTTCCCATCTACATGTCATTATTAACATCAATGACAAATTTCATGATGATCAGACCAAAGGTACGACCTGTAGCCCGCGCCAAAGGAAATTGTTGACGGACACACGGAACACGGAACATCCACACCAATTATGAACCCATTCGGTCCTATGGATCTGGAGAAGATGTTCAAAGAATTGTTGATGACGAGTGATGACTTTTGCTCCACCGGAGACTTCGTCTCATGTGAGCTAAAAAAGATGTCACCAGTCTTAGAAACAAAATCCATGCAAGTAAAGGTGGATTATTATCATTATAAACCTGGAGATAGAATCTGAGGATTTAAATTAAAAATATCACAAAAGCATAAAATTGGTGACCAGGGTTAATACATGTAACCTATTAAATGATGGAACTGTACCCAGTATGTCACTTGAATGTATCATAGATACAATGCTAATATTACAAATGTGTTGATAAACAAATACCACAGCTGGAACACACAATTACAGTAATCCCGGGCTGGTCACTAGCAGAATGAATTCTAATTTATTGTTTATTTAATCTGAGAGACCGGCAGTCAGATGCTCGTAGCCCGTTTATATATAACCGTGGGTATATGCGAAAAATACACAACGAAAACACACTCCACAGTTTGGATCGATAAGTCTTGCCCTGTGTATTTTGATGTTGAAATTTGTGACAATCGGTCTTCCGTATCATTTCTACAACACAATTATCGTCTTACTTGCAGCACGACTTTATCGTGTAATCGTCACGGAAGCGTTTTCTTTCAGAGTATGGTTAATACATTGCCGCCGGTGAAGTGTATTCTGGTTGAGTGTGGGATATTTGGCACTCGAGACTTGGTTAGAGGGTTTTCGTTGGGGTGGTCTCCACCTTGGAATTTCCAAATGCACCCCACCCCATTGAATCACACCAAACTCATAAGTTTGCGTAAATCAATTTGCACCCCCCCCCCCTTTGATTTTTCCCAAATGTTCCCTCACAGACTACCATATAGTAGACTATTCCAAATGAACCAGTAATATTGTGGCCACTTGTCGTGCGGGGGGGGGGGGGGGGGGGGGGGTGCAAAAGATGGTTCGCCCAGTATGAGATTAAAACATCTTAACATCTAGTGGTATAACACCACACAAATTTACACCCCGATCTATTTTTTCTTAAATTAATTAGCGAGTAACTACTGGCAAGGACACAGAGCGCACGCACGGGTCGGCCGATTGTTAGGCCCGATATGAGAACATTTTTGAAATATGAACATTTGACAATCCTATAGCATAGACCGGCCTCAAGTTTTCCAATTCTGGGAAATTATTAACCTGACACTCACCCATAGGTTTCAAAATTGCCAACTGATGGACATTTGAGTCCATAATTTTGCAAATGAAAGGGAAATATGCAAATGTTGGTCTAAAAACAACAAATTCGTCACTAAGAAAGTGTTGGAAAATCAAACTACGAGAACAATTTCAACCTAATTTTGGTGTGAATTTTCCAATTAATTTTGCTCGGGGTATTAGGTATGACTACAATTGGGGGGTAAAACCCCTGCATAACCACCCCTGTCGACAAGTCCCTACTTGACACCCCATGCTAAATAATCGATACTAAGTTATGTTGGGTGGCACCCGGGGGGGGGGGGGGGGGGGGGGGGGGGGGCAGGGGCTACATCCCAGCCCTGTCGGGAAGTCATAGCCATCCCCCGTCGGTGAGTTATGTAACCCGGCAGCTAAAGCCCGCCCCCCCCCCTGTCGGGGATATCCTGGTGCCACCCCCGTTTGAAATCATATAAAACTTTTAAAGAAGAAGACCACATATTGAGCAGAAATCAGGGGGAAACGAGCTCTCGTAACCACAAAGGTGCACTAAAGAATTCCCAAGAAATCCAAATTAGATGCAACCGCATATTGTATATATATGGTATCGTTCTGTTTGCCTCTCTATATCCAGGGACGTGGCTATATGGTTTCCGTTAGGGGGTGTCCACCATGGGAAATTCCAACTGCACCCCCTTGAATCAGAATCACCCCAAACACAAATTCCATTTGCACCACCCCCCTTGTACATCAGTGCTCACGCCTAATATCCTATATATATTTTTTTTTTAAACATGGTTCTATATTCCAGGTTTTAAAATTCAGATAGTTTAACCTGAACAATTGCATAAATCATAACATATAATGGTCTAACTCCAGACAAATTACCACGGATACGGGCAAGAGGCGGGGACACACCGGGTTGACCATGGTTCTTCGGCCTGGTGTGAGAAAAATTTTAAAACTATAAAAGAAAATATTAAATCCTAGCATGCATCTAGACTGGCCTCAACTGAACCTTTCCTGGTGTTGGAATTTTCAAACCTCATATTCCCCCTCAGGTTGGAAAACTCTCCAACTGATGACTATTTCAGTCCACAAGTTTGACCAAATGAAGTAAAATATTGTTTTGTTAAACTAATTAGCAGTTTTGTATTGGCCACGGGGGGAGGTACAATGACAACGATAGTCGGCCCGGTGTGCAATTTTTTTTTAATCTGAACAAGAAAATCTCAAAATCCTAGCATCTAGACTAGCCTCAAACCTTCCTAGAGTTTGACATTTCAAACCCGACACCCCCACTTAGGTTGGAAATTTTCAACTGATGACAATTCCAATGACAATGTTGACCAAATGCATGACAATATTATTTTCTTAAATTAACTAGCAGTTTTTTGACTGGCCACGGGGGAGGGATCAGGACACACATTGTCCAAGTGTTGGAAATTTCCAACCTGTCACCCTCCTAAGGTTGGAAATTTCCGACTGATGACCATTTCAGTCCAAAATATTTACCAAAAATAGGAAAATATGCAAATAAATTGTTTGAAAATCAAACTACAAGAACATTTTCAACTTAATGTTGGTGTGAAATTTCCAACTAATGTTTTGGCAGGTATGAAATTTCCAACTGTTGAACATTTTGACCAAAGTTGGGGGTGTGAGACACCCCAACCCCTGTCGGCACGTCTCTGTCTATATCATATAAATACTTTTTCTAAAAACCCTTAAACCAACTCGACGTGCGATTTCCCATGCGCTCCTGTTGCGCAAATTCTAGTATAAAAAGTGCGTCTATTTCAGACAAAGTTCAAACAGTAAATGTGACCAGACAAGACATAGAAACCGCTAATCTCATATTACCAATCTGACAACACCAGTCGAACATGATTACCTTTCAAAGCAATAACACCGGGCACCATGTTACGGACAACCACAGGCACGCACACCATGGATAAATACACGGTAAAAAGAACGGCGTTTTTTTTTTGTACGGTTATATCTCGCATATACCCATGGTTATATATAAACGGGCTACGAGCATCTGACTGCAAGTGTATGGTGATTGATGTGCCAATTCTATATCACCCAGATAATGGATCACTTTCAATTAATCTCAAGATGTCTGTATTTAAAATGGATCAAATAAATTTTGATAGCATGCATTTATGTAGCTTAGAATAATATGCCAGCCAAGTCTGAATATAGTGTGTCTGACATTTGCAGAATGCGGTCCCCAAAAGGTGAATTTAATGACAATATACCGCAAGGTGGGCTAGCATCACCCGATTAATCTTCAGTCTGATTAGGCCTCAACAGCCATGGGAAACCTAGGAACAGATTGAAGTTCTACAGTTGAAGTTTGTAATGCACACCCATTGAACACCTCAATTATGGTTTTTATCTTCTGCATATTAGGGGGACATAGAAACTGAACAGAATGGAAAAAGTCAAAAAAGTAACTAAAACAATATTTCAATTTGATACTTAACCCTTTGAACCCGACTGGCCGCAAAAACGGCCAGCCAGAAAACGTTCATACACCCGACTGGCCGCAAAAGCGGCCAGCAGCATTCAGTGACATCATAAACCTATGTAGCATGTGTATACATGTTATAACCATTGGTATATGCACTTATATCTATCTAAATGATCCCAAGGAACTTCAGCAGTGCCATGGGTGCATGTGTATGTTGCCGACTAGTTGGGGTATAAAAACATGCGCATAGCGCAGAATTCAACAAACGTACATTATTTGAAGCGATTCGGGTAAAGCTCTACATTGTTGCGCGGTTCGCAGGATTGTAGAAAGACACCATTTCGATCACTCTTTTTGGTTTAAATTAGTATTGCATACATAATCAGTGTTCTGTCATATGTGTCATATGTGAGGAAGGCGCACGCAGTTTCTTATTTGAGTCGATTTGTTTCAAGCATGCGCATAGGATAAAATGATAAATGTATGGATTTTTGTGAAATGATACAATCACATCAAGGATCTCCATAGTACATAAATTTGCGTTATACAGCTGCACGTTTTGACATTGCACCAGAGTAGTACTGTGGAAATGGGTTGCATGGTCACAATACCATCTAGTCCGATCTACTTGCGCGTGCACATTACAAACACGTGGTCAAATCGTGCATTATTGAGCAATTATGTAAAGTTTAAGACTCGTGGCACCATTTGAACATGACCATCACCGTGCCCTATAGGCAATGTCTAAAACCGGACGTAATGCCATTGAATGCACAGGGAAGTGGTGTCATTCGATCACTCGGGCTATATGCTTAGCAACCATTGATACCGTTAAATACAAACTACATGCAGGTTCAATCTTCTGACCTGATGTATTTCCAGTTTCACAATAGGGTATTGACTGCATAGATAATGCTGTTTCTTAGCGCGGAATTATACGACGCTATAAGCTATAATTGCATTATACTTTCAGTTCCGTTACCAGGGAGTGATCGTGTGGCAAAGTATACTGTTCTAAAAAAAATACATGGGAATATACCTGTAAAATTTCAGACCTGTGGCCACATTTGAACATAACCATTAGCATGTGCATGCCAAGAATGTCTAAATTGGGGCATAATACAATTGGATTCACAGGGCAATGGTGTCATTCGATCATTTGGGGTATTTACTTAGCAACCGTTGCTACCCTTAAATACTGAAGTTAGGATCAGACTTCTGGCCAGATATATCTCAAATTTCACAATAGGGTGTTGACTGCATCAAAAACGCTATTTCCTTGGGCTGAATTACGACCGTAAAAGCTATAATTGTATTTTACTTTCAATATCGGGTAGATGCCTAGCAACCGTTACCAGGGGGTGACCACGTGGCAATGTAACCAGATCGTAAAATAATCAGTGGTCCATGGGGAAGATACATCTAAAGTTTCAGAAATGTGACACCACTTGAACATAAACAACACCATACATCTAAACACTGGCCACAATATAAAAAATACCACTGGGAGCCCAGGGTCAGGGTGTCGATCGTTGTGGGGAGCCAGGGTTCAAAGGGTTAAGATACTTCCCAGAAGATGATGCCTAAGCAGAATTAGGTCCATTGAGGGTGTAATTGGTGATGCTAGCCTGCTGTACGGGGTAGCAACACTAAATTCACCCTCTGGGGACCTCATTCAGCAAATGTCAGACACACTAAATTCAGGTACAGTAATGTCCAAAGTAATTGACCACTTAACCACAGCAGAATTATGGGTAATTTTTCAGGATTTAGTCGGAAATATTGCTTGTTGCCATTCATCGGAAAGCTCTCCCCGAGAGCTTTCTGATGAATGGCCATGTGGGAGGGGGGATGGGATATTTCTGTAATTTCATTAAAGATTAAAGTTTCATAACTCTGCAGACAGGCCTCAGCTCACAAGGCGACTCGGGCAAGCCTGCAAATTAGCGTCCGGACACGGACATTGTCCGGCAGAAATTGCCCCAATGTCTGGCTCAATATTAATTCTACCTGACATTATGTCCGGTGCCGATAAAACCAATCCCAAGTACAAAAAATGCATAGTTTCGCGATCGTAGAGAGTAGAAACGACAGATACGCGTGCTGTTTATTTACTGTAGTTATTTACGGTTATTATCGACATCGCCCATGTATGAAAGTAGCTAACGCACTATTCAATCGGCACACCTCGCCAGTTTCCGTCGTAAACAATGTCAAGGGCGCGGTGTTCCGAATGCTTACACTTCTTCTTCACAAGTTCTTGCAGTGTGATTTCAGACAACCTCATCATGCACCCAGACATCCAATCAGAGCGCCTGTTTGATTATGTCAGCTTGTGCATGGGCCAATCAAAATCGTTGTGTGCCAGAGTTTGCGTTCTGCTAAAAAAATCCAAATCCCCAGGCGGTGCACAATATGAATGACATTGACGCAATCCACGCATTTTAGAACAGTTTTATAGTTGCTTTATTAACTGTAATAACTCAGTTATTAAATGACAAACAAAGTTTGGCTATATGACAGCATTGTGTCAGTCTTGTCAGATTACACACAGTGGACCAGAGACGTTCGGTGACTGAACAACGTCACGGAGAATTTGACTCCATGGCAACGTCTCATGCAGATCACGCGATCATGTTGCACTGTGTGCATGCAGGGGGTGAAAGGAGGATAACTCTATATAGCAGTCGCTTTTAAGTTACCTGGTATGAGGTTCCAATACAGGAAGGACAACTCTAAAACCAAAGAACGTAAGGATATCGTTGCGTACCACGGAGTAGGCAATAACAATAAGTCTGACACCACGAGATACCAAAACTGTTTTAGAGTAGGGTTCATAAAAACTATGTAGATTGGAATTAACTGTCTTCCCTCTTCGGCTGATCGGCTTGTTCTCCTTGTGGGAAATCAACATATTTCCTCTAAAATCTCAGGTTGAGCTGCTCTTTCTCCTTGTTGTTATGATATAATAACATATCTCCACCTATGAAATTAGATGGAAGCTGAATAGTTGGCCCGGGTTGGGAAAACTTTTATGACTGATGTTTATCATATGATTCAAATCTGTACGAAATAAAAATATGTTTACACTAATTATTAATTTCATAACTTATACATACAATAACAAATTTAACAATCGTTAAGTATTTTTCCTAATTTCCTTTTCTTCTTTAAATTAATTATTTTAATATTGCTGGGACCACCAGGGACCACATAGGAGAGTATAAGTAACAATTTAAACAAAACAAACAAGTAAACATACTATTATTTTATTCTTAAAAAATATGTCAGGCACAAAAAATATGATGTCAGGCACAAATGAATTTGTGCCTGACATCATGTCAGGCACAAAATTTCCTGTTATTTGCAGGCTTGGACTCGGGCGAGATTGTTGCCTTACTGTCGCTGACTTCGCCCTATCGTCGTTCTAAGGCGAAATCGAAGTCGCCTTCAATTTTAGGGGGATTTTTTATTTTTGTTTTCCTTAATTTTTTTTCTAGTTTTTTTCCCAGACATGTCCGTATATAGATGAATTGTGGCGGCCATCCCAAAAAGAAACAGACGATTCAGAGACAAAGACCCAAGTGTTTAAAATAAAAAATAAAATATGACCTATTGTTTTGTGTTGTTATTCAGTCGCCTTTGTTCGCTTTGCGGTAATGAATGTTAATCACGAATGTTTTGACACGCTGAAAACACGATATGTTCGCATCTGTGTTGTTACTGACCGTCGTGAGTGTCACATTTATTTAACTTAAAAGACCGCCGTCCCGCTTTTCAGATATAAAAACAATTACGAAATTATCAGAGTATGTTCGGAAGTTCGTTTCGGTAACGCGTCGTACTTTTTGAAGAGACCGCGTCCCACTTTTTGAAGAGACCGCTTCCGTAGCCGTAAATAAATGTCAAGTTTATTGCTTTAATCGGATTATACCAGTGATGTTGGCATTAATTTATAGAGGCCATTAATTAATAAAAGCTTTAGCAACTCCTTTGTTAGTTAGTCCTTATTGTTTATTTTAGCGGACACCCACATTACAGCCGTGACCAAATTAAACTTAAAAAATTACATGCATCATCTGATCTAGTCCGCAAATCTGACGTTATTCGTTAATTATCTGAGCACGGCTGAATATTTGATTAATTGGGTCCACCAACTACATCTGATCACGATTCAGACTGTTAAATGTATAATAACAATTAATTACGCTAATTTCAGATAAAGTCAAAATTTGTTAGTTTTATTTCTTATTTTAACTTTTTAAATTTTTTATTGATGTTATAAAATAAGCGATATTTGAAAATTGTCAATTTTTGGTAGTCTCCCCACTTCTCCCTGAAGTCTCCCTAAATTTCCTGAAGTCTCCCTAAATTTCCTGGAGGGAGACTTCAAGTCTCCCTGTTCTGAACCCCTAGGCTGAGGCCTGTCTGCAGATATTATAATGGCGTCACATTTTTCAAATTTTATAACATGTTTAAAAAAAAATTAAAAAAAAATGTTAAATTGAGCAAGGTGAAAATTCCAAAAAATCTGAATTAAACAAAACAATTTTTTTTTTAGTTATGTCACTGGCTCCGCCCACATTTGATCCAGTGACCTCATTTTAACAAATCGTAATCACAGTCCCAATAACCGTTTGTACCAAATATGAACCCATTCGGCCCAATGAAATTTGAGAAGTCGTTGTAAGAATTACACTACTGCGCGCACACCCATTAAATGCCCATTAAAGACCCATTAATGATATACCATTACAAATCCATTAAAAAACCCATGATTTTCCCGTTAAAAACCCATTAAAATGCCCCCTTAATATGTAACCTTTCACAGCCATTAAATTGCCATTATTATAAGAAAGTTAACGGCCATTAAAGCTAAATTATTTTAATGGGTATGTGTATGGCCATTAAATTAACTGGGGTAATGGGCATTAAATGAAGGCGGGAACTAAAGGCCATTAAAAAATTAATGGCAACATTCTGTGTTTAATTGCCATTAAAACCCCTTTAAAATCCAATGAAAGGTTACATATTAAGGCCCATTAAATATAATGGGCATTAAAATGGGTCATTATAATGGGCATTAATTTTGGGAGGTCAATTTTGATGCCCATTAAATTTATGGGGGCAGGGTGCCCACAAAATTGATGGCCATTAAATACAGCCTATATTTAATGGTTGGTTCATGGGGCATAATAAGGCCCATTAAATATGATGGGCATGAAAAACTGGTCATAAGCAGAATGAGGTCTCCAGAAGGTGAGTTTGGCGACGCTGGTCCGCTTCACTGAAATGACTAGACACTTTATCTCCAAACTTGGGTATGATACCCGGAATTAGGTGTTTATAGCCAGAATATGGCCCGGGACCTTGAATGTCCCTTTAAAGTGGTACTGTGTGTATATTTATGGACTTCCCGATTCCTCATTTCTCTGTACAATATAGCTCAAGATGATCTATTTTTAAATGGGGCATCAACTGTGTTGAAATTAATTACAATTGGATAGAAATAATAATAAAACATATATAAGGCCATTACAAATTCAAGTCTGGGTTCACAAGCAATTATGTCTAAATGTTTTGATAAGGGAGGGAGGGAGTCTTTTTATATTTATTATTTATTTAAAAAATTTCAAAACATACTCAAAATCCAATATTAAATCTTTTTTCATGATTCCAGGTTCATGTAATACAACTTGTATCTGTGTAAGCACATGTATAGCTCAATACATGGGAATATTCTGACACCTCTGTTGCCCAATTCCAAAAGCATGGCTCTAAATGGATATTGAGGAAAGGCATAGCATGAGTTTTGTCTGGTTCTATTCATGATAGTGTGAGGGATATGGTTTATAAAGTCAGAAGCACTCAATGTCTCCCACCAAATATCATAACTGTACAATGTAACCACACATACATGTATAGAGAAACACACACCACTCAAATTACAAAAACTTCTGACAATTATATTAGGAATTCTGAGAAATCTGATTCAAATGTAGCAGTGCCATAAATTGCTCTACATGTATTTATTTACTGCAATGCCCATGGATATCCACTATCAGGAACAATTATCAGTGACACTGATGTAATTTTTCTAGTGTTCCACAAGAATCCTATATACCGGTTTATATCATTATACTTTTATACTGATGGCTGCTGATGTGAGAACATACCTTCTCAAAATTAACTTTAAATAAGTGTCCCTCTCAAACGTTGGAACCGTGTTGAGAATTGACCATCGACGCGATTCTCGTGTTAACGGAACGCGGTCGTAACGTTACTCCAATGCAGTTGTGATTTTCCTCAATGCGGTCGAGGTAACCGTCAATGCAACATAGCGCGGTGGGCATGACTGTAAACCAGAGCTGTTAAGTTCCACGGATTGTCCGTGAGACTCACGGATTTCCATGGCAATTCCGCAAACACGGATAACCCCCAATTTCTCACGGATTCGTCAAAACCCCACATTGAAAATCCCAAAACGAAGTTTTTTTTATTTTTTAAATTCGTGCATTTGCGGGAATTCCCCAATGACAGTGACTTCCTTATTTCCGGTACCGTAAATACCCACACATTAACATTCACAGAATGTATCGTCGGTAACTTTTGATTGAAGACTCAAGTTGTGGTGAACTGTGACTGATATTAATTGATTTTCACACTCTGGTGAAGCCACACGTATGGAGGGTGTTGTTTTAGTAAACAATACGTATAATCACAAGTGTGCAAAGTTCTGTATTGTTAGGCCGCATTGATGAACATTTCTTAGTAACGGATTAGTGGCATGCATTGCAAACGAAATAAAACAATACGTTTAATCACAAGTGTGCAGCTGTATTGTGAGGCCTCATTGATGAACATAAGTAATGGATACTTTATGATTTAAGTTCACTGATAGTGGTATGCATTGAGAACGGAATGTGTCTTTTATTTTGCGGGTAAAACTTTTAAGACGGGTCATTTTGTACTTTCGGTTTCACGCATACATGTCCGGTTATAACCTGTGTAACTCGGATTCGTTTTGACTAACTTTAAACAAAGTTTCTGCTTCTTAAAATTTGTTAATAAATGGTGGAATGTGTGCATTTCATTTGTGGGTTAAACTGTAAGACGAGTCAATTTTGTCGTTTATTACGATGTTGTACTTTCGGTTTCGCGCATATCCGGCTGTTTCCGGTGGAATTCTGAGTATTTTTACGAAGTGTGATCTGCTTCTTTTTAATAAATGGTGGTATCTCCCACACAGAGCAGCTCTATTACAATTACCAACAGGACATTCATTGCCATTTTATTTAGGTCTATATATTTATAAAATAGAAACTCATAAAAACTATGCAATCTTCATCATAAAAATTATTTTTGGAACATGAACATATTTGGGCATACCTCCCGCAAAAATCTCACGGATTGACATTTTCAAAACTTAACAGGTCTGCTGTAAACGCAACAAACGCGGTTGAGATAACCGTCAACGAAACGGAACATTGCCAACATAATACAATGTTATTTTGGCATGGTGGGAGGTATGGATAAAATGATTGATTGGTGTTAAATGTTTTACATTTTCATTAGAATTTTTCTGGAAAAAGCTAATAAATAAATGTAGATCGCATTGATCGTGCTGCACGAATTAATAGAGATGCAATTGAGATTTCTAACAACCAAAACACTTTTGAGTTCACGTCGCGTAGTTATGTGATTTTCTGTTTTCAGAGAGTGGGAAAATGACACTAAATTAGTCATATGTGATCATAAATTATATTTAAAACAAAAAATTTAA
Source organism: Siphonodentalium dalli (assembly GCA_032622095.1). Lineage (NCBI taxonomy): Eukaryota > Metazoa > Mollusca > Scaphopoda > Gadilida > Siphonodentaliidae > Siphonodentalium > Siphonodentalium dalli. The sequence continues at coordinate 102,511,520 of CP136069.1, read as the reverse complement.
TGGTTAAAAAACTACTTACATGACTCATCGTCTGTACATGTATATTTTTCGGCGCGGTGATTGTAATCTTCGCGTGTTGCGTTGATCCTTGACGCAACGCATTTAACATAAACGCGGTCTGTGTTAAACTTCAACGCGGTCGTAACGTACCAACACTGCGTTATCAACGCAACGACCGCATTGTGTTGAAGGTACCCCCGCTGGACAAAACAAGTGTCCACTTAACCGCGGTGCGGTTTGCGTTGCCACCGTGGCCGAACTGCAACTACACCGCGGCTCCACCAGCTGACTGCAGTTCGGCCGTGTACTTGCCGTTCGGCCGTGGTGTACTTGCCATTCGGCCGCGGTGTACTTGCCGTTCGACCGTGGTTACACACAATGACACCGCGGCCGAACGGAAAGTACACCGCTGTGTCAGTGGACACTTGTTTTGTCCAGCGGGGTACAACCGCGTTGTTAACTCCTGAGAACCGTGTTAAAAGGGACACTTATTTTGAGAAGGTCTGTGCATGTGCTGTCAAAGTGACAGTTCTGATAGATTGGTTGAATTCAATTTCAATGATTGGGAGGAACGTACATGTACTTCAAAGATTGACAAGAAGAAAGTATTTGTGAATAACTTCATTTTTATTTTTCTATTAGATCACATATTTTGGCACCAGGAAACACTTTTTGCCCATTGAAACTACTCGAGTTTCCAATATAGCATTCGGTTTAATGTATTTCAAATCGTTTGGAATTTTCCGGATTTCGCCAAAATCATCAGATTTATTGCATTGCATTGTCGCAAATAGTTCACCAACCAACATATGTTCCTTCGGTTAATCCTCCATATACACTCAACGGTATAACTGTGATCCCTGACGTAATGCACATCGAAAACGAACTCATTTTTTCCAATTTATTTGTCCAAAATTGAAAAAATGGACAGACGATAAAATATCAGACCACGTGCTTTTTACCGGAAGTAAATATAACCGGTGTTCTTAAACATGTGACCGGTGAACCAAAAATAAGTCCCTATCACTAGCGTATTGAGGGAGGATTTTTATTTTTTTTGGAGATTGCGCTAAATAGTTTTGCTGCAGCCATGAAGCGGACTTTAAGTGATGCGGTCGTTAATTATACCCCCTTTAAAAAGAGGGTTAAACTGTTTTGCACCTATCCGTCCGTACATGTGTCTGTGTGTGCGGCCGTACGTACGACCGTCCGATGTTTGTTCATGTCATAACTTGAACAGTAGTGCTCCGATCTCAATGAAATTAGGTATGGATGTTATAGACTTATTCATCTTTCTTTATCTGGAAATGTTGGCTTTTGCATGGTATGCCTGGTGTCAGTTCATGTTGTAACTTCAACAGTTTTGATGGGATCTCAATGAAATTTGGTATGGATGTTCACTACAATGAGGACATTAAATAGAGGGTTCCGTCGTTTTGTTCCGATTTTCCATTCTAGAGTTATTCATCCTTCTTTATCTGGAAATGTTGCTTTTGCATGGTATGCCTGGTGTCAGTTCATGTTGTAACTTCAACAGTTTTGATGGGATCTCAATGAAATTTGGTATGGATGTTCACAACTATGAGGACATTAAATAGAGGGTTTCATTGTTTTGTTCGGAGTTTCCATTCTAGAGTTATTCATTTTTGATTATCTGGAAATGTTGGATTTTTGGTCCGTCTGGTGTCTGTGCTTGTCATAACTTGAACAGTAGTGATCGGATCTCAATGAAATTTTGTATGGATGTTCACTACTGTGAGGGCACATGAAATAGAGGGGTCCATCATTTTTTTTCGGATTTTACATTCTAGAGTTATTCATCTTTGTTTATCAGGAAATGATGGCTGTTTGGTATGTATGCATGGTGTCAGTTCATGTTGTAACTTCAACAGTTTTGATGGGATCTCAATGAAATTTGGAATGGATGTTCACTACTATGAAGACATTAAAAAGAATCTTCCATCGTTTTGTTCGGATTTTCAATTCTAGAGTTATACATCTTCGATTATCTGGAAATGTTGGATTTTTGGTCCGTCTGGTGTCTGTTCGTGTCATAAATTGAACAGTAATGCTCGGATCTCAATTAAATTTGGTATGGATGTTCACCATTATGAGGACATTTAATGGCACATTCAACTATTTGTCTTGTTTTGTTTTTTTGTTCTATAGTTATTCATCTTTGTTTATATGAACATGCTGATTTTTGGGTCCATCTGTCTGAGTATAGCAGTCATATTTTATAGATATACCCACACTAGGCGGTATGTAACAAGGGAGTATGTACCGGACGACAGTCCATCTCTTGTTTTTAATGGCCTAACTTTAAAAGATTATGCAATATATTAATTAAAAAATAATATAATATAATACTACTTGTATTGTTAATAAACAAATAAAAAATAGAAGGTCTCTTCTCACTAGGGCCCAGTGAAACTTCGAGTACATGTATTCTATATCGTAGTGAAGCTTCCGATTCTTATGGATTAAAAATTTTGAATGGTGGGGTCAACCTGACAATCAAACAAATGACCAATGGGCTCACTTCAGTAAAATACACAATCAGAAGAAGATACCTGAGGCCAAAATAAAAATAAAACATCCATGTTTCCGGTTTGTCTTGCTTCTCAATTGCATACATGGCTTTTTCATTGATTTACCTCCTTGATTTACCTTCTTGTTTATATTTTCCCCACCATGCAAGAGCCCTGCGTGGTAGTACTTGTATAGTTGGTTAGGCATGGACTAGCATAATGAGAAAGAATAGGGCTTCAGTAACCACTGCTTGAGATAAAAGTCTCTCTTAAAGTGGAGTAGAGAAATACATAAATGATCATCATTGTCTGAGTTTGTGCCTCTGTTGCGTCATGATGTGAGCTTCTGCTTAAAGTGACGTGAAACACCAATTAAGAAAACAAACCACCATTCGAGAAATTCAAATGGCTGATTCAGTGGAGCATAGACATAAATGATTGCCATTGCCTGATTGTGTAGGTCATGTTATGAGCTTCCACTTAAAGTGACGTTAACTACATGTAGCTGACTATATAAGTACTTTCCTTGGTTGAAACCATGGATATGGTCAATTCATGGCCATCACCTATGCAGCCATTGAAATAATTTCCTAGTGATGGGCATTAGTTCGCAATAATAATTTAATGGGCATTAAATGTGGTCATTTGATGGACATTACCTGGGCAGCCATTGAAATCATGGCCATTAATATTACAACAGTTGTGAGTGATGGGCATTAATTTGCAATAATAATGTAATGGGCATTAAATTGGTTAGTTGATGGCCATTACCTATGAGGCCATCAAGATCATGGGCATTAATTTCATGACAAGTGTACTTGGCATTAAAAGTATACCAAATCATTGCCATTAAATTCAGTCAATACAAATTTTAATGGGGTTTAATGGGCATTAGAAAAATAGAATGTGTGTTTAATGGCCAATTCAATGTTTATAATGGTGAACTGGCCATTAAATCTTTAAAATTAATGGTGTTTTAATGGGTTCAGTGGAGCCCCATTAAACTTGTTGTTACAAGAATTAATGGTATAAACTAATGGTTTTGACCAATTTAATGGTATTTTAATGGGATTTTCATGGCATTTTAATGGAATGCATGTACAGTAGTGTTACTATGGTGGGAAAGAGTTATGACCCTGGCTTGGCAACTATTTGACCCAGTGACCTCATTTGAACAAATCTGAATGAGAGTCACCTAGGGAACATCCACACCAAATATGAACCCAATCGGGCTTATGGATTGGGAGAAGTTGTTCAAAGAATTGTTGACGGGCGGACGGACAGATGACGGACGAGGAGTGATGACTATAGCTTCGTCTCAGGTGAGTTAAAAACCTATCAGGTGCTTTTTGAATTAGAAATGCACAAACTTTCCAAATAATAAGCTGATATGTCCCCCTATTTGAAAATGAAAGTGTCAATGACACTGTAGCTCAACTTGGAAAGGGAATAATTTAATGTATTACAGTCAATGGAGCGATTAGGAATGTGGAAAGTTGAATGTCTAATACTAGTTTATAGACATGAAGAGAAAAGTGAAATCCAAGATGGCTGCTGGAGGCCATGTTTTTGGCCGAATGACCCCAAAATGAGTCGTTCCCATCTACATGTCATCGTTAACATCCATGACAAATTTTATGATGTTCAGACTAAAGGTACGACCTGTAGCCCATGCTAAAGAATTTAATCATACAAAGAGTAAAATCCAAGATGGCTGCTGACGGCCATGTTATTTGGCCAAATGACCCCAAAATTACTCGTTCCCATCTACATGTCAATATTAACATCCATGACAAATTTCATGATGATCAGACGAACAGTACGACCTGTGGCCCATGTTAATGGATTAAATTTTGAAATCCAAGATGGCCACTGGCGGCCATGTTTTTTGTCCGATTGACCCCAAAATGACTCGTTCCCATTTACATTCCAATTTGAACAGCCATGACAAATTTTATGATGATCAGACTAAAGGTACGACCTGTAGCCCGTGCTAAAGGATTTAGTCATACAAAGAGTAAAATCCAAGATGGCTGCTGGCGGCCATGTTTTTTGGCAGAATAACCCCAAAATGACTCGTTCCCATCTACATGTCATTATTAACATTCATGACAAATTTTATGATGATTAGACTAAAGGTACAACATGTAGCCCGTGCTAAAGGATTTAGTCATACAAAGAGTAAAATCCAAGATGGCTGCTGGCAACCATGTTTTTTGGCCGAATGACCCCAAAATTACTCGTTCCCATCTACATGTCATTGTTAACATCCATGACAAATTATATGATGATAAGACTAAAGGTACGACCTGCAGCCCGTGCTAAATAATTTAGTCATACAAAGAGTAAAATCCAAGATGGCTGCTGGCGGCCATGTTTTTTGGCCGAATGACCCCAAAATTACTCGTTCCCATTTACATTCCAATTTCAACAGCCATGACAAATTTTATGATGATCAGACTAAAGGTACGACCTGTAGCCCGTGCTAAAGGATTTAGTCATACAAAGAGTAAAATCCAAGATGGCTGCTGGTGGCCATGTTTTTTGGCCGAATGACCCCAAAATGACTCGTTCCCATCTACATGTCATTATTAACATTCATGACAAATTTTATGTTGATTAGACTAAAGGTACAACATGTAGCCCGTGCTAAAGGATTTAGTCATACAAAGAGTAAAATCCAAGATAGCTGCTGGCGACCATGCTTTTTGGCCGAATGACCCCAAAATGACTCGTTCCCATCTACATGTCATTGTTAACATCCATGACAAATTTTATGATGATCAGACTAAAGGTACGACCTGCAGCCCGTGCTAAAGAATTTAGTCATACAAAGAGTAAAATCCAAGATGGCTGCTGGCGGCCATGTTTTTGGGCCGAATGACCCCAAAATTACTCGTTCCCATCTACATGTCATTGTTAACATCCATGACAAATTATATGATGATAAGACTAAAGGTACGACCTGCAGCCCGTGCTAAATAATTTAGTCATACAAAGAGTAAAATCCAAGATGGCCACTGGCGGCCATGTTTTTTGTCCGAATGACCCCAAAATGACTCGTTCCCATCTACATTCCAATTTCAACAGCCATGACAAATTTTATGATGATCAGACAAAAGGTACGACCTGTAGCCCGTGCTAAAGGATTTAGTCATACAAAGAGTAAAATCCAAGATGGCTGCTGGCGACCATGTTTTTTGGCCAAATGACCCCAAAATGACTCGTTCCCATTTACATTCCAATTTGAACAGCCATGACAAATTTTATGATGATCAGACTAAAGGTACGACCTGTAGCCCGTGCTAAAGGATTTAGTCATACAAAGAGTAAAATCCAAGATGGCTGCTGGCGGCCATGTTTTTTGGCCGAATGACCCCAAAATGACTCGTTCCCATCTACATGTCATTATTAACATTCATGACAAATTTTATGATGATTAGACTAAAGGTACAACATGTAGCCCGTGCTAAAGGATTTAGTCATACAAAGAGTAAAATCCAAGATGGCTGCTGGCGACCATGCTTTTTGGCCGAATGACCCCAAAATTACTCGTTCCCATCTACATGTCATTGTTAACATCCATGACAAATTTCATGATGATCAGACGAACAGTACGACCTGTGGCCCGTGCTAATGGATTAAATTTTGAAATCCAAGATGGCCACTGGCGGCCATGTTTTTTGTCCGAATGACTCCAAAATGACTCGTTCCCATCTACATTCCAATTTCAACAGCCATGACAAATTTTATGATGATCAGACTAAAGGTACGACTGCCTGGCACAAGCCTGCAAATAACAGGAAATTTTGTGCCTGACATGATGTCAGGCACAAATTCATTTGTGCCTGACATCATATTTTTTGTGCCTGACATATTTTTTAAGAATAAAATAATAGTATGTTTACTTGTTTGTTTTGTTTAAATTGTTACTTATACTCTCCTATGTGGTCCCTGGTGGTCCCAGCAATATTAAAATAATTAATTTAAAGAAGAAAAGGAAATTAGGAAAAATACTTAACGATTGTTAAATTTGTTATTGTATGTATAAGTTATGAAATTAATAATTAGTGTAAACATATTTTTATTTCGTACAGATTTGAATCATATGATAAACATCAGTCATAAAAGTTTTCCCAACCCGGGCCAACTATTCAGCTTCCATCTAATTTCATAGGTGGAGATATGTTATTATATCATAACAACAAGGAGAAAGAGCAGCTCAACCTGAGATTTTAGAGGAAATATGTTGATTTCCCACAAGGAGAACAAGCCGATCAGCCGAAGAGGGAAGACAGTTAATTCCAATCTACATAGTTTTTATGAACCCTACTCTAAAACAGTTTTGGTATCTCGTGGTGTCAGACTTATTGTTATTGCCTACTCCGTGGTACGCAACGATATCCTTACGTTCTTTGGTTTTAGAGTTGTCCTTCCTGTATTGGAACCTCATACCAGGTAACTTAAAAGCGACTGCTATATAGAGTTATCCTCCTTTCACCCCCTGCATGCACACAGTGCAACATGATCGCGTGATCTGCATGAGACGTTGCCATGGAGTCAAATTCTCCGTGACGTTGTTCAGTCACCGAACGTCTCTGGTCCACTGTGTGTAATCTGACAAGACTGACACAATGCTGTCATATAGCCAAACTTTGTTTGTCATTTAATAACTGAGTTATTACAGTTAATAAAGCAACTATAAAACTGTTCTAAAATGCGTGGATTGCGTCAATGTCATTCATATTGTGCACCGCCTGGGGATTTGGATTTTTTTAGCAGAACGCAAACTCTGGCACACAACGATTTTGATTGGCCCATGCACAAGCTGACATAATCAAACAGGCGCTCTGATTGGATGTCTGGGTGCATGATGAGGTTGTCTGAAATCACACTGCAAGAACTTGTGAAGAAGAAGTGTAAGCATTCGGAACACCGCGCCCTTGACATTGTTTACGACGGAAACTGGCGAGGTGTGCCGATTGAATAGTGCGTTAGCTACTTTCATACATGGGCGATGTCGATAATAACCGTAAATAACTACAGTAAATAAACAGCACGCGTATCTGTCGTTTCTACTCTCTACGATCGCGAAACTATGCATATTTTTTGTACTTGGGATTGGTTTTATCGGCACCGGACATAATGTCAGGTAGAATTAATATTGAGCCAGACATTGGGGCAATTTCTGCCGGACAATGTCCGTGTCCGGACGCTAATTTGCAGGCTTGGCCTGGCAGACAGAAGACAAATTCAATCCAATATACCCCCCAATTTGTCTTCACATGGATAAGTGGTGGTTAAGAAAATAATATGAAACAGCCAAGCCTGAATTTAGTGTCTGACATTTGCAGAATGAGGTCCCCAAAAGGTTAATTTAATGACACTATTCCGCAAGGCAGGCTAGCATCACCGAATTCACACTCAGTCTGATTATAAAGCCTCAACTGCCATGGGAAACCTAGAAATAGATTGAAGTTCTACTGTTGAAGTTGGTGATGCACACCCATTGAGCACCTCAATTATGCATTTTATCTTTTTCAAATTAGGGGACATAGAAACTGAACAGAATGGAAAAAGTCAAAAAGTAACTAAAACAAAATTTCTAATTTTACACTCAAGATACTTCCCAGAAGATGAGGCCTAAGCAGAATGAGGTCCCTGGAGGGTGTATTTGGTTATTCTAGCCTGCTGTACAGGGTAGCAACACTAAATTCACCCTCTGGGGACCTCATTCTGCAAATGTCAGACACACTAAATTCAGGCTTGAGAAAATAATTATGTTCGAATTTGATAATAACAACAAGCACCATTGCTAGCACAGTGTTTACACAAACCTGTCCAATAACATTCTAATCTCTAATCTGTCATTCTGATCTCAATTAATGACCTGGCTGTCTCTCTGAAGCCCAGTCCTCTGGTAGATATAATATTGGCAGATATAATAAGTGCTTCTGGAGAGGTATGATATGGGTGAAGGGGCTGTTGGCAGGGTGGGGGCCTGGGTCATGTGAGGGTGGGGGGGGGGGGGGGGGGGGTGGGTGATGGAAAGTTTCTGTGATTTCATTAAAGACTGAAGTTTCATAACTCAGAGGATGTTATAATTATGTGAGTTTTTCAAATTTTATAACATGTTATAAAAAAAAATTAAAACAAATTTTGTGTGTTAAATTGAGCAATGAGTTCAATCTGAATTTTGGGTTTTTGGGTTTTTTTTTTTTAGTTATGTTACTGGCTCCGCCCACATTCGACACAGTGACCTCATTTGAACAAATCTGAACCACAGTCCCCCAAGGACCCTCAGTACCAAATATAAGCTAAATCGGCCCAATATTTTTTTTAGAAGAATTCATTGTAAGAATTACTATGGAGGAATCGAGTTATGGCCCTGTTTCGCAACTAATCGACCAGGTGACCTCATTTGAACAAATCTGAATGTGAGTCACCTAGGGAAAATCCACACCAAATATGAACACATTCGGTCTTATGGTTCCGAAGAAGATGTTTAAAGAATTTTTGACAGACGGACGGACAAACAATGGATGGTTGATCCGGACATTGGCATTATGTGTATCATACATGGTACGGGTACAATTAAAAAAAAACATTGCCAAAAGAAAATTTAACCATATAGAATGTTTTGGTACTTTTTAAAGGCTAACTGTGTGTCAATTTAGTGAATCAGCACAACTTGATCAGGGAGCCACTCAGGCATTATCCAATCTGGAAAAATGTGAGAATCATCTACTATTGTGAGAATTCCAACCATGTCGATTGTACAGTATAACAAATAGTTACATCTGAAGTATGCACAGTTGTAAATAAATAATTCTTCACTCATGGGATGAAATAATCAAGTTGAAATAGTATAGTCCCGATTGATGATGTGTTATGAATATTAATTACTCCGTGAGTATTTTTTTTATGTGAACTGTTTTTTTCGTTATATATGTGCATGTATTTAATACCGTGGTAATATTAACTTCAAATGTCTGTTATTCACACTTTCAACATGCAGATTTAAAGAATTATACAAGTAGATCTGACAAGGTACAAATGTACATGTAAATGGGAATCAACAAATGTTTTCCAAGAGAATGACACAAAATTTCACACATTGCACGTACTTCACCGTGTGTACATGCAACCTTCACCGAATGAGTTTTCTTTGTGCTATTGTTGCCACATGACAACAAGTAAACTGATTCCACAATGGGCATCTTTCTTTCATGAACTTTATTGACCAAATAAGATGTGGAATTAACAAGACAGTCAATGACTGTGGGGTCGCTCACCAGACTGTAAAGACGAGAAGACTGGGACTCTGAAGACTACAATAGTCAGTACGTTTTTATAAGGTAATTAGTTTTTCAAAATTTAAATTTAAATTTTTATTAAGAAAAAATAAATTGAGCAAGGAGTAAAACCTAAAAAAAAATATTTTCATTTAAAATTAATTTTTGTTTGTTAAATTAAGCAAGGAGTTAAATCTAAAAAAAATTGTTTTGTTTTAAAGATATTGACACTGGCTTTGCCCATGTTTGCCCATTGACCCCATTTTAACAGATCTGAACCCCAGTAAACCAAGGACCGTCCATGCCAAATATAAGCTTAATGGTTCTTGAGAAGAAGTTGTTTTAAGACTTACTCAGGAGGGAAAGAGTTATGGCCCTGGCAGGGACCAGCCGAGAGGGCGACGTGGGCAAAGAAGTCTCCCTATTGTTGCTCACTTCGCCGTAATTTAGCAGCCGGGCGAAGTTTAAGTCGCCCTGAAATTTCCGAAGTTGATTGAACCCAGTTATCCATTGACGCTGTTGTAGATAACACCATAGTTACTATTAGCATCTGTATTAATCTGATTTGGGAGCATATTCACACCGAGTGTTGATTGCAGACAGCTGTGAATACATCGTCCTGTGTCTACAGTGACTTGATATTTTGAGATTATCACACCTGAATATTACAACTCTACACTTACGTCAGATCATCACCCCTTTGTTAACAAATTCATTTTTGCAACATATTAATATCTGTACCCATGTTAGGGACCTTTAATGAGTGAGAATGTTCAAGATTTTGTTTCGTTTTAGCATTTTTTTCGTATTCATAAGCGTTGTGTAATTTTTATTTGTTTTGCATTCATAAGTGTTTGTAAAAATGCCGTTCTTCCAAAATTATTATATAAAATGCTACCATTCTCTCACAATTATGTTTGGACATTATTCATAGTTATTAGAGTGATGATTTGAACATAAAGTTTCCACATTTGAACCATTGTTTCATCATTATAATTTAAATATTACATATCTCCTATTTTCGTTATATTGGCGACTACAGTGCGAGCCGTTTTCAATTTTGTCAACACATTTTGCCCTGGAGAAGGCCCACTTCGCCCTATTTTTGTGATAGGGAGAAGTCACTTTGCCCTGAAAATCAGGCCTAGGCTGTTCCCTGATCCCTGGCTTTGCAACTATTTGACTTGGTGACCTCGCGATAGGACCCCCACCAATTGCTTTTTTTCAATGAGAACTCTTACGTAAAATACTCGCATGGTTTTATAATAATAAAACATTGCAATACATATGGTACATACTAGCTCGCTAAATACGTTTTATTATGATAACTGTCACATAATTCGTGAAGTTGTTGCATTCGCAGAGTTCTCGCATAACGTGGCGAACTTCAAAAGCCGCAAATGAATCTATGATCGCTTTTTCGTTTGTAAAGTTTATGCTAATCAACTGGACAAGAATAAACAAACATCCAGTAAAAATACCACACAATAAACACTGATCGATGACCTTTTAGCATATACAAGTGCAGTGCAAGAAGACGGCATTTAGTATAGACGCTGATAATCTATTTGTCAATATTTATGGCTATCATGCACTCTATCGGATCCTATCGCGATGCTTGGTCAAGGCTTTATCACACGATCGATCATGTGACTATACTAGTATATGGATCACATGATCCTGATTACATGTGACAATCATGTGATCATGTCGCTTCCTCCACAACAAACAATTTTCGGCAAACTTTTAATAGGAATGTTTTTTAGTCATGATAAAAATAAAATGAGCTACCAATTATTAGATTATATGATAACAAACACCAACTCTATGGAAAATTCTTCATCACCACGCTATCCTGCATCAATGTTCATCCAGTATGAATGACAGATAAGGACTTTGGTAAACCAATTTTCCCAAGGTAAACAATTACATACAGGCATAATCTATGTATTAAATCACTCACCTTTCCTTTGCTGTAGTCCCAAAGTTTCAATGTGCTAAAATAAATTGAAGATTATATTACATGTATAGCAATCTCATCACAAAGCAAAAGTATGAGAGCAAATTAACAGTGTCTTAGACAGAAATAGTACTCAACTCAGTCTGCCTTAGAATTTATTGAGCAGATAACGCCCCTGTATCGGGACAGGTTGTTATGTACATATACAAACATTGACGTAAAGTATTAAATAAAATATGAAATAAAGTTTTTTAATGTATACTGTTTCTCAAAAGATTAGGTCAGCTATAACTATGATCTGGCCTCGAAAAGCATCCTGACTACATTGCAAACCTCAGCACAATTTTGATCTATGTCGTTAGCTAGGAAATATTCAAAGTCGAACCCCTCTGCTCATCAGTCAAAACTTTATGAAACTGTCTTTCGTGTTTAGCAATTCATGGCAGTTTAATGATAATTAGGACAATCAATCAAGAAATTTCTCTCATCTTCAATGACTTTGTCATCACAGAAAACACACTTTACTAATTGAACTGGTGATTGGGTGTGTCAACCCTTTTCAAAAGATGATGGCTCACCCTCAAACAAGAGAAACCTAATTGACAACTTGTGTAGCTGTGTGGATAAGATACAGTTCAAAAACCAAATCTCTTTTGAAAGGTCGATATGTTCTTAGTTTTTGAAGAATCATCAAGCATGCTGGCTCAAAAATCTTAGCGTGGTTTGCCTTAAGTTGCCCTAATAAATAGATTAAGTTTAAGGCTACTGCAAATATCAATTTGAACATTTAAACCATACAATTGTAGACTTTAGAATATTTATTTATCAGCTAGCGTGCTGTGTTGTTCCACAGACTCACGCGGCAGACTGCTTGTGCAGTTTGAAGAAATTTTAACCGCATATGAAGCCATGTACATGTACTTTTTCACATGGATAACATTCATGATTTTCGTCTGTTAATTCTGTCACCCATATTTCACTACCAAATAGGATAATAGATTTTATCTACTATATATTTTGAAACTTTGTGTGTATATATATATATCCTTTACAGACTCGAAAACGGCTCAACCGATTGAGCCCAAACTTCCTATCTAAGGGTAAAAAGCCAAGGGAAGTGTCATCGCACCATTCGTGAGCCCGTGCAACCACTCCTTTAGCCCTCAACTGCCACCGTAATGGGGATTGATGGGTTAAATACTTGCCGAAATTTTAGAGTTACTTTGCCTACATCATTCAGAAACATGTGATGGCAGAATTCGTGTTTTCTCCACTCGATTCTCTTAAAATGCACCCTAATCGGATCAGCTCTCCCCATCGAAAAAGTGATACTTGGACCAAAACGACACTTGAGAAAAGTTTGTTTACAATATCAACGTATTGAATACGTGGAGCCGCATGTTCGTCGGCTAATCATAAAATACACACAAATATGTCTTAAAGTGCAGACTAATTCACCACCTTTAAATAGTGTATTCAAGAATACGAATCACACCAAAATTAAGCGAATTGTATATGGAATGTGTAGGTATAAGCTGCCATGTATATATCATTCCCCAAATGCTTCAATATCATGACAATCTATTAGTTATTATAAACAAGACAGTCAATGACTGTGGGGTCGTTCACCAGACTGCAACTCTGGAGACTACAACCGTCAGAACTTTTCATAATCACTTTAAAAGAAGTAGATCTAAACAGGATATATTTACACACTAAGTGTTGTCATCACTAAATCCAGCATTCTGATTGGTCGGCGCCCACGTGGCTAGTTGCAGTTATTTCTCGGTGAATGCGCAACGCCTCATGACACCAAGCTAATAACACCATCGATACGTCATTAGGTTTGGAAAGACGAACGCGTAATGTTTTGGGCGCATTTGGACTCGCGCAGGACTGACTTAATACATCATCGGGTTTCAATATGAAGAGAAATTGTTCCTATTAACTTTTGCCAAGGGTGCTATTGGGTATTTTGGGCTGATGTTGTCACGATACACTTTTCGATTTAAATAAATTTACAAAAGTGGCTTTTTCGCTAAATGTATATAAATATAAGGATTAACTGTCATGTGGACTATTTTTATGGAGATGTAACGGTGAGGTAAGTGGTCATAACTTGTATGTAAAACCCTTCGGGTTTTACACAAGTTATGTCCACTTACCTCACCGTTACATCTCCATAAAAACAGTCCACATGACAGTTAATCCTTATATGTGGCTAGAGAGGCTTCATGTATGTAGATCGGTGAATATCCACCTTGAAATTACCAACTGTACACTACTGATCACCCCCCTCCTCCAGCTCAACAAGTCCTCTCCCGACCGGGCTCCAGACTCCCAAGTCTTAGGTTGGAATTTCACAACCGACATCTCAAACATTCTCAATTGTTGAAAATTTCCAATCTCACAAGCGCCTTTTTATAAAACCATTTAGACATGTTTGAAGCCCAATTATCCATGGACACAAAACATCATACATGTATGTCAGATTAATCAGTCAGGTAGTTCCAAGGTAGATGTTTTAATGAATTTGGTATTTCAATGATTTTATTAGACACAAAATTGTTCTCCCCATAGCCCCATCATTCCTTAACAGGTTGACCTCATGTTAACAAATCTGAATCTCAGTCATTAAAGGATCCTCCATACTATATGTAAGCTAAATAGTCCAACCTCTCTTGAGAATACATTTTAAGAATTACTATAGAGACATACAGTTATGTCCCTGGTCCCTATTTAACCTGGTGACCCCATCTGAATAAATTTGAATCCCAGACACCAAAGAACCCTTCATACTAAATATCAGTAAAATAGACCTGATGGTCCTTGTGAAGGAAGCATATTAAGAGGGAAACTGTCCTTCGCTTGGTCCCTATTTGACCAGGTGACCCCATTTTTTAAAATCTGAATTGCAGTCAAACAGGAACATTCCATGCTAAATAAGCCAACTAGTTCTTGGCTCTTGCAAACATATTTTAAGAATTACTATGTGGTGAAATAGTTATGTCTCTGGCTCTGCCCTTATTCGACTTTGTGATTCCATTTTCACAAATATGTCATCCAAGGTAATTTCATACCAAATATAAGCAAAATAGGCCATTTGATTCTTGCATAGAAGACATACCATGAATTACTATGGAGAGAAAGCGTAATGTAGCTGGCCTTGCACCTACTTGACCTGGTGACCCTGATTGAACAAATCTGAATCACACATCACACCAAAGGAGCCTCAATATTAAATATGAGCTAATTAGAGCTGGTGGTTCTTTCAAAGAACACTTTTCAAGTTTGCCAGATATGTTCTAGTGAAGTGGTGGATGTGGGAGGGTTAAATGTCCTGTTGAAAGATATGAACAATACAAATGATAGATTGTTGTTGTAATTGGGAATTAATGACCTCTAGCAGATCTCCAGAAAATGTTTATAAAAATGTCAGATTTCACATGTGTAGGCATACCCTGCATACAGTTAGAGCCAAAGTAAATGCTTCTTATTAATGATTCACTGTCAAGAATTTGAGTAAATACATGTATTATTTTTGGGACCAGGGTGGCAGAAGCATTAAACTTGAGTAAAGGGCCAGGGGGGCACAATATATCTATATAACTGACCATGGAGTTAAATAAATAAAAAAAAAAGTTATGTCCCTGGCCCCGCCTACATTTGACCCAGTGACCTCATTTGAACAAATCTGAACCCCAGTCACCCAAGAATCCTTCATACCAAATATGAACCCATTTGGCCTGATGGTATTTGAGAAGATGTTTAAAAGAATTACTATGGAGGAATAGAGTTATGGCCCTGCTTTCGCAACTATTTGACCCAGTGACCTCATTTGAACAAATCTAAATGAGAGTCACCTAGGGAACATCCACACCAAATATGAACCCATTCGATCTTTTGGTTCCAGAGGAGAAGATGTTTAAAGAATTGTTGACGGATGGACAGACGACAGATGAGGAGTGATGACTATAGCTCCGCCGGAGACTTCGTCTCAGGTGAGCTAAAAACCTCAAAGTTAAGGAATGTCGCGATTTACCCAAGAGCGCAAACATACTATATTATCCTTGTACGCTATTTCGCTGAACTTGGGCCGATCGTTCAATGTAACACAATTATGTTTGTCCTGAACTATTGTATATCTGTGAAGAACGATTGTTAAGTTGATATATGAACTATCCATGTCGTGTGAAGACTTATAATAACAAATTTAATGTTAACATACGTCCATCTTAAAAACATCGAGACGAAATTTCGTACTTAGGGCTTCCAAGGGACGGGGGAGATTTTCGTCGGGTCAGTTTGAGGTGACCTTGACCTTGAAACGGGTACCCACAAATGACCTTGGGTGATATCTCGGTCGTCAGCGGTGACATTGACGTGAAATTTCTTATGTATGGTCAACTCGGGACAGGGAATATGTCGTGCATGTACGGGTTACCTTGAAACACAAAAATTAATGGATCGACCAAAGCTTAATGGATCGACCAAAGCCATGGGACGAATCCCGCCAGTTGCGGGCTAATCTGCTAGTTAGTTTATAACATAGCTCAAGGGATGTTTTCAGATACAGAGGCGCTCTATTTGCACATGTTCAATGTATTGAATATAATGCTTTTTGCCCTTTTGCACTAAAGTTGTTGATGGCCTGCTTGAATTTCCCATTGCTAGTAAAGGTTATCCCCAGATATAGTAGAGCGGTTAAGGCAGATAAAATCTGGAATCATGCACTTTTGAGTAGAAGCATGAAACTTCTCACATATCATTATGGACAAATATGGATCAATTTCTGATATGGACCTATTTTCAAAAATTCAAAATGGCCGGCCAAATCCAAGATGGCGCCCAAGGGGGTCACTAAATTTCCGGTTATGACCCTATCTCTAGTTATACGGCGATAACAGAAAAAATATTTGACATATGATGGTGTAGTTAATTGTTAGGTATTCGCCATACATATGCGCATTTAATTAAACTCATTTTGTTAGCCATCCCCCAAGATGGCCCCCAAAATATCCCAAAATGGCCGCCAAAATAATTTTAAAAAATGCCGATTTTTCTTAAATTCTACACTTCTTTCTAAATTATCCCAGAAATTTTATGGGCTATATGGGAATTTCTTCTCGGAATATTGAGAGTAGTCATTTACTATCAATTTCGAGTCATGTTGAGTATACTGGGTTACCGCTGGACCATGTATACGTTTAAAAAAAACGACTATCAAATCACCCACATAGTACATTAGTATTATTCCAACCACGCTATGTCCGTTAAGAGCTCTGTAATGTACACAATAATAATTGTCTGGACATGCAAAAACAGTATCACATTGTTTATCCAAAATTGCTATACTTATACAACAATTACTGCCAAAATAGCCGTCAAAATGTAAAAAATCGTGGAACCTCTCTGCTAAGTAAGATTGTTATATGATAACATGTCCGATTTGACTAAATCAGGTCCATGATTATGCTGTTCTGTACCTGCTATATGATATTGTGATTCTTGTACATGATAACATATTGGCATATGCTACACCAGGCTAATGTTACATGCCACAATGTTCCTGCTTGATAATCTCAGGATGCTTATATAAGAAATATATGAAAAATATACTATCATATGTACTGGAAGTAGTTTCACCATAAGCGGTTCATTGCATTGCTGTGACTACCTTCATAATAGTTTAACGTTATAATATGGACAGAAACAAATTATGAGGGTGTGTCTAATGTATAATAGATCAATAGAATGTGTATAATTCGAATGTACCAATGATTACATGCCCTTGTTCAGCCAGTTTTCGGTCGGATGTGATTAAAATAGCTCTGTTGTCATTGAAAGTGAAAACCAATTATTTAAGCAATGAGTACTTCATAACACAACATCCGTGTTATTCTGTTACAAGACTAACTACATTTTTGCAGAACCATTCAAATTGTAGATGGTTGATCAGTCGAATAGCTCTATTTCATTAAATTCGAACAATGTGTCATGTCAGATGGCACATTTTCTCCACATCATCGTACTTGAGTTGAAAATGTAACAAGGCATTTTCTTCCAAATTCGACAATATGACCATGAGTTGCTAACATACCTCTGATGATTACCACTTTGTTAGTGAGGTGCACTTTATAGGGACACGTTTAGAAATACATAAGAAACGATCATGAAATTTAACAAATCCAGTTTAAAACTGACTTTTGGGGCATTATATCGATTCATATTAGCCAACATGTTTGGTATGCATTTGTTGCATCAAATTATGGTCACTATATGACAATAGCTTCCACATATGTGCACTACACAGGCTCATCATACATGTCATTATGTACCTGCTACATTTGATGGTGTTTCTTATATATAATACAGGTCGGATTATACCAGACCGGGGAACATGGCTCATCGCACTTGCCACAATGAATCTGTTGTGCTCGACCAGGACTATTATAAACCTGTTCGATATAGACTACACCAGACTGATTGTGTATGCCAGAAAATGAGAAAGCATCTGGTATAAACGATTAGATCCATTCCCCAACCAGAGATTGGTCCAACTCTTGAAGAGATGTCTGTTGAACGTGTCGAGTTGTCACACAGTCTACAACCTCACCCAGTCATGTTCTATGAGTTTGAGATTGTATGATACCGCTGGTAAATCAATGCATTTGATTCCTTCCTCTTTGAGATAACGTTTCCCAAGCCTGGTTCAGTGTGGTCTGGTGGTATCTTCTACCAGAAAGGAATATGCACCTATAGTACCTGCAAACGGTCGCACAAACAGGTCTAGAATTCCACCCCTATAACTTTAAGCATCAATGGTGCCATTCTGGATGATAAACATGTCTGTGCGACCGTCAAAAGGCATCCCTCCCCACACCATAACCGAACCACCATCTTAGCGGTTATCTTCCACCACTGTGGCATCAGTGAAACTCTCATATCGCCTCCTCCAGACCAAAACACGTCTGTCAAGGAAATCTAGGCTAACTCTGTTCACAGCACGGTTGACCATTGTTGCACTCTACAGTTGACACATTCCGCGCACCGCTGTACATGGTGTCATATGTGACGTGGCAGCACGATTACGACCTCCTTGAGCGTAACGAACATCGTGTTGTCTGTTTCTGTTGGCCTGTGTTGAAATTATGACCCCAGCCTCATTCTGGAGGGGAGCGCTGCAGTGATATGACATTCATGGTATGTGCCAGATTCACAGTTTCTTTGAGATAAAGCCATCATAAAGGTTATATGTTTGTCTTATCATTTCGTAGCCGCAGATGACTATGTCGTGACTTCTTTCCACAGTAATATGGGTATTGATGCGATTCCACACATGGATGCAATGTTATTGCTGTCACCTGGCCATGCAGAAACCTACCTATGTGACATTCCAGATTGGAGCATCACCACCCCTCTGGACAAATTGTGGGTGCTTAATTCGGAAACCTTTTTAAATCAATGCCGAAGAGTTGTTGGTAATAGCCACTCATGTGACACTATACAGTTATCGCCTGGTGTTGAGGGAGACACGGATATTTGTCGCCCGTTTGGGGATGAATGTCTCCCGAGGAGCTTTGTCCCGAGGGAGACATTCATATCCCAAACGGGCGACAAATATCCGTGTCTCCCGAAAAATAAAGGCGATAACTGTTTTGTTATCCGCACTGAATAACATTGTTATTCCACCAGCTTAATCAAGTCATAAATTAACACAAGATGACAAAACATGAAGCAAGATTTGTAGCTTTGGTGACAACGGAAAAGTATTCGTAATATCTGCAATGCACATGTCGACATATTATTAACACAATATGGGCTCTAAAATTATCATATAAAGTTCATCAGCGCATGATATACGGACATACATGTATAGGACAACGAGTCTGTGAATTTGGAGATGCATGATGCAATAAAAAGTATTGTCCCGACAACGGGTTTTAACATGACAAGATTCATCGGACATTTTTTTAACCAAAGTATAGCAATGTTAAAAAGCATAATTCTGAGCTATCCATTTGTAACAATAGTTACATGTAAATACGCTAGATCACAAACAATAAGTGGATGTGTATTAGCTAGTGCAGGTGCCGAAAGTTACAAGCTTTCACTCTACACGCCAAACGAAAGCAGCGACATCTCAACACAGCGTGTCAAACACGAAAACGACAACACACTGATCACAGGCAAAGGGGAATAACCTACTACCTCGCACGGAAAGTTAAATGTCGTATTTCCACGATTTATATGCAAACAATGTGGTCACACCACGGTTGGTAAAATTGTGTAAACATGTAGGTATATATGCGGAGTGTTATTTTTAGTATGTTGTAGAGGAGGTGGTGTGGTATAGCTACATGTGTATGTAGTATTCGTTGGTCAATATCCACAGTAAACTTATGACTGACGTTACGGCCAGGGCAACAAGTTAGTGGTTGTCGCCCGGCTCAGCGGGCGACAGTGTGATTTGCCGCCCGCCACGTGACAGGTTCCCGGCCTATCAAATGATAGAGAAAAGGAGAAGTGATAACAATCTGATTTGAACACAGAAACATTGTGGACAAAATCACGAAAAACGTGGAGACCCACTTGTTCACTGGACAGATCACACCACGGTGTATTTCAAATTGTAGCATCCTAAGACAGAACAAATGATCACGCATCTACACCATAGTCAGATACGAAAGGGCAAAATTGCATATTACTGTCTAAATATGACCAATTTATGGGTAATCCTTAGCAAAATTTGACTAGTGTATATGATAACAGAAGTCCAATGTAGACTACACCAGGCTCATCATACATGTCATAATTCATATGTTACACACGATGCACGTCATTGTGATAACATGTTCGGCATAGACTACACCAATAGCATAATAACTGCCACACTTTGTCTGTTACACACGATAATTATCATTACATTTTATAAGAGCTTCAGTATGAACCACACCAGGCTCACCATACATCATACAATGCACATGATACACACGGTCAGCCCCATGGTAATTATATATCATAACAGTTCCAGCATAAACTATACCAGGGTCATCATACATGCTACACTAGTCACTACATCTGTTTACACACTATCAGATTCAGGGTCATTATATATGACAACAGGATTGGTATAGACTACAACAGTCTCATCACACATGTCACAATTCATCTGTTTCACACGATTATATATAATACGTTCGGTATAGACTATACTAGATATATAAGGCCAAAATAAATAATATGTGGGTTTCCCCTTTCCCGCCCGCCCCATGTCAAACCGCATACCCACTTTCATTTTATTGGTTTTGAGAACAAAAAAAGTGTTCCATTTTATCCGACCGTCCAAAATCATAAAATATATCGTACTGTTCCAATTCTATCTCAAAATGAACCCAATAAATTGTAAGGAATATTCTCTTACAGGTGTGCATTACAGTTTTCTGAATGCACATAGTGTGTATGGAATATTAAACACTAATGCACTACTTGGGTGATTTGATGGTCGTTATTTTAAAACTATTGTTTCACGACCAAGCTGTAACCAATAATAACGGAAATGGCTCCAAAGTGATGGGAAATGACTAATATCAATATTACGAGAGAAAATTACCATATACTCCTTAACATTTCTGGGGTAATTTAGAAAGAAGTGAAAAAAAATCTACGTTTGGTTGCCATTTTGGGATATTTTGGTGGCCATCTTGTGGGGATGGCTGACAAAATTGGTCTCATTATATGTACTTATGTATGGCGAACACCAAACAATTAACGACAACACCATATGTCAAATATTTTTTCTGTAATCGGTGTATAACTAGAGATATGGCCATTCGGTCACCCCTTTGGCCGCCATCTTGGATTTGACGGCCATTTTGGATTTTTGAAAATAGGTCCATATCAGAAATTGATCAGCTATGGTCCTACTATATATATGCAAAGTCTGATAGTTCTACTCAAAAGTGCATGCCTATGGGCCTTACAATGTATGTCGCAAAATTAGCCCAAAAATAGTAAATTTTAACGAAAATCTAGATTTGTTCCATTATGGCGGCCATTTTGGCAGCAATTTTTGTAAAAGTAGATAAATTTATGAACAACAATGCGATACCGATTTTTCATGTCCAGAAGATAATTATTGTATACATTACAGAGCTCTTAGTGCACACAGTGTAGTTGGAATAATACTACCGTATACACCCGTCAGTAAGCCCAGGGGGCACGTGCACGTTTTTGTCCAAAAAGTGGGTACTGGGCTTACTTACGGGGACCACCCCGTGCAAAATCTCAGTTAGCCTTCAGATGCTGGCCCACAATCGTATTTTATACCGATACCAAGAGTAGTTTTGTTAAAAGTACTCAACCCGATAAAACTCCTCTCAATTACTATTTCAATGGCTTCGGGGGTCAAAAATATTTGATTCGAGTCGAGGAAGTCACCCATCAAAGCTCAGATTTGTTAGATATCGATTTTAGAAATCTATTATTTTTCATTATCGGGAATACTATCTGGCCCAGAACTCAGTCAAAATTGCGTTAAAATTACCACTTGATTTTAGAGTTATTCATCCTTGTCTGTTTGAATAGATTTGGAGTACACATCCAGAGCAGATTACGGCAGTTATTAGTACTCATCTCGATAATATAACAAATTTGAAAAATCAATATCTAATAACTCTGAGCTTTGTTTGATGGGTTCGTCGACTCGAATCAAATATTTTTTACCACCAAAGCCAAAGAAATAGTAATATAGGACCCTCTGATCGGATTGTTGTTGTTGGAACCTGTTGAGATGGGGACCCTCTTTACGGGTTGAGTACCTTTAAATAAAGAGAATGATGGGTTTTATTAAGTTTATTAAAATAAAATCAAATAATAGTAACAAGACACAGAGGTCGACAGGTAAAACAAAAATACCATTTATACGACATAAACATGCGCATGGTAAGTATGGTATGGATAATAGCACACATAAATAGCACAAAGTTCAAAGAACAAAGTTCAGAAGACGACAAGCCCATGGTCGTCGAAACCTGTCTTTGTAGCTGAATGTAGTTCCCTCTAGCATTCTTTTTTGCTGTCTGAAACCATTAAGATGCACGCAGATGGGTTTTAAAAACTTTATTAACGTGCGTGTCCATAGTTTGGACCAGTGGCGTACAACCTGTAAATAAGAGAATTTTTTTTATGAATTTCGCGGTAATCGACGAAACGTATTGTGTACGTTCTGCAACAAGAACAGTAACTCTATAAATTCGAGGTGGATTAATATTCGAATGGAAAAACTCATTATCTGATACTATTTTAAATGTAATGGTTCAAAAATTCATTTAATATAAATATTAGCTGCTCTGATATATATATTGCCTCATGTTAAAATTATATAATCCAAGATTAATTAACGGCAATTGAGCCACAAAGATTGTAAATGAATTAACACCAGAGAACGTGGCAACTTCAAAAGTACATCATAGAAGACAGGACTGCTCTTGTGGAAATTATTGGGCTCAATTTATATTTTCTTGGGATCAATTTGAAAACACAATAGTGTTGTGTAATGAGTTCACACCCAAATTTAGTTGGAGTAATGTTAATTAAATGCTAATTAATCAAGCCTACCTCCGGGGACTTCGTCAGTGTCACGGCTGGCAAATTCGTCGAGGGTCTCAGTCATCCAACCATTGTCACTGTCACAATGCCATGGTCATTACTTAGCATCCCATTGGATTCACTTTCATCTCATTGGGTTCACTCAGAGAGAGGCGTGAAGAACGGGTGCGGCACCTTTTGATGTTATTTGTTTGATACTCCTTTGATATATCCAACAACTAAGATGGGAATTTTATGGGAATAATCTGTGTAACATAATTATTGGCCTAAGATTTATAATATATAAATAATAAATAATAACAAAAGCAACATATATTTTTAATTTTGTTTTATTTTCATCACACAGTACAAATAAAACGAGTATCTGTCATTTGTAATCGTTCATCGTTCATCGTTCATCTATTCAATGCACTGTACTGGAGATTCTTCTCGGCCACAGAATAGCAGGACATGATTGCACTTACCTCCCAAATGCTGAAAATTGGGGGTGGGCTTATCCACGAGGACCCCCCCATGTCTGTTTGAGGGCAAAAAACCCAGACTGGGCTTACTCACGAGGATGGGCTTACTGACGGGTGTGTATAGTAACGTACTATGTGGGTGATTTGATGGTCATTTTAAAAAACTGTGAATACATGGCCCGGTGGTAACCCAGAATACCCATATGATGGCTCCAAATTGATAGGAAATGACTACTGTCAATATTACGAGAAGAAATTACCACATTACCCATAAACTGTCTGGGATAATTTAGAAAGAAGTGAAGAATTTAAGAAAAATAGAATATTTTTTTTAATTTTGGCGGCCATTTTGGGATATTTTGGTGGCCATTTTGGGTGATGGCTAACAAAATTGGTCTCATTATATACGCATATGTACGGCAAAAACTAAACAATTAACTACACCATCATATGTCAAATATGTTTTCTGTATTCGGTGTATAACTAGACACTGCGAAATGTTTTGACCCCTTTGGCGGCCATCTTGGATTTGGCGGCCATTTTGAATTTTTGAAATTAGGTCCATATCAGAAATTGATCTATATATGTCCATAATGATTTTTTTCTTAACCGCTCTACTAATATTAAAGTGTGCTCATTTAACGATATACAATTGGTGGTCTTCAAGGAAGAAGTTATGAGGAACAAAAGGCTGCCTGGCTCAAAAATTAATAAGTTATCTGAAATTACTGAAAGAACATTAATCTATGACTATAGCCTATTTAAACATCGCTGTCTCTCTGGGCTTTCAGTTACATTATCAAATCATCTGCATGCAGACAGTAAATGATTTAAATATTACTTGAACCGATGCAAAGCGGGTCACATTCTTCATCAAAGATATCGCCAATGTTTATTTTTAATATTTTAGAAGTGGTGACAATATATAGGCGAGCAGCAGACCCCAAAAAATGTATTTAATATACCCACCATACTTTTAAAAAGATAACTTTGGTACCTTTGGAGAGGTGAAGATGTAGGCTAATTGATATGGCCTACTATTGGATCTGAAAGTGGTTGTCATGGAAACAGATGCCCAATGTATTGTCACATATGGACGGTATTGTCAATAAATGTCATCAAAAGAACAATGGAAGGCTGCATTTTTCAACATTCATTTTCATTTTACGTAAATGTTTTAATGGTATCAGGACAATCTGGGAACTCAGTTGTACATTCCTGTTGGAGATATGAGTTTATATGGTGGTTGGAAGATGTTCTTTGGGTAATTTTAGGATTTTTTAGTGACAAAATTATGATTTTTGGAATCGCAGTGCTGGTTGAGAACCACACACTACCAACTGGACTGTGATATGTCAATTTTGAAGATCTTGATGTGACCTACCAGATTAGATGGATTATAGGGTTGGGCATTGATTGGTTGTCATGGAAACGATTCTATAATTCGGACTGAATGTGTGTATAATTCCTTGAAATTTCATGAAAAGTATATCGAATACCTTCACTTTGACATAACTGAACAAGTTGTCAACCATATGTATTAGCAACACTGTCCATTTTGGAACGTGACATATTGGTGTCAAATGTATAATCTACAGGCAGATCTACATGAGTATCACTATCCATTCAAACGTAGTCCGGTAATTCACAAGTATGCAAGTTTAAATTGACACTAAAAATAACAAGTTCATCAGAATCATATTTCAAAAGTGTCTTTTGTAAGAGTATGAACAGACTTTCCATTCTGATTTCCAAAATAAGGAATTGCTACACGGTATGTAACTAGAGACAAATACAATGTCCGAGGCAATCAGTAATAAAAAACAATGCCCCCTTTTTCTTAATAGCGCCTTTACAACATAAATGTATGCATTCATAACACAGTATTTCAATATCAGTCAGCTTTTGGGGCCAAGTTTCGACAAGGGTTATGAAGTCATAACTCGTTAATTGATTCATAAATTAAGGGTCTGTAAGCTTCTGACAAACCAAGATGTGTATCTCATAATGCAGTGAGTTTTGTTTCCCATATTGGAAAACATATTACATTTAAGTGGTAGCTTTCAAGGCTAGGTGAAGATTTTTATTAACTATACTATAGGATGTAATTTCTAAAGTAAACATAATGTGAGTGAAGTGACATTTCACAACAGGTCACTCCGAAGGCGTAATGTCACATTTGGGATTCCCCCAAATTACAATACACTGTCTTATATTAATTGTTTCTAATTGACGCTTTCATCTTAGATTAAGTTCTGATTGGTTATCTAATGAAACGGAATCCCAGGGGTTCCGAAATAGAACTTGCTGGCAAATAATCAGAGCCACTATTATATATGTGAGACTGCACTTGACTTGGGAGATGAACGTCCCTGTTGAGATGGACATCGAAGATTCGAGAATGAAAACAGTTTGTGAAAAAGCCTGGCTAGCCAGTGGTTTCACAAACTGTCTTCATGCTTGAATACTTGAATGGGTTAACCCTTTCAGAATTGTCATCCATATAGTAATGTACTATAACCTTGGGCTCCCAAGTAGTTGCATGTTTTTTCAAATTTAAAGATGCATAATCCGATTAAGCGCCCCTCAATTACTATTTATTTGGATTCGGGGGTAAAAAATATATCATTCGAGTTGAGGAACCTGCCTCAGAGTTATTAGATATCAATTTTTGAAATCTATTGTTTTTCACCATCGAGAATTATTAGTAGCCCAATAAACAGTCGAAAAGCCGACGGTCTGGGACAAAATTGCGGATGAAGATGGATAAACTCTTAAATCAAGAGGCTTTCTATAATAATTCTATGATAATAAGGCCAAATTTCGTCGAACAACATGTTGATAGATAACACAGTTTGGGCAATTTTACACTATAGTTGACAACGGTTAGCATTATTTTTGGACAATAAATCGATTCTGAGAACTGAAGTGGCATTTCTAACAATATTATTGTTGTTGGAATCTGATTATATAGGGACCATTGAATCGGATTGAGTCCCTGTAATATGGCATGTACATTTTACCTTGGAAAGTTAGTAGTGTTATCAGTATTGTATTGGTATTGAATTATCATCCGTACTGTAAATGTATTCTCAAATTCATTCCCCTATTTATCAGGCCTTGTGAATTAGAACAGTCTGTTTCATTATCATTTTTTTAATAGGTTTTTTTTATAGGAACTGGCACGATTATATTTGCATTAGGTGTATAATTGCATCAACTTTTGACATGATCATCACAGTTTCGTTCCATCACAATCTGTTTTTGGGTCCATCATTTTCGGGGAAATTCTCAAACAGCCAAATGCACCCTTTGGGGGAGTCACAGGACAACCAATAACATCATAATAACTCTATTTATCTACTTCTTACATTGGAACCTGAGTCATAACATACAAGAGATGGACTGTCGTCCAGTGGATACCCCCTTGTGGCATACCACCTAGTGTGGGCATATCTATAACTTATGACTACTATACTCAGACAGATGGACCCAAAAATCAGCATTTTCATATGAACAAAGATGAATAACTATAGAACGAAAAACCAAAACAAAACAGTTGAATGCGCCATTAAATATCCTCATAGTGGTGAAATTCCATACCAAATTTCATTGAGATCCCAGCACAACTGTTGAACTTACGACATGAACAGACACCAATGGACCAAAAAGCCAACATTTCCAGATAATGGAATGGAAAACCCGTACAAAATGATGGAACACTCTATTTAAAGTCCTCATAGTAGTCAACATTCATACCTAATTTCATTGAGATCCGAGCACTACTGTTCAAGTTATGAGATGAACAGACATCGGACGGACATACGGATGGACGAACTCACGGACGCACAGAGGGACAGGTGCAAAACAGTATACCCCCCCCTTTGTTTTTAAAAAGGGGGTATAATTACATTGTTGTGTTAGCTGCATATTAAAAAGTTATGGGACCAATGAGATTAGAGACCAATCAATACCTGAACATCTATACAAGTGAGGGGTGTATAGAGCTGGATATAAAATATTTTAATGCAGAATTATCAGATAACTAAAGGTGAGATGTGAGAATGGTCAGATTGAAAATATTAAGAGTCATAACATTGGATTGCATACATTATATCAATGGTTAATTTTATTCTAAGCTGATCATTGGAAACAGCAGAAATATTATTAAACGTAGGGTTAATATTTTCAAAACCATTCAATCAATACCAAAATCTATACAGGTGAAGAATACGTCATGATTAAACCTGAATGAGATTATAAAAGTGATCGGGTAGAAAAATATTTGACCAACAAGTCAGTCTCAAGAATACCAGCACCATTATTATTATCCTGCAGCCCAAATGCAATTGAGGGAATTTCAAAATAAGATATTTCCTCTAAATGATGAATATTCAATTAGTGGTTTATAGAAATCCTTACTGAACCTGGCTCAAGGTGAAAGAGATAATTTAATATCTGCCCATGGAATGGGTTAATTTTAATCCCAAAATCCATGTAAAGTGAAAAGTGGATAACCATCAACCTGGACACAGAATAGGAGAATGATCAGATGAAAAACACCACAAGACCATATGATGTGTGGAGAGGGTTAATCATTTTCAATGACATCATAAGACGGAACTACCGAATGGGTGGGTTAATTTATTTCTAAGATACAGTGTCTGTAAACAACAATGTCTATAAACAGCAATTTCTGTAAAACATCCCTACAAATAAACAATGGACCATTCCAATTTAATCTTTTAGAACAGATGTCTTATTGAATGTACATTTAATGAACCTGTTTCAACAAAGGGGTTAACATAATATTGCACAGAAAACTAATAGAGAGCCATCCATTAATTATATTCTGACAGATTTTATCAACAAACTCTGGTATCCATGCTATCTATCTATCTATCTATCTAGTGTCCAGATAAACAACACTCAATACCAATAATACAGTCTCCATGATGAGAAGTTCTCCTCAAAGCTCACAGTGGCAAACAGGCATTAATTACATTATCAGTTTACTTGAATTTTAAATGGCCATAACTGTTTTAAAATATTTCGGATCAAACCCAAATTCAAAGTTGATATGTATGTCGGGGTGAGGACCATATATACCAAATTTGGTGCTGATCAGATGAAAAATATTTAAGTCATCACAGCTTGGATAAATTCTATTTAAAAACAAGAGCAGAAAGGGTTAACTAAACAATACCAAAATCGATACCAACAAGACAGTCAATGACTGTGGGGTCGCTCACCAGACTGCAAAGACTGATAAGACTGGGACTCTGGAGACCACAATAGTTGGAACTTTTCATAATCACTTTAAAAGAAGTAGATCTAAACAGGATGTGGCCAAATTACCAACTGTACACTACTGATCACCCCCCCCCCCCCAACAAGTCCCCTCCCGACTAGGCTCAAGACTCCCAAGTCTTAGGTTGGAATTACACAATTGACATCTCAAACTTTCCCAATTGTTGGAAATTTCCAATCTCACAAGCGCCTTTTTATAAAATAGACCTGATGGTCCTTGTGAAGGAAGCATATTAAGAAGGAAACTGTCCTTCGCTTTGCCCCTATTTTTCCAGGTTACCCCATTAAAAATATCTGTATTGCAGTCAAACAAGAACATTCCATGCTAAATAAGCCAACTAGTTCTTGGCTCTTCCATACATATTTTAAGAATTAATATGTTGTGAAATAGTTATGTCTCTGGCAATGCCCTTATTCGACTTTGTAATACCATTTTCACAAATCTGTCACCCAAGGTAATAGATTGATGTTGTAATTGGGAATTAATGACCTCTAGCAGATCTCCACGAAATGTTTATAAAATGTCAGACTTCACTTGCAATGTTTAATATTTTTTGGAGTTATGTCCCTGCCCACATTGACCTCATTTGAACAAATCTGAATGTGAGTCACCAAGGCAATATCCACACCAAATATGAACCCATACGGTCTTATGGTTCCAGAGGAGAAGTTTAAAGAATTGTTGAAGGACGGACGAGGAGTGATGACTATAGCTCCACTGGAAACTTCGTCTCAGGTGAGCCAAAAACTACTGAAATTATAGAATGACTTCCCCCCCCCCTTTGGATCCCAGAATGCAACAGAATTCAAACTTTTCAATGGAAGGGGAAGAACTCCATCTTTAATATATAGAGTTATTCCCCCTGCATTGAAAATAATTTTGCTTTTTACTGCAATCTAGATGACAAAACTCTTTGGCAACTCAATAAAAACAACATGTCCACAGTTTATTATACTGGAAAAGTTGATAATATAATGTTTTGGAGCTTCCTCTTTCAAATGGTATATAATATGGCATATATTTTATATAATGTAATCTGGGGGGTTAAAAAATTAAGTAGTTTACTATTTTATATACATTTTAGTCTAAATAATTAATTTTGAGAAAACAAATTACATCTCATTGAACAAATCTGCTAATTCCACCCCCTCAACCCATGGGGACATCCCTGCAAGAATAGGACATCTGTGATTTATTTGGATGCTTGTCTACATTTGCCTAACAATATTTCCTTAACCTTGAGAGCCAGTGCATTCTCTTAGGTGAGGCTACCTATGGGACACTCACATATATATAAGACAATGCACTGGCATGATACTAGTACCTTGTTATAAAATAATAAATATTGGACAAATATTAAAACTAGGAGCTCATTTCTCTTGATCAATGGTCTATTATTTTATATTCATTTTATTTTAGTATACGTAATTGGTTTTGGAAAAAAAAATACATCTCAATGAACAAATCTGAGAAATTTGCCCCCTCCCCAAACATATGTGGGGACATCCCTGCGAGAATAGGACATGTCTGATTTATTTGGATGTCTGACAAAATTGGCCTAACAATATTTCCTTGATCCCCAGTGTATTCTCTTATATATAGGAGAATACACTGGTGCAAGGTCTTTTTGCTGTACCAGCATAGCTCTGGTAATGAAATGGTTAATACTAATACTATTATAAAATGTGTAAACTGTCAAACAGTTAGAGTTGTATTTGAGATTGCTGTAAACACATAGGATTAAATTTCATTCACACACCTCATTCTCTCCCAGCCTGATAAATGTGGATATTGAGATAAAAGTTAATTACTTTATAATGACTGGACACACAGCTGTGAGCACTGTGAGAATTAAGGCTGGTCAGCTCCTGGCATGTCATATAACTAAAGTGTAAGGCTTTTAATGGTGTGAACCTTGCAAGGATCTGGTGTGGGGTGGCAGGGACATTCAGTGGTAGTGGTGGTGGTGGGGGAGGTGGGGGGGGGGGGGGGGGGGGGGGGGGGGGGGGGGTTGAGGGGGCAAGGATTTAAAACATGGATTTAAATAAAAAAAATTTAAAGAGTTATGTCCCTGGGCCCTGGCTCTGCCCCTATTTGACCCAGTGACCCCATTTGAACAAATCTGAACCGCAGTCACACAAGGACTCTCCATACCAAATGTAAGCTAAATCGGTCAAATGGTTCAAAAGAAGAAGTCATTCTAAGAATTACTATGGAGGAATAGAGTTATGGCCCTGGTTTCTCAACTAATCAACCTGGTGACCTCATTTTAACAAATCTGAATTTGAGTCAACTAGGGAACATCCACACCAAATATGAATCCATACGGCCTTATAGTTCAGTAAAAGAAGTCGTTCTAAGAATTACTATGGAGGAATAGAGTTATGGCCCTGGCTTCGCAACTATTTGACCCAGTGACCTCATTTGAACAAATCTGAATGAGAGTCACCTAGGGAATATCCACACCAAATATGAACCAATTCGGTATGATGGTTTCAGAGGAGAAGATGTTTAAAAAAAAGTTTGACGGACGGACGGACAGACGCACGGACGGACGACGGACGAGAGTGATGACTATAGCTCCACCGGAGACTTCGTCTCAGGTGAGCTACAAACTATACAGGTGAGGTGTGTGTCATCATAAACCTACATATCAAATATGAACACAATCGGACAAAAAATACTTTGGTTACAGCATCGAATAGCTCATGCCTATGTGTGGATACAAAGTGTTAATAATTTCTAAACTGATCAACCACTCGATAACAAAAAACTATACAGGTGAGGAGTGGTGTCATCATAAGTTTACATGCACAAAAATTCAAACACGATCCGATAAAAAATATTTGTGTAATCATATCGGATAGCAAGTGTCTGCAGACAGACGGACGGGATGGACGAATGGTTGATCCGGACGTCAGCATTATGTGTACCATACATGGTATGGGTACACATAACAAGACAGTCAAAGACTGTGGGGTCGTTTCACCAGACTGCAAAAGACTGGGACTTTGGAGACCATAACAGTTAGAACTTTTCATAATCACTTTAAAAGAAGTAGATCTAAACATGATATGTGGATAGAGAGGCTTCATGTATGTAGATCAGCGAATATCTACTTTTAAATTACCAACTGTACACTACTGATCACCCCCCCCCCCCCTCCTCCAGCTCATGTCCCTTCCCGACCAGGCTCCAGACTCCCAAGTGTTAGATTGGAATTTCACAACCGACATCTCAAACTTTCTCAGTTGTTGGAAATTTCCAATCTCACAAGCACCTTTTTATAAAACTATTTAGACATGTTTGAAGCCCAATTATCCATGGACCCAAAAACACCATATATGTACATGTATGTCAGATTAATCAGTCAGGTAGATCCAACGTAGATGTTTTAATGAATTTTGTATTTTAATGATTTTATTAGACACAAAAGTGTTAAGTCCCCATAGCCCCGTCATTTCTTAACAGGTAGCCTCATGTTAACAAATCTGAATCTCAGTCACTAAAGGATCCTCCATACTATATGTAAGCTAAATAGTCCAACCTCTCTTGAGAAGACATTTTAAGTATTACTATAGAGATATAGAGATATACAGTTATGTCTCTGGTCCCACCCTATTTAATCTGGTGACCCCATCTGAATAAATTTGAAACCCCATTTAAAACAAGTGACCCCATTTGAAAAAATCTGAACTCCAGTCACCCAAGGACCCTTCATACCAAATATGAACCCATTCAACCTGATGGTAGATGAGAAGAAGTCGTTTTTAAGAATTACTATGGAGGGCAAGAGTTATGGCCCTGGCTTCACAACCATTTGAAAGAGTGACCTCATTTGAACAAATCTGAATGTGAGTCACCTAGGGAAAATCCACACCAAATATGAACCCATTCAGTCTTATGATCTAGAGAAGATGTTCACAGAATTGTTGAGAGATTGATTGATGGATGCACAGACAGATGAACAGGTGACAGATGGAGAAGTGATGACTATAGCTTCGTCTCAGGTGAGCTAAAAAATTACATTTCATTGAACAAATCTGTAAATCACCTCACCAACACTGTGGGGACATCCCTGCAAGAATATGACATTATCTTATTATACCAGTAGCGTACAGCATAGATACAGGTAGTGTGGGTGGGGCAGAGATAAATCTCTTACCTCTGCCCCTATTTGAACAAACATGAATCCCCATCTCTGATATCTATTCATCTTATAATTTTAAACATTCGCTTTTAAGAGTTGAAGTTAATTGATTTTCCAAAAAGGGACCCCATTGGAACAGATCTAAACATGCCACCCAAGGACCTTGCATCCACAAATATAAGCTAAATAGACTTGATGGTTTCTTGGAGAAGTAATAGTTGTTAGAATTACAATGGAGGGAAAATGTTATGGCATCCCTCCTATTTGACCTGATGAACTTATTTGAACAAATCTGAATGTGAGTCACATACAGGTAGGGAATTCATATAGATCTCGAGAAGAAAACAATTGTTGATGGATGGATGGACAGAACAATGGATGAAAGTACATACCCACCCACTTTTTTGTCCATAATATAAAGGTATAATGAGTTCACATAGATAAGTGGTTAAGAAAATAATATTGGAACAGCCAAGCGTGAATTTAGTGCGTCTGAGGTCCCAAAAGGGTGAATGTAGTGATGCTATTCTGTAAGGTGGGCTAGCATCACCAAATTCACCATCTGGGAACCCAATTTTACTTTAATAGTCCTCAACTGCTATGGGAGACCTAGGGACAGACAGAAGTTCTCCAGCTGAAGTTGGGTGACATTACTGACATATGACAGTATGCGCACCCCATTTGACACCTCAATTATGCATTTTAGAATCTAACAGAAGGGGAAAAGAGCTGCTAAAATGTCAATTTGAGATCTAGATACTTCCCAGAAGATGAAGCCTAAGCAGAATGAGGTCCTCATAGGGTGTATTTGGCGATGCTAGCCTGCCGTGCAGGGTAGCATAATTAAATTCACCCTCTGGGAACCTCATTATACAAATGCCAGACACACTTAATTAAAGCTCTGAGAAAAGGAATTTAATCTGATATTAATGACCAGTGTATTGTAAACAATGATGGTGCTACATTGACAACTTTAGAAAACAAATGTACAACACTATTAATCTCATTTAAATTATGAATGACATGAATACACTCCCTGGGGACTCTGCCTATAGCTACATAAGTTCTCTTATCTATCTATCTGGCCCTGATTATAAACAACATGTGTCATGTCTATCAGCCTGGCAGTTCAGAGCAGAGTTGGCTTGTAATGGGAATACACAGATATTAAAAGGAATTTACTGAATATTTCTGTACATCTGTCTGTCATGTTTTCTCCCAAACCCCTAGAGGTATCTAGGCCCCGAAGATGTAATGTCATAAGTTCTTCAAAATTTTAATTAAATGTTTTTTATTTTATTTAAATAAAACATATTTTATTTAATAAATTTGCTTCTAAAAATTAATTATTTATTAAAAATTAAATATATATAAAAAAAATTTTGGTTAAATTGAGCAATAAATTAATCTAAAAAAAAAATTCTTCAGATTTATGTCCATAGCCCCACCCACATTTGACCCAGTGACCTCATTTGAACAAATCTGAACCACAGTCACCCAAGGTACCCTCATACCAAATATGAACCCATTCGGCCCGACAACTTCAGAAAAGAAGTCGTTTTAAGAATTACTATGTGGAAAAATAGTTATGGTCCTGACACAATAATAATTCTTAAAATATGTTTGCAAGAGCCAAGAACTAGTTGGCTTATTTAGCATGGAATGTTCTTGTTTGACTTGGTGACCTCATTTGAACAAATCTGAACAAGAGGTACGCTGTCGCGTGGCATTTGCCCCCGACCGTAGCAATTTGGATTAAGCATGGACGAAACTGCGGATATCCGAGGAGGTCTATATGACCATTCCAAAAGAAGTTCGTACAGAAATGTTGACTAAAAACAACAAAACAAGCGATCCGGAAACCCAAAAACAAGCGAAAATTCAAATTTTCTAAGTTGAAAAAAGGGCCATAACTCTGGCAAAAATGTCAAATTCGCACTTGACATGTATTTTCATATAACTGATCCACAAAAATACAGGATTTGCAATCGTACCACCAAAGCTCACGCTATCATCTGGAAACCCAAAAAACAAGAGAAAATTTGAATTTTCTAAGTAAAAAAAGGGCCATAACTCAGGTGAAAATGGGTGTATTAAACCCGCGCTATGCATGTAGCTGTTCCCCCATGCTGCTCTATCACCATACCAAATATCAGCTAAATCTGCCCAGCGGTTGCTGAACAATAATGCAAAATGTTTGTACGGACGGACAAAATTCAAATTTTCTAAGTTGAAAAAAGGGCCATTACTCTGGCAAAAATCATCAGATCATACCCAAATTCGCCCTTGACATATATTTTCATATAAACTGATCCACAAAAATACGGGATTTGCAATCGTACCACCAAAGCTCACGCTATCATCTGGAAACCAAAAAAACAAGAGAAAAATAGAATTTTCTAAGTAAAAAAAAAGGGCCATAACTCTGGTAACGAGAGGCCGATCACGATCGGCAGATGTTTAACCCATACCTTGGCGATAGTGACTAGCCATAACTGATAATTTGTCAAAGATATGATCACAGGAATTAATCCATATATCAGTACCAAACTTGAAATCAAAAGCTCAAATAATTTGTCTTAAGAAAGGGTTAAAGTATTTGGGTTGGGGAGGAGTAGTTTTATATCTCATAACTCTGTCCCTATTCACACAAGGACCTCTCACTGTGAGATCCAATGGTTTAGTGATTTCGGAGGACATGTTTAGGAGTTTAAGTTAACTCATTGGAAGCAAAAGTGATAAATCCCTATCTTTGCCACTTTTGACATGCCAGATATTCAAAATTTATTATTCACTTCTAAAGAGAAATTATAATTGTTGACAAGCCAGACTGCTTAGAACGACATATATGTAGGGGATTCCATCTGGTATTTAAATGGTACTTTAATTACCCCCCCCCCCCCCCACCTTCCCCCATTCTCCCCAGTTATTTGTTTATCAAACATGGACAGATATAAGATCAGATCTGACCTGTGTATTAAATAAGATTAAGTGTTTCATAACAGGGGTGTATGGTTTTCAAAAAATATATGTAGTTTATACAATTCAAAAGTATTATCTATATAATGTTATACAGACATAACATGATGGGGATGCTGGCCCCTATGACCACTAAATCGTTCATATAAAAGAAAGTAAGTTAGCCCTCATTTGAATGGTTTCACACATTACAATGTTTTACAAGTAGCTTGGGCACTAAAAGCCACAACCTTCAATGTTAATCTTTTAAGTGCTCTGTGGCCCCTAAAATTCAATCAACCATGAAAATGTGAACAAATGGGAAAATAAGGTTCCTGGAAATACTAACAACTACCATAAGTCATCACTTACAATAGTCATGTATATTTATCTGCCTGTTTCCCCCATTGCATAGATAAATCATATTGGCTATCAGCTGTTGTTTTAATTTTGAAAGCACGTGTCTGAAGGGTTAATATATTTTTCAAAAATCAATTAATCAGTCAATACCAAATTGATAGAAGTGAATAGTGTGCAAAGATATCCAAAATATATTAAGAGATATGAGGAAGAGTCCATGTACATTATAGCATGTGTCTATGGAAACCTTGGAAAGGGTTAATTATTTTTGAAGCAAATTCATGGAATTTAGAAGACACTTATATAGGTGAGGGGGCCCTTATCTCACCCTGTAATGAAATTTCAAGA
Organism: Siphonodentalium dalli; assembly: GCA_032622095.1. Classification (NCBI taxonomy): domain Eukaryota; kingdom Metazoa; phylum Mollusca; class Scaphopoda; order Gadilida; family Siphonodentaliidae; genus Siphonodentalium; species Siphonodentalium dalli. The sequence goes on along the minus strand of CP136069.1, from coordinate 102,474,536 downwards.
ATAGGAAAAACACCAGTCTTGTGCTGCCATTAATCAATTTGACAGTTAGAATAAACAAACAGCCAGCCACCAGTGTTGTTTATCTTGCTTGACCCACCAGAGCTCTGTATCATATGTCATCACTCATTTCATAACAGATTTCACTTGGAATGACAACATCTATAAAAATCCTTTCATATACTCTGGATGTTGGATGATCACATGGTAATTTATTGATATCATTATATTACATGAAACTATTGCAATAAAATCTTCATATTTTCAAAACAGGATATCACACCTAATTAATCGTATAAAAGTAAAATAAATGAAAGTGTCAATTTTTTTTTATTATTTAAATTTTTTTGTTATTGTTATTAAAGTTCAAACAAAATTTAATATCTGTATATGCTAAATTTAACAAGGAGCTAAATCTAAAAAAATTGAATTTAAAATAAAAAAAAAAAAATCTCAAAAAAGAGTCATAACTCCTTTAAAATTAATCGGATCAAACCCATATTCGGACTCGATCTGTATTTTGGGCTGTGAAACTCACATACCAAATTTGGTTCCAATCAGATAAAAAATGTTTGAGTTATCGCATTACTCGTAAAGTGTCTACGGACAGACAGACAGACAGACGGAACGAACGACGAGTGGTCAATCCGGGCAACGACACTATGTTTACCATACTATGGTATGGGTAAACATAAAAATGGGTGGACGAAACCCGCGCTATGCATGTAGCTGTTCCCCCATGCTGCTCTATCACCATACCGAATATCAGCTAAATCTGCCCAGCGGTTGCTGAACAATAATGCAAAATGTTTGTACGGACGGACAAAATTGAATTTTCTAAGTCAAACGAGAGGCCGATCACGATCGGCAGATGTTTAACCCATACCTTGGCGATAGCGATTAGCTATAACTGATAATTGGTCAAAGATATGATCACAGTAATACATATATCAGTACCTAACTTAAAATCAAAAGGTCAAATAATTTGTCTTAAGAAGGGGTTAAAGTAATTGGGGTGGGGGAGGAGTCGTTTTAAATCTCATAACTCTGTCCCTATTCACACAAGGACCTCTCACTGTGAGATCCAATTGTTTAGCCATTAATAAACTTGACAGATAGGATAAACAATTATCCAGCCAGCAGGTTGTTCATCTTTACCTTCATACAACCACCCCCCTAGAGCTATGTAACATATGTCATCACTCAATTAATAACAGATTTTGCTTGGAATGACATCTATTAAAGGTATTCTCATACTCTGGATATTGGATGTTCACATGTCAATTTATTGATATCATTATATTACATGCAAATATTGCAATAAAATCTTCACATTTTCAATACAGGACATCACACCTTATTAATGGAATACAACTAAAACAAATTAGTGTCAATGAATTTTTTTTTTAATTAAATAATTTTTTTATTATTATAAAAGTTTTTTAATATTTGTTTATGTTAAATTGAGCGAGGAAATTCAATCTAAAAAAATATGAAAAATCCAAATTTCAAATTTAAAAAAAAAAGAAGGGTCATAACTACTTAAAATAAATCGGATCAAACCCATATTCAACCTCGAACTGTATTTTGGGATGAGAAACCTATATACAAAATTTGGTTCCGATCAAATAGAAAATGTTAGAGTTATCGCATTATACCTAAAAGTGTCTGACAGACAGACAGATATAGATGGACGGACAGACGAGTGGTCAATCCGGACATTGACGCTATGTGTACCATACTATGGTATAGGTACACATAAAAAGTTTTATCTCATGCAGAGTACAGGAAAAATACATCAAACCTGGTGTGCCCCTTTAATTTTTCAATTCACATATGTAATCAATTGAAATCAATGTCGAAAAAGCTTTCCATTAATATATAGATAAAACAACCTAGACCTACAGTACTAAAAGTGTTATGAACAATTATTTTGTTCCCATAGACTAATACAGAGCTCTCAAGTTTTTAAAACTTTGAAAACCAAAGTTGTCTTCCCATGAAACCAACAAAATTCCAATGGTAATGCTATTAAACAATGAAACCAGATTATGCCTTTAAGATGAAATTTAAATAACCATGCATATAAAATATAATAGTATAAACATTCCACCTATGATATGGCCAGAGATACTTATAGAGTATAAAGTATATCTGATACAGCCAACACATCTCCTAGCAGTTAATTAACTCAATACAAGATAACCAACTTCATGGTATTGTAACTGGATACTAACTCTGTGTGAGAAGACACAAGAGAGAGACAACTTCATGGTATTGTAACTGGATAATATCTCTGTGTGAGAAGACATAAGAGAGAGACAACTTCATAGCATCCTGAACCTGATTTATTAGATACTATCTAGACAGTGCCACCTGTGTATCTTGGATATATTTTAGCGATGAATAAAATAATCAAAGGGCCATAACTCCAGTAAAAAGTACCGGATCAAACCCATATTCGAACTCGATCTGTATTTTGAGTTGAGAAACTCACATACAAAATTTGGTTCCTATCAGTTGAAAAATTGTTGATTTATCGAAGCATTCATGAATTATATGTCAAAGGGCCATAACTCCATTAAAAAATATCGAATCAAACCCATATTCGAACTCGATATGTATTTTGGGTTGAGCAACTCACATACCAAATTTGGTTATGGTCAGATAATTTCTTTTTGAGTTATGGCAGCATGCATAAATTCTAAGTTGAAAAAGGGCCACAACTCCGTAAAAAAAACTCGGATCAAACCCATATTCGAACTCGATCTGTATTTGGTGCTGAGAAATTCATATACAAAATTTGGTTCCGATCAGATAGAAAATATTTCAGTTATCGCACCATGCGTAAAGTGTCTACAGACAGACAGACAGACAGACAGAGACGGACGGACGGACGGACGGACTAACGACGAGTGGTCAATCCGGGCAACGACACTATGTTTACCATACTATGGTATGGGTAAACATAAAAAGGGCCATAACTCTGGTGAAAATGGGTGGACGAAACCCGCGCTATACATGTAGCTGTTCCCCCATGCTGCTCTATCACCATACCAAATATCAGCTAAATCTGCCCAGCGGTTGCTGAACAATAATGCAAAATGTTTGTACGGACGTACGCTAAGATGGACGTACGGACGGACGGAGATGTCGACTATATACCCGCCGACTTCAAGTCGGGGGCATAATAAGAGTCACCTAGGGAACATCCACACCAAATATAAACCCAATCGGTCTGATGATTTCAGAGGAGAAGATGTTTAAAGAATTGTTGACGGACGGATGGACGGACCGATGGACGGACGGACGAGGAGTGATGACTATAGCTCCACCGGAGACTTCGTCTCAGGTGAGCTAAAAACCATGACTAGATAATGCAACTTCACTATGATAACACCACCCGCTGGCAAAAATGAGTTGTAGTTCATTTTCATAGTTCAATAATGTCTCATTAATTAATATTGCAGTGTTTTTGTCTTGTCACCTTTGGTAATGGCGGGTAATATATTTTGATTTTATTAAATGCAATTTTCTACAAACTGAACACCTTTCTAAACCGAACAGAAGGGCTGGCTTGATGGGTGTTCGGTTTAGAGAGGTTTTATTGTAAATGTAAACTAATCAAGCACCTATCAGAAAATGTGGGTGGAGAAAAATGTAACCAATTTATAATAAATGACACGGTCATTTGATACTGACCACTTGGATGAATGAATCAGGCTATGATCATGACTTACTTGTCAAGTGTAGCTGCAAGTATATATTTCCCATTGGGAGAGAATTTCACAAAAGAGACTGGTGGGTTATCGTCATCTGAAAATGTTCAAATTGAAAATCAGTAAAAACAAGTAAGATTTCACAAATAAGACCATTGGATTTCTATCATGGGTTGTTTGAATATTTAGACACTGTATATACTAACGATGGGGAACTTAAACTATTACTTTCAAGACCATGCAAAGTCAAATTCCTGTTTCTCAGACCCTCGCGCATAGTCCAGAAGCCATGCTCATGCAATGTTTTGACTAGTGTGAATATATACTGTCAGGAAAAGTTTTAATTGGTACGAAATAATTGTGGTACCAGTGTAACACATCATTTCCCCACTGGAATAATACAAAATTTCCCCCATTTGATATCGTTTGATCCTGAAATGCCCAGAACAATGTTTTTTTAGATTTGGGTATGGGTACACATAAAAAGTTGTTTCAGTCAAGGTTTGGGTGCGGGGAGATGTCCAGGCCTGGATATCTTCCCACCAAGCACTTACATGACAAAAATTCCTTATGGTTTTATTGCTTATTTTGGTTAAGATATATATGAAACGATGAACCGGTGCAGGAAAAACATAAATGAGCTATTGACCCGAGTCATTTCTGGATGCTACACCCGAGTCAATTCTGGATGCAGGAGGGTCCAGATATACCCCAACATCCATACTATATGCCCAGAATCAAACGGCATAGGCCAATACATAGTTTCTATGATGGGCCCTTAAAATTTTAGCCTCAAATTGGAGCTGGTGCGGAGAAAACCTAAGTTAGCTATACTCGACTCATGTCCGGATACAGGAGAGTCCAGATATGTCCCAACATCCATATTATATGCCCAGTACATTTTCAATAGTGGGGCCTTAAAATAAAGATTCCCAAATTGGAGCTCGTACGGACATCCCCCCACCAAGCTTGACTCAAACAATGCTCTCAGAAAGAGTGAAATTTCTCACTGTTTCATGATTAAATAAACAAAAATAATCAGAAATATCTTGGGATAATTATTTGTCAAAGGTAGGCTGCCGAGTGGGAAATCTTTACCAGTATTTACCATTTTCTAACAAAATTCGGAGAGAAAAAAATGGAAAGTTCCCATCTAGGGGTCACTGAGGATGCGTATGAAGTTTAGTGACAATCGGAAAAGAGATGTGTGGTCTGTATGGTGTGCCAAAGGATTTAGACATGCAAAGACCAAGATGGCTGCCAGCGGCCATGTTTTTTAACGAAATTCAGAAATATTTTATGCTCCCATCTCGAGGTGATGCCAAACATGCCTGTAAATTTTCAGAAAATTTTGCCAATAATTTTGGTCATGTTTTTACTGATGGGTTCAAATGTGAAATCCAAGAAAGGCCATGCCTGTAAATTAAATCCAGAAAATTTTATGACTCCTATCGAGAGGTCACCACAGCGGCCATGTTTTTTAACGAAATTCAGAAATATTTTATGCTCCCATCTCGAGGTGATGCCAAACATGCCTGTAAATTTTCAGAAAATTTTGCCAATAATTTTGGTCATGTTTTTACTGATGGGTTCAAATGTGAAATCCAAGAAATCCAAGAAAGGCCATGCCTGTAAATTAAATTCAGAAAATTTTTATGACTCCTATCGAGAGGTCACCACAAAGATAAAAAAAAGTTTGTGATCAATCGGTTGAGGTATGTGGCCTTTAAGGAGTCATCTCATAACTAAAATCGGTAAAATTGGCAAAAACAAACAATTTTTCCAATTCACAATGCAATATGAAAGTAATTTCTACCGATAATATACCGATTACAAAGTAAAATCAGCGTTTTTGAAGAATGTGTCAATCCGATAGTGACTGTTACAAACAGAAAAATTGGTACCCAATCTACTGATCAGAATGTTACTCAAATACAAAGAGCGTTAATGATCGCAGCGCGTGAGAGTATCGCTATTGGTCTGACAAAACATGATTTTGTTTATTTATTGATTTATGTATAAGTATAATGTTGTGCCCAGTCTACAATTTCAATTCATTACTCTGGTAATGAAGTAATATTAACTAATTAAATTAAATCTTTGTAATTGTCATGCATTGTGATAATCAAGCCCAGATCCAACGTGGTAATTCATGTTGTGCATGTGTTTACATCTTGGCGACAAAGGCCAATTGATATGAAGCCAATTAACTCACTAAAAATAGAACCATGCACTTGTGATTTGTAAAGAAAGACAAATAGTAAAATTGTAATAGTCTAATACTGCCCTAGCTATAAACACAAATACTGATGATTCAAAAGAATACAGTAGTCAATTTCACAAAGAAATATATTTAACAAAATGACAATCGTATGTGCATGAGAGCAATGTCAATGCTCCGCCCACATTGTGACGATTTTGCAGTAGGTGCCCATTTGCATAAATCACCAAATTCACAGAGGTCCCTCAAATTTAGTGAACAAGACAACTTTAAAGGGGACAGGTATTTATATGTCAATTGAGAAGTATTTTAAACGAATAACAACACTAGAATAAACAAGAGGTGTGCACTCGAGTGCTAGCATACCCCCACCGTGGCAAATTCAACCCGCATTATCCGTAAACTCAACCAAAAAGATTTTTAACTTTAAAGAAAAATTCGGACTAATAATATCGATATGGTGTCACAAGAAGTTTGTACATTAAGTTATTAAGTCAGACAGAATTTTCTAAGTCAAAATAAGTCGAAAATGAGGTGTAATATTACGAAAAACAGTCTGAGCCAATCCCTAGCCGCATCATGTAGAGAGGGTGTTGTGAGAAGCATGGATACCAAAAATTATTGAAATCGGTTCATATTTGTTAAAGTTATTAAGTCGGACAGAATTTTCTAAGTCAAAATAAGTCGAAAAAGAGGCGTAACTTGAGAAAAAAAACAGTCGGAACGAACCGCAATTAGCATCATGCAGAGAGACCGTCCTAAGGAGATTACATACAAAAAATTATTGAAATCGGTTCATAGTTGTTCGAATTATGAGGTCGAATTATGAGGTCGGACGGACGGACGGACGGACAGACGAACGGACGGAGAAAGCGTGACGGGCGGACAGACAGTACGACGGACAGACGCAGTCAATCCAGAATACCCCCCACTTTCTTCAAAAGTGGGGGTATAATAATAGTGGCTAGTTCTATCAATTATAATTGGGGAGCTCTGCCAGTTCAGGGACTGTGAATCTGTTTACGTTTTGACAAACACCTGCTTTCGAATGTCGTGTTAGAGTACTATTTATAATTGGAAAGAAAAGAGAAAGGCTTTTTGTCTTTGTAAAAAATAAATCAAAATTTGTGCTTTTTATGTTCATTGCTTTACCATAGTTTTTAATTGGGTAGAGCAGTTCAGGAAAATGCATGCACTTAATATGTAACATTGACTTTGACAGAATGCATGTAAAACAAATGCGCGTGTGCCAGTGGAAATGGCACTGTGCGGAGGAATATGAGAGAATTGGCCAAAATAGTTTGATGAAAAAGTACTGTTTAGCATAGATTTAACTTTAAACCATTTGCACTTTGAATAAAATATTATTCACTCAGCAGCCGGATTTTATAAAAGTCACTTTGATATCTGCTATAAGATGCACATTGGAAAAGATTTTTTTGAAATCATGAATTTGAAATAAAAGTAGTGCAGAGATTATCCAGGATTATCCCATTGTCATAAATGTGTAGGGATCATACACTAGTAGGGGATTTTTTCCGGGGGAATCCCCCGATCAGCTATGTTCTGGGGTAAACAATGACAGGTGCGAGTAGCTTTCATACAACAAAAATCGGTACCGATTTCACTGAGTGTCTTACCAACTGCGGCGTTCACTCTTTCATACGTCAATGAGCAATTATTAATGCGGAAAGGTCTATTAAAGTAATACTAGATTATCAACATGAAGAGATATATATATATTTAGTAAAATCCAAGATTGTTGCTGACGGCTATGTTTTCCAATGAAATTCAAAAACATTTGATAGCTTCCATCTAGTAGATCAATATTAAGATTAATATGAAGTTTGGTGAGAGAAGTGGACTGTAGAGTGTGCCAAAGGATTTAGTCATGCAATGAGTAAAATCCAAAATGGCTGCCAGTGGACATATTTTATGGCCGAATGACCATACCATACCAAAGGATTTAGTCATGCAAAAAGTTAAATCCAATATGGCTGCCAGTGGCCATCTTTTATGGCAGAATGACCCCAAAATTACTCGTTCCCATCCACAAGTCATTGTTAACATCCATGACAAATTTCATGATGATCAGATAAATAGTACGACCTGTAGCCTGTGCTAATGGATTGAATTTTGAAATCCAAGATGGCCGCTGGCGGCCATGATTTTTGGCCGAATGACCCGAAAATGACTCGTTCCCAACTACATTTCAATGTCAACAGTCATGACAAATTTCACAATGATCCGACCAAAGGTACGACCTGTAGCCCGTGCCAAAGGATTTAGTCATGCAAAGAGTAAAATCCAAGATGGCTGCTGGTGGCCATGTTTTTAGGCCGAACGACCCTAAAATTACTTGTTCCCATCTACATGTCAATATTAACATCCATGATAAATTTCATGCTGATCAGAAGAACAGTACGACCTTTAGCCCGTGCTAATGGGATGAATTTTGAAATCCAAGATGGCCGCCATGTTTTTTTCTGAATGATCCCAAAATGACTCGTTCACATTTACATGTCATTGTCAACATCCGCGACAAATTTCATAATGATCCGACCAAAGGTACGACTTGAAGCCCTTGCCAAAGGATTTAGTCATGCAAAGAGTAAAATCCAAGATGGCTGCTGGTGGCCATGTTTTTTGGCCGATTGACCCCAAAATGACTCGTTCCCATCTACATGTCATTGTCAACATCTGTGACAAATTTCATAATAATCTGACCAAAGGTACGACTTGAAGCCCTTGCCAAAGAGTAAAATCAAAGATGGCTGCTGGCGGCCATGTTTTTTGGCAGAATAACCCTATAAAAAGGAATCGTTCCCATCTACATGTCAATATTAACTTCCATGACAAATTTCATTTTGATCAGACAAACAGTATGGCTTGTAAAGAAACATCTATTTTTTCTGAAATTCATTTAGAACAAGAAAACTTCTATAGAAATCTCTACACATCAAAATTGGAAAACGAGGCCGAACATGAATGCGATTTTGACTTCTGGGATAAAAATAACCTATTCCTTAATTTCCTAGAGAATGCAGAAGACGAGTCCTTAGAAGGTAAATTATCTACTATCAAATGTATCGCAGCACTGAAAGCAATGAAAAATGATAAAACACCTGGTAATGATGGTTTCACTGTCAGATTCTACAATTTTTTTTGGAATGACCTTGGTCAGTATATAATAAACTCTATAAATCACGGATATGAAAATGAAGAACTCTCTATACAGAGATGTGGCATAATTACCTGTATCCCAAAAGCAAACAAGTGCAAACACTACCTCATGACGAGAACATTGCGTTAAAAACCAGACCAGGTAGACCCCACTAGACGAGATAATTTATATTTAGCTCTGAACAGTCGTTCCGTGTGTAAATTATCAGTTGTCGTTGGCGCAAATGTTAATGGAGTGTTGCTGTCATGTATGGGCTATATTTGTTGTCCACGGCCGGTTTTATTAACCCCTTTTTGTCGATACATTGTATTGTGATTTTCGTTAATACTAAAGTACTTTTACCAAGACTGTTCAAGTCGTCGTCGCGGACGAATCCGTGGGCAGGATTTGTTGTCCCCGAAAAAAAAATGTTTTGGGGGTGCTATTAAAATAGCCGGTGTCCATCCGTACGTGCGCCCGTCCTAGTGGTCATGTGGAAATGATTTCCGTGTGATAACTTAAGCTGTGATCTGATCTTAACAAAATTTGGTATGTAAGCTTAGCGGTTCCAAATACCAGTAGCGTTCGAATATGGGTTCGGTCCGCTCATTTTAGCCGGAGTTATGTGGTTTCCGGATGATATCTTTAGTCGGTTGTATCTAAACCCAATTTGGTGGGGAGTTTATCAGCTCCAAAATTTCTAAGATGGCTTCGGTCCGCCCATTGTTTTAGTACTGTTCGACTTATTTTGTTATCTTATTGTTTTTAAATTTGGTATGCGGATTAATCACATGCTGTGAAGACACAGGCCAAGTTCAAATTTGGTCACGACCCGATGATTTCTGGCGGAGTTAAAAATCCTCTTTAAAAAGCTATCTATTCAGGGACACGTGTTCTGATATTTATTTGTAGTTTACCAAGTGTCAACTATGCTAACTGACTCGGGGTTTTATTAACCCTTCAAACTAATGCAGATATTGGTTACAGCTATTGGCACGATAGTTGAGAACACCGTTATTCTGAAGTTCTAACTAGATCTCAGAACAAATAATAATTTTGGATATATGTCAGTCTTAAAGCGGATACAAAGACTTCAGTATATCCCAAATATCAAATAATAAACGGCGAACACACTTGAAAAATAAAACTCCCGGCCACGTCACGTGTATTAGATGCGATAACTGAGCTATTTTCACCCATAATACAGCTACTAGTACAAGGAATAAATCATGTCTAAATTTTGTATTCCCCAAATGTATTTACAAAAATAGCTAGCGGCTTCAACTTTACAAATAGGGTGCATGTGTGATGTAAGATCAAAGTCGGCAATAATAATGTCAATTAATATAAAATAATATTTTACGCCCTAAGCATTATATTGGGCAGCATGAGAATAATATGTCGGAGTCATCATGCATAAAATTGTGATACGGGATGTCTATAAAAGATCATAATTGTGGCGTTACAATTGTTTAATATTCGGTACAAAAATACAATATTAAATTTGTTACAAAAAAAAAATTATGTGACATCTGTTTTTCATGTCATTTGCTATTCAAAACTCATTAACTTATGGCGTATAACATCAATCCGCAGAAAGGGATCTCGTAGCCGGGCGGCAAAAGTAGCCTTTGATCGCACAGGCTATTTTCTGATTGGTTGATGATGTCAGATGGCCTGCTTTCATTTTTCTAATTGGTCAAGCAAAATATGACATAAAAGTACTCAGGCATTATTTCATGTCGACATGAAATAATGCCCGAGTACTTTTTTGTCAAATTTTATATCACAATTAAATGCTTTATATATCTTTGTTAATAAATGGAAAAAAGATAACCTCGCGTTGACGTGACTGTGTACATGCTTTGAAGTGTTTTGTCTCGCAGATATGTAATCGTTTGTGTCTATTATTCTTATTATGGATGGATTACTGAAAATGTTCCTGTCTCACAAGCCTATTCACAATATGCTATACCACCCAGAATATTTTACTACTTTATGGGCGGACAAACTTTTGGGCGCACTAACAATATGTTATTGCCGAAAATCTTTAAAATAAAATACAACATGGTCGATATGTTCACACATAAAACGAGCTATAATGTCATAATTGTACAATAATGCACTGGAAAGCAGAAGTCTATATATTCTGCGATGGTATCACTGCGGCATAATGACAACCAGCCATCCACTTTGCCTCAGGAAAACTCTCCTCACGCATAGGAACTACTTTCTCGCTCCTGAGAATCCACGGTCGTCTGTTGTTGTGTCTGACAGATGAACCCGGTCGTCGTTGTAATCTTGCGGAAACTTTATATCTTTGAATTTGATGAAGTCGTCACCGCGAGATTTCTTCAAACGCTGGTTTATGGTCTTCCTTTGCTTAAGGAAAGTCCCCAAGTCACAACCACTTGTCTTTTTCGGATCTGGGACTCTGTAAAGTATTTCACCCACAAAAACACGCGTTCCGATTTCTCTGAACTCCTCAACTAGCTTCAACAAACAGGAAACAATATCTTTTTATTCTGATATTGCACTTGTGTCATTTCCTCCTATGCGAATGAACAGAGAACAGTTAGGGTTTCCGCAAGGCCGGCTGCGGGTCCGTCCCACGGACCCATTCCCCCCATCGGTCGTTGCATGAAATCCCGCTCATACACAAATAAATGTTATTAAAAACTTATTCAGTCTTATCTGTGTCAACAGGTTATATATCTACACTTATTTTCATTAATATTAACAAAATGAAATCGACACAGTCCATCTCCCGAAATAAAAACCAATAAGAATAGCACGCAAATACATTGGAGCAAAACATCAAAGGGGGCAAACATCAAAGGCGGAAAACACCAATGCCACCAGAATAAGCTGAGCAGGACTCCGTGCGGTATGCCAAATTTCTCGAGCTTCACGCGCGTCAGCTGCAGACTTATTTCGTCAGCAAATCGGTGCCATAAATGGATCGGTTTTTTTACGTCGCGTTCAGTTCCAGGAAACTACAGAATTATTGTTGAGCATGTTGCAATAATATGGCCGTAGACAATGGTTCCGATTGTTGTCGACATCAACATTACAAGTTTTGAAATAACTGTTCGAAAATTTTACGAATGGTCCTCGGAAAGTGAATTTAGTGGCGCTAGTCTGCTAGCGTCACCAAATTCGCCTTCTGTGGAATTAATTCTTGAATATTAAAATACATTTTCCAAGCCATTAAATTCCTTAGGTTTCCGACCCCATCCGGAAAACCCTTGATTCCCTTCAAACCATGGGGAAAAAGTCACGAATAGTTGCTCAATAGAGCGATTGTAAGATCATTTTAATTAGTTCTAATTATTATAAATTAGAATTTCCAATTACGAAGGGGAGATTCAAGCTGAAAGTCCGAGTTTAGTCCCCTGTTAGCTTAGCAAGGGGACTGAATTGTTTTACGGAAGAGTGGTAACGTCGGAAGAGCTATACTCGTCCTTGACCTCGGTTAACGGTATACTTGTATGGCACGCATCTATAATCACAAATCGACTCCACCCACCCCGCATGTACAATTTTACTTATATATCAGGATGTTCCACCCAATTTGGTGTTCTAACGAGAGGCCGATCTTGATCGGCAGATGTTAACCCATCCCTTGGCGATAAAAATTTAATATGATCGGATAAATGAGAGTTTTGGTGTTGAATTATAGAGTATACTGTTATGTACTATTATTGACAAATGTACATAACAGAAATTATTGGAATTTATGGGTCACTGGCATTTATATAAGAGAATGCACTGGTACATGATCTGTAATGCTAAACCGCCACAGCCAGCAAGCCCATGGGTTAAATGTGTAGGTGTGACCTGGACATGGAATACTTGGGTTAAGAGAGTCCAATTTAAGTTTACAATAATAATGTGTCCTAGTATACAGATAAGCAACCTCACCACTGACCCATTAATAACAATTATATAGCAGAGCTGTCAAAATATCACAGGAATTGTTTATGTTGAACACTGACCTCTCTATTAAACCAATAACAATTATAATGATATCAGACCATCTGAAGATATAACTCTGCAGCACAGATGTCCAAGTCTACTGTTAATATCATGTGATGTTTATTGTTGAATCTTTATTTTAAATTAGATACCATAGCCTTCTTTATCAGATTATTTGCACATTGGCATAAGAGACATCAGAAAATAATATAGCCTTATCAATAGCTAAGTAGTCCAAAGGCAATTGGTGAATTGGATTTAATGTTGCTCCAAACAGATTTACCAGTACATAACACAAGATTTTGGACCAATTTAATCAAATTTGGTGTGGTGATTCGGGGTACCCTTGGCAGAGTTATAATGGTGTTAGTTTTTCAATTTTTTTTAACTTAATTTTTTTTTTTTTTTTTTATTATTTCAAAAAATTAAAGGGACACATTTGAAATCTTTTTATCAACTTTTATCATAATCATCAATATCTAAATGAAAACAAATGACAATGTCAATGACATTTTTTTTATTATTATTATAAAAAGTAAAAAAAAAAAAATTTAAAATCGATTTTGATTTTCAATTTTTGTTCGAAAAAGGGTCATAACTCCTTTAAAATTAATCGGATCAAACCCATATTCGAACTCGATCTGTATTTTGGGCTGTGAAACTCACATACCAAATTTGGTTCCAATCAGATATAAAATATTTGAGTTATGGCAGAATGTGTGAATTCTAAGTTGAAAAAGGGCCATAACTCTGTAACAAAATCTCGAATCAAACCCAAATTCGAACTTGATCTGTATTTTGGGCTGAGAAACCCATATACATAATTTGGTTTCGATCGGATAAAAAATGTTTGAGTTATCGCATTACTCGTAAAGTGTCTACGGACAGACGGACAGACAGACAGACAGACAGACGGACGAACGACGAGTGGTCAATCCGGGCAACGACACTATGTTTACCATACTATGGTATGGGTAAACATAAAAACCACCTGAAAGAGATCCGTTAATTAGTATAATATAACGTGACTGCCATTCCTAAGATTTCAGTAAATCACCTTTAAAAAAACACTGGGTGCTTAGTCCGAGAATACACATTTTTGCGAGCACTGTTTACAGAAGGACACTGGTTGACATCATCGTTCAATTCTGAAGGCACCGTCCGCCGTCGTGATTGTATCGGTAGGAAAACTTTGCTACCGTCCATCGTTAGCCGATTAGATGTGACATGCTGATGGCGCGTGCATGTGTATTTATCCAGTGTCTCAGATGCATGGAACTGGCGTTTCCGCTGCTGTTGTAAAACGGAACATTTTCTTATGCATGCGCGAACCATGGTCGCTCCCGCCGAACTGTGCCCCCACAACCCAGGACCGGACCCATTTATTTTTCCCTAGCGGGCCAGTGCGGCGGCCAGTGAGTGAACTAGGCCCCCATTTCTTCAAGATGTTGACGTAGCTGTGATACCCCTTTTTCATCTGTTTCTGGGCTGCTGTTGGAAACAACACCATGCCTGAAAATTTAAATATTATTGATATTATTACAACCCATATGAATTATATTTTCTTTATATTTCATTATAATTCTTAGTCATTTAAAGTGTTTCTATATATGTATACTTCGCATTGAAATATTCATGGCTTAATTCTAATCCAGAAATCCAAGAAAGTGTTATAAAGACGATAAACCGGACATTATGTACTTGTTCGGGTGTGTAAAACTGATGCCCACGACAATAACTACATCCCCCTACTTTTGGAATTATTTTACTGATACTACATATATATAAAAACAAAAAAACATAATAATGATAATAATGAAATTTCTTCAGCTTTTTGACCAATATGTCTACACAACTCATATTGAGCCCCAAATGAAATGAATCAGTATTCTCCGTTCATACAAGGGATAGGAGCGTCCTTAAGTTCTGTAACTTGTGCTCCGATCCCTTTATCGCCTCTCATCCATATTCACCAACTGTATTATCTTTATTTATATTTTGTTTATTGATTGAGGGATAATAAAATTTGTTTAAATCAAATAACTACATAATATTCGTACTCGGTCCTTAACCCGTTGAACCCGTAACACCGATATTTAGGTGCAAACGAACCGTGACTATATCCCGTAACAACGATATTTCGGTGCAGCGACGACATGATTCGGTAGCAAATTTATATATAGTATAACGAGCGTCAGACCCACTGATTTATATTTAAATTGCCCCCACATATGTCAGCGGCGCCCATGGTTCGTATGGAATGGTTGACCGCTAGTATCATGTAGAAATATATGCGCATGCGCATAGCATATAATCTACAAAAACATACGATATTTTAAGCGAACTGTGCCGCTATATTTAGGGCATATAATTTTGTGTTCCCCGTGTGTGTACAGAACAGACATAATTTAGACACACAATTTCAGTTTAAATTACCCTCGCGTATATCAGTCAGTGTTCTGCTACATATGGGAAAGGGTCTATCGCCTATCAAGTTGATTTATTCGCGCATGCGCAGACCAGCACAATGACAAATAAATGTTTTATAACGTACTTATACACGACATACCAACTAATATATATATTTAAATGGGCCTATTGAAGTCAGCGCTGGCAAAGGTGTGTATATGGATTGGCTGCCCGCTAGAAACGGGTAGGAAAATATGCACATGCGCGCAGGCTATAATTCATTTTGAAAAATGCTTTAAGTGAATTGTGGTGCTATATATGACATATAGTTGCATGTTTCACATGTTCAGTAGACACAATCTAGACAGCTTACTTGAACAATGGGGCCACGATATGTTACAGGAAATTACTTTGTTTCTGCATGGTCTCTGTAATATCAGTCTCTGTTATGCCACATGCGGCAAAAAGTCTATCGCATATCAAGTTGACTTACTCGCACATGGTCAGGTATATCTTAAATTTCACATTAGGATATTGGTTGCATCGAAACGCAATTCACGCAAGTAACCGTTTCTAAGGAGAGATCGGGTGGCAAAGTATCCCGGTCTTACAATGATCAGTGGTCCATGCATGCATAGCATGCCTGTACGGTTTCAGTTATGTGTCCCCTTTAAACATACCCAACACCACGCGACTATAGACACTGTCTAAATTAAGGCAAAACGTACCACTGAATAGTTAGTGCAATGTCATTCGATCATTAGTGGTATTTGCTTAGCAACCGTTGCTACCCATAAATGGGATATTTGGTTCACTACTCTGGTCAGGTATATCTCAAATTTCACGTTAGGGTATTACCTGTATCAAAAAACGCAATCACTGGGGTTGAATAACGATGCTATAAGCTATATTTACATTTTCCAGTCAATTCCGGGTAGTTGCCTAGCAACCGTTACCAAGGAATTGCCGCGAGGCAAAGTCTCGCGATCTTATAATGATCGCTGATCCATGGGGGACTAACCTGAAAAGTTTCAGACCTGTGTCACAGTTTGAACATAATCAACACCATGCGACTATACACTGTCTAATTTAAGCAGAAATACCACTGGGAGCCCAGGGCCAGGGTGTCGATCAATGTGGGGCGTCAGGGTTCAAAGGGTTAATCAGCGTGAAACTGTCAACGGTAGCTTTTACACACGAGTTGTAGTGCTTTATCCATTCTGAAAAACTTCATAGTCAGTCGAAATTATTCAAAGTCAGAATCGGGTGCCAGATCAAACGTCTTCCATAAATTGAAAGTTACATTGTCTCTCTTTGGTGGCTTAACATCAAAGACCCATGACGTCGTCTTTTATTTCCCGGTTGTCGGCAAAGATCAATGGAAGTGTTTAGAATGCATTGTGTAGTGGTCATTTGACAATTGACAGATCGACATAGACGGTAGCATACTAATGGTCCTTTGAAGAACAATGAACTGATTGAGCTGCTTCAATTTGTGAAACATGTGTCTGTATATATGACTAACTGCTAGCCTGACATTCATTTAGTTTTTAAAGTAAAAAAAAATACGCATAATTATGTGAAACAACGCTCTTTATTTTGTGACAACCTCCTGTCCGTTCATTTGTGGAAATATGCAAATATTGTTGAAATTATTGTAAAAACTATAATATTTGATTATTAGACATACCTGATTTAAATACGAATTGCTGCTGTGTGTTGATGCTTCTCCACAAAAAATCGGCTAGGCGTTCGATGTAGCTGGATCCTAAAAGAGCGTTTTTATTCTGGTCCATGATCGACAAATTATACTAAACTTATTGCCGACAGTGAGAGAGAAAATATTAATGTAGCGCCTGGGATGGTCGAAAAGATCAAGAGATCTTCTCCTTCACCCCTCGGTTGTTGTTTGAGGATAATGAACATAGAAAAACGTCATGTCTGAACACGGCAAAAGTTGAGTTGAATTGATTGTTGTATGGGGAAGAGCCCACAAGCTTTAATACGGGGTATGGGGGAGTCCCGATGTGTCCCTTTAATGTTTGTGTTGATGATGCTGCTGAGCGAGCCTGGAGTGGTGCGCTGAAATGGAGATGAATGTATAGATGGGCGCGAATAAGGGTTTAAATGACACGAGTCGTGAATGGTCAGACTCACAGGAGTGGTAACTTTTGTCAGAACAAATCGGTCAAACATTTGCGGGTTAACGCTTCTAAGTTACAATAAATTCAACAATAGACTGGGCTTGTTGTGATTCAATAAGGAGTTCGGTCTCGAAACGCCCAGGAGGATTTGAGGAAACAGTAACAAATAACGCTCTTTATGCCATATCCGGATCTAAAAAAAAGCCAGGAAACGTAACGTTTTTTGCGCGTTTGGTTACATAACAAAGAGGGAAGATTGACAATAACATACTGTCTATGCCATATTTCTGATTGGCATAAGAACAGAGTCTGTCTATATCTCACTATTCCTTCTGTTTATGGCGGTTTTTGACGGAGGTGAATATTTTAACAGCATACCCACCGCCAACACTGCCCGTATCTTTAAATGCAACATTTATGACAAAAAAAACTTGTTGAATTTATCTTTTTATATATTTTAAAAGATTATTCTGCAAAAACCCCGTGCCAATGAATTTTCCTAAATATGCGAGTCACCCATAGGTCGCCTCCAATATATAAGATAATGCATCGGCACAACATGCACAATATTTGCCGTTTACGGTAGTTCATTGTTTTATATATGCACGTCTACCCATGGAAAACAATTAGCTACACTGACTGAGCTATGTGAAAAATAAAGTGAAAATATTGTATCGTAAGTTGTTATGGACTCTTTTTGGTCGAGGTTTAGTTTTCGTGTTAATATTATAGCACAAAAAGTCATATCGTCGTTGTACTGATTATAATTCATCCAAGCAAAGAGGGACCCAATCTACAAAGAGACCGCCAAACAATGGGCTGGGTATTGTCATAATTACATAACGAGTAGTTAGAAGTATGTCTCGATAATGCATGGGTTGATCATTGCCATCGATTACATAATGGGATTAAGAATCTCGATACTGCAGACGGCAAGTACAATTACACACACAGGCTGTTGTGTGTGTTATTTTTGTGACTTATAGAATGCCTGAATTTAAATAAGATACTGAGTAGATATAATGTCAAAAATATATCTTTAATAAAGATATGGAAACAGAATTTAAAATAAAATGTAGAGTTATGCATGTAGTATGCTTTTTCCAGGTGAGCAAAATGTATATGTTAGTGTTATTTCTGTTCTAAGTTCATGCGTTCGTTTTCAGAAATGTTCGAAGACGTTGTTTTCTTATATAATAATACTATTCCGTTCATTTGACGATTTTGTTTTCGCGTGTATTGTCCTGATAATTGTTGACAATGGCGGTAATTATTTGTCCTTCATTTTTTTGCTGGATGTACAGTGAATGTATCTCAAGGTGTTGGCCGGTAATTGGGTATCGATATATAAGTATCAGCATATAGTATACCATAATGAAAATGTTACAAATAATCCATTAAACATATTGCAAATTACCAAATGTGTCGTCTAGTATATATGTATCTAGGTTATCCCATAGTAATAAGCTGTATATATTTTGAGAAGATCACGTACGTAATATATTATCCAAACATTCGTGTAAATTAATCAATGGGAATCCATGAGTCATTTGCCGATTTAGCAGTACCAAATTTATGACGATTTGGCGTCGGGAACATGTCATATAGATCAAATTACTACCGAGGGGTATCGACCCCACTAGAATTATTTGGGAACATGTCATATAGATCAAATTACTACCGAGGGGTATCGACCCCACTAGAAATATTTGAGTATACAGTTTGAACGGAAAAAGTTTATTACGGGCTGTGTTCGGAAACATTTTATGAGATTACTATAAACATTTTTAACAGAAAATTTTTGCATGCCGCAAGATGCATCATTTGCCGATTTAGCAGTACCAAATTTATGACAATTGGACGTCGGGAACATGTCATATAGATCAAATTACTACCGAGGGGTATCGACCCCACTAGAAATATTTGAGTATACAATTTGAACGGAAAATGTTTATTACGGGTAGTGGTCGGCGCGCTTTATAGGGCTGTGTTCGGGAAGATTTTGTGAGATTACTATAAACATTTTTAACGGAAAATTTTTGCATGGTGCAAGGTGAGTCATTTGCCGATTTAGCAGTACCAAATTTATGACGATTGGACGTCGGGAACATGTCATATAGATCAAATTACTACCGAGGGGTATCGACCCCACTAGAAATATTTGAGTATACAGTTTGAACGGAAAATGTTTATTACGGGCTGTGTTCGGGAACATTTTGTGAGATTACTATAAACATTTTTAAAGGAAATTTTGTTTGCATGCCGCAAGATGCGTCATTTGCCGATTTAGCAGTACCAAATTTATGATGATTGGACGTCGGGAACATGTCATATAGATCAAATTACTACCGAGGGGTATCGACCCTACTAGAAATATTTGAGTATACAGTTTGAACGGAAAATGTTTATTACGGGCTGTGTTCGGGGACATTTTGTGAGATTACTATAAACATTTTTAACGGAAAATTTTTGCATGGTGCAAGATGAATCATTTGCCGATTTAGCAGTACCAAATTTATGACGATTGGTCGTCGGGAACATGTCACATAGATCAAATTACTACCGAGGGTATCGACCCCACTAGAATATTTGAGTTTGAACGGATAATGTTTATTATGGGTAGTGGTCGGCGCACTTTATCGGGCTGTGTTCAGGAACATTTTGTGAGATTACTATAAACATTTTTAACGAAAAACTTTTGCATGGTGAGTCATTTGCCGATTTAGCAGTACCAAATTTATGATGATTGGACGCCGGGAACATGTCATATAGATCAAATTACTACCGAGAGGTATCGACCCCACTAGAAATATTTGAGTATATACAGTTTGAACGGATAATGTTTATTACGGGTTGTGTTCGGGAACATTTTGTGAGACTACTATAAACATTTTTAACAGAAAACATTTGCATGGTGCAATATGAGTCATTTGCCGATTTAGCAATACCAAATTTATGACGATCCGACGTCGGTAACATGTCATATATATCAAATTACTAGCGAGGGGTATCGACCCCACTATAGAAATATTTGAGTATAAAGTTTGAACGGAGAATGTTAATTGCGGGTAATTATTATATATGTAATTGTTGCATCGTTCCTGTTCTAGGTATGTCTTTTTCGATGATTTTTTTTCGAGACATAATCATTGATGAAATTTACATGGAGAAACGTGATAATTATTGCTCAAACTTATTGACTAATGATTGTAAATTATCTTGCACTTTTTTTTTGTAAAAGATTAATTAAAACGGTAAATAAATCTGGATTGCTTTATCATTGATATTTCCGGATGTTTCTCGAGTATGGTCAATAAAGAGCGTTTGTTAATTTCTGATAAGGTGTTTACGAAATAGCTTGTCTAAAATGGCTACATGGGAAACAGCTGTAACGATAGACTTTGATCATAGGAATAGACTGTGCAGACATTGGCATCTAGTATTTTTGTTATATTGGCAGTAACATAGTTCACATAAAGAGAATAGTCACTGATAAATATTGCTGTCGATTAATTTACATACGTGTGCATTATATGAAATAAATACAAAAAATATAAATCACATAATATTCGGGCA
This sequence comes from Siphonodentalium dalli, assembly GCA_032622095.1. Classification (NCBI taxonomy): domain Eukaryota; kingdom Metazoa; phylum Mollusca; class Scaphopoda; order Gadilida; family Siphonodentaliidae; genus Siphonodentalium; species Siphonodentalium dalli. The sequence goes on along the minus strand of CP136069.1, from coordinate 102,453,329 downwards.
CTTTCGTGAACAAAGACCTCCACTATAAAAATTCGAGCGCCCGTCTTATGACCATGGGTTTCAATCTAAGTCTGAATGAACAAGCTATTTTCAATTACATGTGCATATACACACTATTTAATTGTTGGATATTTTTCTTAACAAAACAGCTTTTACATACTAGTAACATGACAATGTATTTCGGGTGACTTTAAATTGGCAGTTGTTGTTGCATGCACGAAAAGAGGATCTAACTTGAATGTCAAGCCGGTTGTATAAATAACTGTAACCTACCGTGACTGTGTAATGTTGTATCTTTCAAGTATAATATTGTGTACAATCTGTTAGTTTAGTTAAACTGAGGTATATGACCACGTTCTAATAATTTACAGTTAGTACATGGCAGATATCGTGGGAGATACCAACGTGAAAAACAAAAGAGATTCAATTTCGTTTGAAAAAAAAACAACCTCCGAACTGCATATAAAACACCTCGTCCAAATATTAAATAAACACTCAAGATACATGAAAAATAATTATATAAATCATGTGGAAATTATAACACCATGCTGTGGTCAATACCATTCACAAACAGAACCGCTGTTGACAATTATTATAGCAGAGACCGGGCAGTCAGTGTAATTACCTCTTGTTAATACCAATTAACTCTAGTGGGGTGGCTACCCCTTCAGTGCTCTATACAGACGGGTATAGCGTTTTAACACAATGTTCGTGTCATGGGTGTAACCTGAAAAACTGGCGATCCATCTCGCTCCTTAACGTAGACACTAATATAGCATCAGCAGTTATTGCCAATAGAATGAAAAAATATCTAGAAAAACTTATAAGTTGTACTCAGCTTGGGTTCATGTCAGGGTGATATATTTGGGAGGCAACAAGACTGATCTTTGACCTAATTCAAAAATGTGAGCAGAATGATCTACCAGGAATGATAACAATATTAGATTTTGAACGAGAGGCCGATCGTGAGAGACCGATCACGATCGGCAGATGTTTAACCCATACCTTGGCGATACCGATTAGCTATTTTAATAAATGCTTACACCAACCTCTTCATGAGTGCAAAAGTTTCAACAATTCACACCTTACTATTAATAAGGTCACAAGTGGAATCAGACTTTAATACTGGGCACCTTGCTCACATAAGCACAATAGGAACATGGATGTGGCATTCGATTTCAACCAGATATGTCTTATAGAGTGATAAAGCTAATTAAGCTCAATCCATAGTCAGAAAGAAGCACCATAACAGTTAAAGACAAAATACAATGTAGTTAAGATATTAAGTAGATAAACATCATAGCAACTTCATTTATTTGCTTATCACATTGGAATGTGAGACATAACATATGTGTTTTTTTATTATTGTTATGTTTTGTGTTAGCTGCATAATAAAAATTCATGGGATCATTTAGATGGGAGAAAAGGGTTAATATTTCCCATTCAAAAACAATCAATACCTGAACAACTATACAAGTGAAGGATGTAAATGATTGATAATGATTGGATATAGAATGTTTTAATGCTGAATTTTCAGATAGCTAGAGGTACTAGTATGAGATTGGTCAGATTGAAAATATTAGATTCATTACTTTGGATAGCATACTGTATGACCATGAAATGGGGTGGGTTAATTTTCTTCTAAGGTGAACATTGGAAATATATAATGTATGTATTAAACAGCGGAAATTTAATTAAAGTTATGGTTAATATCTTCAAACCAATCGATACCAAAATCTATACAGGTGAAGAATGTATCATTAACATGGATGCAATTATTTATATAGTGATCATGTGAAAAATATCTAGTTATCACATTGTGTCAACAGGATTGGTGGAGGATGTTAATATTTTTAAGCAAATAATTTGAATAAACCAAATGACCCTCACTATGCAGGTTAGGGCTGTGTTATCATAAACTATGCCAAGAACTATAATCAATAGAAATATTTGAGTTATGAAATCGGATAGAATGTGGTTAATCTTACCCAAACTTATAAACTGATAAACACAAAAAAGTCTATAAAAAGCATGTCATTGGATTTAGCAAAACCCATACAATAAGTCAGTCCCTAATGTCATGAACCTATTACAACAAAGGGGTTAACTTAATGTTGCACAGAAAAGCAGAACTAGCCAGAGCAATCAATCATTTTTGACAGGTTTATCAACAGACTCTGCCAGAGCATGTTATTTATCTCTATCTGGTGTCCAGCTAAAACATTGCCAATAACACACTCTGTGTTATGTGATATCTTCTCTTCTCACAGTGCAGGCATTATAAAATTACATTATCAGTCACTTTAATTTTAAATGGCCATTAATCTGTTAAAATATACCAGATCAAACTCAAATTCGAACCTGATCTGTATTTCGGGGTGAGGACCATATGTACCATATGTATGGTGCTGATCAGATGAAAAATATTTAAGTCATCACAGTTTGGATTAATTCTAATTAAAAACAAGAGTAGAAAGGGTTAACTAAATGATACCAAAAACCATACAGATAGAGAACGTGCTATTAAAGATAAACCTAGGTAAGAAATATGACGCATATCAGAAGAAAATTGTTGGACTTATTTAATAGATGCATCAGATAGCATTTGTGTGCAGGGTTAATTATTTTCTAAACCGATCAACCAATCGATACCAAAAACTATACAGCTGAGAGGTGTGTCATTATAAACCTATATATCAAATATGAACACAATCGGACAAAAAATACTTAAGTTATGGAATTGGATAGAACATGACCAGGTATGGATGGAAAGTGTTAAACATTTCTAAACCGATTAACCGATCGATACCAAAAACTATACAGGTGAGGGGTGTGTCATCATAAACATGTACATAAAATTTGAATTGGATCCGATAAAAAATACTCGAGTAATCGAATCAGATAGCAAGTGTCTATGGACAGACGGATGGACAGACGGACGGACAGACGGCTCGACAGACGGACGGACAGACAGATGGATGAACGACGGATGGTTGATCCAGACATCGGCATTATGTGTACCATACATGGTATGGGTACACATAAAAAGCATTTGATTCTTTAGAATGGGATTTCATTCAGAAAACTCTAGAATTCTTTAATTTTGGTCCATCTATTAAAAAATGGATTAAAACTTTTTACACAAATATATATAGTTACGGACATCCTTAGAGGCGTCAGACAGGGGGACGCTTTGTCTCCATATTTATTTATACTATGTGCATGCATAAAATTTAATCCAGACATCAATGGGATAAAAATTAATGATTCCGAATATTCTTTGACACAATATGCAGATGACATAAACCTCTTCCTCCAGGATGACGAAAAGTCTCTAAATACCCTCAATACCTTCAGTGCATTTGCCAAACTTTCAGGTATAAAGGTAAACTTTGACAAGACACAAGCTATATGGATTAGGGCAAAAAAGGGGTTGTGGTGAAGAGTTGAACACTGACCAAACAATAATATGGAATCATAACCAATCTTTTACAATTCTTGGAATAGAATTCAATTTATTCAATACTGATTTCATCGAAAACAATTATAAAACAAAATTCAAAAAAAATAGAAAATCTATTAAATGACTGGTCTTTTAGATCCCTCAGCCTATATGGAAAAACAACAGTTGTTAAAACAATTGCCCTACCAATTTTAACACATTGTCTTTCAGTATTACCGGCACCTTCATCTCAATCGTCAGATAAGATTCAAAAGCTCTTCTACAATTTTTTGTGGTCCGGTAAAAAAGATAAGATAGCAAGGAATGTTGTAATAAATAGTATTGAAGAGGGTGGATTGAAATTTCCCCATTTGAACTCTTTCAGCAATGCTCTGAAAATGACTTGGATACAAAACTTGTAGACCCAAATACTAGCGCAGGATGGAAATATCTAATAATGGATGATATAGAACCTCATGGAGGCCCACACATATGGAATCTTCGAAGTGAGGGTCTAAACGTGATATTAAAGTAGTAAAGTGAACACATTCTGGAAAGATGTACTTCAAGCATGGTCAAATCTCCATAAAAATCCCACAACAACCCCTTTAGACATTCGATGTGAACCTCTATTTTACAATCCAAATATTCTTATTAATAAAAAGTTATTTTACAATAGGCACCTTATAGAAAATGAAATATATTATATGAATGACCTCATGAAGAATAACTCAGGCCTATTGAATTACGATGAATTTTGTCAAAAATACACTATTAAAATTCCTTTCACCACCTATCATGGACTGTTAGCCGTCATACCTCGGGCATGGAAAACAAATTTGAATGAGAATATGAGACTTGATACCATTACCAATAATAATCTAGAAACCTTGAAGAATTGTGTAAAAACTGGCAAAACATTTTATCCAAAATTTTTACAAATTTATTGCACAATTCCAACTGTTTCGCAGAAAAAGTGGGCGAAAAATCTTGATAAAATATTTTCTGAAGAAGACTGGAAAAAAATCTATACTAATATCTATACATTTACTAATGACAGTAGTCTCATATCATTCCAGTACAAAATTAACCACAATGTACTCTATGCCAATGCAAAACTTTTTCAACTGAAGCTGTCAGAAACAGCCATTTGTACATTCTGTCAGTCGGATAGAGAAACAATACTACACTTGTTTTATGATTGTACAGTCACAAAATCTATTCTACTTGAATTTCAACAAAAAATTAAAGAAAAATGTGATCTGATATTGAAAATTTCACCAGAAATTGTGATTTTTGGAATATATGACGAATACAACACTCAAGACAACTTGAGGAATATTTGCCTCCTACTATTCAAATGATATATTTTCTCCAGCATGATAAAAAAGAAAGACCCAACTTTTATTGGTTTTCAAGAATGGCTTAAGTATTATAAGACAGTAGGACAAGCCTCGCCAAAATTTTGCATCGAAAAAAGACATCCTTTTTCATGATAGATGGAATATGATAGAAAACATCTTTGAACAATAACATCATTGTTATAAAAATCATTTTAGTCCTCTCCTTCACATATGTTTTCTGGCAAACGTCAGCATAGTTCCACGGCAATTTGTACTCATAAATATAAATAAAAAGTACTGTATACAAGCCCACATACATGTATGTCACAGGAGTTCATCTCCTCCAACAACCTTGCAACTTGTTGAATTTCATTCTTGGACGAGCCTTTGGCAAATCATAGAGGGAGACTTCTGGCAGGTTGCACTGAGTTGTTGGCAGAGGTGGACTTTTGTCACATTGTGTTTGTCTTACATGGTTCTATTTGCTTACTGTTTTTTTTTTTCAACTGTCATCAAACAAATTAAAAGTAAAAAGCAGACATCAGAAGATAACCATCATCCAACATGATAACATTTCACTCTGTTAAATGATAGTTTAATAACAAAAAAACAAAACAAAACAAATGGGTTTAATACCTCCAATCGTTTATTTCGAGTAAACACTCACAGAACCATGTAAGGAAGAACCATATTATAGGACAGTATTTTACTTCCTATGTTATGTAATTTTCTTTACCTTAAATATACTTAAAATTTACATACATTTATGTCATTACAGTTTTGTGTAAATCAATATTTTTTTATCCCAATAAAAATTATTAAACAAAAAAACTAAAAAAACAGTATGACTTGTAGCCCGTGCTAATGGAATGAATTTTGAAATCCAAGATGGCCGCTGGTGGCCATGTTTTTTTGCCGAATGACCCCAAAATGACTTGTTCCCATCTACATGTCGACTTGTAGCCTGTGCCAAACGATTTAGTCATGCTAAGAGTAAAATCCAAGATGGCTGCCAGCAGCCATGTTTTATGGCCAAATGACCCCAAAATGATTCGTTCCCATCTACATGTAATTGTTAACACCCATGACAAATTTCATGATGATCCAACCAAAGGTACGACCTGTAGCCCGTGGTAAAGGATTTAGTCATGCAAAGAGTAAAATCCAAGATGGCTGCCAGCAGCCATGTTTTATGGCCGAAGGACCCCAGAAGGAGTTGTTCCCATGTACAAGTCATTGACAAATTTCATAATCATCTGACAAAAGGTACGACCTGTAGTAAGTAAAGTTGAGCTAATAAGGAAATGATGCAATATTGTGACTCTATAAACAATCCAGTGCACTTTTAGCGAGAAACTAAACACCTGGCCTAAATTTTCTCGGACACAAAGCGTGTTTTGTGAATAATATCACAATCATATCATCATTATGCTATACTATAATCTATTAGTATATTCTTGATGAAATTACCATAATTTGATAAATACATATTATCACAACAGCGTATTGATCCGTGTCATAGTATCACGTCAAGTTGAGGTGGGCAGATTGCCGGATCAAATGAGCTGTCACAGGCAGCGAGTTTGAACCAGCAATCTGCCCACTTCAATGAGATGTGATGTGATGACAAGGATCATCTCACTGCTGTGATAAAAGGTTTATTATATGATTCCCAGTTTACAATAATAACCATTTAATTACAGATTTTTTTCACTTCAGTAATTTAATTTTCTTACCGCAGTCTATTTTTAACGGATAAATAGTTCGTCGTCGTTAATTCAACACATTTCGGCAATTTCTGTAGGAGTGTGATCTGAATTGATCCGGGGAAATCTCACTCAGTGTGATCCAACGAATTGGATTAGATCGTCAAACAATAGTGGTATTTAGGGAAGAATAGTCAGTCATATAATAAGGAAATGTATCTGTGGATTCTTGAATCTTGATCTTGAATAATCTGTGGTCTGTTCTTGACTACTTGAGTCTGTGTCTTGGTTTAATCTCTCTATGTGGGACCTCGAAACCCTCATAGAACTATATCATGTATGGGCCCTGCACAGAGTATTTCTGAGTGATCATAGACAGAGCAATATGATTTATTAGAACAATCTCCAAGATTCCACTGAATAATTCATATATTCATATAAGAAGTGAAGATATATTATCATCAAAGACTTTCTTGGGTCTCTTTCAGGTGAGTATGGGCTAAATTTAAATGCCACTAAAATAACTTGATCTTCAGGATTCTCAAATGGCCAAATTATGACAAACAGCCAGAAAAATGGCATAAATCAATCAATAGGTAAACCAACAGTTAATAATCAGGGGTGGCACTCCGTAAATATGTGGAAAGTCTTAACAAAATGCAGGTAAAATAATGACAAAAGTTATATAGTGACTGTCTACAAAGACTAACTCCATTGCCCAGAGTGCGCATGAGATCGGGTCGGGTTTGTTTCTATAAAACCCGATGAGAAACACGACCCAGCCCGATGTTTGAATCTGCCAGGGTAACATGAGTGATATGCGATTGGTGGAGCTTAATGGAATTCAGCCAATCGCACAACGAATAAATAAACAGTGAAGAAATGTCACGATAGATTGCCAATAAGATACATTAATATGCTAAACAATTAGTGATAATTGAATGATTATTGGATGAATATGCAGATTATGCTAAAATGTTAGATGATATGGACAGTCAATGATGATTAAAGTGTAATTTGATGAAAGTGGAGTGAAATGACACAATTTATGTGCATATGTAAAGTACGGAATTGGAAAAGAAATAAAAGTATTTCCGATGAGGATAATGTGCATCACAAATTGTTACTGCCATTAGTCTAATAATATACAGTTGTCGCCCGCGATTGAGTGAGACACAGGGATTTGTAGCCCACTCGAGACCTGGAATGTCACCCGAGGGCCGCCAGGCCTGAGGGTGACATTCCAGGTCGAGAGCGGCGACAAATCCCCATGTCTCACGAAAACAAGGATGACAACTGTTTTGTTATCTGACAAAGGAGTACACACGAACCTTCTTAATGGCACGCCTAAGTATGCGCGTATATTCATTAATCCAGCTCGAAGAGTTAATTTTAGGTTGGAATCCTCGCTTTTTAGAAAATAAAACGTTCATATTTTGGATCAATTGATATGCCCATCATGTGCGGAGCTATTGTCCGGTTAGTTTGCTGGTCGCATGGTGATAATCAGTTCACGGAAGGAGGAGTAAAGCAATTTCGAAGTAGAGTAGCCATGAGGTGAAATGATCGGTGTCGTTTTAAATTAGCGTAAAGATGCAGGTAGACGTGTTAATTTCGAGAACGCTAAAATGTGAAACTTACACATTGCAGTGGTGCCAAAAGAAATTGACAACCGTTACATACTGTTACACAACATACGGGTGTTCCTGTGAAGTCAGAGGAATATATAACCGAAGAAAATTGTCGATTGATAAATAGTAAAGATTGGCTATTTGTTATTTAGAGCTTAGTACAGAAACGTATTTGTGACGTATGTACATTATGTGTGCAATTATCTGCAGTATATACCAACTGCTTAATAAGGTTTATCTAATTTGTTCCACGGTATTCATTATTGATATAAAAAGGTCCAATAGGAACATTACACCTTATAAGGGATTTATGTCCGTGATTACACCATTTATACACAGCGTGCTTTAATTGCAATTTAAAGACAACAATTATGCAAATTAGCAAACACCACAGTTCACAGTGGTTACGAAACAGTGGGGTTTATAAAATGCGTGTTTTCTGAAATCATTAGAGAGCTGTGATGTAATCTCTGCACATTGAGTTCTTCGTAGTTCTATGTTTACTGCTGAGCGGTCAATAACTGACGAAATGTTACCCTCGAGGGTAACAAGTGATTTACGGCCCGCCATGTGATGCAATCTCAGCCAATCAGAAGAGAGGAAAATGGGATGAAGATAACAATACCTAATATTATAAAACAATGCAAATAAACTAGTACAGGATTTTTGCCAATGGGGAATCTCCAATCATCTAGGCCTTTAATAGATCTATGTACAACATAAATCCAATGTAAAAGTTTCAATCGGTACCAATTTCACAGAGAGTCTTACCGACTGCGGCGTTCACTTTTTCATACAACAAATTGAACGTTAAACATCTCAATCGGTACCGATTTCACCGATTGACTTACTGACTGCAGCGTAATGTGTTCATTCTTGGAAATTGATCGGTAGACCGATTTTACCATTCATGATGCTACTAACGTAATTATGCTGTCCGACTTTACCAATTGTTTTCAGATTCAAAAGACTTAAAAACAATTAGTAAATGGCAATCGGTACCGATTAGAGTTTCCAGATAACCCCTAAGATGAATATCGGTGACGAGAACTTTTCCTGATACAAAGAATGACATTTATCATTCAAGATATCAAACTGTAATTGATTTCTGTTGAACTGTAAGTACTAACCTATCAAAGTCTTCAGACACTGTCCAGATGCTGTGTCCCATATTCGGCTGGAAACAAGGAAAGGCAACCATTAAGTCTATAAAAAGTGAAACGCCAAGCATGGCATATGCCCTCGTTGCTAAGTTTAGAGAGAGGGCAATACTAAATATTTGTATGAATGGAAAACTTTATGTCCTAAATCCAAGAATGTCCAGTGTATCCGTTCCCTCATATTGATCTATCACTATTGCAAAGATATTCAAATCCAACTGTTGGTACTTGAGAAGCAAATGAGAAGCAAAGATATATGCAGAATCGTGCTTGCTTTTCTTAAGAAGGGCAATAAAAACTGACAAAAAGACATGGACAATACCTGTACATCAGCATTCCAGTAACATTCAAGTCTGACCATTGCTACTGGACTTACAATGAAAAACGTGTGAAAAAAGTCCAACATGGTCCGTAACTCTGGTAACAATGAATGGACAAACCTCATAGTAAGTATCCTTTCTCCCTAAACTGTGCTATCACCACACCAAAGCACAACCAAATCCATTGATCCATGCCCGAGTTACAAGCTTAAATGCTCATACGGACATAAAATTCACAAATTTCCAAGCCAAACAAGGGCAGTAACTCTGTAAAACAAGAATGGATGAAACCCGTAGTATGTGGGCATCCTTTTCCCAATCTGTGCTTTCACAATGCCTAAGGACAACACAATCTGATAATTAACACCCGAGTTACAAGGGGATATGTTCATAAGGATGGATGGACAGGCAAACAGATGAACCGACAGATGGAGCCCTCAACTATATACCTGAACCACCTTCGGGGGTTGGAGGCATAATAACATACAAGGGGTTGCATCAGAGATGCAGTAATCTGAGTTGTGGTAGCTTAAGAACATGTATGCATGAGTAGAAGCCACAAACCAAATTTACGCTGATTAGAACTCATTGGCCAAGTTCAATATTAATTTTTTTTAGATTTATCAAGATTACATCATGAAATAAGCCACTGAATAAATTTGGTCAAAAAGGAGAATTTGTGGGATATATTGAATACGTCTCAATGAAAGGGCCATCAGATCACATGTTAGTTTTCTTATAACCACAGTATCTTGCACTTGTAGAACGTACACTGTAATATCGACTGTGTCCAACTAAGAACTGTATTTGTCATCATTGTCCAGCTACATTTGCCTCCAGACATACTTTATGCTATAAACACTCCAGTTGGAGCAGTGACATTAGATTTTTCAGATGGCACAATTTTTGCATGCGGTCTAAATTTATAGGTATATGTAATTTGAATGCCAAGATTCTGGGATTTCAAATGGGGGGGGGGGGGGGGGGGGGGGGGTGTGAGCATACCAAATTTTTCTGGCCCCTATGCTCATCAAAGATATAATTTTGAATGCAAACAATTGGACCAAAATGCTAAGTACATCAAACACATAATTATGAACGCGAACAATTGGTCCAGTTCTGTAGGAATTATCTACCTCAGTTCCTACAGAACTACAACTGCAAGCTAGTTAGCAAACACGGTCAAAGCCGCGCCACCCCCCCCCCCCCCCCAGAGCTTGCCGTCCGCTACAACCCCCAGAGCTTGCCATCCGTTAGCGGCACAGCCACGGCATGGGACAGCCCAACAGCGCCGAGGCCCGGGCTGCTATATAAATATATGCATGCATATACATACGTCCCCAAAAAAACCGCTCCCAGCAGTTCCTATGATTATCTATTATATATATTCACCCACTGTCGGATACCCATTTATTAGGTTTGTACGTTTCAAGATGCGTCGCCCAGAGGACAGGATAAACGGTAAGTGTATATATTGTCTTCAGGCATCAATTAGCGACATCTTTCGGGTTCAGGTTCAGAAACAATTTTCGTTCAGGTTTGGACAATTTTCGTTCAGCTTCAGACGCATCAAAACCTCACCGAGAAGCGAAATGCCCAGCTGCAGTCGCGTTGTTATTGTGCATGTTTCACTTTCAAAAGAGAAATTATGAAAAAAGCCATCCAGATAAAAACACCTTCGGTGTTGACACAAAAACCCTCTTCTGCGGATCCAGGTCACCCGATGGGGCTCAAAGAGCAAAAGCTCCCCTCGAGAGTGGGCGTTCGTTACCTCTACCATCTTGGTGAGCTGGAAGGTGGCTGCAGACGCGCAACTGATCCTGTATGGTCCAGGTGTACCGGCTTGAACGCACTGTCACCAAGCCCGATGAGCCTGTGCTCTACTATTTAGTGGATGGGCCAGCACGCGGATTTGTCCGGGAAGAGTTGCTTGTAGTGCCTCCCGACACCCAGCTGCCACCAGATGGCGTTGTCAGAAGGACCAGACGCTAAGTGCTGCAGCCCCTCTTTTTCTGTTGCACTCTAAAGAGTTCAGCCTCACATTTCCTCCGCAGTGCCCTTAGTTGTTGTCCAGCTGTTTGACACTAAACTGCTGTGTGTCTTTGGGTTGGAAGGCCCAGAGCAGCTCAATCTCACATGCCACGCTTGCGGTTCTGCTGTGCCTCACGAGGATATAGGCGACCTTGAGATTGAATCCCTGGCATCCATTAGCCTTATCTTGGTGCTTGTATACCACAAGCTTCCTTTGGATTGCCTTGTGGAGTTTCTGTTGTTCCGTAGGAACTACTACAGGCCTGACATCAGAACCCTCTTCCGGTGGACAGGTTACCTGTTTGAGCTGTTGCATATACTCTAGGTAGCAGAGATTGGACCACTGGAGGTAGTCGTCATGGATCATAAGACCCTGGCTCGAGTGGACAGTGAGAGCATAGCCCAGGCACCAATCGTCGGTTTTAATAGCACACTCGGCGGCCTCGATAGAGATCGTGACGACGTCGTTGAGAACGAGCTCTTCTCTGCATGGCGGGTCGCCAGTGCCTGGGATTGCGACGTCAATGTTCTGCTTTCGGCTGTCCTTGGGTGGTAAAGAATAGGCACTGGGGCATCTAGGAAATGCTCCATATGGCATTGGAGCATTCTGATGGCTGGTGAGGATTAGGTCACTGGACCTCCACTGCTTCATAAACCGGTCCCACCCCAGGCAGCTGGGGAGAGACTACCGCATTTCCTGGCACTGGACTTTGTCACTCTGAAGACGTATGCCCTTTTTCAGGGCTTTGAGGGCTTCATCTTTTGCTCTGTAGTCGACGCCGACCTCTTCATAGTAGTCTGCCCTTTGTTGCAGCCAGTGGTGAGGCATTATACCTGCAATCGGTGTGGCTGTCCTTGATCCCCGCAGCAAATTACCTGGACGCCATCGTGGCAGAGCCACAGCCAGTTCAAGAACATCTCCAGGATAGGCAGGGGCACAGTGCAGACCTCATCCCAGATGATGACACGTAGGATGAACTTCTGCCCCATGTGGTCGGGTGTCCAGTCATTCTGACCGCTCCATCAAAAGAAGCTGTGGTATGTCTGGGCTTTGACCCCTCGGACCCGCATTTCTTTGGCAAGGCGATGGGTCGGGGTAAACATGAGGGGGTCTCTTACACGGAAGACTAGATCGCTCTTGTGGTCTTGCCACCCCCCTCCGCCATTGAGGTAGCTCATCAGTTCTTCGTTGTATATGGGTGCCGTTGATTCGGCCATCGGTTTGGCTTGGCTACAGTTTGTTACTGTTACTGAGTAACAACGCTTGGAGAGGAACATGGCGTGTTCCTGTGGCATGTACAACTGCTCCCCCTTGTCACGACACTGAGCCGGGACCACCGCCGGGAGGAAAATGGCACCCCAGTCCAGCAGGAGAGTTGGGGGGCGACGTACACCTTGACACCAGCAACGTGGTCTTCTGGATGTAAATGCTATCAGTGGCCACCCGGACAGCCTCATCGGGTTCAAATCTTGCCAGCATAGCGAGAAAGTTAATGTGGGCATAGGCCAGCATTGAGGCCCTCAAGTGGGTGTACTGGTAGAGCTTCACGGTATCCGGATTTTAATACCGACTACGGTATTGAAAATGATACCGCAATATGACTAAATATCGTCACCAATAAATTTGAGTAGAACTGTTTGAGAATGATACTAGTAGCAAGCAGACAGAACTATAGCATTATTGATTTGATAATGATAATTATGAACACATGTTGCTTTGACAGGTATATAAAATAAATAATTAATATAAATGGTCCTGAGTTTCGTTCTGTATACGACGGATAGATATATTTATAATTCCCTACCAACTGAGGGTCGCTTATGACATTAAAAATGACACTAACAGTCGCTCGCGTAAATAATAACAGCAAACATGTATTGATTTCATATTTTATATTGTACAAACAAAACAAGTTAACTAATAGAATAGAAGTCCGTATCTGATTTTAACTTATCCATTTCGATGTATAGGACTGATTTCTGGCCGTGTAGTTATATACCTTTCAAAAATGATCTAATGGGTTAGCGCATTATACGTCTAATGCATAAGATTTTGTGGCGCTATTGAACGCCGTCGTGAAAGGGATAAGGCATTGTTTAATGAAAGCTCCTCTGGTGAAAGGGATGAGCCACTATTTAATGCTGCGCCAGCACAGCTCCGTCACGGTTGGTATATAAAGGTACTATTTAATGCTCTACCAGCAAAGCTCCCATCGTGAAAGGGATAATGCATTGTTTAATGAAAGCTCCTCTCATGAAAGGGATGAGCCACTATTTAATGCTGCATCAGCGCAGCTCCGTCACGGATGTCATAAGGTACTATTTAATGCTCTACAAGCAAAGCTCCCGTCGTGAAAGGGATAAGGCATTGTTTAATGAAAGGGATGAGCCACTATTTAATACTGCACCAGCACAGCTCCGTCACGGATGGTATTAGGTACTATTTAATGCTCTACCAGAAAAGCTCCGTCGGGAAAGGGATATGGCATTGTTTAATGAAAGCTCCTCTTATGAAAGGGATGAGACACTATTTAATGCTGCATCAGCGCAGCTTGGTCACGGATGGTATATGGTACTATTTAATGCTCTACCATCAAAGCTCCCGTCGTGAAAGGGATAAGGCATTGTTTAATGAAAGCTCTTGTCATGAAAGGGATGAGCCACTATTTAATGCTTGCACCAGCATAGCTCCGTCACGGATGGTATAATGTACTATTTAATGCTCTACCAGCAAAGCTCCCGTCGTGAAAGGGATAAGGCATTGTTTAATGAAAGCTCCTCTCATGAAAGGGATGAGCCACTATTTAATGCTGCACCAGCACAGCTCCGTCACGGATGGTATAAGGTACTATTTAATGCTCTACCAGCAAAGCTCCCGTCGTGAAAGGGATAAGGCATTGTTTAATGAAAGCTCCTCTCATGAAAGGGATCAGCCACTATTTAATGCTGCACCAGCGCAGCTCCATCACGGATGGTATAAGGTACTATTTAATGCTCTACCAGCAAAGCTCCCGTCGTGAAAGGGATAAGGCATTGTTTAATGAAAGCTCCTCTCATGAAAGGGATGAGCCACTATTTAATGCTGCATCAGCGCAGCTCCGTCACGGATGGTATAAGGTAATATTTAATGCTCTACCAGCAAAGCTCCCGTCGTGAAAGGGATAATGCATTGTTTAATGAAAGCTCCTCTCATGAAAGGGATGAGCCACTATTTAATGCTGCACCAGCATAGCTCCGTCACGGATGGTATAATGTACTATTTAATGCTCTACCAGCAAAGCTCCCGTCGTGAAAGGGATAAGGCATTGTTTAATGAAAGCTCCTCTCATGAAAGGGATGAGCCACTATTTAATGCTGCACCAGCACAGCTCCGTCACGGATGGTATAAGGTACTATTTAATGCTCTACCAGCAAAGCTCCCGTCGTGAAAGGGATAAGGCATTGTTTAATGAAAGCTCCTCTCATGAAAGGGATCAGCCACTATTTAATGCTGCACCAGCGCAGCTCCATCACGGATGGTATAAGGTACTATTTAATGCTCTACCAGCAAAGCTCCCGTCGTGAAAGGGATAAGGCATTGTTTAATGAAAGCTCCTCTCATGAAAGGGATGAGCCACTATTTAATGCTGCATCAGCGCAGCTCCGTCACGGATGGTATAAGGTACTATTTAATGCTCTACCAGCAAAGTTCCCGTCGTGAAAGGGATAAGGCATTGTTTAATGAAAGCTCCTCTCATGAAAGGGATGAGCCACTATTTAATTCTGCACCAGCACAGGTCCGTCACGTATGGTATATGGTACTATTTAATGCTCTACCAGCAAAGCTCCCGTTGTGAAAGGGATAAGGCATTGTTTAATGAAAGGGATGAGCCACTATTTAATACTGCACCAGCACAGCTCCGTCACGGATGGTATTAGGTACTATTTAATGCTCTACCAGAAAAGCTCCCGTCGGGAAAGGGATATGGCATTGTTTAATGAAAGCTCCTCTTATGAAAGGGATGAGACACTATTTAATGCTGCATCAGCGCAGCTTGGTCACGGATGGTATATGGTACTATTTAATGCTCTACCATCAAAGCTCCCGTCGTGAAAGGGATAAGGCATTGTTTAATGAAAGCTCTTGTCATGAAAGGGATGAGCCACTATTTAATGCTGCACCAGCATAGCTCCGTCACGGATGGTATAATGTACTATTTAATGCTCTACCAGCAAAGCTCCCGTCGTGAAAGGGATAAGGCATTGTTTAATGAAAGCTCCTCTCATGAAAGGGATGAGCCACTATTTAATGCTGCACCAGCACAGCTCCGTCACGGATGGTATAAGGTACTATTTAATGCTCTACCAGCAAAGCTCCCGTCGTGAAAGGGATAAGGCATTGTTTAATGAAAGCTCCTCTCATGAAAGGATCAGCCACTATTTAATGCTGCACCAGCGCAGCTCCATCACGGATGGTATAAGGTACTATTTAATGCTCTACCAGCAAAGCTCCCGTCGTGAAAGGGATAAGGCATTGTTTAATGAAAGCTCCTCTCATGAAAGGGATGAGCCACTATTTAATGCTGCATCAGCGCAGCTCCGTCACGGATGGTATAAGGTAATATTTAATGCTCTACCAGCAAAGCTCCCGTCGTGAAAGGGATAATGCATTGTTTAATGAAAGCTCCTCTCATGAAAGGGATGAGCCACTATTTAATGCTGCACCAGCACAGCTCCGTCACGGATGGTATAAGATACTATTTAATGCTCTACAAGCAAAGCTCCCGTCGTGAAAGGGATAAGGCATTGTTTAATGAAAGCTCCTCTCATGAAAGGGATGAGCCACTATTTAATGCTGCATCAGCGCAGCTCCGTCACGGATGGTATAAGGTACTATTTAATGCTCTACCAGCAAAGTTCCCGTCGTGAAAGGGATAAGGCATTGTTTAATGAAAGCTCCTCTCATGAAAGGGATGAGCCACTATTTAATTCTGCACCAGCACAGGTCCGTCACGTATGGTATATGGTACTATTTAATGCTCTACCAGCAAAGCTCCCGTTGTGAAAGGGATATTAAAGGCATTGTATAATGAAAGCTCCTCTCATGAAAGGAATGAGCCACTATTTAATGCTGCACCAGCACAGCTCCGTCACGGATGGTATAAGGTACTATTTAATGCTCTACCAGCAAAGCTCCCGTCGTGAAAGGGATAAGGCATTGTTTAATGAAAGCTCCTCTCATGAGCCACTATTTAATGCTGCATCAGCGCAGCTCCGTCGTGAATGAGATTTGCTGTGGGGTAGGAATCGTGATTATGTGGACATATAGCGACAGCCACTAACTATTCTAATTATACGGAATTTCCTTCAAAATTGGGTAACTTGCAACCACAAAATATACACTATAAACACCCAGTCTGATTAATACCAGTCATCACTAGAGCTGAAACGGTTAGACGGATAACCGGTTAGCAACGTAACCGGTTAGAAAAAAATGAACCGGACGTAACCGCACCCTGTTGTCAGTTGAATGTGAACGTGAGTTATCCTAAAAATATTAGGTTAAATGATGCAAAACTAATACTAAATCCTGTGTCACCGATAGTAGAGTGCAATGGAAGCATTAATTGGTACACGCGGTAGTATCCGATACTTAGTAGCAATTCTCGAACTGTCTGGAAGTGTCGGCGACCTTCAATCAATTCCGATCCTTTGAAGTTTTCTCTGATCTTCCGACAAAAGCACGTGTGCAGTCACTGTGTATCAAGTCTGAATGCACACAAGGAAGTGACAATGTAAAAGTGGCGTTGTGTGGCAATGCGTGCTTTCGTAACTTAATAGTTAATACTGCACGAAGCAACATGGATTCAAATTGGAATCACACCACGACATACTAAAACTGTTTTACAGTGGGGTTTATAAAAAGTATGTAAGTCGACAAAGTTTGATGATTGAGATCAGCTGCACAATGTCTTCACTCTTCCCGTTCTTCCTCCCTGTTGTGATCTAATATGATCAATTCAATTGAGTGACCAAACAGACATCGTAGTTGAAGCAACCCAAAACGTCTTTAATTTCTTCAATGATCTTCCCTTTTATCAAGGAAATGCTCCATGCTACTCTGTATCTGGTTGTGCATGTGGGACTAATTGACACTCAATTTGGCAGTAATTTCTATATGTTAAGTGATTGCATACTAAAACCGAAACCGAGGTTTTTTTACCAAAAAAAACGAAAACCGAAACGTAAATTCTATAACCTTCCAACACTAGTGTCCGCGATCATGATACCGACGAATAGCTCGAATACTGAATAGGACTGCGAGTCTGACCTAACTGACCTTCCTTTTTGTTCTATAGTTATTACTTTCTTGTCTTTATATATAATTCATTGGGAGGATATACCAATGATATATTACAGATCTTTAATATATAGTTTTTTATATATATATATATATGCATATGGACAGCCCGGGCCGGCGAGGGTTGGTGGGCCGTCCCTTGGGGTCTCCCATGCCGCGGCTGCACCACTAACAGATGGCAAGCTCTGGGGGGGGGGCTAATGGATGGCAAGCTCTGGGGTTTGTAGTGGACGGCAAGCTCTGGGGGTGGCGCGGCTTTGGCTGTGGTTGCTAGCTAGCTTGCAGTCGTAGGAACTGAGGTAGATAAAGTTCCTACGGAACTGGACCAATTGTTCATGTTCATAATTATGTGTTTGATGTACAGTAATGCTCTAATTAATCGACCTCTTAACCAAAGCAGAATTATGGGTAACTTTTCAGGATTTAGTCGGAAATATGGCTTGTTGCCATTCATCGGAAAGCTCTCGGGGAGAGCTTTCCGATGAATGACAACAAGCCATATTTCCGACTAAATCCTGAAAAGTTACCCATAATTCTGCTTTGGTTAAGAGGTCGATTAATTAGAGCATTACTGTACTTAGCATTTTGAACCAATTGTTCGCATTCATACTTATGTGTTTGATGTACTTGGCATTTTGGTCCAATTTTTTGCGTTCAAATTGAAATTTTTGATGAGCATAGGGGCCAGAAAAAATTGGTATGCTCACCCCCCCCCCCCCCCCCCCCCCCCCCCCTCTGCTCCCCGAATAGGTGGCTGTTTCATAAGAATAGTCTTTTTTAACTCATCGGACCATGACCAAATTCAAATTTGGCCTTTGTCTTCTGAAATTGGACCATATACCAAATATCAAGAGATTCAGTTGACCTGTATTTGAAGCTGATAAAATCACATACCAATATTGGGTCAGATCCGATCACACAAACTAATGTTATCCAGAACTTCAAAACGACAAAATTCTAAGTCGAAAAGTGGCCATAACTCTGGCAAAAATTCGAACTTGACCTGTATTTTGAGCTCATAAACTAACGTACCAAATTTAGTTTCGATCCAATAACCCAAAATAAAGTTATCATCAGGAAACTTACTGAATGGACAAATTTTAGGTCGAAAAGGGGCCTTAACTCGGGCAAAAATGGGCGGTCCAAACCCATATTCGAACTTGAACTGTGTTTTCGAGCTGATCAATAAACTCACATACCAAATTTTCGATCCGATAGCGCAAAGTTCTCATCTGGAAACTTTCTGCATGGACAGACACCGACTATTTTAATAGTCCCCCCAAAAAACAATTTGGGGGACAAAAAAGTCTTCTATAAGCTTCTGTACAACTTGTCCCACTCGAGATGTCTCAAGAGTTTCTACTAGAATTGACATAGATAAAATGAGAAATAAAGATATCACCTACAGAAAAGCTTCTGTAACACCCCCATAACTTTCTGCTCAAGTTTCTTGCCATACCTACTTTAATACCGCTATGTAGTTTTTTAGACAATTTTATCTTTCCACAGCTGTCATTCAACTTATTATGGGTCCTACTAAAAAGCGAACACAAATGTACATAAAGCAGAATATAAGGGTAAAATTGGGTTTGTGTGTGAGTGGGGTGTATGTGGTGTTATTTCCAACTTTGATGACTTATTTTTGAGTTATTAGCATTATTTGAATACAAAGCTACTAAACAACGCACACAAATGAACATAACATTGGCCGTATACAGCGTTAATCAAAATATGATTATTAACTACCACTTACTTATAATCTGTCTTGTTAATTACACATTACTGAGTTGTTTTGACTTTGTTTTATAATAACTCCCCTCAGCCTTTATCTGGGCTTGGGACCAGCAGACTTCATAAATACAGGCAGATTTAAAGTTATATATATTTTTTTTAATTAAGTAGGCACGAGCTCAGGTGACTGGCGTGATTTCTTACGAAAATGTATTTTCGTAACTCGCTAATGAGTTTAAGATTTTTCCTTGATACATGAATGATTATAAGAAGTACTACTAATTATTATTAAGCTTTAAACCACAGTCGCCATATTTTCTATTGTTCTCCCTTGCACAATATCCAGCCGATTACCCGCTGGTAACAATAAGTAAAATTATAGCTCAAATTTTATATTTCGTCTTGTTATTCTTTAAATACTGAGGTTTAAGACAGATATTCCCCTCACTGTCGGGCATTCGTCCAAATAATCACCTCTGCTTCGACTCGGTTAATTATTTTTCCGATTACCCCGACACCTCGGGGAATATCTTATACATAATCACTTGTTTGTCGAGAATCTCAGACAATTGAGAGTTTAATTACGTGAAATTTCATTTGATTGCGATTTCAACATTTCTGCGACTGAACAATACAGGTGTTTCTGACAAGCCCCAATATAGTCATTATTCAATTCAAAAGGATGATATGTATTGAGTTTCATCCTCATCGGTTAGAATTACCATGTGTTTGTTCAATTGGCTGAAAGCTGAAATGGAATCTTACATCATCATGATCAGGAACAACACGAAAAATCATTATCTATTTGAATATCTGAGAGATGGTTTCTTATCAGCTTAGTAGATAAGTGGAAAAATAAAAAAAATAAACGAGTCTTACCTTGGGAAGGTGAAATTCATTTTTAATTTTACGAGTAGGAAATCACTGAGGACTTAAATTAGGATAGCGCTCTGTGCATGCGCCGACACACCGCTCTTCACTCTTTGCAGCCAAATTTATCTCAATATTCCAATTTAGATATGTACCTCTGAAGGTACCACACTAGGAAATTACTGACTATTTACATGTTTATGCTCTTCGAGCATGGATAGAAATTCCAAATTTCACCAGGATGATTTACTGCAGCCTATATTATATTTATAGACATGGGTATGGAGGGCGGGATTTAAGCCCTCAGTGATTTCCTACTCCTAAAATTAAAAATGAACCTCACCTTCCCAAGGTAAGACTCGTTTATTTTTTTTATTTTACTTCGCAGTAAATCATCCTTCTGTCTTAAATTAGGATCTTCAAAGCAACTATTGAGATAAATTCATAGACTCACCAATTAGTTTGTCTGCAATGCTGCAGCTTCATATCTCTCTGTATTGATAGCTTTGTTGTAAAACTTCTGAAAGGTATATTCCACTGTACACCCAGCTTTGTCCATGATCTCCTTTATTGATACATCCTGCTTGAAGGCTTTACTGGAGCTGGCTGCTCGTACACTATGAGCAGTGAAGCTTTTGGTATCAATCCCGGAATTGGACAGCACTTCCTTAATCCAACGAGCTATCGTGTCCCAAGAAACTTTTTGATGTCGTTGAACATAACTAATAAGAAGTGACGTCTCATCATGACGCAAATTATGGCTTCTCTTTAAATATTCTGTTAATATCGTATATATACAAAGTCTCCTATCTGGAGGATAATCCTTCAACACCAAAAACTGAGGATTATAGCCTGCTGGGCTTTGCTTCAGTAACCCACTGAACCCACTTCGCCCTTCTTGAAGTGAAAGCAAATTAATTGTCTGTATTCTCGCTGCATGCAATAGAGCAATTAACATCACTATTTTTAGTGTCAACAACTTCAAACTTATGAGATTGACTGGTGATAAAGTCCTGATATATTGTAGCACAGTGTTCACATCCCAGATCACGGCCTTGGGAGCTGTAGGTGGTCGCATATTGAAAGCACCCTTGAGAAATCTGTTGACAGTGGGATGCGATCTGGCAGGAAATAGTTTGAGACGAATACCCACAGCAGTAAGAGATGATCGAGCTGTATTTAAGGGCACTATAGCGCAGGCCCTCTTGAAATAATGAAGTCAGAAAGTCTATCACTTCTGGTACAGAGGGATGGAAGGGATCAATCGTCCGTCGATGACTATATGTGAACCATCGTCGAATGTAGCACCGGTACTGTTTTTTCGTGGAATTTCGCCATGAAGACATGAGGACTTTGATTGAGTTTGACGAAAATCCAGCACTTTTGTACTGATGCCTGACACCTTGCAGGCCATCAGTTGCAAGTGAGGGAATAGTGGATTAACTTGTTGCTGCCGGGGCAGTTGTAATAAGTCTGCATTGTTGGGCAACAGTCTGAGAATGTCCACAACAATACTCATCACCAGCAAAAACCATGGTTGAGTTGGCCACCAAGGAATTATCATCAGTCCGGTAGCTTGGTCGTGAATGATCTTTTGAGTGCAGCGAGCTACTAGACTGAAAGGTGGAAATAAATAACACAGATCAAATTGACCCCAATTCATGGTAAATGCACCAATATGAATTGCTTCTGGATCAATTTTCCAAGAACAGTACGTAGATACTTTTGCATTGAAACGGGATGCAAATAGGTCTATCTTGGGGAAACCCATAACTGGCATAATTCATTATAAATGGGAGTGTGTAGTTCCCATTCTAATCTATCATTAAACATCCTAGATGGTTTATCGGCCACATTTGTGGACCCAGGTATGTGGGAACATGATAACCAATTGCCATTCTGCTGGCATAACAGCCAAATATCTTTACTAATCTGGTTACAAGGAGGGAACCTTGTCCCACCCATGTTATTGATGTATGCCACAGCTGTTGTGCTGTCAGTCAGAATTAAAACATGTTGACTGTTCAGTTAAGAATGCTTTAATAGCAAATTTAATGGCTAAAATTTCCAAGTAGTTAATGTGCATACTACTTTCCAGTGCTGACCACCTGGCCTCCAACTGAAAGGTCATTAAATACAGCACCCCAGCCTGACTTGCCACTATCATTGAACACAGTTTTGTTAGGGTTGCCCCGTACTATATGCCAAACTTGGGTATCAATATTTTGAATCCACCAGTTTTCATATCATAAGTTATTGGCATAAAAATCACCAGAATTTTCTGACATTCTATGGTGCTATAATGCAGCTTTCCATAATCAACAGCAGAAAACGTTGATATCAAAATGCCAATAACCCGAGCTAGTATTCATATGCTAGTTTGTTATAAGGGCAACAAATGAGCACAAGACTCTTTTAACTTTAGCTTTTTGTCAGCTGGTAAATATTGTCACGGTGACATTACATTACCTAGGAAGGTTATTTCCTGGGTGGGTGTCATGACAGATTTTGTTGGGTGGATCATAAATCCCAACTTAGTCAGTAACTGAACAGTAGCATGCACATTATTTCTACATTGCACTTCTGATACCGCCAAACAAGGTATCGTCAATAAAACTGGTATTGAGGTAACCATTCATTCTCAATGTGGTTAAAACTGGTTTCATCAGTTTGGTGAATATTCTGGGCGTGGCGGCATACCCATTGGATAGACAAGTAAATTGATAGGTGCCACCCTTCCACCAGAACCGAAAGTATTTTTGAGTATTTTTGAGTATTTCAGCTAAATGTACAGAATAGTAAGCATGTCGTATATCAACAATGCACATATAAATGTTTGGTTTAAAAAAAAATAGGGCTGATTCAAAGGTCTCCATCTTAAAATGATAATATGGAACACTCATGAATTTTCGTAAATTCAATATTAGACGAACCTCATTACTGACATTAGTGTCAGGTTTTGTTCTGATGGGCAGGATGAATTGCCCACGAGTAATGTCGGAAACTTGAACCAGTATTTGTTGTCCAAGAAGCTGATCAATAGCTTCATCAATCTTGGCGACATATGCCATTTTGAAATGATTTTGTCTAGCGAGCACAGGGTATTGTACCGGTGGCCCGTTGACACCAAATTCAATATGATAATGCTGAACAACATCAAGAATAAATCGATCCCAAGTCAAAGATTCCCAATGTTTTACATGAAACCGTAATTGCCATGCAATAAATTTCTGATTAATAGTTATCATGGTATGGCCTACCTGTTTAACAACTGTAGGATGGTTTAATAGTATATGCCAGTCCGGGTCCTGAGGTTACCCCGTTTGGCGTTTTTTTGGCATGTAGCTAGCAGCATTGCCAACTTCTTTCGAGGAAGATCCAGGACGAGAAGACCCAAATGAACTGCGGTCACTATATTGATATGGCTTACTAGTAAACCTGCCACGTCCACACCCGCAAACAGGGGCTTTTCCTTTTGAGGAATGTGTCATCTTATGACCAATTTTCTGAGTGTCCTCTATTTCTTTGGCCGTCTTGGAGACATCTTATCCAAAAAGGTAGTTTGTGACGGGCCGAGAATGCTAGCAGAGGTGAACATATTCCCCTCGCATCTCAGGTTTCAGAAAATCCTTTCTCGTGTTGTTGAGAAGAAAGTTCCCTTGTCCCAGCAAAGCTAGGGCATCATTGGTTTGATCAATGAGAGGCTCCAAAGGAGGACAATCCTTTTCAAGGCTGGCAGCTGTATCAGCCATTTTAGCCAATATAACCGAAGATTTAATCAATGCAGTTTCAACATTCTGTAACTTTTTATCATTAGTTTTCGCTGTTTGCGACAAAACGTCCCACACTATTAAATGTGTTGACTTTTACCACCTGGAGAACCTCACAATTGTCAGGTCGAGAATTCTGATTGTCACGCGTCATGTTTTGGTACTGATCCTCAGCAATCCCTTGCCGAAACATATCTGTGATTGAGGTTGCCAGAGTGCATCAATGGCCGGCGCAACAATCTCTTGTGATGTTAATTGCTGTGACATTGACGCAAATCGTGACGACGTGGAAGGAATGTCAGACTCATGTCCACACTCAGAGCCACCTTCGTTGGTGACATCAACACTTTCATCATAATAATAGTCATGATGACTAGAGTAAGGCTGGTTTTTATTCTGTTCCAGCGAAGTGATGCGTATGGCCATGTCAACTAACTGAAAGCCTTGATGCTGACAAGACAAAATTTGTTTGAGGTGCGATAGTATTTCACTACTTCCGCCATCCTTTCCGCCCTCACCACGTGCGTCAACAACTTCGAGGCATTTTGTTTGGCCTTTTTGTTGGTAATTTTGACCGTTTTTTCTCCGACTGTGTCGGCATCAGATGCCTTTTGTGACATTATATCACTGTGTCTATTAAGTATATGGAATGCACTATGTGCAATCGACAACTATAACTATCAAACTTAGTTTAATGTCGGCGAATGTCTGTCTTGACTTCTCACGGCGATCACAAAGTACAAAGTGAAGAGCAGTGTGTCGGCGCATGCTCAGAGGGCTATCCTAATTTAAGACCGAAGGATGATTTACAGTGAAGTAAAATTGGTACAGATGGATCAGATAAATATATCACACTGCCCTATCAGTAGAGCTTGCTAATTGTCCATCAGTTGAAGTTTGGAATTTGGAATTGTCACTCACAAAATTAAGAAGTCTTTGGTCTTTGCAGTCTGTCTCGTTCTGCTGTCATGTTTGTCCAAATTTTGTGCCTGACTTTCAAAGAAGATGCAATATCATTCTGATAAGGTAAAATCCTCACCACAGTGGAGGGCTCATCGAACGTCACTATTTCATTTAAATTGTCTGTCAAATCAGTTAATTATTTTGCCTTCCAATTTTTTTCTAATTTTGTTAAGGCTTTCACAATTGTTATTCATCCAACATTTCGGAATTGTCGAATTTTGCTAATTGAGTATTGAAAACCTGTACCATCCCAGTGCAGATAAAGAGGTCCAAGCAAAATAAGCTCTTCATTTGAATTGAATTTCCTTAAAATATTGGGAATTTAAGAAAATCGTAAATTGAACTGAATTTTTTTAATCTGCCTGACCTCTATGAAGTCTGCTGGTCGCAAGCACAGATAAAGGATAAGGAAGGGTTTCCGCTTATATGGCAGGCCGGCCGTCCAGCGGCCTCATTCCCCTCACCAACCTTGACTTAATATGAGTCACAAAATAGCCACAGACCTTGGTCAGTCCACTTTTTTTTACACAGGATGAGCGATCACAGACACTGATGATTAACAGATTGCAAGGAATCCTACACTATGTGCCTGAATATTCAGTGGCGTGGACCATGTGCACAGTTGTCTACACCATCCCGGGTAACGCTTTGTCGGGCCAATGTTTAGTAGTAATCAGACTTTCGCATTTTAATTTACCGTAGATTTCTGTCTATAAGTCCCTGCAACGAACAGCGCAGACCTTTTTCTTCAAAACAAGGTCTGTATCAAAGAAATGTTTAATTCAAAATTAAACAATTAAAATATTAATAGTTATTATCAGTTAATATTATTCCCTATCTAATTATTACAAAACTATCCATTATACGAATCCACCATGAGGTCATCTCCATTTGAGGAATGGCTTTTGATTTTTACAACATATAGTTTTGATCGGTACTGTGAAGAAAATACAAAGAAAATACAAAGAAAGCAGGCATGCAGAACGTTAGCACATGACAATGAGCTCTGCTCATGACGTAACTAAACATCTGTTACAGCTAGACAGTATGACAATGTGTCTTTTGCCAACCGTGGTAGTCTTTACGTGCGCTCGCGCAACAGTATTGCGATCAGACAGATTCGTAGGTACGTTGGTGTCACCCTACTCCGTTTCACTCCATGACGTCACCAAAAACGACGTAAAAACCTCGTGGCGTTCTGACATTTTTACTGTGCCGCGTTTTTGCTATGTTTATTTTATGTGTTGTTTTCGATTATTTGTTTGTTGCCGATATTGCCATTTGTCGGGATTCCCTGTTTCTATATTTAAAACTGGCATGCTCGTAGTGAGCCTCGATTTCTATTTTTTCTCCCAGGTCAAAATATGTCAGAGTTATGACAAAAATAGATCGACCTACATTTTCTCCATCAGAACTCTACATCAAAGAGTATATAGACTCCTTCGGGACCTACATAGACTCATTTGGGTATTTTTACTTATAATTGGGAAGTTTTATAATTTTTGGTTCGTGCGAAGACCTCTTTTTATCGTGCGGGAAAAGAGAGACATTCAAAACGCGATTTCGTAATTCGACTCAATAGGCTGAATAGCCTAACCTTCAGCCGAGTTCCGGGTCAAATACGACGAATGACGTAACACAAAACAAAACGCATTTGTTGACACAAACACCGTTTGAAGAGTTTATTATTACATAAAATGATCGTTATTGATTAATTATTGATTAATTATTGATATTTATTGTTGCATATTGGCTGCTATCAATATTTACACAAATGGTATTAATTATTTCTTATAATTGCTCCTTTGGTCAACTTTGACTATCGGAAAATGAAAATCAAAATATGCCGCTGAAAAAAATGTAATCGATATTAAAGTCTCATCCTTTCGGCAACATGGAATTGGTTTTAATTACTTAAATGATTAATATAGTAATTTGCCTTTTATCTGTGATGAAATGAGAAATGGTAATTGTCTTTTTTTGCTAACATTAAATTAAATAAATTAAGTCAAATACAGTGAAATTATTTTTTAAATTATTGTTTATTACATTTTTGCGCACGTTGGCATCTCTCTGAGTGCATTCTAGTTGATGTTGGCTTTCAATAATGTTACTTTTATAAAAGTTATTGTATCCGTTGTATACTGTTGTGCTTACATGCTTTTAGTTCATTAACTTGGAATCTGAGAAAGATGGTCTGTTTTAATTTGGTTTCTATACGAAGCTTCAATGTTCCTGCTTGTTGTCTCAAGCGCAAGGAAATGGCTACTTTTCAGTGATAAACATCCAAATTTTCTCCCAACAGTGCACCTGGTATGTGCTTCCCAAATACGGCCACATTCCCCCAACCCCTACCGGAAACCCTGGATGAGGAGAGTTTATAATAAACAAAGTCTTTATATAGTGAATGAAATAAGGTCAAATCAACTCAGAGATGTGTAATTAACAAAGAGACAGAGCCTAGTATAAAGCCAGTGAGTAAGTGGCCAATGTTTAATGTTTGTTTGTGTTTGTTGTCATTAACTTTGTATTCAAATAACTAAAAAAATAAGTCATCAAAGTTGGAAATAGTACCACATACACATAGAATTGACATCCATGCACCCACAAACCCTATTTCACCCTTCTATTCTGCTTTTTGGAATTGTGTTCATTTATGTTCGTTTGCAGATTGTATTCTACTAGCTAAGCGACCGAGAAATAGACTTATTTCAACATCTTTTGGAAATCTCACAGAATACGTTCCGTAAAACAATACTGGGAGTAAACCGTTTTTTAACACTTTTACTATGATAATGGAGATTTGGCTTATACCATATACTTTTATAGCGGGCAGGATATCTTTGATGGAGATATTCTTTCTCTAACAAGAGAGTCAATGACTGTGGAGATGCTCACCAGACTGTAAAGACTGAGAAGACTGGGACTTGGAAGACCATAAGAGTTGGTACTTGTCAAATTCACTTAACGAGAGGCCGATCACGATTGGCAGATGTTTAACCCTTTGAACCCTGACGCCCCACAGTGATCGACACCCTGACCCGGGGCTCCCAGTGGTATTTCCGCTTAAATTAGACAGTGTCTAGTCGCATGGTTTTGATTATGTTCAAACTGTGACACAGGTCTGAAACTTTACAGGTTAATCCCCCATGGATCAGCGATCATTATAAGATCGCGAGACTTTGCCTCGCGGCAATTCCTTGGTAACGGTTGCTAGGCAACTACCCGGAATTGACTGGAAAATGTAAATATAGCTTATAGCATCGTTATTCAACCCCAGTGATTGCGTTTTTTGATACAGGTAATACCCTAACGTGAAATTTGAGATATACCCGACCAGAATAGTGAACCAAATATCCCATTTATGGGTAGCAACGGTTGCTAAGCAAATACCACTAATGATCGAATGACATTGCACTAACTATTCAGTGGTACGTTTTGCCTTAATTTAGACAGTGTCTATAGTCGCGTGGTGTTGGTTATGTTCAAAGGGGACACATAACTGAAACCGTACAGGCATGCTATGCATGCATGGACCACTGATCAGTGTAAGACCGGGATACTTTGCCACCCGATCTCTCCTTAGAAACGGTTACTATGCAACTACCCGAAATTTGCAGGATAAACGAATTCTAGCTTTTAACGTTGTAATTATACATCGGCGAATTGCGTTTCGATGCAACCAATATCCTAATGTGAAATTTAAGATATACCTGACCATGTGCGAGTATTAAAGTCAACTTGATATGCGATAGACTTTTTGCCGCATGCATATGGCATAACAGAGACTGATATTACAGAGACCATGCAGAAACAACGTAATTTCCCGTAACATATTGTGGCGCCATTGTTCAAGTAAGCTGTCTAGATTGTGTCTACTGAACATGTGAAACATGCAACTATATGTCATATATAGGGCCACAATTCACTTAAACGCATTTTTCAAAATGAATTATAGCCTGCGCGCATGTGCATATTTTCCTACCCGTTTCCAGCGGGCAGCCAATCCATATACACACCTTTGCCAGCGCTGACTTCAATAGGCCCATTTAAATATATATATTAGTTGGTAGGCCTATGTCGTGTATAATTACGTTATAAACCATTTATTTGTCATTGTGCTGGTCTGCGCATGCGCGAATAAATCAACTTGATAGGCGATAGACCCTTTCCCATATGTAGCAGAACACTGACTAATATACGCGAGGGTAATTTAAACTGAAATTGTGTGTCTATATTATGTCTGTTCTTTACGCACATGGGGAACACGAAATTATATGCCCTAAATATAGCGGCACAGTTCGCTTAAAATATCGTATGTTTTTGTAGATTATATGCTATGCGCATGCGCATATATTTCTACCCGATACTAGCGGCCAACCATTCCATACGAACCATGGGCGCCGCTGACATATGTGGGGGCAATTTAAATATAAATCAGTGGGTCTGACGCTCGTTATACTATATATAAATTTGCTACCGAATCATGTCGTCGCTGCACCGAAATATCGGTGTTACGGGATATAGTCACGGTTCGTTTGTACCTAAATATCGGTGTTACGGGTTCAACGGGTTAACCCATACCTTGGCAATAGTGATTAGCTATTTTCAGCTAGGAATCTAAAATCCATACCATTCAATGTTAATCTTCAAAGATTAGAACAAGTTTTTTTTTAAATACGCCCATAACTCTGTTCAAAAAATTGGATCAAACCCATATTCGAATTCTATCTGTATTTTGGGTTCAGAAACTCACATACCAAATTTGATTTCAGATATTTTTTTTTTAGTTATTGCAGCATGCGTGAATTCTAAGTCTAAAAATTAAAAAAACTTGGTTCAAACCCATATTTTAACTCTATCTGTATTTTGGTCTGAGAAACAGATATACAAAATTTGGTTCCGATCAAATAAAAAAATGTTTGAGTTATCGAACCATGCGTAAAGTGTCTACCGGACAGACGACGAGTGGTCAATCTGGACATCGACAATATGTGTACCATACTATGTAAAATAAATTAATCAAACAAGAGTGGCAAAGAGTGTGTCAAAATAAACCATTATAAAATGAGACATATCAGATGAAAGTATCAGGAATGTTGAGAAGTGTTATTTTTTAACTACAGAAATCCATGCAAGTGAATGAGGTGACATATGCCCCTCTTTTTTAATGGTGGACCACATTCAAACAAATTTTGATCCCAACTCTCCATAGGCCATATACACCAAATGCCATTTCTTGATTGGTCGAACCCATTTTAACAAATCTGTAACCCATTCCCAAGTAACACAAGGACCCTCCATACTAGTTAATACATATAAGCTAAATATGACTGATGGCTCTTGAGGAGGAGCCATTTTAAGAATTACTATGGGGGAAGAGTTATGTCCCTGGTCGCACCCCTATTTGACCTGGTGAACCCATTTCAACAAATCTTAATCCCAGTCACCCAAGGATTCCCTATTCCAAAATGTATTCTAAATTTGCCAAATGGTTCTTGAAAAGATGTTTTAAAAATAACTAATGAGGGAAAGATTAAAGTTTAGCAAGGGAAGCCTAACTTCTTAGTATAGCGTTTGTAGAGTTGAGTCTTGTAAGTTAATTGCTTGTTAAGTATGATAACTTAGGTACCGGTAAGGGACCTTGTCCATTTCCGACGGAATTTCCGTGGGTGATCGGAGCTTTTAATCGGAGTTTTAATAGGAAATTTCTCGCTCCATCATCGGAATTTCTCAGATCAGAGTTTTTTCTCCGATCAAGAACTCCGATCAATTCCGGTGAAAATTCCGATGAACACTGAACAAAACTCCGATGAAATCGGAGTTTTTCTCCGATATGATAACTACGATGTTAAAACTCCGATTTTATCAGATTTCATCGGAGTTTTCTCCGATATCAAAACGACGATGTGATTTGAGTTTTGTATAATAATTTCTCCGATTTACTAAATCTCGGATTTGGTTAATATCGGACAATTCAAACTCCGTATAATGAAACTTTTATAAACAGAAGATTAAATTAAGTCCCAAATAAATGTTCCCCCCGACCAAATTTATAGTATAAGGCAACTCATGCTATTTTCCGTGTCATATTTCAAACCTGCGTTTTGATGTGGCCAATGTCTGAATTCTCGTAAAGCAAGTGCTATTAAGGGGCAGTTCAAGAGACCATGTTTGAATGGGAATTTCCATGCAAATCTCCCCAGCAAAAGTAAAATATGAAGCAGTTATATGGGCACTAAAGCAGCAATGTGATTAAACGGTCTACACGGGTGGGCTTTTTTGCTATAAATTTATTTTTGAGAACTGTTTTCTGGAATCAAAGTTACAACACGACCAAGTTTGGAAAAATCAATAAAAAATATAAATAATAAATACATCAACTTTCTAAAGGAACAAAGTCTAAGCCGACCTGCCAAATAAATGTGTATTGTTTTCAATACCGCACACAGTCACACCCAGAAATGTTTGCAACTCTGACTTTAGCTGCGGAGATTTGCCAATTCAGTATTGGTCACTTGACCTCTCCCTTAATTTGTTACTTCGTCGAATTATAATAAAATAAAACCAGTGCTGAGTGGTGCCGTAAACAATGCAAATGTTTATTTCGTACAAGTGTTTTTTGCGATTTGGTAACTTGTCCTCATTTGGATCAACGGTAACCGTTTAATATGCAAACCATCATCAATAGAAGAACAAGAGCTACGCTGGGCGTGCAAAATACGCCCTCTCTGGGGAAAAAAGGGGCATATCTCTGGTAAAAATTGGCGGACGGAACTCAAATTTGAACTTGACCTGTGTTTTCGTGGGAGAAAGTAATATACCAAATTATCATTGAATCCGATAAGCTCTAGTAAAGTTATCATCCGGACAACAAATTTCAGGGATTTTCTAAGTCAAATTACGTAAAAAAAAGGGGCCATAACTCTCGCAAAAATTATCGGATTAAAACGAAATTCGGACTTGAGCTGTATTTTGATATATGTAATCCACAAAAAAACGGGTTTTGCGTATAAACATTCCAAAATCGAGTTATCATCCAGAAACCAAAAAACATAAGAAAAACTGAATTTTCTGAGTCGAAAAAGGGGCATAACTCTGCCAAAAATGGTCGGACAGAACCCAAGTACGAACTTGACCTGTGTTTTGGTGGGAGAAAGTAATACACCAAATTTGGATTCATTCCGATAAACTATACTAAAGTTATCATCCGGACAACAAGTCAAAAAACGTTAAATAAGGGGCATAACTCCGGTGAAATTTGGCGGGCGGAACTCAAATTCGAACTTGAACTTACTTTTCGGCTAATAAACCCACATACCAAATTTTACTAATTTTGGTTCACTCTAACTAAAGTTATCATCCGGACAACAGGTTAACGGACGGACACCCGGACGGACGCCCGCCCGGACGGACAGACCAATACTATAATACGGCCTTTTTTTCAAAAGGGCGTATAATAAAGACCCAATAAGTTATTCCCCACTACACCGGTTTATAGTATACATTGTGTGTCGCGTGGATCATCTTACATTT